>OX388217.1:1551454-2776610 GCA_947578815.1 Epinotia ramella
ATTAAATCTGTAAATAATTCAGTTAAACATGTTTAAGTCGTTTTTTAAGTTTAAATTTATTTATAAATACGTTTTCAGACATCGTATTTGATATAAAACCTCTTTGCTCTGTAACTGCCGCATGAGTGACAGATACAATTTAAGAAAAAAACCATTACGCCCGTGGGCGTAACACAGGCTATTACAGCTCTGTATGTCTGTGCATTATGAAGTCCTTTTCGAGCAAGTGTGATGAAAATATTATACCTGAAACGCGCGCGGTAAATTCTCGTCGTGAGTTGCACTACATCCGCATCCGCAAAAACTCCAGATCGTTTTCTGTGGTTGCGGATGCGGATGCGAATGTCTGCAACATCCCTGATGTGGATGCCTGCTAAGAGGCCTAGCCAGCCTATCTTCGGCCAGAAGCGAAAGATCCTTCTGGTGTCTATGATGCATCACGTAGTGACCTCAGTGTGTTAAGAATTTAAATCTGTTGTGTAATGTCTTCCATCACATTCCGGGATGACCGGAGAAGCTATTTTAAAATGGTTACCCTACATTGAAGGCTTTCGGTGGTATTGGTATCTGGTAACATACCTAATAATAAAGAGTGAAACATGTTTATATGGGCATTTTCAGACCTTACAATTATACGTTCAGCGAAAGCTGGCGCCGTCTCTAGAGATCAGATTTGTCTTTCAGTTCAGTTCAGTTCAGTTATTTATTGGTAAATATAATTTACACGTCAACAAAGTCTTTGTAGTCACCTTTAAAAAAAATGAAGATTAAATATCATCGTTTGCAACACTAATCAATAATAGAAGATAACAGGAGTTGCGAGCGACAAACGTCCATGAAGTTATTAGTTATTACCTCTTCCATCAACCGTTACATCTACAATACACAATTAGTCATTTTGTCGACGTTCCCCCAATTACCTCCGGACTGTTCTCAAACCGATGTTACCCCATATGACGCCAGGTCCCCAGTATCTGGTCGCCCTACCTTCCTACCAACTGTACTTAATAGGAGTTCAGCGGTACATTGGTCTGTGACCAGCGCAGCGTGTAGCGTTGACAATTAACCAGTTTTTCACCCAGAAAAAGAACATAGTCAGCGCCACGGATTTTCATACGAGTTGTTACGTTCTTCCATAAGACTATTGCGTGCCCGTGACTTCGCATGCGGCGCACAATAATGATTGTGTTTTGTTTTCGCTTCGTTTACTTTAATGGGGTAAAGTGAAACATGCGTTCACATGAAGGGTCATTTGTTTTTTATTGCGCGTAAAGTTGAATTAAGAGTATAATGGAGCAGAGGTTTCGATTTGCATTCAGTAGGTACTGGGTGGGTACATGGGGAAGTCGCATAACCTAGGTTACTGACTTGATAACTGTTGGTAGCAGACCAGACTAGGTAAAAGAAGGTTCTATTAATAAGTTACCAATCTTGAGTCAAAGGCAAGCCTAGCTGGTAATAGTGCTCTCGTACGTAAGATATTTGTTACAATTGGTAGTCTCCTTACTCCGTCAATTTCTGACCAATAATTTGGACACATGGTTGTTTTTTTTCTTACTGAACAATACAAAACACGAAGGGTAAACTTGACCAAGTGAGTAGCCAGCCTAAGCTTACTACGATGATAGAATTCATGATAAAAACAAGTTTCTGTCAAAAATTTCATTTTTGGTACAAGCTTTTATTTCCGACTGTACTTTTCTGTGTACCGTCATCAACTGCTCATTAAGACGATTCTAACGAGCCCAAACTCGATGGGGTTATGTGGTTTTATTACGGAGTTCCTATGATCACCTTCTGTCTCCATTATCAGATCAGCTCGATGGTACCATAATATTGCATTGTCATCCAAACTATACTTATACCCAAAATTTCAGCTCAATTGGTCACCGGGAACTGGGTCAAATTTAACTTGCAAGATTTGACGGACCACTTACTTACATACGAACGAGTCAAGTTAATATAATGCTTGTAATAAGACACATCCCTCGTGATATCTTCGCTTTTGACCTTGTTTTCAGCCATTAAAGTTGACACTAAAACATGTAGGGTTGAGCCCTCAAGTTAACAGCAAGTTCAAGATAAACCTACAACTGTCAAACAAAACGCGTGGGTGTGAGTTTATGGTTCTCCATCCATTAAACTCAACATACAACATACAATAACGTCAAAGGACGGGATAACGTTGAATTTATTTTTGTCTGCTATGTTATCTCTCATCTTTTTGATAAAAGATTTCGAATGCACGTTGCACGGTCTGTGGTATGGAGCGGACGATTTTATCGCTAGGTTTTATGTTTAATGAAAACGATATCGAAAATATTTCGAAATAAAGATTATCACATTTAGATTGCTATGTTATGCTTTTACGCTGTCTATTTTCATTGACCGTTTTAGTAACTTGCAAAATCATCATCCTTCTAGCGTATTCCCCGGTTGTTATTAACCATAAGAAACGATGAGAACAATATTCTTTTGCTATTCATTAGGTCCATTAGCGATATTGAGATGCACCTATTTGCGTATTTTTGCATGCGGTTAAGGCGCCGTAGGTTCAGCGAAGTTGAGCGAACAGAGTTTAAGAAACAATATAATGCGTCTGTTTATAATAATATGGTTTCAAAAAAATACGAATAGTAATCTTAAGGCTTTTCTGCAGCGAGATCAGTGATTCGAAACATGATTAAGCAATTTTCGCTCGATAGAAAAAAATCACAAACATAGGTCTAAAATACACTTAAAATATTCGTAGCAAATAAATAAATAAATAAATATTAAGGGACAATCTTACACAAATCGACCTAGTCCCATAGTTAGCTCAGTAAGGCTTGTGTTATGGGTACTAGACGACGATATATATAATGGATATAAATACTTAAATACATAGAAAACTTCCATGACTCAGAAACAAATATTCATGCTCATCACACAAATATTTGCCCTTACCGGGATTCGAACCCAGGACCTTCAGCTTCGTAGGCAGCGTCACTACCCACTAGGCTAACCGGTCGTCAACGAATTATGCACCAAAGCTAAAAATATTAAAAGTTCTTTTAAAAATCGGCAATATCATGTTGGAGAGAACTCAGTGATTACTTTTTATTTATTTAAACGGCCAAAAAATTAAAATTAAAAATCTAGATATCCGCGATTCCGAGCACGCACTTCCATCTCGCTCACGCTTATGCTCAGTGAGAGGGAGAGAAGACCATGAACCTACGGCGCCTTAATGCGCCCACCCTCCCTCCGCACGTGCAAACATGTAAATAAATAATTAGGCCTACAGTAAACCACAGCCAATGACAAAACCTCGCCACAAGTTCATGGTTACGTTTCGCCTCTTCGCGGAGATGACGTGGCACAAGCAACATCTCCTGCCAGCATCTCCCGGTGATGCCTCGTGGAGAGGCGAAACACGGTAGCGGAATACCTATAGCAAAGGAATGTTGGCCTCGTAACTTATCATGGACTACCGCAAAGTAAAGCCTGTTTAAATAAATGCAAACGGTGGCGGCGCGCCTGGATGGTCCCTTCCTATTCCACTGGGATAGGTTGCATAGGGCATCCAACTGACTTGTAAATAGTAATATAATACCTACTAATATAGTTCTTAAGACCTTTATTACTAACGAATTATGGAAACACTTCCGAAATAAATTATTTGATTTGATTTGATAAATTCGATCCTAAAGGAGCCCAAGGTTCGCTTTGGCACCTAATTTTAAGATTTGACGTAGCTCTTAGACTAGTTTTACGAAAGCGACTGCTATCTGACCTTTCAATGCAGAGGGAAACTAAACCTTGTTGGGTTTTAGTCCGGCTTCCACACGATGTTTTCTTTCACCGAAAAACTACTACATATTTCATATCAAATTATAATTCGTAGGTAAGATTTTGAAAAACCCTAATTCTAACCCACGGCCTACAGATTGAAAGCCGCACTGTCTTCCAGCTAGGCTATCAGTGACTCTAGCCAGTCACCAATAAAGACATAAAACGAATTCACGACGGCCATATTCATTAGGCCTCATTCTATTCTGAGAACTTTTGAATGGACCATTTAAGATCAACAGTTAGGTTCACACACTAGATGTTATCAATGACTGTATAATTGCCTTAGGAATACAGTTGAATTACTCCATCCAAGCGATTTTAGGTCTTCTACCCTTGCCATAAGGTCTAGTTCGTTCGCGTTGTTATGGTTTTACGCTATATGTCAAAAAGCCATATGTCACCAAGAAAGCTGTGTAAAGGTAATAGACGTTCTGATTTTGCCTGAGCGAGGTTTACGGCAATTTTTTCAAGGAAAAGCGTGACGCGGCGGTATTAATTCGACGATTACCGAAGATTGCCGAAGTAATTGTAAGTAACTGTTTAATTGTATAACTAAGAGTTTAACGAATCTCGTAATAGGCTCTTTTAAAAATGGCGGAAAACTTTAATATAATGTGGTTAGTGATAAAAATGTAACCTAGGCCAGAGTTATGACAACTATATCTATAAGGTAACTCCATATTATAATGCCTATAGCTACTGTTATACCTCGTTCCATATAACATTAGAATTTTAACGAAGAAATTCGTCTACGTTTCTTCATTTAAAGCGAAATATTGAACTTGTTTTACTTATTTCCATCATGAAGTGCAAAATGAACAATACTATTTATTGTGTTTCAAAGGCTTCCTTGATATCGCATGTAGATTAACGCACGATATTTCTCATCAATCATCATATCAGCCGAAAGACGTCCACTGCTGGACATAGACCTCCCCCAAAGAGTGCCAATGTGACCGGTCCTGCACCTCCCGCATCCAGCGGACTCCGGCGACCTTTAGCAGTGCACCGGAAGGCGCGGCGAGGTAGGCCCCCACGATTTTTCTAATCTTATGGAATAGGATTTACCCGTGTATTTACCTACAAGGAGCTCATGAATGTAGGTTTCAAGGTGCAGAAAATGTGATATAGCTGTGGCAGTTTCCAGTCCATTGCTCACAACAGGCTTTGAATCTGTTCCCATAGCCTCAGATCACATATTAGCATCCGTGGCTTCGGCTCGGGCGTTAAATACCGACGATCAAAAGAAAAACAGAGCTCTCGTCGTTCTTAAATTTGTCGAACTGAACAACGAGCAGACTCGCGCATACAGCCAAACATCGCTACCAACCTTTTCACGATAATTCTAGCAAACGCTCTGGTACATGCTCGTGAGGTGTCGGAGGAGAGAGACGGCGGTGGAACAATAACAAAATCAAGCGAGTCGAGAAAGATCTACCCTCCTCTTTCTAATTTGCACGGTGCGAGTGAGAAAGGAGACGCTCAGTCGCGCGCAAAGCGACTCGTCAGCAAGTTGTGATAGACAATAGGCGCAAAAGAGGGGTCACTGCTGAAACGAGTGCGTGGCAGCAGCAACGGCCTTCTGAGTTCTGAGGGTGTTGGCAGAGCGCCTGCCCACTCACTCGCTGCTGGGTGGAAGTGGCTATTGGCAGGACCAAGTAGAGCAGGTTGTTTGCCTTGCATGTTCCTTGTCAATGGCTATCCAAGCTTATTTTATTTAGTCTTAAGTTTTTTTTTTATTGTTTTTTTTTTTCATTTTTAATTGTTTTACTAACATAAAATAAATAACAATAACATAAATAAAAAACTTTTATTCTATTCTATTATATTCTATACATTCTTAATTTAACCGCCCTGGTGAGTAATGTACTATTCTCTTATTGTGTTATATCTCAGGATCACAACACAACAATAACGTATCGACGTAGAAATAAATCAACTACCTATTTTATGGTTCAACCTTTTGGAACGAACCGCCGTAAGCCTTAAAGCGGTCATTACGACGCCAACTAGTCATTTTGAATGTTCGTAGCAATATGACCCTTAGAAAACCTTAAGTTTTTCTAACGTTTTTCCTATGCAGAAAGATGTTACTTTGTGATGTATGAGACTTAGGAATCTTTCAGTGTGCTAACCCCAGGACCGCGATTCCAGTTTTATTAATGACGTTAAGATATCGCTCTTCTTAACTACATATTATATCATAATCATAATGATTCCGATTATGAGTGTCTCGATATGCAAAAAGCTGCTACTGGGGATGTGAAAAAATTCGTGGCACTAGTACATACTACCGTACCGTACCGTAGTTACCGAGCAATAGTCGACCAAGTTAAAATGTACTTAGAAAGGCTAACTTTCGTACAAATGCGGCCGACGCCACCGCACCATATAGTTGGCGCGCGCGTGTCGATGTAACGAAGACTACTCATAGTTTGCCTTTCGTAAAGTACATTGGGCAGTTAGGTTACTGCTTCTGCTGCAAAAACACAAGACTTAACCATAGGTACTGGTTTAGCAGAGGCGGTTTGACGTTGCATCAGAGTCATCCGTTGAAAAAGCGATTTTACCGTCCATGATACAAGAATTAGAACCCGGATACGAGTAACAGTCTTTTCAAAGACAGCCAGCAAATTTCGAGTTGCTTTGTGAACAGCCCAGCGCTGTCGGATGGCGATGTGCTCTCAACGGGGTGTCCACTGTCCAGTCGACGAGAGATGAATGGATTGCTCTTATTATATATAGGCTGAAAGGAAACTCATTAGCAAAGGGCATCATTCATTTCAATTTAATTTTCCTGAACTTGTAGTGGTATAAATCGTATCATTCTCCTGAATAATTCATATAGTTCGTATTAGCCGTTGTATGCAGAAATGGCACAAAACGAATCAGAGAATTATTGTCTGGATGTCATCTACGCCGAAAAGTTCCTTCAGATAATATACAATTAAAAACCTACTTAGGTTTATAACGTTATCAAAACAATATTATGTAATACGACGAATCCTTAAATTGAGACCTTATTTCTCCTTTCAAGATAATAAATAAATAAATAAATATTAGGGGACAATCTTACACAAATCGACCTAGTCCCATAGTAAGCTCATTAAGGCTTGTGTTATGGGTACTAGACGACGATTACTTAAATACATAGAAAACTTCCATGACTCAGAAACAAATATTCATGCTCATCACACAAATATTTGCTCTTACCGGGATTCGAACCCAGGACCTTCAGCTTCGTAGGCAGCGTCACTACCCACTAGGCTAACCGGTCGTCCGTAAGATAAATTATCATATTTATGATAAAAGCCTCCGTCGCGTTGTTAGCATTTGCAATCTTTCAAAATGCCATTAAGAATTTCCTACCGGTCCTCACAACATCGGTACCTACTTACCAATACCAACCCGACTGACTAAACAGTTCATTTCAATGAACTCTTTAGTCAGCGCGGCTTGTGCTTTTAATCTGTCACCATAAAGACGTCGGCAAGCAATTTAGCATTAAGTCCCTGCGCGCACGCACGATTTGCAGCGATTAGGCCAATTACGCGCGTCTGCGCTCACTCTTATTTTCACTCGGTCTTCAGTCAGTGTCAGGACAATTGTGGGGTAAAAAGTTATACATAGCGTGGTTTGTATGTGTGCGCGCCTTGTAGCCTGCCTAGAAAACGGTCTACTACTTTTTTAATATATTACATGTAGGGACGCATTTAGCCACGTCTCACCTGATAAGTGATGAGGTCGAAGGTGTTGCATGCATACTCGTATCTAGATACAGCGATAATAGTGAAATGCGGATTACAGTCACACCAGAACGTACGTGAATGTATTTCTCTTTGATTTTATTATAATTACCATTAAATTAATGAGCCACAGGCTCGTAAAACTACTGCCAATCTTGGTCTCAAATTATATTTATGAATTAAATAAGTATGTATGTTTATTCCAAAAAAAAATGAATAAGGCGGGGGCGGGAATACGATACGTTCGCCGATCAGAACGTAAGATTTGACTTTGCCTTAATCTAGGGGCTTACTTGGTCGATCCTCGGTCTTCTTCAGGGTGGAGGTACTCTGAAGAACTGGCCTTGCTGATCGGGAGGACCTCGTGTCCCTCTCGGTGACGAAAACACTTCAAATCCTTGTCTTGATCACTAAGTCCGATGTTGTCCACAAAACTAACAACCCCGGGGCGAAATATATCTCCAAAAGACACAGATTATGAATAAGAGCGGTGCTGCGGCTTTCGATGCAATAATTTGCTCCCGACCGTAGGAGTTTCAAGCGAAAACTATAAAACTGCATTTATTTCAGACCAACAACAACCTTGCCGGTTGCGTACCGTAGCTGATCCTTGTGAAATAGAGAGAGAGATTCTATAGAAGACAACAGCCGGACAGCCGGACATACGAAACCATGTTTGCCTAAGCTGAAACGGTCGAAAAGTGGAGACCGATTTCGTGGCTGACTGTACGTACGCGAACACGCAAACATACCTACCTTACCTACATTAAAAGTCCATTTGCTGCATCTCTGTCCATAGCTTAATCTATTCTAATGTTATAAAGAGGCAAATTTTGTGAGTGTGTGTAGAGTGAGCTTTGTAAGTTTGCAAATGTGTATATAGGGGGTAAAATCTACATTCCACTTCAAAAATAATTTCACCACTACAAGTACAGAACCTTTAGGATGGACAAAGGCTATATTTTATCACGTGGTTTTGTTTACGTTCTTTGTACCTAATAGGTATAGCGACGAAATTCAACACATTCTAAGGAGTTAATGACATCTGCCATTACGTGATATCATCAAACAGTCACAATATCGTCGATATCATCCAGCACTTTATTTAATTTGTATCCATTTTGTTTTATTAAACATCCCAACCGTTTCGCGTTTTTCACATGTCTCTCATCCCATTGTGCTTGTGTTACTTATTTTAGTAGTATATTAATTATTTATGTATTTTGTGTATACGTTTGTATCGGCGGTATGTTGTGTTGCGTTCCGTGGGTCACGTACGGTGCTGTCTGAAAATCAGCGCTGTAGGTGTCTGTCTGACACCTCGGCATAATGCTGAGACAGCGACCGATTCACTGCCGCGAAGACACACACATTATGTGTAAATTGTATTGTATTTGTACTCCCTTTGTCTCTGTGTGTCTTTTGCGTAGTGAATAAATGTCTTCTTTCTTTCTTTCTTTCTTTCTATATCACGAACTGTCTTTTGCGTTTCGAATTGACTCCTTGCAGTAGAAATAGCTTTAATCCTGACCTTTATTCGTGCCAGGCACGACCAGTGTGTACATTTCCAAAAGATGTAGGTATGAAACAAATGAAGGTATGTTTACAAAAACAGAATAACTGACATATTTTATGAAATCGAGTTATTGGTATGATTATGTAGGTACGTCTGTGAAGACGCTATAATTGTGCAGTAGATATTGTTTAATTACGAGTAGGAACCCCTTTACCCAAAATTACCCCTTTATATCTGTAAAATGGAATTACTCAGCTCTACGGAACTTATAGTACAATATTAGTTACATTCTTTATACATTTATGTATAACTAGCTTCTGCTCGCGACTCCGTCCGCGTGGAACTCGTTTATATCGCAGCTCCATACAAACTTTTACCCCCTTATTTCACCCCCTTAGGGGATGATTACGGGGATAAAAACTATCCTATGTTACTCTCCATCCCTTCAAATATCTCCACTTAAAAAATCACGTCAATTCGTCGCTCCGTTTTGCCGTGAAAGACGGACAAACATACAAACACATACACTTTCGCATTTATAATATTAGTATGGATTTAGATGGAATATATTTGGTAATAAAACAGTTTTCGTAAGTCCAATAATTATCTTTAATATAGGAATGTAAATTGTTTTTGCACTAAAATAACATAATGCCAATAATTTATTAAACAGCATATTAGGTTTGAAGATGTAACCGATTATTAATGTAATCCAAGATGCAAGTGTAGCCTGCTGTCAAACGCCTGCATAGTAAATGGAAGGTATAGTTAAAACACATAAAAGTTTAGGAGAAAATAATTTTTTTACTTCCTGAAAATCGACACCAATGTAGGTAGTAATGTTTTGTATACATCCCTTCAAATGTATCCAAGTATAAATAGAAATATAATTTTGGTCCTTATTTATAGTTACGACAACTGATCAAGCGTACCCAAGCCAGCGATATTACGATTTGTCACGCGATATTGATTATTGCGGTCCTTTGTTGTCATTCGATATGTCAAAGGTCAATCAAGTTTAATAATTTCTAATTATAGGTTTCATAATTACAAAACCGTATAGTAGTACCTACGTAAATACATACCTACAACACATGACTTTGTACAATACAAATATTCTTTAAAAATAGAGGTAAGTTAAACATAAACAATGGTAGACAACAGGCGTTCTTATCGCTAAAAAGCGATGACTTCCAGACAACCTTTCATATTCCTCCTATCCTTCGTAATAGACTGTTTAGGTCAACTGTTTAAAAATCTGTTTAATAAATAAGTAGCCATAATATTAGACTAAGATTTTTTTGCATGTAATTGCTCCGTTCCCATAATTGCAGCGCCCTCTCAGGGTACATTATGTTTACGTCACTATACACATTGTAACGTCATTATGTGCAATAAACTATTGAGTATTGAGTATCTAACATACCAAGTGCGGCTTCACCGACACATGAGGATATTTACTGTATTAATAAGTAAAATATACTTACTGTCCAAAAATGGAATCCAGTAATTATTTTTTTTACTCCATTATTATATTACTCCCCCCGCGACTTCCGCGTAGAACTCGTTTATATCGTAGCTTCATACAAACTTTCACCCCTTCTCCACCTTAAGGGATGATTTCCGGAATATAAACTATTCTATGTCCTTCCCCGGGACCCAAACTATCTCTATACCAAATTTCATCTAAATAGGTTCATCGGTTTAAGCGGTAATGTAGCTCAAAAATAAACTTGGCAGCCTTATTTAACCCGCTTAGGGGTAGGTTTTTCAAAAACCCTTAAATAACTTTTCTTGTATTGTAATAAGGAGTCAATACACAAAGTTTCCAGTCTCTCCCTTAAAATTTTACTCCATCCCCATACAAAATTTCAACCCCCTTCTTACCCCCTTGAGGGTGGAATTTCCAAAAATCCCTTCTTATTGTAAATTTACGTTATATAAACTACCTATTGTGAAAAACTCAGCTTTCTAGGTTCAACGGTTTGGGCTGGGTGTTGATTTAAGTGAGTGAGTCGGTCAATCAGTCAGGACTTTTACGTTTATAATATATACGGTTATATTAGATTTTATTTAAATCTGGGACACGGTAGTATGGGGCATAGGCCAAGGCGAGCAAAACCAACAAAGGCTCAAAGGCATTGAAGTTTAAAAAAAATGGCGTTTTAGGGTTAATGGGGTTTTAATAAGTAGGGCAAGTTCTTTACATTTTGACTACTTTATTTTTAACTCCACTTAGATAAACGATACTTTGGTTTAAGGGTGGTATAAGGTTTCAGCAACCCATGTTTAACAACAAAGTGTACTTTGCCATCGATATTTTCCCACCGCTTTACGTCCTAGAGTTCAAAAACTCGTAGCTAATTTATTAAAGTTTAGATAGCAATCGGTCTAACGGTAAGTCAGTAATTCTATCCGTTCGTGCCTGACCATTCAAGGCGACGCTGGAAAAGGACGTGCCTTACACGGCCAGCTTTGTCGTAATTGTAGCTGACTTTGGCTCAAATTGGACGCTTTTTAAACATTATATAAGCGCAAATAAACGGCCAAAATAACCCAACTATAACTACCCGACATCGTATTTTGGGACTTCTTGAAATCGCCTTAGAGTTGAAATTGTATCGACAGCATTCTTCTGGTTGGAATCTGTTGATTCTCAACGCGGTTTCAAAAACAAAATTGCAATGCTATTGATACAAGGAGTTTTAGACTCTATGGGAATGGAATGAGAACTACCTAGTCGTCAATTATTTTTGCGATGGCGCCAAGTCCCCATAAAAGGTTGGGATAGGATCAAAATGGATTTTCGTTTGATCAATTACGCCTTAGCTTTTGCAAATTCTTAATATGAATAACTTGGCTGATGTGAACCTTCGTCCGAAAAAGGATGGTATTCTCAGATAAATTTTATATTAATTAATAATTCCGTAATTTGAAGCTACACATATTAACAGAAATCTTTGTGTAAAGTATTTGAAAGCATTCAATTGTTTAATTATTTTCATAACTGACGATTGTTTTTTGTAAACGAAAAGAATGGCGTGGACGAAACTTGGGACCTTTCTTGCGCCGGCCGTCAAGACGAACACATCACTGCGCTGTCGCTTCGCGCTCGAAGATCGAAGCTGAAGATTCCCGATGAGGGTGATGCTGCATGAAGATGTGAATGGATGCTGTATTGCCGGTGCCTTCACAATTATAAACTGTCCTTTTCGGGACAGCCAAAAATTGCTCTGCAATCAGGGTTGTGATACGAACAAGTTTCTTGATGTCATTCTGCGTGTCGTTTCTTGTGAGACGAACCACACGTCAATCTATGTATTCTATACCTACAGGATATTTCTTTAAGAAATGATAATGTGACTTTGGAACTTGATCAGGATATCAATTCGACGACCTCTGTAGCCTATTTGGTAGTGACCCTGCTGCCTACGAAGCCGGAGGTCCCGGGTTCGAATCCCGGTAACGTCATTTATTTGTGTGATAAGCATGAATATTTGTTTCTGATTACTCCTAATTTTGAGTATTTTTTTTAAGTATTGATTTATCTATATGTCGGCGGCAGATCGTTAAATACGCCAGATCACGAAATTCCTAGGCATATCGTGAAACGGCGCCATTTCATGATATGCCTAAAAGTCGGCTAGGCTTATCACGATGTGCCTGATAATGATAAACAATACGGCAGATCGATTAGAGCAACGCATTCGTCGATATTCCTAGCTCTATACCGGGCACATCGTAAAATAGTTTCTTTCTTGGCCACTGGTGGCGCTGCACATGCGATGGCGGCCGTTTTTGTTGGGGGCTAATAATCAGGGCGGACAAAAATGGTTTGTCATAAGCGAACTCTGTCTTAGGTCGGTTAGGTTAGGGTTCACTTGTGTCCCTCAGACCAGAAATAGACACCCCGCGCAGCGGGTTGGCGTCGACTCGCTGGAGATTATCAGTCCGCACTTCTTATTTTTTTTTATTTACCTAATTCAATTTTGGACACCCTACTTACGTATAACGGTGAGTATTGAACGATATGCCGGCGTTTCATGATATGCCTAGGAATTTCATGATCAGCCTAAACGTCACTGGCTTGGCCAAATCATGAAATGCCGGCGTTTCATGATATGCCTAGGAATTTCATGATCTGCCTAAACGTCATTAGACAAATCGTTAAACGTTAAGTTTTGAACGATATGGCGGATGTCCTTTAGCCAAATCATGAAATGGCGGCGTTTCACGATATGCCTAGGAATTTCGTGATCTGGCGGATTTTACGATCGGCCGCCGACATATATATGGATATCATCGTCTAGTACCCATAGTACAAGCCTTGCTTAGTTTGGGACTAGGTCGATTTTGTAAGATTGTCCCCAAATATTTATTCATTTAGTTAGATGAAATCCAAACATTTATTTGTAAAGATGAGATTGGAAACATTGCAAATATCTAATACTCCTACCGACGTAATGCTAATCTGACTTTAGTCCAAAGGGATAGTTAACACGTCTAATAACTTGGAAAGATTTAACAGCTGTCATAACTGATAACACGTCCCGTCTCTTCGGCTGGTCAAAACAAAAAAATATTAATTACTAGCTTCTACCCGCGACTCCGTCCGCGTGGAACTCGTTTATATCGTAGCTCCATACAAACTTTCACCCCCCACTTCATCCTCTTAGGAGATGATTTCCGGAATAAAAACTATCCTTTGTCCTGCCCCAGGACTCAAACTATCTCTAAATCATAAATCATAAAATCTTTATTTGTCCAACATAGGTATACAGGTTGTTACTTAATGCTATAGCTTCACTATGTGGCGCCTTTCGGCATACAAATAATTGTAAGGGCATGCATGTCAATGTCACCTTATTTATTCTAAGTACTTAAATTAGGTCTTCCAAAAACTCGTTAACAGTGTAGTAGCACTTATCGACTACCAATTTTTTTAGGAGGGTTTTAAACATATTCAGCTCTTGTACAGATTTAATTCGTAGTGGTATTTTATTATATATTTTTGGAGCCATTCCAAGTACATTTTTTTGATACAATGCTGTATTAGGTACTACATGATGCAATGTCCTATGACGAAGACGTGTGCTGTTGAAGCTATGATATAAATGAGAGTTCTGTTTAACAAAGATTGACATTTCATAAATGTAAAGGCTAGGAAGTGTCAATATATTTAATTTTTTAAAGTATGGCTTACATGATTCTAAAGGAGCAGCACCGCATACTGACCTTACGCATCTTTTTTGGGCTCGAAATATAATTTCACGGTCAGTTGAATTGCCCCAGAAAATTATACCGTACCTTAACGTTGAGGTTACAAATGCATGGTATGCCATGCATTTGTAACCTAATGCATGTAAGCACAGCTGACCAACTGACTCTTTTCCTTAAATTATATAGTGCGTATGAGAATTGATTTAATTTCGTACACATAGAGTCAATTTGATGTTTCCAAGTCAGCTTATTGTCTACATTTAATCCTAAGAATTTAGTAATGTCAGTTTCATCTACTTTATGTCCATTAAAAGCTACTCTTAAAGATGGCGGGTCAGTTCTTTGTCTAAATGTCATTAGCTTTGTTTTATCAAGATTAATTTTCAAGTTACCAAAATTAAACCAAAATTTTCAAGTTTTCAAGTTATCTCTATACCAAATTTCATCCAAATCGGTTCAGCGGTTTAAGCGTGAAGAGGTAACAGACAGACAGACAGACAGACACACTTTCGCATTTATAATATTAGTATGGAAGTATGGATTAATTAGATGTGTAAAAACCGATATGACAGCCACCACGGTAGAATCACTGTCACTATTAAATCTCCCAAAATATTCCAGACCCACGCCAAGACCTTATCATAAATCGTGCAAGTGATAAGCTAAGCAGCCGGTGTGGCCGATAATGGGCGTGTCTGTGTGTCTGTGTGTCCATCTGTGGCATCATAGCTCCCAAACGGATGGATCGATTTGAGAGTTTTTTTTTCATCGAAAGCCTTGTCTGTCGTTATAGTTCTTAGTTATGTTGGATGTGTTTTAAATGTTAAATGTACATAATGGTTATATTTACGATTAGTTAAAAGGTTTCTGCTATAGCAATAAATTCCACCAAGTGCAGTTCTATGGTTATAATTAAACCATAAGAATTACTTCGAAGCAGTCAATTGAAAAACTGAACCAACTACTACCTGAGTAGAAACCTTACTCTCGAAGCCGTGCGAATGCCTGCGCGTACGCACACAGGCTAATTTGCACCTTATAATAATTCTGTTAAGATTCAGAATTGATTAAATGAGTAGTGACTACATGACGAGTGGACTAGACAGAAACTTGATCGGATGAAATTACCTATTTAGGTGGAGGGCTTCGAGTATTGATCGTATGACCATTTGTCAATATATTGTGACTTGCTTACTGCTACATATATTGGAGTAGATTGGCAATCATTAGAGTATGATACAATTCTGAAAAAAAGTAAGGGCAGGGTAGTATACCTACTTATTTAGAAATATTTTATTCCTTTTAGTGCACTTTTCAGAACCGGTTGTTTTACAAGTATTAGGTAAGTACGTTCTTTAAAATGGACTCCGTTTTCATTTTTCTCCAGTGAGTAGGTACATTTTGTTATCCAAAGTTTGATGAGTTTATTAAGCATTTAAACTTCACTTGTTTGTAATATACTCACAGAATTCATATATTTTCGGTATCAAATAGGTGTCGATGTGCGGTCTATTCCCAATCAATCAATCATTTATTTTACATAAAAATATGGTGTACAAAAAGGTATTGCAATGAAAACAAGAGTACCACATGTTTTGCTGCTAGTGCAACACGTAAAATTTAAGGCAATATTCATCTAATTAATTAATAATAGATACAATTCCATATTAAATATTATCCTGGAATGTGAGTATGAAAAGTTAAAGTCAATTTAGGTAGGTATGTCAAATGAATTGTCAAATAATAATAGGTAGATAAAATACAATAATTCAAATTCAATTGTATTCCAGAATAATTTTGGGATACAATTGCTATCACACCTCCATCCTAAAATGTCATAATTTCAATATTCATTGACTGAGTAGAAGCATTTTTTCTTCTAAACATATTCAGGGGCAATTTTTTATACTCTTCTGGTAATTTATTGTAGATGGTAATGGCCATACAAAATGCACTTCTGCTATAAAGTTTAGTCTTCTTAGATGGCACTACAAGACGATCTGGATACCTTGTGCGAAAGCGACATGCATCCTTATACATGTTTTAAAGAAGGCTGGATGATTCTTCACGAACAAGGATACTTCATACACCCACTAGTTCTATATCTTCTCTATTGATGGAACTACTTGGAATTTTAATAGAATTACTGGGAATAAAAACTCCAGCTATTTCCCTTAATAGAACAAATAATATAACTAGTGGGAATTGACCGTAAGTTGGTCTTATCCCACTAGTTCCATTAATACTCGTAGAACTTGCTGGATGACAAAATCATGTTATGTTGTCATTGAAATAGTCTGATAAAGAACTCCGAAGATCCATAGGATCTTTTCAAACCAACAATAAAACTCTATTAAAGTTAGGCTCGTTAAAAGTGCTGATGGCTATATTGTCAGAACTGTAAGTATTAACTTTGCCTCACAAATATCGAATAATACGACTCTCTTCATCCACAGCAGCCATACTAGGAATTAGGAAGCTAACCTTGATAATTCCTAATAATACGCCAAATAACTGGTTCACCATCCACATTAGTAGATGATAAGATAAGCTAATATGCGATTCAGAATTCTCAATTTGCTTCACAAGCCCCAGTATAACATGCCCCCGAGATCCTTAACTACTATGCGTCGCCAGAGGTGTAATGTAATCTGGTTCCTCAGATGATTTGTCGATATGTGGTGAATACCAGTGCGTGGGCGCCGATAAATAAGACTGACTAGATTAGAGGCCTGTGATGGCAGTTGGTCCAGCATTCCAACCAGCCAAACTTAATTAAAATATATAAGTACTTACCTAATGAGTTTACTACCTTCTCACGCATGACTACTCGTATGCGGATTGCGGATGTCATAATTACCTAGTCAAAATATCTTGAGATTTAAGACTATAGGCTGGAATGCTTAACGCGAATCCATGCCTAAGCATAAGATGAGTTTACCTACTTGAAACTACCATTACTTACTATCTGAAATATCAAAATTTTAGATCAAACCTGCTGTAAAAACAGTTGAAATAGCGGAGAAAGACATAACTTTTCTACCTAGAAACGAAACAAAGAGAGCTAGTCAGTTTATCCTCGTTTACATTATGCATTGAGCCATATAATTATATATGGCTTTGAAGTCACACGTTCACATGTACATTCTACCAGTCATAATGTTTAACTACTGCACAATAAAACACTGGAGTCTTTTATTTCACAACCTGAAATAATTTAATGGTTTATGAGCTTTCTGGTGATCCTCAGTAAATCGTGCTAAAGGAACCCTCGACGGCGAAGTACCATGAACTCCTATATTCCTATATACGCAAACCTAATTTTACAGTACGACTAATTAGACGATGTAATTAGACGATGTAATTAGACACTACTTACGTCTACTGTAAAATTAGGTTTTCGTGTATAGGAATGGTCCGTGAATCCGATCAGTTTCTGACTTCTAAAGACTATAATATGGTATTTTGAAAACTGTTTTTTTAATGCTGCAATACTAATTTATCAACATCATCAGCCTAGGTATATACGTCCCACTGCTGGGCACATGGCCTTCTCTCGTGAATGACGGAACGGGCAGCATGATTTATTTATAAATCAATTAAATAAATGAATTGTATTATGCACGTACGAGTAAGACGCAAATGGCACTTTTAAAAGTTTAATTCTACCAGCGTTTCTGAAAAAGAAGACTGCCGTCAAGAGGAAACGCCGAATCAAACTCTGCAGTCAGTATTTTTTGCCATAATTAAGCTTATTACAATGACATTACTTACCCTACTTAAAATAAGTATTTTTTTCATATATCTGTCAATATCAATTTACCGACGTATTTTTCTCAGATCGTCTTACACTGTCTTTCAAATGGCTTTACTTCTCAAATAACATTCTTCTCTCGCTATCCTGTATATCGCTGACGAATTGCACGAGGTCAGTGACCCTGCGCACGCGCGTTCGATCGAATTCAATAGCCACTCTGAGACAAAAGGCCGAACGTGACAGCCTCTCGCCATTTATCGCTACGATATTTTTATGGCAAGTACGTATACAGTTTATCCACCTAATGCTTGCCTCGGAGCTTCCTGTATGGTATTGTCAGGGGTATTAAGATAAGTACGTACCTGAAACATGCCTACGTTGCCCGCTTTTTTCGGAAAAACACGAATATCTCATATTTTTTATGTGGTAAGATGATATTTTTTTTGCTTAACGAATCCATCGTAGTCATACGCATGTGCTCATGAAGAGAAATATTTTTTTAATCAACACCTAGGTATTGCAAATTTTTATCGATTTTGATAGCGGGTAAAGTTTACTGGACTTTTGCCAACATTGACCATGTCGAATAATTGACGCAAAGTAAAGTCATAAATATAATCTGGTTTCTACTAAAAATAGTAACGTTGCCATTTATATGTAGATTTGTTTAAAATTAGCTTTTTGGGCAAAGTTTTGCCTGGTGGCAAAGTAGGCATGTTTCACGGTAATACATAAATAAGGATATAAATAAGTGTACAGGACTCTATCGTCAATGTCACATAGGTGTGTACCTACAGATGTTTATGCCCTTATATTATGTAAGTACGTAATTCGTATATTAAAACCCCTGACTTTAAGGGAAACAGTGGGATTTATGGGACTACAGGTCCCGGGTTCAAATCCCGGTAAGGCCATTTATTTGTGTGATGAGCACGAATATTTGTTCCTGAGTCATGGCTGTTTTCTATGTATTTAAGTATTTATTTATATGTATGTTTATCATCGTCTAGTACCCATAGTACACGCTTTGCTTAGTTTGGGACTAGGTCGATTTGTGAAAGATTGTCCGCAAATATTGATTTATTTATTTTATTATGTATTTACTTATTTGTCAAATATCTATTTATTATTCTTTAAAAAAAAGAGAAATAACTAACAAAAGTAAAACTAAAGGTAAAATATTTGCCCCAGGTCGCTGCCAGGCGGTAGTGTGCCCAGAAGGCTGGCAGCATTGCCACGTTGAATGGCAATGCTGATTCTCTGGGCGAGGTAAAAGCCAGCCTTCTGGTCACGTGAAGCGTCGACCAAGCGCTTGCACAATCCATTGAAGATTCGGTGCGCGCCTGGTCCCCACGGTCCGAGGGTCTCTACGCCAAACGGCTCAAATATGAAGCCACTGTCGATGGCTCCATACTTGCGCCGTTTGAGACCCTCGGCTGAATCAGCAGCGGAGCCAGCCCCACACGAAGTCCCCGGTAGATGTGACGACGCCAGGGTGTCGACGCACGTGGCGTCCCACACTAGGGGTCGACCCATCTTCCAGGGAATGAGCGTCATTCCGTCGAGCCTTCTTCCGTCGTTCCGTGTCAAACCAGTAGGTTCGAGGACTGCAGGGACACCGGCGCTGACGAAGGCCCGACGGATGATGTCGTTAAGGCTGGCATGACGCGGGATGCGTCCCGCGCTCTTGCTGCACAAGAGACCGTGGTGGGCCAGACGATCGACAGCGTCTCCGCAGTGGCAGCGATGAGGGGCGACACACGTCGCTCCCAGACGTAGACATGCGGAGAGCCTGAAAGTATTATTGTCCATTAATGTGCCTAGGTTTTTAGAAGGAACAGCATGCAGCCACATACCAGATTCCCACTCCGCAGCCGCAAGGAGACGGGCACGCTCGGCAGGGCTGGTAGACGTTTGGTACAGATTTTTCCGTACCAGCCTGCAGAGCGGCTCATCCCATTGACGCTGCGAGTGTAGGGTTTGTGGATATGTTGCGTTTGGGCAAGCTGTGATCCAAGCATTCTTGGCCTCGGCAGTGGTATTGGCAGTAGTAGAACCTGGGGAAGTGTTTAAAATTTTGGCAACTAGATTTTGAGTGCCATGGACCGAGGACAGGAAGGCAGGGAGTGCAATATCTGCCGTTTTTCTAATGCCAAGGCCTCCATGCCGGATCGGAAGTGATGCCTGGATCCATGAGCGTTCGTCTAGTGTGATATTAAGAACTGCCGAAATGGTGTCTTTAATAATCTTGTCCAAGCTACTTAGTAGACCTGGGTGTTTCCAAAGGTGGAAGGATGGGAATGATTCTTCTAAAACGGGCGACCCTAGAAGGTGGAGTGATTTTATGATTTACTTACTATTATTATTATTTGTATATTTTTTCCATATCTCAGGACCATGGGGTCCCGGACTTTTGGAAGGCATGCGTGGAGCCGAAGCCAACAGCGCAGAGGCCCTTTAAAACAAATATAATATAAAGCGAGGTATACACATGGCGGATACCATCTCCGAGCGCACAACATGATACACCCGGTGATGGCTCCCGCCAGGTGCAAAGACTATTGCAGTGCAACACTGTGCTGCGATGGATACTAAGGTCATGGG
This sequence comes from Epinotia ramella, assembly GCA_947578815.1. Taxonomy (NCBI): domain Eukaryota; kingdom Metazoa; phylum Arthropoda; class Insecta; order Lepidoptera; family Tortricidae; genus Epinotia; species Epinotia ramella. The sequence continues at coordinate 1,572,132 of OX388217.1, forward strand.
TTATTGGGTTGAATGGTGGGTGGCCAACTCGTTAAGTGGGCCCCACAAACAGTCGCACGCACAGTGCGACAATGGAGCAACACGTCTAAGCGGCTGTGAGGTTGTCGAGAGGTGAGTCTGCGGTGCGCCAGATCCCGGTAATCCGTTCAAGGGCCGCCGGCGTTATGACATTTTACACTTCCAACCTGGAGCAAAGGTTCCGCTCTTGCGACTCCACTCTGGCCGGCCGGTTAAGGCAAGCACAGAGGCGAGGGCCAGATCACTCGGGCCCTCTGGAGGTTAGGGGTCCGCGGTGTCGCCACTCACCGTCAGCTTGCCACAAGCTGCCCCCGCGGTTTATTATTATTATTATTATACGGGACACCAATAGAGAACATAAGAATAGTGAGTTACATTTTAATAGTTATGTGGTATTACGTACCCCAATTATAGGTGAACACATAATTCACATTTTAACACGGTATTTTTCTTGCTTTGTGTTGTTTTTTGTGTTTTTGATAGTAATGAAGAAAATTTAGATTAATTATTTAGTTTGTAATTTTTTTTTATTTAAATTAGTTTAAAGTTAGTTTAAATTAAATAGTTAATTGGTTGTTGGATTGGATGGATTGGTTGGATTGCATGTTCATCATCAGCCAGTATCACAATACAGTCTAGATATCGCGAGATCTCGAATCAATCTCGAGTCTGATGGAAAACCTCGAGTCTTTAAATCTTTTGAGATCCCGGATATTCCGATCAAGATTTTGATGACGACAATACGACGCGATGTTTCTACATGGTGAATGTTAATCCTACGTTATGATCTTACGATCAGCAGTGTTTAAAGATATTTCCGAAATCTCAATTTTGTCGAGATTAATCGAGATCTCGAATCGTTAAGCTCACCTACAAAATTTTAAGCAAGATCTCGATTCGCCAGTCTTGACTCGAGATTGCATTCTATAGTTCCAATGCTGGCCACAAGTCTTGTAGATGAGATATTAAAAATGCGAACCCCACAAGAAAATGGATAAAGTCAATTGATTAACAAGTATAATCTCTTGATGCAAACTTTACAGAATACAGTTACCCATATTTTATTTAGTAATTTAATTGGAGCATAAGACATTTATGCGTACATCTCAATTCTCGAACAATAAAAAAGCCGTTATCCGACGGAGATCGCGTTTACAACCCATAACCATCATGGTTTACCTTGCTTGAGACGTCAAATGTGTTTTACGGCGTTTGAAATCCATACTCAATGATAACTTTGGCAGTGAAGGCATAACTGCTTGAGTATGCGAGGATAAGATAAGGATAAAACCAGTATAATATAGTACCAGGACTCTCGGGATATTTAATTTCAAATGTTCGATTTAGTATCAATAGTTCCATGGTGGGAGGTCGCTTACCGGGTGCATCATCATGCAACATCGTATGCTAGCGTATCTTAATCCGTATTTTTATATTTGAAATAAATGAAATCTGCAAGTAGGCTGTAATGGCTCTTTTAGTCAAAATTCTACCAGCGTTCCTGAAAACGAACACCACTGTTAAGAAGAAACGCCAAAACAATCTCAAAAGTCAGTCATTTTATGCCAAAAAAAGCTTATTACAATGTTAGTTCTTAACCTACTTAAAATAAATCAAACTAAATATGAATACAAAGAAAAAACAACATTATAATGCGTTGTTCTACAAGAACACAGTACCTACGTATGTCCGAATAAGCTATATGAATAATTTTAATTAGGCTATTTTGGGCTCTGTTTTTGGAATTCAAATTGATTACATCAAGTGCAATAAGATATGTTCATTGATACCATCATTACGATCGTCGATATTAGTGTCTAGGTACACGTTAGAACATGTTCATCTGAGAATTACATTGTAACGTAGATAGGCGCCCACCAAACAAGATGTTTGCTGGTTCCGGCTGTATCTTAACCGATTTATAGCCCTATTTGTAACATAATCACATTAATTAGCGGGCGTACAATCCAACATGTAACCCCATAAAACTGAGTGCAACAACCGCCATCCGAGCATTTAATTAAGTAATAATATGTTTACAATTTCTGTAGGTCCGCGCGACGAGTCCAGAACCAGTTCTCGAGTCCATTGTTTCGACTCTTCCTTGGAGACCTCTGTACCAAATACTTTGAAGTTGTTCGTATCGCAGTTCGCAATCCATTGCGAGGTATGTGGGGCTGCATAGTTTCGAAGCGGTTGATAAGGCGCAGTGGACATGGTGAGGTTTGACGGGACGTTTGGGTTGCGGGGCGGTCGGTAGTAGCCCGAGGGTGCGTTAGCTGGTTGAGACAGAGACCTGTATGGGTGTGGTACAAGTGAGAGACAATTTCCATATTCTGCGCCAACCTATTCTGTGAAAGTAACACTGCCTGTCATTTTTGTAGACAGACTGACATCATCATGATAAACAGCTCTGTTATCTTTTCAAGCTTAAACTGCTGAAGGAATTTAGATAAAAACAAGTATAGTTTGAGACCCTGGAAAGGACATCGAGTTATTATACCGGAAAAAAAGGGGAAAAGAGGAGTGAAGGTTTCTATGCGATTACTGCAGTTTATATTTATACAGCGCCTGTGGACCGTCTTGTAAATATTGTGCTCAAAGATTTTGTACTATGGTATCAATCGACGAAGTCGCGGGCAAAAGCTAGTTTATCATAAGTTGCAAAAACGCGACTAGGTAGGAATACCTTTACCATGTTAAGAGATGGTTAAAGATCTTCTTGCTTGGATAATAATCGCCATTTCATGGTACTTCTTACTCGCATTCTGTGCGGGAGCTATCCTTAATACACTTGCCGTCGCAGTTGACAATAGACGTCATTACATAAAGAGGTTGCTACCCCATTCAGAGTCAATGACTCACATACGAGTCATGCCTCGTGCTGTCTCTACAGATTTTCGCTACAAAGCGGAGAAATGCTGCGGCGTAGCTCACGAAGCATTGGTTGTCCTCAAACGGGCTACTGGCCTTGTGTACAAAAGGTTTCTCCGCGACAGCCTACACCCTGCGTCCGCGCAGGCCTATTACGGGCGTTCCAGGGATATTTCCGATGGCCGCTGACCGGGCCGGGAATGTATTAATTTCGCGGCCGGGCAAAAATAGCCGTCAGCCCTTTACAATTTACATAATAACTCAAGAAACATGGCTCGTTGTTTGAAACAAATACATTGTCAGTTTATGTTAGCTTTAGTTTCATTCGCTGGTTGTCTAGAAGTTTTATTGCTGGATTTATTAAAGGCTCAAGATCATAAACGTTTCAAGAACGTTGTAGATGTCTACAAGTTACAATTTTATATGTCTAAATAGGCAACACACAACTCGTCATCATCATCATAAAAGCCAAAAGATGTCCACTACTGGACATAGGCCTCCCCCGAAGAGTGCCACAATGACCGGTCCTGCGCCACCCGCATCCAGCGGTCTCCCGCAACCTTTACCAGGTCATCAGTCCACCTTGTGGCGGGTTACCCACGCTGCGCCTGACACAGCTGCTTGAACATACGAGTAACTGAATATTTGACCAATGTTGCCTTTTGGTAATGCTTCATGAAACAGGGCAGTAATCTTACACCAGTTTGGGCTTTTGCCTGCCAATTGCCTGTTTACTGTTAGAAGTCCGTACAAAAACACTAAAGAACCTGAATTTGGATAGGCACACTCTTATTCAGCACGATTATTTATTCTAAGCAGATGTATATTTAATCGATTGTAATTTGATGGGAAAACGCTATTTTGACGTTAGTAACCTGACTTAATTCCATGATATGTTATCTTAATATTTCCTCATTAAAATTGAAGCTAGACTTTCGCGTAACATATCTGTCCACGCAATCACACGCTGGCGGGAAAGTGGCGCAGCCAGCAACGATATGATGTGTGTGTCCTGTCTGGCTTGTCATGTCACCAGTGCAGCTGGTCAATTCAGTATAGGGTACCTTCAGTAGCGGAACTATACTAACTATTAAGGTGGTAGAGTGGGCAGAAGGCCCCGGCTCCCGGGCTAGAGAGACCGTGAGCACTTGAGGAACCTACCTAACATTGAAGAAAACCCCCATCCGATGATTCCGCCACGGATGGGGCCCGTATGGTATAGATACATTACATTACATTCATCATTCATACACAGAATCACTTATTCCATTAGAAATCATCACTACATAGTATAAAACAAAGTCGCTTATGCTTAGATCTTTAAAACTACGCAACGGATTTTGATGCGGTTTTTTTAATAGATTTATTTATAAGGTTTATATGTATAATATAGTACCCGTGCGAAGCCGGGGCGGGTCGCTAGTTTATATATGCTGAGATGCAAACTGTTGGTTTTTGAACACTTGACACTGCTAGTAATAGGGGTGGTATTGTCGTTACCAAATATTATGTCTCTGTCCTTCAAAATTAGAATGACATCGAAGCGAAGATAAGTATGTCGCCTTCTGCCAAATAATACTGTATTAGCATGTGCAGGACAGCGTCGGTCCAAACATAACTGTCCATTTGTCCAACCATAAACGTGCAAACTTTCCCGTGGTAGTTTCGTTATAATTCATTACATGGGAATAACTCCTAACGAAGTGCAGTAATAAAATGGTTATTTATGATACCCGCAATAATGTCTTGCTTGTGGACTGACTATCCCTTATTCAACATTTTATGGAGCCAATGTTATGCCAAGGATCACACGCGTGTTAGAGCGTTTAAGTGGCTAAAGCAGCTGCATTAAAATACCTACTACATTTCTTACAATGGCTAGGGTGTCATACGCCTATTCTTTAGGTAAGCCGAAACTGTATTTACGTTTTATTTTTTCATTAACAATTGAATTGTCCTCAAACTAGGCAAGCTGGTGAGAATCAGGTTCTATGGACGGCACACACACGTTACTAGCTTTTGCGCGCAACTTCGTCAGCGTGGAACTCGTTTTTATCGTACCTCCATCAAAACTTATCATTTCACCCACTTAGGGGATGACTTCGGGGGAAAAGTGTTCCCGAGATTAAAACTATCTCCATGCCAAATATCATCTAAATCGGTTCAAGCGTGAAAAGGTAAAACGCAGATAAAGCTGTTACAGATTGGCATCAGTAAATAAATCCAGACACTAAGGAATGTCTTTCGCTGCACCTCGATTAATGGTGATAAAAATACAAATTACAGTATATGTATATCAATAAGGTATTTGCAGTAAATGAGTAGATATCTTTAGATACATCTCATTGATTAAAACGATATTCCTAGTTATCAAATCGCATGAATTCGATAAGACGAGGGTTCAGTCCAAGCGTTCACAAATAAAAACAAATCACTGTAATTAAATACTAATCTCTTATCTCAGATGAAAAAATGAAATTACAAAATTTTCTAGACATGCTACCAATCTATCTATGTAATCAACCCGTATCTACCCACTGATGAGTATAAGCCTCTTTTTTATTACGCCACTCTCCTCGGTCCTGTGCTAATCTTATCCACTACTTGCTTGTTCCGGCAGATATCGTCTGACCATCGAGCTGGTGGTCTGACTGCTGATCGTTTTGATGACCAATAAATGTTACCAATATTTAATTAAATTATTTTCTTTACTTACAAAGGTAAATTTTCGGGATGGCACCTACATTATACAAAAAAGTTAGAAGAATTGGTAAATAGAGTTCAATAAGAGCTTGTTTGCATTCCTATAGTTACAAAAGCCTACTATTATTATTATTATTACACTTAGAGAATACTTGACACAGAAGAGTTGTAACGGTTTACGCATGCTCCATCTTGACTTAAAATATTTGTAGGTATGCCTTATGGCAAAACATAGAGATACACTAATACAAATATTTGTAATACCTTTGAAACTATGTTTACAAATAAATGTTTGGCTTTGTCTTTAAACATCAAACAAGTAAGTTACAATAGATCTTAACAATTTCATTCCAATACGGGTGTAGACTCGAAAAATATTATTACTTCAAAAGAAAGAAGGCAAAAAAATATGACGAAAATCCCATTCAGATAGCTCAAACAATTACGAAGCTACAACCGTTTTAATATTATTAGAGAAATCGCTCGCAGATAGTGACATCACAATCTGCGAGCGTCATAGTAGGTAAATGACAATCGTTTCATACGAAGGTGCGTTTTGCGGAAGAGGGACAGAACATACCCCCTCCTAAAACTTTGGACACATATTACTTTGTCATCGATTAACCTTTTGCGTTTCTTTTTTCTCCATTTGACTACATTTTTAATGCTTTTTCGAGAAAATACAACATTGTTTATTATTTTATTTAGTGTCTACCCCTATTCCATCCTCCTGCCTTTTAAAAGACCAAATATCTTTATGGGAACAAATGTTCAGTCTCAGTCGTTTCGACAGATACTGGTAGGATTAATGTGATTAAGTAATTATATCTTGTGATTGATTAATTTAACACGAGGATCATTAACCTTGAAGAGCGTCATAGTGGTGATTATGCAACTTGCGCTTGAATAAGGTAGTGCAGTTAGTCCCTAGCATTAGGACAAACCAAACTGGATTAATGTGGCATCATCATCATCATCATGAGCCTAGCTCCGTCCCACTGCTGGGCACAGATGGATGCCTGGATGAGAGGGAACGGGCAGTAGTCCCGACGGTGGCCAAGTACGCTGGTTTAATAGTTTAATGTCCCTCATAATGTTATCTCGCTCGCCGAAGTTAGGCAGTTGGCTCGCGCACGAAAACTCCGAACTGTCATAACATCATTTATTGTTTTACAGTACATATGGTGCTACTTTCTCGCACTAGTGCGGAAAAGAGCAGTTTTCGTGCATATGTCGAAACGTTAAAGAGCCATATGTACAGTAAAACGTTGTACGATACACGTGCGAATAAGTAATTCGCAACTCGTGTCGATTTAAAACACTCCCTTCGGTCGTGTTTTAATTTATCACCACTCGTTGCGAATTTCCTATTTTCGGCACTTTCATCGTAAATAACTATAGAAGCATTCGCGATACCAGCCAGCTACTTTAATTTTTTTTTGAGGTACTACCTATTTATATTAAATGCATAGAAAATATAAACAATATTTGGTGCCTAGGTATGTAAATCGGTTTTATAAATAATATGCTACTTTTTAATGATGTACAAATTACGATGAGTTGCTTTGAACATTCGTTCAATTTCAATCACAGATATAAATAATTGGCCATCCACGTAGAAGGGACCCCTAATTTTTATTCCTATTACTTAATAACAGCCACGACCACTCAATAATAGCATGTTATTAGTGGCCTATTATCAACTTCGTAAAGTCACGGCGGATGATTTGGGAATCGACTCCGGAAGTATTATCACTAATAATTCAATTAGTTTGGTATTTTTGATAGACTGCTGCCATTTTGTTCGATACAATGGCGCATTTATAGACGATAATAAAAGAAAGAAAGGCCTAGCTAAAATCATATTCGATATTAGAGTAATATTAAATATTATTATATTGATTAAAACTTTCACGATTTTCACGCATTATTTAACGGCACTTTTTGAGGTTACTCGATGTTTCAGATGTGTCACATCGCAACATCGTTGGTCGAGAGTAGCCTATAAGAAAACTACTGTACTTATCAATTCAATATGTTCCGTTTGACCGATATATATCGGTCTCGAAAAACTTAAAATGAAAATAAAATCCTAAAAGAATCTTGGAAAACGTAATACAGTGAAACCTGGATAACAGAGATCTCAGAGATCCTGCGAATCAGTCCCACTTAAACAGGTATTCCACTTACACAGTTTTCTCAGATATCCAGGTTGAAAAAAATATGATTCTCATTTTTTGTAAATATTAAACATACCTAGAGATCTTTAGATATAGATCACAAAAAGGCAATACATAATATATGTAAACCAACAAAAATAATCATCAAGTTCTTGTTTTTGTACACAGAAGTCACTCGAAGACGAGAGAAGAAAATCACTTAAAGAAAAAATAAATGTAAACACCAGGATGATAGCTAAACTAAACTAACTCGAGACACATATCATTGTGCACAATAAGCCAGTCCGAAATTTGTGGGTAGACTGACAACGAAACGGAAATTAATTTGCGTCCTGCCTACCTAGTTCTTAGTTAAAGAGGTTCGAAGTTCACAGCATCTCAGTAACAGAGGTTAACACAATATAAAATTCAAGAAAAACAAGTTAGCAAAAAGCCTTTAAAACATAGTCTCAGTAAAAGAGGTAAAAAACACTCACTATCTCAGTTATAGAGGTAATTTTGACGAAAAAATGGACAGGACTCGTCTCAGTTACACAGGTCTCCGTTTTCCCACTAACAGAAGTAATTCAGTGGTAAAGTGTCGGGACCGCAGCATGCGTCCCAGTTATAGAGTTTTCTCACTTACCCAGGTCCCACTTATCCAGGTTTCACTGTAGTAGTAGTACGTAAACGTCTAAGCGTAGTAGTAACCAGGGAGGTAACTGAGGCTCTAGTATAAGTTTTACCGATACAAAAGTTTACGACCGCGTTTGCGTTTTACCCTCAATTTGTATGGGATTTGACAGCTAAACGCGAACGCGGTCGTAACGTTTTGTTTCGGTAAAACTTATACTAGAGCCACTGAGTAACTTTTCGAATGAGCGTTAGTAAAACTCAACTGCCATTTATACCACTATCGACCCATGCAAATAATGACATTTTGATCTACCTAACGTACGTACGAAACGTTACGCAATCGACTAGCTGGTTATTTTATTTCGCTTTTCGGAATTGATTTTATTGCGATCAATTTCTTAATATTCGAAAACCTTAAAACAGTCAACATGGTTACGCTTTCTGCTATTCAAATGCGTTTAGTACTAACTAGGTCTTTAACAATTACAGTTACTTCAATAAATCATAACGCTTCTCAGTTCTGCCACTCCGCACCATCTCGTTCACACATTCCTTCGTAACGGTCACAGACAAAACTTAGTTTAACAGCACGTAGTAATTATCAGCCTGTTCACAAACCGTTTTGCACTCGGCTCACACGTTCCCAGCATATTTTTTCTGTACACATAATGACGCTCTATCTTGTCACTTATCGCGTGATAAGGCCGCCTATGATACGGGTATGCTCGTTTGGAAGAAGAGGTCAAACCAGGCGATATCGTGTAGTGTCACCCTTCTGTACACATATTCTGCAATGATTCATGTCGTACCTATAGTCCGCGACCTAGCAACAGATTTTTATGACCAAGTTTATCTCGCGCGATAAGTTGTAAGATGGTTCGGGAAGTTGTATCGTGAAGCCCCGTTGAAGGACCCGCAGCAGCCTCCTTACACGTAGAAAAAAAATATTTTTAACCCTCGACGCAAAAGAGGGGTGTTATAAGTTTGGCGTGTATATGTGTGTCTGTCTGTCGCATCGTATCTCCTAAACGGATGGACCAGGACCAGGATGCTTTAAGACATATTCTACCAACTAACCAGAAAAGGGCTAAACAGAAAAGCATATAGGCAGTTAACTAAAAAATAAGAAATAAAAGGATAGGCTGATCTAATTACTGAAAATACATGACATACTTATGGGTGTAAGCGTGAAATAAATTATTTAAATTGAATAATAACCTTTACCATGGCCCTAGGTCTCACATATAAACTGATTCACATGAGGCGATGTTGATAAGCTTTGTGAACGCCAGCCCAGGTGCGATTATATCAGATAAAATCGCGGCGATTAAGTGCCGAGCGAAAGCTCTCACGGGCAATTGGGCTTTGTCTCGACTTTCACTTGTATAAACACTTGACACCGTATTAAACCAATGTATAGGCAAACTGCGAACTCACGCGAATGAAACAAAGTAGCAAATTACAGTTTTGGTACCGCCAGGGCTCCCGAGTATGCACTGTGTCGAAGCGAGAGACCTGCGTTTATCTCTAACGACGAATCCTCAAATCAATAACGGGTCGGTAACGCGCTTGTCAATCTTCTGGGGTCGCACCATAGGCTACGCTGTCTGCTTACGATCAGGCGGGCAGTAAGTTTGTTTACCGCCGTCCAAATATAAGGCAGCGTTTTTAGAATTGGCATTTGATCGAGTTCAATCTATGAACACCAGCTCGCCCCGCTGCCCGCTGACATCCAGACCGCGGCCTTCTCCTAAGGCCCATCGGCCAAATTTTAGGACGAAATAAATCAGGCTTATTAGCCCAACTACAACTACATAAGCTTTTTGTAATAAACTTTTAAGTTTATTTAGGGGCTCTACATTTTAAAGATTTCCCGAGGATGCGTTGTGTTAAGAGCGAGGGAATTTGTTCCTTCAGCTGTCAACACGGCGAATCCTCAAACATATCAAGGATCGGCAACGCACGTGTTACTCTTTTGGATTTGCATGCGTCTATAGGCTGCGGTGACCACTTACCATCAGGTATAAAATCGTATATATATATATTTTTTTTAACCTATTTTTAAGACAACGGACCGTTATTACATAAGTCCTAAAAATGGCTTAGGCCTTACGAAATTGAGGTGCTGATAAACATTAACAAAAATAAATTTAATTTAATTCGCCGTTTTTAAATTAGTCGAACTGAACAACGACCAGAGCCAAGCATAGAGCCAAACATCGCTACGAACATTTTCACGATTTTTTTTTATACAACGTCAGTGGCAAACAAGCGTACGGCCCGCCACCGCAGCCTATATGCATCTCCGAAGGAGTAACATGGGCGTTGCCAACCCTTGATATGTACGAGGATTCGCCGTGTTGACAGCTGAAGGAACAAATTCCCTCGCTCTCAACACAACGCATCCTCGGCAGCTCTGGCGACCTTGCTCACCTCCAGGAACACAACACTACCACAGAGCAAGTAGTAGTGTTATTATGGCTGTGGTCTTCTGCAAGGCGGAGGTACTTCCCCAGTTGGGCTGCTCCACATTCGAGCGGGATGATATTTCGCTGAGCCCTACCTCACCAAAAACTGAACTCTACTGTTTAACTTGTGAACATTTACCTGTAATGTAACATTCGCTAGAATTAACATGACAAGTGCATGCTCAGGTGTATCACCACCTTTATATTGTTACCATACCTACTCGGACGAGCCAAGTGAAATAAAAGCCTGTAACATGGCATACCATTCAAAGCCGCCGCAAAACGGAGTACGCGACGCTAAATTAAGGCTGTGCGCATGCGGGATGACTTTATAATGCGCATTCAGGGAGCTAGTAAGGGAATATAGTTTTGTATACAACTGTCTAGAAAATAAGTTTATCTGAAAAAAAATTACATTCCAATTCTCTTCACGTTAAGTATGTGCAGTTTTCTGTTCGTTACATAAGTATTTTGCGTGACGCTCTTGGCCCGTAAATGCAAAAAGGACTTTATTAAGGGTCGCCAGGGCCCTCGACTCTCCATACAAACGTAGTTCGGTTCTCATTTTAAAACGACATGCTAGAATAACATTAAAATTTGTTATGAACTAGCCACTAGCTTACATTTGTATGCTACTTATGTATGACTCTTTAAAGTAGTTCAATTTGAGTAGTAAAATCCATCTTCGTTACTAAAGCCGAGCAAGGTCAGAGGCAAAACTGGTTTAGGGTTTTTAGGTTTTAGGGTTCGCGGGGAGAGTTGGGTTATGATTGGGAAGAGAAGGGATAAAATGAGGGTGAGATGGGATTTTAAGTCTACTGTTACAAAAATAATGTATTCCAATTTAAAATGGAGCTTATGGTAGTAATAGGTACTCATAATAAAAAAAATCGATCCAACAATCTTCCAAAATCACCTTTGAGGTGAGATTTCCTGTTTATCGTCAAAGTTATGAAAGGGAACTACCCAAAATAAAATAAAAACTAAAATACAAACGTCCGGAACACTTATATATACACCATTCAGTTTGCATATGTAAAAATAAAATGTTATCGAGGTTTGAATGTCACTTTTGCCCCTACTCTAACTTTATCGTTATAAACATGAAATCCCACCTCACCCCGTAGTCCCTCGTACTTGGGGTGAGATGGGTTTTCATACAAAGGTGATTTTAGAAGATTGTTGGATCGTTTTTTTTATTATGAATATTACTATAGCTCAATATTAATATAGTAGCAGTAGCCTTAAAATCCCATCTCACCCCCCTTTCATCCCTTATCTCCCCATTCATAACCCAACTCTCCTCGCGATACATACACATGAAATTATGCACATTTATTTCATGAGATGTTTTAGATATTGTATGTAATTCTTTGGTTTTGTGACATTTATTTCTCTACATATTATTTTCAACGCATTCCACCGACTTAAAATCAGGATTTGAATTTAAACCTCTAACCCTAATCTGCTACCTCGATTTTAAACCTTACCTCACTCAGTTAGAGTTCAACACTCTAAAACGTTGTCCTTAATTTAGGGCAAGCTAAGGCTGCATAAATTAGGCTTATCTCGGAATGAAGACATAAAGCGACAATAAATAAGGATCGGCTCAATCGGCTGCGCTCGCGCCGGTAACACCCGAAGATATCCGAGCGAGGCGGAACGGCCACGCCGAGGGCTAAAAAAATAAAAGAAGGATCAGATTCAGAATCAGAATCAGAAGTTTATTTGCTCAAAACATGGTACAAAATAGGTAACTTAATTAAAATATACAGATCTACATGTTTCGTCATACAGACATGCAAATATAACATGGTCATGTGTATCGCATGCACAAGTTGTTACAATACTAAGTTCAATCCCTAGGTACTAAGAAAAAATGTCATTTAAATATTCTTGAGTTGAATCTGGGGGCACGGGAGTGCCCCCGCCAAGACGAGCCAAGCGAAGCGCAAGGGCACTACCTACCTTTTCTCGAAGCGCTTCGTCGTATTTTTGAACCTTCTTAACTTGGGTTCGGATTATACCAGATAAACAAAATTTTCGGGATATGATGTCAGTGGTTGACTTATTAAAACTATAAAGTTTCAATCGCATAGCTCTTATACTTTAGATTTTATTGATATCTTTGATATCTAAAATACCCCGATTTCGTCACTGACTCACTGATGATCATCAATATTCTTAAGGTTCTTCCTGGAGTCCTAGAAAGCTGAAATTTGGTATGTAAGCTAGTAACAGTATATAAACAACGATTAAATCTTAAAACTTGAAACTTTTACCCCCCCAACCCCTTAAACTAGGGGGTAAAAGTTTGTATTTTCCGCAAATTTTCATGCTAGAGGTCTGAAAATTGATATAGGTCCTTGTTATCCTTGTTATAAATAATAAGATATATGTTTACAGGATTTTTAGTAAATCACCCCCCACTCTTTAAATTAGGGGATGGAAGTTTGTATGGGTTTTCCCATTCACTTCTTTAGAAGTTACCTTACAAAAAGGAATAAGATCCCACCAAAAACATTACATGTAAAGTGATGCCAAGACTCCATAGCTCAGACACTTTCAGCGTGAAAAAGATATCAGATCGCAATTAGCGCCAAGCTTCCTACTCCACACGGCGTAACTCTACCACTACCAGCCACGCTCTACAAATTCTACATCTTGGCTAAAAAGTATAGCTTTGTTGGGCACATCCCGGTCGCCATGTAGACTTTCACGCCGAATGAATTTATGATGATATTATTAATAAGTGACGGGTCTATACTTTTTAGCCAAGATGTAGAATTTGTAGAGCGTGGCTGGTAGTGGTAGAGTTACGCCGTGTGGAGTAGGAAGCTTGGCGCTAATTGCGATCTGATATCTTTTTCACGCTGAAAGTGTCTGAGCTATGGAGTCTTGGCATCACTTTACATGTAATGTTTTTGGTGGGTTTGTATTTCACTGCAATACTAGAGATAGGGTCTGAGGCCAGGTGGCTTTCCAAGATGCGGGAAGGGTCCATTTTGATTTTGCGGCCGACACAGTAGCAGCCTTGTGATGGAGGTTGATTTCTGACCCATGGGAGGTCTTCATTTGGGAGCTGATTCCGTACCGGTGTCCTGAAAGAAAGAAAAACCGTGAGTATTAAGTCTGAAAAATTGAGTGTAATTCCGCGTGGCGCGAAACACGAGGAATTAGATGGTAAATCTGGTCTCATGGTCTTTTCAGAGAGGATTTCAGCAAGGTGGGAGATTTCACAATATGAAGAACTAAGAAAGTTATAGTTCACTATTGGTAAGATAAATTTGCACCTTTGGGTAGGATTTCATGTCAGCTTGTAGTACAGGTGATTAATGAATTCAATTTAATCAATTTCAGTGAGACGGGAAGATCAATATCAAGAATAAGAATATCAAGATCAAGTTAGAGATCGAATTGTTCTTTGTTTGAAGAGGGCAGGGTAGCTTGTCCATCTTCCTCTTCACTCTGGAACCGGCGAGTCGCGGCACGGAGGCTCTCCAGTGCGCGCCCGGTAATCAACAACTTCCTCGAGCTGAAGGTCGGTGAAACTTAGTTTTCATAATAGGAGAGTCTCTGCCATTTAGCAGTTCCCTGGAAAAATAGATTAAATAATATTAAAGACCGTTCCAATTTAATTTCTTTTGAAAGCTACTTTCTGGTACTATAAGTTAGGTACTATAACTTAGGCACTATAACTTAGGTACCAATTAGATAGGAAATATAATCTGGTTAATTCGTGGCCTATTAAGGCCTTGAATGCTAAAAACGTATACAATGTTTTCTTAAACTCTATTATGTCATCTAACTTTAAAATTGACGATGGTAATTTGTTAAATATTCTGGGTGCCATTCCAAATATTCTTTTCGACATTAAAGCTGTTCTGGATGGCCTAAAATTTATTTTCCCTTTTTGACGTACGCTATTAAATTTTGAAAATTGGTCCATGTTACAGTTTACATAGATACATGTCTCATATATGTAAAGACAAGGCATTGTTAATATTTTTAACCTAATGAAATGTGGTTTGCATGTTTCCATCTGTTTAATGCCACATACTGCTCTTAAGTATTGCTCTGTAGCATTCCCCCAAAATATTATACCATATCTTAAGGTAGCTGTAACAAATGCGTGGTAAACTGTCAATACTGCTGATTGGTGCACTATTTTCCTTAAGTTATATATAGCATAGCAAAATTGGTTAAGTTTTTTACATACAATGTCAATTTGATATTTCCATGTCAAACAATTATCTAAGCTTAATCCTAAAAATGTTGTTGAGTAGTTTCATAATTTTTTTGATAATTGTAAGTTATTGTCAGATTGGGTGCATTTTTAGTGCGTAGTTTGAAATTCATAATATTCGTCTTTTAGAGATTTACATGAAGATTGTTTCTGTTGAGCTTAATTATCAAACTTAAAGTATTATTAATATTATCTTGATGAACATGCATGTCACTCTCTGTAAGTATAACAGTGCTGTCATCGGCAAATAACACCATTGGGTGATTTATTATGCTTGGTTGGTCGTTAATATAGACAAGAAAGAGAAGAGGACCTAGAACACTTCCTTGTGGTCAGTCAGATGTGTAGAGGACTTCTTTTTTGTTTTTCATACATAATCTATCCATTGGTGTGCAAGGAACTCCTTAATTCCACAGTATACTTAGTAATTTTGTATCTTTGTGAGGATGTTATTTTGTTCGGCTAGACTGCAGCAGTTGGCAACAGGGGGTCCGCGAGACCCTTAGTTGCGACTTGCGTCCCGCCAGCGTCCCTAATATAGCTGTTTTTAACCCCCGACGCAAAGAGAGGGGTGTTATAAGTTTAACGTGTCTGTGTATCTGTGTATCTGTCTGGGGTTTCGTAGTTCTCAAACGGGTGGACCGATTTGAATGCGGTTTTTTTGTGTCATAAACATTTTTATCCCAAGTGTTCTTAGCTATAAATAAATAATTATAAATAAATATTAGGGGACAATCTTACACAAATCGACCTA
Source organism: Epinotia ramella (assembly GCA_947578815.1). Classification (NCBI taxonomy): domain Eukaryota; kingdom Metazoa; phylum Arthropoda; class Insecta; order Lepidoptera; family Tortricidae; genus Epinotia; species Epinotia ramella. The sequence goes on from OX388217.1 coordinate 1,587,990, forward strand.
GTTCCATAGTAAGCTCAGTAAGGCTTGTGTTATGGGTACTAGACGACGATATATACAGTGTTTTTTTTAAATGGGACAGTATGGGGAAATCCGAATCTAAAGGAGATAGAGGAAAAGTGTCCAAGGAGACATTAGGTGTTTTTTTATGTAAACAAAGTTGGCTCATTAAAATTTTTGGTCAAGCGTGAGTTGTTCTTAAAAAATTATAAAGTTGGTCAATTTTTTTTTTGACGCGGGTCGGCTCTGTTTCATGTAAGGATTATTTCATTGTATGGAAAGAAAAAAATCTGAACAGCAGAAGTTGGTCAAATTTAATGAAAACTAATCTTCATACAGTTGGTTTATTACTTGAGTAAATGTTCGATGTGGCCGCCGTCTTGTCTTATGCAGGTACGAGCACGCTTCAAGACACTTCTAGTTGCATTTAACAGAGACTTATGGTGAATTGTGTTTAAAGTGTTGTAAACAGCATCTTTTAATTCTTGTACGGAGTTGTATCGGGATTCATAAATTCGACCCTTAAGGTAACCATAAGAAAAACGCCATGATGAATAAAATTACAAGCATGAACTGATTGGAAACAAAATCACAGCTGCAGAAATAACTTACGTTCCAAATTTGAATTCTTTTTTTTATAATTTCAAGACTATCGCGTGCCATGATGTTTACGAATATAAAAAAAAAAATGTTCTTCTCTTGAATCATCTGGAGCTCTTATCGATTATCAAAATTTAAAAATAGAATAATTTTAAATATTTTTTTACACTAGGCACTTGCAACAATATTAAAAGGCGAATACTGCAATTGTATGAAGATTAGTTTTCATTAAATTTGACCAACTTCTGCTGTTCAGATTTTTTTCTTTCCATACAATGAAATAATCCTTACATAAAACAGAGCCGACCCGCGTCAAAAAAAAAATTGACCAACTTTATAATTTTTTAAGAACAACTCACGCTTGACCAAAAATTTTAATGAGCCAAATTTTTTTACATAAAAAAACACCTAATGTCTCCTTGGACACTTTTCGTCTATCTCCTTTAGATTCGGATTTCCCCATACTGTCCCATTAAAAAAAAAACACTCTGTATAATGGATATAAATACTTAAATACATAGAAAACTTCCATGACTCAGAAACAAATATTCATGCTCATCACACAAATATTTGCCCTTACCGGGATTCGAACCCAGGACCTTCAGCTTCGTAGGCAGCGTCACTACCCACTAGGCTAATCGTTCGTAACAGCTATGTTTCATGAAAATCTGTTCAGCCGTTTTTGAGATATTGGGGGTTTTTCAACTTTTCTAAGTTGTAGTTATTATGTAAAGGTCGTTGAAATTCAGATTCTGAAATTGCCTCATAGTAACAAAACTCACACAGTATTAAGAAGTGCGGCCCGCGTCAGTGGCGGCTCACTCCTTGATTTCGTCGCGCCGCTACATGCCGGCCCCGGCTAACATACCGATAGCGCTGCTACGGCACGCACGCGTTGTATCGCAGCGCGTTGCACTATAGCATGCAACGCGCAAAGGGATGGCCACGTTAAGGCTGCTTCGGCATACCTAAACGGGGATTTGTTAACAGATAAACTTCTGTACTTAGTACATTATTTATTCTGTGCCCGCGTCAACTTCTTTAACTACCATGTGGCCCTTAGTTGGTAAAAGCATAAATAATTTCGATCATAGTGGAAAATGGAAAAAATATTCTCCACGAGCGGGATTTGAACCCACAACCTCTGGAATCCGTCCATCGCTCTGCCAATCAATTGGCAGCTCAAGCTACCGTGGGTCCTCTAATTGCGACGAATCTTTCAATCCCTTCCACTATTGTATTTACACCTTAGGGAGGCTCGTAGCGACATCTACCGCGAAGTTATTACGACTTCTGAAACGGTACCACGGTAGAAATTTGTAATTTCGTTAGCGGACGTTTCTACTTAGTAAACATTTAAGCATAAATAATGTTTCCTCTATGGTAAAATGTTGCCGACCACTGGGCTAAATGTTTTGAACTAGATTTTTAATGGGCCTGTAGTGACACTGCTACTCTTTTGAGGCCAGTGATGACACTCAATGTGAAAAGAGGAAATAAAATATAGTGATACAATCTTTTGGTTTCCATAAAAACAATATTTCATTTCTAAGGAGAACATCATCGGACATCATCGTCCAGAAACCTCTTCAGGGGATCAGATTACATTGATGATTAAAAAATCTACCTAATGGTTTTGAGTAAGTTCATATAGGTTTATGCCGGTTTGAGAATCATGTTAGGATCTTAATTACTGTTTTTATATTTCCATATGTTATCGTATTAGGTTTTAATAAATTGATGCAATTACAAAATAAACAACGCCAAGTGCTCTTCTGATTTAGCTTTTTATTTCTGATAATCTTAAAATGCTTTTATGTACCTTAACGTAGAAACTACCATCCACCCATGCGACCGATGGCATAATCAGATCTTATATCAATGGAATTTACTGCATAACGACAGGTTTAGCCTAGTTGGTAACTTGGTAGTGACACTGGTGACCTGCCTACGAAGGTGTCCGGGGTTCAAATCACGTTCAGGCCATTTATTTGTCTGATGTCCACGAATATTTGTTCCTGAGTCATGGATGTTTTCTATAAGTATTAATTTTTAAATATGTTTATCATCAACTAGTACCCATACTAACTACCTACAAGATTGGCTTAGTTTGGGACTAGGTCGATTTGCGTAAGATTGTCCGCAAATATGTATTTATTATTTATTATATATATAAATCTGATAACCAAGGACAAGGCTTTTGCATATTTCTTACCTTACCTCACACCTTAAAAGTATTTAACTTTATTTATATGTCTGAGAGCCTATGATCTAACCTGGTAATCTCCTTTCTTCTGTCTGCAGTCTGCACACATACTGTTTTTAATTTGTATATCAGTACAAATTATAAGCTCCATATAGGACCACCATGAAAATACAGCATACTGAGCATTTAACTAGAAATTAATTTAAATAATGTCCCGCCCATTACAAAATCGATTAGATGGCGTTAAGTGCCGCCAGAATATTAATTAGAGATCGAACGAGAGTTATTCACAGATTGGGTATGGGGTGAAAGTGATTCATGGGCATTGGCCCTGTCAGTTGTGTAGGTCCCTGTAATTATACTCGGGTGATATTGGGTTAGTCTGTACGGGATTACTTTGCAAATAACTGTGGCTGTTTCCTTTGCTGAACCCCTTTTTCAACCCTTTAGAAGATGAATTTTAAAGAACGCTGTAATCGGTTACTTTATTTGAAAGAAGTGTTTATTATCCTATTCATGGTTGCAAGGGCATAGTACCTAACTACTTATATACTAAGTGTTATTATTATTATTATCATCGTATTGAAGAGACATAATTCTGATCTTGACACATTTTATTGTTATTGACCCTGTACATCTCTGTTAATATTACATTCTTGTTCCTTTTTAGGGTTCCGTACCCAAAGGGTAAAAACGGGACCCTATTACTAAGGCTCCGCTGTCCGTCCGTCCGTCTGTCACCAGGCTGTATCTCACGAACCGTGATAGTTAGACAGTTGACATTTTCGCAGATGATGTATTTCTGTTGCCGCTATAACAATAAATAAATAAAAAATAGAGATATAATGGTACGGAACTATTCGTGCGCGAGTCCGACTCGCACTTGTTATTTATTTATTTATTTGCGTTTGGCAACAAGGCCCCTTTATTTACAAATACCGTACAGAGTACAGACTAACATAGATCTATATCAGTATACAAAACGTATAGGTACCACATTAAGATACAGGCGGAGGATGATGACATTATCTTAAAGGGTCGGCAACGCGCATGTAACACCCCTGGAGTTGCAAGCGTCCATAGGCTACGGTAACCACTTACCATGAGGTGGGCCGTAAGCTTGTTTGCCACCGACGTGGTAGAAAAAAAAATCTTCTAGTGCCTATATAACACGCGCTGTATTGAGCGTACGGTGGGGCTACTACCTATGGTTTATGCAAGAGATTTATTATTATATTGACGTATATATGTGTGTTCTTTTTTAACCGTCAAAACACGCACAAAGTTAATCATTCACTATTATATCTCATTTAAAACAGCTCGAAACATGCTCAGTAGCCATTCGACCTTATCAAATTTAATGAAATTAAATAACTGTACGATATATTAGTCAATACGATACAACGTTTACGCTACACATAATTTTGACAGTCGATCCATCACTGGCCTTTAAATACATCTCAACCATTAGTTCCACATTAACGAGATATCCACTTGTACGCAAGTTCACTTTAATCTCACGCATTTATCTTAACCACCGTCAATTCCTAAGCAAAAATCAACCATATAACCCTACAAACATAGGTTATATTACCTTTTCAAGCAGCTATTGAATATCTGTCACGTATGCAGCGTCGATAACTTACCCGACGTCCATCATACAAGTTTCAATCATATTTTGTAATGGTTAAGGTGCTTTCTTAATTGTGAAGTATGTGGTGCTGTAACTTTCGAAATTCGAACGTTAACGGTCGACGCGTGCGGCTGTTGAGCGGCGAGTTTTTGAGGCTAGTTTTCTTTTTTATTGGCTTCAAGTCTTTTCGCACGTTGGGCGCGAAAAGTGGCCAGTGTTCAAATTGAAATGATCGGAGAAAACGACCCATAGTCCAGGCAATGAACTGACAACTTGTATGGAAAAAATGACAATTTTGGAAATAATTTATAATAGCTTATTTTTAATGTGTAACGGATATATTATCAATTAAATAGTTACCCAACGACAAAATCCGACAAAATTTCAGACATCGAAAAAATGATAAGTTAACTGGCTTCTGAAAAGTCAGTACAAATATTAATAAATGTTTTTGTCTTTATTTTGGTTCATTTACATTTGCTCTATAATATTCAAGATAAATCGTACAAAAAAAGATAATGCATGCTTCATTTAAATCTACATAATTACTTCCGAGTGGAAAGTTTGTCGGATTCTTGACTAAATCATCTTAGAATAACATTTTCAAATGAAATCAACAAAAAAAACGCTATTATAAATTAATGTTTTTCAAAACCGTATTTTGCCTGGAGTACCACTGTTATTGCAGTTTGTATTTTAAAGTTTGGAGAGTAGATACACTTTTTGAATCAATTTATTGTAGTTACATTCAGCCAACGTAAAAATCTGAAGTACTCGTATTTTTGACACTTTTAACGTCCACACCTTGATTTTAGCTGGATATGAAAGTGTTAAATTAATAACTGTTAGTTAGAATTTCTATTTTGTTTTGGTACTGAGTTTGACTTACTTACGACTATTGAGGTTTATTCCAATTAAATATAATTCCGAAATCAATAAAATAGTAGCAAAATATAAACTTTGGCTATTGGATTTTTGCCGCTAACAGCGTGAAAGCGCTCAATCTGCCTATTCCTTACTTATTTTGTAACTGATAAAATTCAATGTCGACAAACCTTGTGTGTATACATCATAAATAAGCCATTATTTATTAAGCAAATTATCTGTAAAATGTTTCTCTCTTGTCGTGATGCAATAAAGAGTATTTATTATTATTATTAATATTATTTTATTTTATTTTTTCCCTTTTTTTTCTCAGGACCATGGGGTCCCGGACTTTTGGGAGGCATGCGTGGGGCCGAAGCCAACAGCGCAGAGGCCCTTTAAAACAAATATAATATAAAGCGAGGGATACACATGGCGGATACCATCTCCGAGCGCACAAGATGATAGGTACACCCGGTGATGGTCCCCGCCAGGTGCAAAGACTATTGCAGTGCAACACTGTGCTGCGATGGAAACTAAGGTCATGGGTTATTGGGTTGAATGGTGGGTGGTCTGGACAATGGGTTATGGGAGGAGACTTGCGGACACCTGCCGTGACAATAAGTCTCAATTTAAAATTGTGAAAAGGCAGGCGGTGACTCGCCAACTCGTTAAGTGGGCGCAACAAACAGTCGCACGCGCAGTGCGACAGTGGAGCAACACGTCTGAGCGGCTGTGAGGTTGTCGAGAGGTGAGTCTGCGGTGCGCCAGATCCCGGTAATCCGTTCAAGGGCCGCCGGCGTTATGACATTTTACACTTACAACCTGGAGCATAGGTTCCGCTCTTGCGACTCCACTCTGGCCGGCCGGTTAAGGCAAGCACAGAGGTGAGGGCAGAGGGCCAGATCACTCGGGCCCTCTGGAGGTTAGGGGTCCGCGGTGTCGCCACTCACCGTCAGCTCGCCACAAGCTGCCCCCGCGGGCTTATTATTATTATTATTAGCGAGCTAAGCTACCCAAGAATATTATAATAATTTCACCATTTAGGTTCAATTAAAACACTTTATAATTAATTAGTTAGCAAATAAACAAAACTAGATACATTACATAAACGTTTATTATTATTATGTTTAAATTAATAATATTCATGAAAGCCGATTGAGTCATTAATTTACTTTAGAACACGTGGAAATGTGAGATAAATATGTAAATTGTTGTTTTTATGTTCGACAGTAAGTATAGTCAGTCAGTTACATCACTATGATTCATGTCAACTTTGGCATTACGAACAGCAAATAGCAGACGTATTTTATTAATTATGAACCTTATAGCAAAATAAGAACGAAAAAGAAAGTATAAATATTGATTTACACTTTCACCATTCTCCCACATAATTTTTACTAAACGGGACTTAATCGCGTATAATTAACTTATTTATTTACCCCACACTGAGGTCTAAATGCCAGCGTCAAAAAACATCGTCCGCTATATCATTATTAGTGTTGTGTGTCGGCCGGGTGACAACCCTAGTTGTACACTAGGGTTGTCACCCGCACACTGTGGTTAAGATAAAGACCAAATGCGGGTAGTTTGGAAAACCCGCGCAGCAAGATGTTGACACCCGTTCAAGCCAGTCGTCCCGTGAACATGGATGTTGCGACCTCGTTGCGACACATCCGAAACGTCGGGAGACCTCAGTGAGTTGGCATTTTCACATTCATCATCCTGCTAGCGTTATTCCCGGCTGTGCCCTAAAAGAGCCCGGGGTCCGCTTTGACTCCTAGGCCCAAGATTTTTACGAAAACGACTGCCATCTGACCTTCCAACCCAGAGGGAAAACTAGACCTTATTTGAATTAGACCGGTTTCCTCACGCTCACCTCCTCCACCGAAAAGCTAACGGTAAATATTACGTACATTAGTTCCGAAAACTCATTGGTGCGAGCTGGGATTCGAGCCCACGACCGCCGCTTGACTATTTAGGCTACCTTTGCTTCAAGTTAAATATTTAATGTGTTATTTAATTTACTTTTATGGTATACATCTACAGAGGTATATTATAAATATAGATAAAGCGAGAAAACTTAAGTCATTTATCCCCCAATCTCCCTCCGTTTTATATGACTGCCATTAGACCGCTTGGAGCAGCGAACGAAAAAACCATAGCATGCGAGCTCATTACCAAGGATAGGACAAACGCCCGTCATTTTGAAAACTTAACCCTGTTCTGTACAGTAGAGACTTCCTTATATTAAAAAAAAAAAATAGGTACTAAATAAGAATAAGAATAGTTTATTCGTGACAATACAAAACAAAGGACAAAAGTAATGTTTTATAAATTTATTTTAAGTACCATAATTTATATGTTTCCAGTGACAAATTATTCAAATGACGATGATTAAGGCGATAAATCACTTTCGCCAATGGAAAAGAATGACCACAATTTTTTCCAAATTTTCACTTGTGAGCCTATATCGACGTGAGTTTAGGACCCATTTATGAGTCGAAAAAGTGCGTTCACAGTCTACTGACGTCATTGGGGCATGTCTAGTGACAACGTCAATGCTTGACAAAGATGATTAGAATATTACCTATTTTATCTAAATGGCCAGTAGTAAACAAAGTCATTGAAATCAAGTAGTGTCTAATGCGATGATAGAAGAATAGGTAATTTATTGATAAATGTGTTGAAGTACATTAAATTATAATATTTTGAGTAAACTTCTAAAAAAAAAAAATATCATTAGGAAGTCTCTACTGTACAGAACAGGGTTAAGTTTTCAAAATGACGGGCGTTTGTCCTATCCTTGCATTACACTTCCCAAACACGTGCCTTAAACCCGGTATGAGCATGTTTGATTTAAACGGCTGCCTGGCATCGCTTTGACACCCGCCCCCTACCCCGCATAATGGCAATGCCACCCATTATGTGCGGCCATTTTGCGGGGCGCTACTTACACTTCTATGGTTCTTCCGTTCGCTGGCTTGAAGACTTCTTTAATCCTCAACTGTATGATGCGAGTTTTTAATTTAGTTCCTTTATCTTTCTCAAGACAATCAGGGTTTCAAATTAATCCAACTTTTAATGGACGCTAAGTATCTGACTACCGGCAATTTTACTTTTCAATCTAAAGTCCCTATTATTATCTCTTTTATTATACTATCATCAAGGTACTGACGACCGTCATACAGAAACGTCAAAGGGACTTGACATATGGAATGACGTTGGTAATAATTAGTGCACTCTCTTTCACTCCTTCGAAGTATGACAAAGATGTAAGATAAGGTTGCAGCCGAGTTGGCTGACATTGCAATTAGAGGTGATGCACCTAACGAGCAACCATCTTGGGATAATGTCAGGATTAAAAGATGCGCTTCAAGAAGGTACCAAGCCCAAATTTCCATTCAAGTCAAATTGAACCTACTACGCAAGTGTTAGACTAGGTTTTCGTGAAAAGTGTGGAGGCTTTATAAGTTTTTGGTTGCGAATTGTTCTAATAGAAATAACATTAGCTCTTGACTTAAAGTGAATCAAGTAAATTTACCGTGTGAATAGTTAGTTTAACGCTTGGTGAAGCGGTTGGGGTTGAAAACTTGAAAGCACTGTCCTTCTTTTATTAAATGGTTTTATTTCTAAAGGCTGGCGATCGTTACACATGCTATTTATAAAACTTAATGGAACTTATTGAACACATAAATTGAAATACTTTAAATTCTCATAAGTGTAGTTCGGCAAATGAATGTAACGGAATGTTCAACGAGTTGTTTTACGCCGGAAATTGTATCAAGTGAATTTATTCTCATTTCGACTTTATTTTTATGTTTTTACCTCAGAACCTTCCTCATTAGAGGACCAAATTTAAAATCTGGGGGCACGGCAGTGCCCCCGCCAAGTCAAGCGCGAAGCAAACACTGCCGTACCATCCTTTACTGGAATCATTTCACCGCATTTTCAGGCCCCTATTTGAGAAACTCTGGATAAGACTAGAACGCAGATGTTTTCGTCATCCAGTAAGCTGTAGGTCATTTAGTTCCGAAGTTAAGCGAAAGCAAAGTTTCGCATTTATGACACTCACTCACACTCACTCACGATCATCAAAATAGAACTAGTACTCCCCATTAACTCAGAGAGCTGAAATTTGGTACAGAGTTAGGGTTTAATGGCCACATAAAGGGAAAACTATAAAAAATTGCAATTTCAACCCAGTTTTCTAGATACACCAACTGTATACATTACATGTATTTGCAGTGAATGGGAAAATTCAAAATCAAGAATGGGCCTGCATTCATAGTTTGTATGTAGGGATAACACTTTAACCTACAAAAAGAAGTGAGATCGCTAAATAAAATTTTATGACTTGGCAATCACATAATACTACATAATTTTAGGTAAGTATGCAAAAATCCATAAATACAGTTAAGTTGTGTGATTGCCACGTTGCAGAATTTTAATTAGCAAGCAAATAAAGATTAATAAGAATGCCTGAGACTTGGCTCTACGAAATATCTCACAACTTTTTACGGTGGAAGAGTTTCGAGACTTGGCCTCTTTTTTATATGGAATGTTTTTTATGGGATTATTGTTACGTCACAAGTATTATTTTCTTTGACTAAAAAGTTGGTCATGAAAGTGTCATCATTAAAGGGCAAGGCAATTCATAGTTTGCACTGTTGCACGCTTCTGGAGCTGCAAGCGTCCATTTTTGAAGTGAAAACTTCTTTAGCGGCGCTGTGCACTTTTTGTGATGTGGAAAAATTGTTAAACTCGCCACACAGGGGGCCTAGACAAGGTTACAATCGACAAGCGCTAACGCTAACGCTAACTAATAAAATGTATGGGAATGACAGATGTTAACGAAAAGTGTTTCGTCGGCATCTGTCATTCCCATACATTTTATTCGTTAGCGTTAGCGTTAGCGCTTGTCGATTGTAACCTTGTCTACGGCCCCAGGTCACGTGACCGTGAGATTCGTAAGACGTAAGACGTATGATTGGATGGAAGTTAATTTTCTGAGGGATAAACTTTTTAATGTTAAATAATTGTAACAGTTCTGAAGTGTTAAATTTTTAATGTAATAAATGAATATTTTATTTTACCACAAGTAAATATACACTACTTCCAAATAAATATATTTCTATTTCTATTTCACATAAATGATAGTACTTTTATACCTGATCGAAAAAATGTTACAATGTCATTGAGTTTTCACTTCTGCCGGTGCACCCCGGTCTTTTTTTTTTGTAGTAATGTAGGTCGACGGCAAAGATATGTTTTTTCACCTTATTACTTTCTTAATAAAGCAAAAGATGTAATAGACTACGACTGTACCTCATCGTACAAATGCTAAACATTTTTAACAATGAAACGCTATTTGCCAATAACTCACCGGGCATGCGGCAGACGTGACCAGCCCAGTCCCACCTTAACTTGCCGCTTTTCGAGCTACGTCTGCAATTTGAGTCTGTGAGCGCAGCGTGGTGTTCCGGATACGATCCATTAGTTTCACACCCAATATGCTGCGCTCCATTGCACGTTGGCAAACCCCGAGTTTGAACTTCTGAGCTTGTGTCAAAGACCAGGTCTGTGCACCGTAGGTGAGAACTGGAAGTGTGCACATGTCCATGAGCCTACGTTTCAGTGATAATGGTAGGTCACCTTTCATCAGATTTTTCACACAACAATTAAAGGCGGCAATATTAAAAACGATAATTAATTTACGACGATTTCCACAGACGCGGATAAAGCCGTTACCCCCGCAGTGCCATAATTACTAATAACCCAATACATCTTTACCACAAACACGAAAAAACACACGCTATAGTCACCTTTAGCACTTTGAAGTAAGAGTCATAATCGTGTAACGGTTTTGGAACTTGCAAAGGAATATTTTTGGATTAGTATACGTAAATTAATGATATGTCGATTGTGACCGCCCGCGGCTTCGCTTTAATGCTAGTTTATTATTGGGTATTATGACGAAATGTTTTATAGCTGTGTTGCCAAATTGGTTGAGGATGTATGGGACATATTGTTAGCTTGGATGTCGTTACGTTTTCCAAAGCTATAGCAGTGAAGTGTAAAAAATACCTACCTTGATTGTAATAAAACGATGTCGCGACTGTTGGCCACTTATGGTTTGATGCGCAGGCAAGGAAAATAAATCGCCTTTTTTAATAACTAGTATTTAAAGGCACATCAAAAAAACCAATAACCTAAACTACTGTCTTGCACAGCTACATTAATTAATCGTTCATAAAAAATCGATTTTGATGTGGCATTGTATTGATGTGCAAGCCAGTATTATTTGGTGCGCACTTAGTGGTTTTTTAGAGTTATAATTAAGGTTAATCGGGACATTGATTGATGGGACAAAAGCGCCAGCGGGGTAAGCGCGCCTACTTTAAAATAACGACAACTAACGACGAATAACCTAACGACATCTTAAAACCATGCAACAAACTAAAACGACCAGCAGGTCGATCACGTAACGTATTGTACGTACGTTAAGTAGATCTAAATGTCAAATTGTATATGGAAAAATGACCGTTGGACTGTTCTAACGCTCGACGCTCGTTCAAAACGTTACTCACGTGATCACATCACCCCTCAGATGTTAATGTTGCTTGGTTAAGTGTATAACATCTGTAGATATCGATATTTTGATGGTGGTTGCTCTTACCCCGCCGGCGCGATTGCCCCGGCTGACCTTAAAGTACTTAAAAAAATCGTAGAACGAATGTTTTTATCTGTGGTGACAAAAAAATACAAAAAATAGTTTTATTTCGTCGCTAATAGTCCAGTACGTTCTTTGGCGGAATAGCAAAAAAATATCGATTTTACTAGAAACTGGTGAAGGTATTATTTTCCGTCGAAATGTGGAGAGATCTTGACCGAAACCTGACCTGACCAGAAACCTGTCAAGTTAAAAAGTATACTTCTCACACCAGTGGCTGATCCTCAAATTGGATACACGATCCTTGCGGTCATGTTGTAGTTTTTTACATTACATTTTGTAAAGTTAAGGGTTTAACACGTGTCAACCACTCCTAGAATCCTCCTGTGTTTAATTTCACGCTAGAATGTTTAAACTAGCAACATAGGTCCAAAAACGCACGCGTCATTGGCAAAGCATCTAACTAAATGTTGCTATTAATATTTAGAGGACATTCTTACACAAACCGAACCAGCCCCTTAGTACGTTCAATAAAACATGTGTTTTGGATACTAGACGATAATATATTTCATAGATTGAAATACTTAAATACATAGAAATATTCAAGACTCAGAAACAAATACCTATCCACTGCTGGTCATAGGCCTGCCCCAAAGAGTGCCACAATGACCGGTCCTGCGCCACCCGCATCCAGCGGACTCCCGCGACCTTTACCAGGTCATCAGGGGGGTCCAGGTTATCCATGTTCATTACAAAAAAAAATGCCCTGCTATATAAAAGGTATAAGCTCCACGGCCAATTTAGGCCAGGGCGACTGCTCTCATTTCCGTAGTTGTCGCAGGTGTGCTCGTAGGTGACTCAATAGTCAATCTTGAAGGTGCGAGAACAGTGCGAGCAATGTGAGGACACCATTGTCATAGTTGTAGAATAATGCCGCAGGTGGTCGGGCTTTCATCTCATCGAGGGATTTGATCCCAGAGCCGTCAGCTTCGTAGGCCGGGTTGCTATCCACTATGCTAAACCGGTCGTCAAACGAAGAACCTCAGAAAATAGCAATCGTTAAACTCAATGAAGCAATCACAGCCACATATCCTGTCCCGTCCTTGTCACACGCCTCACGGACGATAGGGCCAACAATACAGCTCACCGGGTGGTCCTGGTCTGCGGTAATCCGCGATCTCGTATTTCAGAACTTTACTGTTTATTGCATTGTGAACGATTTCTCTTTGAATGCTCATTGTTCAAGTATTGGTGATAGTTAGAAAACATACTTGTGGCAATTTGTTAAAATTATTCGTTTTGTAGCGGCTTATGTATTCATGGTATGTATTTGTGGTTGCTTATATATCTATTCGTTTCCGATAAAACTCTAAAAGTACTGACATATACGAGTACATAGGCGTACCAATGTATATGTCAGTACTTTTAGAGTTTTATCGGAAACGGTACCAAAAAATCGATTTCAAAACGAAATAAACATGATAAACAGATATTTCTTCTTAGTCGCTCCACTCTTGGGTTTAGTGGCAAGCTTGACAATACGTCGCCATTCGTCTCTCAAGACCACCTTCCTTGTGCATAGGGGTGCGTATACCGCGGCACTGATTTGGTCAGTCCATCACATGGGCGATCTGCGGCGCGCTCAGTCGAAATCAAAAATACGAGTACTTACACATTTTACCTTCGATTCTACATAAAGGGTCGATTACTAAATAAACGTCTTCCTTTCGGACAACATTGCTTCATGCGTACGTAACGCATTCACAAAGTCCACGTCAGTGTTGACTGAACTAACCTAATCAAACATACCTCATTACTTCACTGCCGGCTTAATTTTGGCCGCTTAGCATCCTTCACCATAAAAACTCTTTACATCCCATCTAATTAAAATGGCCGACAATCCCGTATCAGATTTCATGGCGATAAGTGCCCGGTGGGCCTGCGTGTCAAATGATTAGCTACTCAGATTACACTAGTCCCTTTCCAACTTATGAGGAAAGACAAGGAAGTCAGGTGCCGCCGTTGATTTTTGTCCGCTTCGCAGCGCCACTGTGCGTTTAAAATGACAGGAGCCTTCGAGCTGTCATCTCGATGCGTTAAGCGCGCGCAGCGAGGCGGCGAGTTTGTTTTGTGATGTGTAGACAGATTTCGGCTAAGAGGTTTTTTCATTTGATCTTAAGGCTTTTTTTGAACTGACAGATTATTTTACCTTGTTAGGCACTGACGTAAAATGGAATGAGATCTAACGGCTGGTGTACCATTTTAAGATGAGAATGTTAAAGCATATGTGTGATGAGTTTGTTGAAAACATTCTCACACAGATTATACGTCTCAAACGTCAAACCAACGGAACACCCTTAAAACTACGCCGTACCCAATAAGAAAACACTAAAATATTTTTTGAAAGTAGTAGGTATATATCCAAACTAAATCAGTACCTTAAATGACTCCTCAAGCTTTATCTGAATTTATTTGACCGTTTATAATAACATAATCTTTTAGTTATGCTACCTGACTGACTTTATTAATTCAACAGTAGCTTTATAGAGCAATAAAATTATCTTTATGTCTGTAACTATTATACCGAAACAGCACTAAACATAAGAGTCCTCTTTCACCCAAAAGATTACTTCGTGGGACATAAAATATTGAAAAGCATTCAATTTATTTTATCTACTCCTGTTAATCTAATACTAAAATTGTTCAATATGCCCTTTGGTGTTGAAGAAAGTAAACTCTACCTACACGCAATAAAGCACAGTTTACGATGACTGAGTAAAACGTGAGCTTGCTAAAGTTATTTGTAGATGTACTGAAATATAGCACTGCAAAGTTACTCGCGCATCTCATTTTCGACCTGTGAACAAGGCTTACGTATAACTTAGTATATGAAGTGGTTGGTGTCTCCGTTAGCCAGCTGCAAACAGTAATTTGTTGATATTCGGTGGGCCGGTGGTCTTCAAAGTAATGGCTACTGATACCTCACATTAACACTCCAGTGACTTTATTATTTAAAAGGGCGTAAGTAGCCCGAATTCCTTTTACGAGTAGTTGTGTGTGTTCAGTACGTGAAGGGTAAGCCAATCGCCCTAAAATTCCTTTAGATATATTTAATTAGCTTTTTTCCGGAAAACGTTTACTGTTAAACCACCGTGCGCCTTAAAAAGTTTGAATTAGTTCATTGCGTTTACCTTAAGCACTAAGTGGCTCTGTGAACTGAAACCCGCGCGAGAGTTTTTCCCCCATTTTTTTTTCTAAAATCAGAATTGACAAATCAACTCTAAGTATATAATTATTGACGCCGAATAACTTTTAAATTTTCCACTTTGATCAAAATTGTAGAATTTTGTTAGCAGATGTTTCTGCGTGGTAAACATTAATTTATATAATTATACTGCTCACAAAATTTCACGAGAATCGGTTAAGAAAAGCGACCTGTAGAGGAGAACAGCCGACCAACTGTTCGTTCGCTTCGCTCGCTCGATCAAAGATGTATTAATATAAAAAAAAAAACATTATTAAACTAGATAGTTTATTAATAAAGATTATGTCATGTATCGTAAAAGACAAAGACATACATCATAACATATTTCAACCTCCATTTTTACGACGAGATAGTTAAAAAATACAATTAAGTAGAACGCCATTAACACAGAAAGATATAAAATCCGTAAAATTGACACCAATTTTACCGTCAATTTGTGACCATTATGTTTAATAGTACCTACCCCAGAATACGTCACAGCCTGTTCAAATAAACTGGCGTGAAAAGTAATTTATTGCACGAATATTCAAATGAGACATTGTCAATTAAATATGTTATTCACACAAAAGTATTTTGTGTACAAAGGTTGGCAAACACGTTTCGGCAATACTTGATTTTGGCAACTCAAATGATTTCTCTTCGAGAAGCTTACTTCGAGAATTTTGTGACACTATTCACAACGATTTTAATGATAACTCTTAACATGATTATTCAATTAAAATAATAAATTAACTTAAAATTAACAAAGATTTCACTGGTGACACGTCCGCCTTACATTAGCCATCTAACCGCAATGTCACGAGCTATTATTAAAACGTCAAGAATATAGCCCTCTAGTTCCTTTGACCATTAACTTCATAATTTGATATGTCTGACTACCATGGCAGCTGACTAAAAGTATTCATAGCACTCACCGACAGCGCTGAAAAAATCAAGATATGGACCATCGTTTCCCATATTAGTTATGAATTGGCGGGTCAAGTTATGCTGGTGACGTATGAGGTGACTGAGATGGGTTGTGAGTAAGTATAGCAGGGCGGGGCTGGTAATTTACCATTCTTCTTTGTTGTACTAATTACACGCATAATGACTTGTCCGAAACTGATTATGTTTTTAATTTCTGACGCCTGACAAATGGGAATGGCAGGTATAATACAACTTGAGATTAGGTTATCATTCAAAATCAAAATGTAAAATTATGAAGCCCTTTTTTAACAGATTCCTTGTCTATTGGAAGAGGGCTCATGCTCAACGGATTTTATTCAATATTTTTCATAGCCTCTATTCCACTTGCATGAAGGCATATGGAAGTGATAATATTAATAATAATAATAGACGACCGGTTAGTCTAGTGGGTAGTGACGCTGCCTACGAAGCTGAAGGTCCTGGGTTCGAATCCCGGTAAGGGCAAATATTTGTATGATGAGCATGAATATTTGTTTCTGAGTCATGGATGTTTTCTATGTATTTAAGTATTTCTATCTATTAAATATATCGTCGTCTAGTACTCATAACACAAGCCTTATTTAGCTTACTATGGGACTAGGTCGATTTGTGTAAGATTGTCCCCTAATATTTATTATTATTATTATAATAGGGATGTGACGGCCCCATCGCCCACCAGATTTCTGGTGCAATCAGTCCACGTAACGCAGCTTGTGGCGGGTTGTTAGGGAGTAGCGATCCTACGTACCTGAGTACTCCTAGGGGTGTCCTGTGGTCAGGTTGAGCCGACCGGGTGGATGGTTGGACAGGCTTCTGCCTCTGGCTTGCCTTTACTGGCCGTCCAGAGTGGAGTCGCAAGAGCTGTTGCTCGAGGGTAGATTTGGACACCTAAGTAGCGAGTTGGCTATATGTTTAAAGTCTAGTGCCACCTCTCTACCCCCCAGCTTTCTGACCGGTGTTGCCCTTAGGCCATTTTTTTTAATGTCGCTATTAATAGGGGCCCATCTAGCAGTTGGCGAGTCACCGTCTGCCAGAGATAAAAAGTGAGACAGTTTTATTAGGCAGGCGTCCGATGTTTCATCCAATAGCCCAGCCACTAGTCCATCATTTTAACCCAATAATCCGTTTCATTTAGATTCCATCAACCATCTATAGGCCCTATACACCCCAGCGAGTGCTGTCTCTGTGTGCGTCCCATGACACGGGCAGGAACAGCATCCGCTCAGTGTACTCCTTGCATTTCATTAACTTGCCTCTACGTGTTGTACCTAGCTCCACGCATGCCTCCCAAAGGTCCGGGCCATCATTGTCCCGTGAGCGGGAAAGGCATAATAACAACTTTATTTCAGAAACATCTTTACAAACTTGATGAGTGATGTATAGTCTATAGAGTCCTATCTTTCTCCCGCATAAAGGTACAGGACTGCCTAATATAATATGCGATGGGATGTCTTTAGGATATCGCTTTTCTTTCGTATCTCTCTTTTTCAGATTTTGAAAGTCAGAAACGTAAAAGTAGCGATATCTCTACGACATACATGTTGAACCTCGAATCGCATCTCGCATTCAACATTCAAAATTGGCCAAAGGCTTTTGAGTACGCAAACTGGAATTTGTAAAACAATCCATCACATTTAGCGGCAACTTCAAACAATTAATTGGCACGTATCATTTGAGCATGACATATGGAGTCTATCAGACTAAACGTATTGGATTGACATCAAAGTTACATTTATTGAGCACTTTTCCTGTAACGAGCAAAACAGCGGGCGCGTGACATATGCAAATTTGATTTCAAGCCACCACTTTAAGGCCAAATGTTTTTTTGAATTTAACTTGATAAGACAGGTTTTTTACAACATCTTTTGCCCATTCGGATCCACAGACGTGCTAATAACAGTTTAGTACACCGCAAAAAGTCAATAAAGCCATAACACAATAACCGCAAGCAATTCTAAACCTTAGTAAGAAATAATATAGTTGAAACGGGAAAACGTGAATTGCCTGTACGGGATTGACAATATTTCAACTTATACAAGATGATTCTTAATTCGTGATCAGGAGTAAATTTTTCTAATTCTGTAATTGATACCAAACACGATTAACTCGAAGTTACCTAAAACAGAAGTTCTTTTTTTTCTGAATAAATCTGAATAAGGAATCACTTTATAATTCAAAATCATTGTCACGCTAACGGTAGTTTGCGAAATTTTGACGTATGTGTGTTTGACGTATCTACTTAACTTCAAGAAATGCAGGGTGACCAAACATTCGGTGGATATTAGTGTTAACATTATCATTAAATTTAAATAACTAAACAGTGATTGAATTGCATGTGACCTCATCCATTGAAATCCGTTTTGGCTGTGACTCCTGATCACGAATTAAAAATTATCGTGTATACACGTACCGAGCGCTACTCATTACATAATATATTATCTTGTTAGTATCGAAATGTCGAGTTAGATTGCCCTCCAGCAAATAAACTCGCTTCGGTTTTGTTGAGTTTATGTTTGACGCCATAACCTCAGGTACTAAGGTAGTTAGTTACATTTATATCGATCTGCGCGCTATTCAGTGTAACACTGATACGCTTACAGAATAATTAATACCCCAATCAGTCTGTATGTCATCGGTTCAATATTCAACGCGGATGATGTATTTTCGGTCACGACGTCGAAAGTCGTCACGACGGCGAGCCGTCACGTGTGCCTTTGTTAGTCGAATCAATTAAGCAGTCAACCGAAGACAAATATGACAGCTGAAGATGTGTTATGAATAAGAGCAGTCATAAGTAGTGTAAAGTTGTCTGAAAAAGTTCTCAACATTATTAACTAACTATGCCATGTCGATATTAATCACAGTTAAATAAAATCTTCCATAGTTTTTCAGTTTAATCACACATCACATTAGTCTCTGACTCTTATGGTCTAACTTTGTGGTCCTCTGTAGTAATGACATTAGCTGTCAAATTATAGCCATAAACAATACTAGAATACCATGATGTAAGAGAGGGTTGTCGAAAGATCAAATCAGCAAAGTTTCGCCCAAAACATTACCTACTATTCACTGTTTTAACATCCCCTTCTGCTAACTATGACACCAAATAAAATGTCCCTAAGCTACTATAACTCAATCACCTGTTCCTCATCATCATATCAGCCGAAACACGTCCACTGCTGGACATAAGGCCTCCCGCAAAGAGTGCCGCAATAAGCGGTCCTATGCGCCACCCCCGCATCCAGCAGACCACCTGTCTTTACCCTTACAGAAATAACATAAAGAGCCGTTGTTTAACAGAGAACCTAAGGCCACGGTCTCCTATAAATCACGCCGTACGCTGCCGCTGCGTCACAACGCTTACTATGGAGATGTACTGATGTGGTCGTCGGCCGTAAGCGTTGTGACGCAGCGTACGGCGTGATTTATAGGAGACCGTGGCCTTACGGATTTTGATGCGGTTTTTTTTAATAGATAGTGTGATTCAAGAGAAACCACTGTTGGCGACTCGTTCTATTCCTCATATATTGGTTTGTGTTGGCAACACTTTTGTTTACATAGTTAAGGTGTAGAAAATAAGGTATACTTAGCAATTAAGACCGAAATATGTAAGTTAACCCTATATTGCTTTTGTTATCGCCGGCCGGGGCAATCCGCTACCAATATCGTGAGCAACCCAGCACGGCTCTGCTGCAATCTGCTGCTGCTGTAAGCTTTTTGGAAATAAATAACCTCATAACATTCTCTGTTAGTTGTGGTGCAATAAAGAATATTATTATTATTATAACAGTTTACACCACCTTTATTTCCTCTCATTAGTGCCTACATTCAACAACCACCACAATTTAAACATACATACACTTAAGTAAACAACTTACATCAGCCTAAAACCTTGGCCTCACTAAACAAACACTACCGGTAATGTATGCAAAGCTCAGCCGGCGAGCTTTGTAAGCTCCCTAGCTCGGCGTGCGCAGGCGGCGTTTTATTGTTTTTGGAGGAAACGCTTTGTTTTAGCCCCACAGTGGCGCGCGATAACGCACGGCTTCCGGTTTAAATTTGGGGGATTTTGACGTGTTGTGCGTGTCGTGTGTGAAAATTGCTTCATTGCATAAAACACGTATAATTATTTCGAAGTAAAGACTTTGGAACTTAGTTTTGTTCCGCTGTACTTTTGATACCGTGCAAATAAACTTTAATAGAAATTATCAAACTTTTTTCTTGCATATTTTATAGTTCTCAGAAGGTAAAGAATGCAATTTGGTATTAAACTCGCCATTTGTACATATCTGTAATTTGTACAGTTAGGCACATCGTACAGACAGGCATATTATTAACCTCCTACGCAAACGAGAGAGTTATATATTATGTTTACATTTGTATCTGTTTGTCTGTCTGTGGTATCATAGCTTCGATGACGATGACTCCCCTTTGAGTACAATTCCTTTTTCAATTTAAAGCTTGTTGTGCCAGTGATCTTTTACGTGTTTAATCAAACCGTATCGATTTGAAATATTTACGTCGTATCTACGAGAAATAAACATGAGTATGATTATCTGACTAACACCGAACAAACAATCGACAAGTTCGTTAAAATAATGTAAAACCTTTTTCCTGCATACGACGAGACGCGGACCAATAACATACTAATATTAATTTTGTTTTATTTGCAAACTGAACATTAATACCCAAAGCCGAACTAAGAACTTTGAAACGTCGGGAAGTACTTAATACACAATATACGCGATAAAATCCCTGCAAATCGTTTTATTTAATGAGAACTTTGAATTCATATTTTGTATTAAGCACCTAACCTCTGCTAATGAGCTTATTCGCATCTCAGGCTCTCTTAATCCGGCTTGGGGCGATAATAATCTTTCCCCTTACTTTATAAACTTATATTACGAATTTTGATAGGTGCTTGAACGCTCTCTCAAAAAAAGTTATTTACACGTAACAATAAACTGGTCGTTTTTACTTCTCAATACATTGACGTAATTAAAAACATGTATTGAAGTAGCGTTCCTTAGGTCAAATTAAAAATGCTGGGAATATAATACGATTTCTTTAATCCATGTCGGCGGTACAAAAATATGTGTTAGTGTGGCGGTTATTTACAATCGACTTAAAATAGAGAACGTATTATCCCTTTAATCGTATTGGTAAAGCTTAATTAAACTACATAGGTGGAAATAATGTGAGAGTGGGCTGCTATCCTGTCTAAATTAACGTATAACTAGACAAAAAGGTTTTCTTTAGATAAGTGAAACTTTTCTCATGAAAGTAGAAATGTAAGAAACATCGCAAAAAAATCCCTTTTTATTCTGTTTTCAAATGTTCACGTAGTTTGTTTTCATTATGACCTCCGGAATGGGGTTTTATACTAATGTACTGTGGGGTCTGTTGGTCGTCGGGTCACGGCGCATGCGCATACAGAACCCGTCGTTGTTATATTGTCACCCAGGCGGCCAGCGTGTTGACGGTATATGGACAAATTACGCTACGTGCTGACCATATGTGGATGTATGGTTAATTTTAAAGCTTCATTGTGTGATCGTATAAACAATGTACCCGTGGTAGTTAAAATTGCATTTTCGTGGGAATGTTGAATGACTGTCACAATTGGTTTTGGCATTGTAAACGTATAAGTGGCAGAGCTTTTTCAAAAAGATCGAATTGTGTCACTGCCGGAATCACCGCGTTCTAAAACTTCACTGTTAAACTACTCTGTTAAACTGCACTGTTAAACTGCACTGTTAAACTGCACTGTTAAACTGCACTGTTAAACTGCACTGTTAAACTGCACTGTTAAACTGCACTGTTAAACTGCACTGTTAAACTGCACTGTTAAACTGCACTGTTAAACTGCACTGTTAAACTACACTGTTGAACTACACTGTTAGACTACACTGTTGATCTACACTGATAAACTACACTGTTAAAACTTAACTGAAGTCTCCAGTAGAAATCGCTCTGTGAGTTGTAGAACTAGGAACCAGTCTATTTTTTTATTTCAAAAGTCTGAATCGACAAAAAATTATACAAAAAATGATTGAGCCTGCTCACACAATTTCACGAGAATCGGTTGAGTCATGCGTCCTGTAGAGGAGATTAGCCGCACAGACGCCAGACATACGAACGCATTTTCTTCCAAGCTGAAACGGACAACTACGTTCGCTTCTGTCGCTCGTTCAATTAAAAACCTTTTTTTTTATACCACGTCTGTGCCAAATAAGCTTACGGCCCACCTAATGGTAAGTGGTTACCGTAGCCTATAGACGCTTGCAACTCCAGCGGTTTTACATGCGCGTTGCCGACCCTTTAAGAATTTATACACTCCTTTTTAGAAGAACCCCATACATTTTGAATAATATTTAATTTTTATTTATTATTATTGACGATCGTGATAAGGATTCTTATAATTTTGACATTGTATGCGAATCTATATTGTAATTTTTACCTCGAAATAAATAAATCTAAATCTACTGGGTCCAAAATACGGTTCTCCGATCAAAAACTAAGCTCACTGACATTTTATCCAGAGTGGACCAACAAAAGTGGAGATGGGTTGGCCACATGTTACGAGACCCTAAAGAAAAATGGAGTAAAGCATTAACCGAATGGTACCCAAGAGACGGAAAGAGAAGTCGAGGGAGACCGATCATGAAATGGGAAGAAGATTTAAAACTAACG
Source organism: Epinotia ramella (assembly GCA_947578815.1). Lineage (NCBI taxonomy): Eukaryota > Metazoa > Arthropoda > Insecta > Lepidoptera > Tortricidae > Epinotia > Epinotia ramella. The sequence continues at coordinate 1,610,866 of OX388217.1, forward strand.
GCGGGGCCTAACTGGAGAAGGGTTGCGCAAGATAGAAGTCAGTGGAAGTCATTGAAGGAGGCCTATGCCAAAAAGCACACTGAAATAAGGGATATATTATAAGATGTGTTAGTATTAAGAGTAATTTTAAGATAAACCAATGTTTCAGAATAAAAGGCTAAATAAATAAAAAATCTACTGTAGTCCCTCGGGAAAATCTCGGCAGAGAACTCATTCCACAGCCGGAGCGTCCGAGGGAGGAAATTTCTCTGAAACCTTGTAGCTCCACATTCTAGATTATAAAATGTACTATTTATCTAGGTATACATTGTTTCTAAAGCGTTCTATACACCTATAATTTTTTCACAACAACCGCCTTCAAAGTAAATGATTTGAATGTTTTCTCTCCCGTTCCCCTTCCAATTGTGTCTCTAGATTGATTGTTGTGACTAGGTGTATAATGGCCTTAAAACGCGTCCTGCGTTTCGTATCAATTGTTTTTCGAGTTACATTGTTTACTTAGGAAACATTTTCATGTTATTAATGTTGTATTTCAGTCACGAACGTTACTTCATTCCTGCGAATAAAACACACTCCTCGAATAAGTTACTTTTCCAATTTTTATTTTTTCTACGATGGATTCAAAAAGATGGATTAATTTTTTTATATTATCATGAAATTCTTTTGAAGTCAAGCAAAGTAACTCGAAAAACTTGTACGAAAAGTGCCCATGACATTTATAATAAGTGTGAGTGTTTGTTTTTTGTAAAGTTAGTCACCTCAGGCCGTCCCACGCAGAATATGATACAAATATTGTACATTATTATTGAGTAAACTAGATTATAAAGCTGTTATTATAAGGTCTCGTATGACCAGTCCTCGTATGAACACTGCAATTGCACAATAAATAAATACAATATAGGAAAGTCCGGCAAACAAACGAGACACTTGACGACTTAAATACCAATCCTTATACAATTACACTGCCTCGTACACAATAGGGCGTAACTCCAACACAAACGCTATAAAAAAAACTACTTTTCGAGTCAGGAGATCACTGTAAAGCTACCAAGTTAACTGAGCGCTTCGACAACACGCAGCACACACAATGCGTACTAAAATAGCTAGCCGCAGGAATAATAGTGCCTCTATCGACCGCAAACGCAACTTGGCCCGTTCGTTCAGTTTTTATCGAAAGCTTTCGCCATCAAACATTAATCATATTTTCGTCTCTTTCAGACGCGGGACGAGGCTGCCTGTGCGAGCGGGATGGAGGATGCGTGCGCGCCGCTCGGAGTAGCGTCAGTTGCTCTCAAACCGTTGCTTTAGCGACTTGTGTGTGAAAAGTTTTAAAGAATTTTCGTGTTTTCTGTGGAAATGTAGTGGAGAAATATTGTGTTTTGTGAATGCATTGTTATAGTGAAGTGTTTTTTGTGGTGCACGTGACAATTGGATGCCGTTTTCATTGGATGTTCTTATTGGAGGTGAGTTGCAGCTTTTTTGTTGTATTGAGTGTGAAAATTAGTATTATTTTGTGAATAAAGTTCTATAGGCGGAAGGTTTTTCTATTCAACATATTATTGAGTACTTATAAAAATTTTTTGAAGTGAAAACTTCTTTAGCGGCGCTGAGCACTTTTTGGTTTTAAAAAGTAGACATTGAAGCTTTTATAAAAAGCGCAACTTACAAACGGAGATGAGTAGTATGTAATATATATGTAGAGTCACTCTCTATGTCATCTCTAGGTAGATTTCATCCAGATATGGAGTTACACATTAGGATTCTTGGTTTTTAAATAGGGGTATCGGCGCTGTACTCACTGAATACACATTTTGATTCCCGCCGACACGCCTCATACATACAAATTAGGTTGCACGCCTCAAGCTGTTTCTTTAAGTGCAACAATCCCAGGTATTTTAATATGAAATATCATCATCATTATTCAAGAGCCAGGCTCTTGACAGTGGACTCATCACTCTTATAAGGTTAAGTTTTGTATATTGATATGTATGTTAATAGTCTGTAAGGTATTTGTAAAAATGGGCCTTGATGTCTATCTAAAAAAAAAATATAGTTAAGGGGTGCTCAAGCTTTATTTGAAAAAGGTGTATTCGTACACACTTATTACTACTCATTTTTTATGACCTACCATGGTTACAGCGGTTGCACTTTGATAGAGCCAGATGTCCCAAGTTCGACCCCGGCCGAGGCAGATGCTAATAAAAATTGCGAGTGTTTTGTGGTCCGTGCAGCTTTGAAAACGTGGCAGACCAGTTCAAAGTGACTTAGTTTTAATTTTCATTTATCCAATAACAATCTGAATTATGCTTGAATTTCTTACAAAGATACTTATTCTCACATTGGCAAATACTGAATTATTTAGTACTAGCTTCCGCCCGCGACTTCGTCTGCGTGGACCCGGGAAAAAAACTATCCTATATTTTAATCCAGGCTATAAACTATCTTCGTGCAAAATTTCATCCAAATGGGTTAAGCCGTTTAAGCGTGATTGAGTAACAAACATCCAAACATCTACACATCCAAACATCTAAACTTTCGCATTTATAATATTATAGTATATAGTATGGATTGAGAGGCTCCATTCGATTCGGACTGTATTGGAATCGGTTAAGTATTTGTTTACACCACGACAGTCGCAAGCAACCTACAGAGCAAGCAGTGTCGTTATTATGGCTGCGGGCTTCTGGACTATTATACCCCAATCGAGCTGGTCCAAATATGAGCGAGCTGACATTGTCCGGGCCCTCTATAAAGTTGATTAGGGTGACCACACGTAAGGGAACACAGGCCCTATTCGATTAACGTATTCAAACATTTGTGTACCCAATTATACGTTTGTATTGCATTAAAAGGCGTTTCAAACATTTGTGTACCCAATTAGCGTGAGACGTGAAACATAAATTAACTCAGTGTCAGTTTTGTGATTAAGTATTCAGTTTGTATATATTATTTTTATTGAATGGTATTGTATGTTATTGATGATCACAATAGAGATTCTTTTATTTATTTATTTGTATAATTATGACTTTTGAATTGACATGTAATTTATAATGTAATCTTAGGCGAAAAAAAAAGAAAGAAAGAAAAGTTAACTTTTTCTTTTCAATTTATAAATGATATGCCTAAACACGATATTTAAATGTGAAACAAGTTCATTTTGACATATGTTGTACTGACATTGAGTAATTTTTTGTTCAATAATAGTTAAGAATAGAACTACACACATTTTTGAAAATGCCTTTAAATCGGGTAAGTATGTCGTTCAGCCACAACAGGCTGAGGCTAGTGAAAATGAGTTCACTAATATTATTTTTAAGAAGCCATATTTGAATCAAGTTTAGGTAAACATCTATTTGAATTTCCAATCCCTAATAACTACAGATAAAATTACATAATCCACACAATGCGGTTATATTCAATTTGTACGCAATTGGTTACCCAACACGCTCGTAAATACCGTTTTTGTTCAAACATTACGTCATTGTGACACGACCTCTATTCAATACGTGTCGCCGTGTGGTGATTGCAATGGTGTTCTATTTTTTTAAGTTCTGTGTAAAACAAACACTATAATTATCAGGTAGGTTAAATTCATTATTATAAAGAGGACAAGACTATGTATGTTGTATTTTATTACCCAATGCTGCTAACCTGCCCGCGAGGCTGCAAAGAGTAGTTCCAGATATTGCCACCTACAAACTAACTCACATATTTAGCTACAACCTCACACGCTCCTCTTTATAATATTAGTCTTAGACTACAAGCCATTTTATTGTTTTTATTTTAAGAACAATTTTGTGCACCAGATACAGTACAACTGAAACTTGAACGCATTTATTTGCGCATTTTATCTAATATGCAAAAAATACATTCATGTCCCAACAGTACCCCATATACTCGTACATACAAACAATTCAATAGTTAGAAAAAAGTCAAACACTTAAGTATAAAAAAGTGATCGCACATTAAAGTCCAACGATGCGCGAACATATTAGAATACCTCATAAATAGCTAGATTTCTTAACACTTATGCCTTTTTCAAATGAAAAGCGAATTTAAATCTTTGCTAAAATTTCAAAAACAGCTTAATTTTTTAGCAATAGAAGACACTTAAGTCCTTTTCGTTTAAGTCCGAGTCATCTCTGAAATTCGTTGTCATCATTACCTCCCATTATCATCGATGATTAATGATAAGTGGCCTTAATGGTTATCGAATTTCTCGACTGTGAGCTTTTTGCGATGCATGCCCTTAACGAGCTTTTCGCGTTCAATGAGAAATGTCAAGACGGTTATGAGAAATGCAATATTTATTGCTATAAAATACTGACGAAACGTGCTTAGGCTTGAGCATTCTAGTGGATGTCACATTGCAGGTACGAGTAAGAGCTCACATAATAAACAGGAGGGTTTTAGTGAGTTTTCTAGTGAGCGTTCTAGAAGGATTCTAGAGAATCGATAGTAATTTTGCAAAGTTCAAAGTTTTTTATTTGTGAGTATACATATGTCAATCTGACCCCTCGAAGCGCTCATAGCCTGGCGGCCCCTGCGAGTCGGAAACGATAACGCAGGTTAAGCAAAGATGGCAGCGGTCAGTCTTTGGATGGGTGACCGCCCCTGATGTTTGAGTGGTTAGTATAAATGAGCGTTTCCGTGCTTTGGGAGGCACGCTAAGCAGTTGATCCCGGTTGCTGTCTATGACAGTAGTCGTTAAGCCGAGTTAGAGGCCTTTGGGCGGCTTAAGAACTTTATAACAGTCGAGTTGTTAAATTCTAGTTATGATTTTATTTGCTTAACTGAAACGAACTTAAATAAAAGTGTATATGACGCCGAAGTGGCTGATTTACAGCGTTATTACCTGATTCGCAGAGACCGTGATAGTACTTATTCGAATAAACAGGAAGGTGGAGGAGTATTAATAGCTATCAGAAAACATTTCAACGTAATACGTCAGGTTTCCTGGGAGAGTAGAGTCGAGGACATCTGGGTGAGCGTCCTGCCAGCGGAACCAAGCGGGCCGACCTTGCATGTGTGTGTATGTTATTTACCTCCTGACTTGCCCATTATAGAACTGCAACAGTTTTACTCTAATGTTCAAAATATTGTTTTAAATACCAAGGTTGGCGATAAAGTAATTATAATAGGTGATTTTAACACTCCTAATATCACTTGGTTCCGCTCAGCCAGCTCAAGTCATCTTGTACCACGTGACCCTCTGGACAGCAAATCCAGATTGCTTTTTGATACTATATCTTTATGTGGTCTTTCGCAACATAATAACATACCTAATCACAATAATCGTTTCTTAGATCTAGTGTTATCCAACGTCGATTGCATAACGGTTTACGGGGCCGAGCCGATGAGCAAACTAGATGCGCATCATCCGTCAGTAGTTATAGATGTCCCTCTCTTAAAGCCGGGCAAGGATATGAACACCTGTAGTGGAGAGCGCCTAAACTTCAATAAATGCAAGTTTGATGAGATCAGGTCTGAATTGAGCTCTATTGACTGGTCATTATTGCTGTGCTCACCTGACATCGACGACTGTGTTTCTGTGTTTTACGATACACTGAATGAGATCATAAAAAAACATACTCCTACTCGAAAGTTAAGCAATACGAACAAATATCCATTGTGGTATAGTGAGGCTCTTAAGCGTAGTCTTAAAGAGAAATATAAATATCATAAACTATATAAGAAGTACGGAAACCCCCGGGACTACGACACCTTTTCTCTGTTGCGGACTAGGTGTAAGAATTTAACTGAACAAAGCTATAAATTGTTTTTGTTTTCGGTTGAGGATGCTCTCAAAAATGACATTAAGCCATTCTGGCGGTATGTCAAGTCTAAAAAGATGTCTTCTTCAATTCCTCAAACCGTGACCTACGGCCAACGCTCATCATCGAATAGTCAAGGAGTCTGTAACCTTTTCTCAGAGTATTTTGGGTCTGTCTTCGAAGATCATAGTTCACCTGAAATAACTAACCAGGTTGAAGAGCTCTACGGTGGGGCTTCGATATCTAGTGTGGTCGTCAGTCGGTTGGATATATTGGCGAAAATGAAGTCTCTGGACTCTAATAAGGGGCCAGGCCCGGATGGGATCCCTGCCTCGTTTGTCAAGGAATGTGGTGAGGAACTCAGCACCCCTCTTTGTCTACTTTTCAATAAGTCTCTTTGTACTGGTGTATTTCCGCTCAGATGGAAAATAGCACATATTGTTCCAATACACAAATCTGGCGTCAAATCGTGTGTCGAAAACTACAGACCTATAAGCATTCTTTCCTGCATTGCCAAGCTTTTCGAATCGATGGTGTATACCTTCCTTTATAATCACGTGAAACCATACGTATCTGATAAACAGCATGGCTTTGTCAGTAATAGGTCCACTGTTTCCAATCTCTTAGAATATAAACATTATCTATGTAACATTTTCGCTTCGCGGGGTCAGGTTGACGCCGTGTATACTGATTTCTCTAAGGCGTTTGATAAGGTTAACCATTTTATCCTATGTCACAAAATTGAAGTACATTTCGGTATACACGGTAGTCTTCTTCGCTGGGTCCAATCCTACCTTCAAAATAGAAGCCAACTGGTGGCCATTAATGGATTCACTTCCCCTGAAATTTTAATAACGTCAGGTGTTCCTCAGGGATCTCACCTTGGTCCATTGTTCTTCGTGTTGTTTATCAATGACCTGGTTGATCGCCTGTCTTGTCAATGCTTGTTGTACGCCGACGACCTAAAGGTTTATAACTCCATCACCGATGCTAAAGACTGTTTATTGTTACAGAACGATCTTGGACAAATATCTGAATGGTGTTCCCTTAATCATATGTATCTAAACGTTGCGAAATGCCATGTTATATCTTTCTCGACCAAAAAGAATAAACTTATATATAACTACGAATTACAGGGTCAGGCTCTCGATAGAAAATCGATTGTTAAGGACCTTGGGATCCTTTTCGATGATCAGCTTAGCTTCCGTTGTCACTATGAATACATAATTAGTAGGGGAAGGCAGTTACTGGGTTTCATTTTTAGACTGACCAAGGGTTTCAAAAGGCCGGGTAGCTTGCTAACGCTTTTCTTTAGCTTAGTCAGAAGTGTCCTTGAGTATGGTTCGCCGATTTGGTCTCCGTACTACTCGGTACACACCAACAGTATAGAACGAGTACAGAAATATTTCTTGAAGATTCTAGTACTCAGGTATAACCTCGGACGAACATATAAGTCATACTTTAGTAGGCTGAAAAAATTTGGTATTCCTACACTGGAAGCCCGCCGCAAAATGTACGACTTTTTATACTTACATAAAATTTTGCATTCTAACATCGATTCAACTTGTCTGCTTTCAGCCTTAACCTTTAACACGCCCCGTTTCAGAGGTCGCGCTTGCAAAGTTTTTTCCCTGAGAGTATACAGAAACAACACATCTTTCTATAATCCAGTCACAAGGATGTGTCGTCAGTACAACGACTTGGCTGCTAATAATAATACTGACCTAATTGATATATTTGATCCACGCATTACTAAATTCAAAAAGTCCTTAACGGACGTCCTCTTCTCTACTCACCCTGAATAATACTAAGTTGTTACTCTAACTTTTGTTTTAGATTTGCTTAAGTTCGTTTCAGACGTTTTTAACATTTTGGACTTGTTTTTGTGATTTATACTTACTGCATATGATATTAATATTCAATGCAGATTCGTCGCTGTTGCTTGCATACGCGCTAACTTGCTGATCATGCTGTGTGCACTTGCCTTGGATGTCATGCTAGTCTATAAGCTATTCATAAAGAACCATTGTATCTCATAATGTATCATATCTGTAAAGTGTACCTAATAAATAAATAAATAAGTTGCCCACTCACTTGACAAAGGGGGGACAACTGTTACTCGCGTCCGCAGGAGCTACCTACCACAACCCTGCACGTGTCCCCTGGGTGGTACTAAAGAGTGACAAACTTTAAAGGCCAAAATAATATATGCCATACGATTAAATTAAAATCTGACCCCGTATCATGGTCGGCCTTATCACACGATAAGTGACAAGATAGAGCGTCCGTCACTGGCTGACCTTTCGATAAACGAGGAGACGCTCCTATCTTGTCACTTATCGCGCGACAAGGCCGACCATGATACGGGGTCTGATTACAGTGGTGATAAATAATTAGTTACATGTAGCACTATACCCTGCCTGATGGCGTACAAATTCTTGATTATAACAATGTTTTCGACATACTAACATGCAAATATAAATTGACATATCTCTATTGATAATATCAGAAATCATGTCATATTGAATTATATTATAACATAAAAATTAATAACATACGTTTCAAATACTTATATACATAGAAAATATCCAAGACTCAGAAACTCATGCTCATCACACAAATATTTGCCTAGACCGGGATTCGAACCTGGGACCTCCGGCTTCGTAGGCAGCGCCTTTACGTTGAAGAGCTTTCTAGTTTAAGACATCAACGCGCGCGCGAGATATTGTCCAAAGTCCACTTCTAAACTTGAAAACGTAATTAGAGACCAAAAAAATAACCTTAAAATTGCCATTAAAATTAAAAAATTACCGACACTGGCTAACTTACACTCTTCCAAATGATGGACGTAGCTAAAAACTGGCTATGTCCATCATTTGGAAGAGTGTAAGTTAGCCAGTGTCGGTTATTTTTTCATTTTAATGGCAATTATAAGGTTATTTTTTTGGTCTCTAATTACGTTTTCAAGTATAATACTTAATACAGAGTGAGTGTCTGAGTATCTAGAGCACAATATTTATGACCATGAATATTTCCGCTTTGCTTTAAGGTTCGTTCGTTTCCATTTGGCATCAAGTCCGCCTTTTTTACGATAAGTATTTCTTTTGTGCAATTAACTTTAAGTTATTTGCGGAAATCGCGAAATGAGAACCAAACTACGAGCTTTCTGAGACTCTTAAGGTGACAAAGTTTGGCTCTGGGCTTAAAACCGCTAAATTTCATGATACCTTCACTAATGCCCCTAATTTTCCAATTACCATGGGCTCATAATACCTAAATGTCAAATTGTCTCATTCTTAAAATGAACGAAATTCATTTTCTCACCTAAAGATTGAAATGCACAATTCCTAAAAATACCGAATGACAGAAATTAATGAATGAATGTTTTGCCATGAGAGTGTTTTGAAGTTTAGGCATTACGAGTATGAGAGTAAGCTATATTGGAATCCAGCCATATTAAGATAGTGTTTTAAGAAAAAAAATAGGCATTCTGTAATTTTGGTATTATGAGACCAAGAAGTTTAGAGATCTGGGAATATTGATAAAAAGGTAAAATGCAATTTAGTAGTTATAAGCCCAAAGCAAAGTTTGCTGCAGAGGACTTGGGCATCTTTCGACATATCATTGAGATGTCACAAAATTGGCAATATTTCAAACTTTCGAATAGCGCTCTTCTTTACCTTTGTGCTTTCTGCAGCTGTGTAGGAAGGTTATTAAGAACATCCGGCAATAACAATGTGAAACTCGATTGTTATCCGAGAACGCGAAATACCTCTTTTATGGCGTCTGTTTAGTGATATTTGAATATTTATGTTATTTTATTGGCGTTTTTAGATTTCGGCGGCGTGTGGTCTGCGTGGGCGTGGATTACGACAAGCTTTTATTTTCCATGGATGTAGGTATTTTTATTAATTTGAACATATCACTTTATAATAAAACTAACTCTGTATTAATTTCGCACTTTATTCCGCACGTGTTGAATAAGGCGACGTGTATAGACAAGAGGGGCGTTAAGCGGCGCGGGGTCGGCATCGGAAGTCGCCCAAATACTAACATATGTCGTATTGTGCTTGTGCACTAAATACAAATGGGTGAATTAACTTTTTTCTGCCACTAGTTGTCATGGTGAAGTCTGGTCACTTTATAAAACTGCGATTTTATGGGTTCATAAAATTTGGGGTTTTCTTGTCACGTTCCACGTCTTTTTGTATTTTTATCTTTTCCACGGGGACAGAATAACAACAAGAAATAATTGATTGGCCTAAATACACATCGTTGATTCGCAGTACCTAATATAACTCGCTTTAACCTCACCGCACCGTCACCCACAAATGTAATCAGAGGTCTAGTTTCGTTAGGCGTGACGGGTGAGGTGAGGCGCATAAGCGCGTAAAGAATAACAGCCTAGTTGCCTGATAAGGCCACCAGCCATTCATCTCTCATCTCTCTTTTCTTCATCTATCTTCCTAACTATCTAGTTTATGCAGAAGCTTGTAGTCCATTCTCCCACTCCTACCAGCAGCACAGCTCACATCCTGTACCACCAAGCATCGACAGGCACGAACAGCCCCCATCGCATGCCGCTCCGCTCGCCGTCTGTTGGCCACCAAGTCAGAGTGGTCATCGGTCCCGCCCACGGGTCCAAAGGAGGAGATGGCTCCACGGCTCGATGTCCGAACACCTTAAACCATACAATAGTTTATTAACACATTTAGTATAAAGAAACAACACATCTTTCTATAATCCAGTCACAAGGATGTGTCGTCAGTACAACGACTTGGCTGCTAATAATAATACTGACCTAATTGATATATTTGATCCACGCATTACTAAATTCAAAAAGTCCTTAACGGACGTCCTCTTCTCTACTCACCCTGAATAATACTAAGTTGTTACTCTAACTTTTGTTTTAGATTTGCTTAACCCATTAGCGGCTGAATTTTTTTCATGTCGCCGATTTTGATGATTATCAGATATATTACTATATTAGACCTCAGAAACAGAAATATGAAATTAAAATGAAAATCCGACCGGTAGTTTAGAAAAAAAATACCGATGCCGCATGGCATCTCTAGCCCTCTACCGTGTCAATAAAAAACATGTTATTATTTGTTAGCATTTATTGAACATGAAAGTTATAATTACATTGGGCACAAAGTCCTACGTTGCATTTGCAACATTGCAATCTGGATTGGCTTTTACATTGTTCCGAAGCACATCTGCGACGTACACCCTCGTCACATGGTACCAAATAATGACCTATACCATCGTAGCGAATATCATCAGCAAATCGGTGTCCAGTCTGAGATTGTCGCGACGCTTGAGGACGGCCAGGACCTCGGGGTATGTTACGGAAACGCAGCAAATATGTCTGGACAATGTGCCTCCGAAAGTCAAGTTGGGTCATTGTATTTCCTGATATACTATGACTATAAAAGCAACTAACTCGTTTATACTTATTTTTGGGTCAGGGCAGTTTAAAAATGCTGCATATTTTTGTGCCTCTCCTTGCAATAATGTAATTGTAAATTGTTCGAGCATTTGCACTGGCGATAGCTCCCTATAATTAGCAAAATTCGCTTCAGGAAATAATGGAGATTCCCGCGTTGAATCCTCATGAATCCATGACCGCCCTACTTTTTCCTTCTTTACTAGAGGTCCATTTTCTTCCGTTTCTTCGTCTGAAGAAGACGAATCTGAAGAAGACTCGACAGGCCGAGCACGTTTACTTGCCGTGTTTTTGTTGGAGGCCCTGCCTTGACGTCCACGTTGACTGCCACTGCGTCCCCGTCAACGTGAACACGAGCGAGAAGTAGTAGGATTGCTGGTGCGGTCAGGAACAACATTCAATGGCGAAGGCGTGGTTTCTAATGTGCTGTGTTTGGCTTGTAGTCGTCGAGATCTCCGCAAGATACTTACTGATGAAGACGACAATACTACTTCACATCTTGTGTTAAGCTGGCGACCGCTAAGATTATTTACCAAGGCCCCGTCGTCTTCATCGCCAGAGTCTTCGTCAGAATGTATATTTGGCTCAGGAGGTTCCATATATATAGGTTTCATATATATTTATTTAACTCGCTTCATAATCAGAGTCCTCTTCTAAAACTGCTAAAGCCTCATGCAACGTGCAGTTCCTAATAACAAAAGCAAACCATTTTTAGATAAACAGACACAAAAATAAATAAATATCTTAAGAAAACACGAATCAAAACGTAAAAAAACACAGATATAATAAGTAACTTGTAAAGACACGGTATTGGGCTACCGGTGCCGCACGGCATCAGCAATAAAGATTCAGTTGTACAATCAACAAAAATAGTGTCTACTTCAATATTCTGTCTTAATATGGTTTTATGATGTTTATAGATTACATAAAACACGAAAACAATAGCATTTAATCACAACTAAAAAAAAATCACACTTACTTGAAAACGGCGTCCATTTTTTGCCACTAATTTGTGGAATAATGTTTACCGCGATCGTACTCGCCATCCGTGCACTGTGATTAGCTATTTACCCAGCTAATCAAAAGATGCCTTCCTTCTAAACCGATTTAACGTATAACAATTCAACTAATCACAAATAAACGCGAAATTTGGCGCGCAAGTTTAAAAGTCTGATAGGTGATGCTAAATGGCATCACTAGCCGTTAATGGGTTAAGTTCGTTTCAGACGTTTTTAACATTTTGGACTTGTTTTTGTGATTTATACTTACTGCATATGATATTAATATTCAATGCAGATTCGTCGCTGTTGCTTGCATACGCGCTAACTTGCTGATCATGCTGTGTGCACTTGCCTTGGATGTCATGCTAGTCTATAAGCTATTCATAAAGAACCATTGTATCTCATAATGTATCATATCTGTAAAGTGTACCTAATAAATAAATAAATAAAGATTTGGTAGCGCTACCCTCGTAGCCGAAAACATGGGGACCTCCGTAGGGGAAAGCGACTTATTTCATTTCATTTCATTTCATTTATTGCAACCATGGTATCAACAGGTAGGTGCCCCCGCCAAGACGAGCCAAGCGAAGCGCAAGGGCACTACCTACCTTTTCCCGAAACAGTTCGGCGTTTTTTTGAACCCTCATAACTTGGTATTGGATTATATCAGATAAACAAAACTCTCGGGATATTATGTCAATAGTAGACTTATTAAACATATAATTTTTTAATTACATAGCTCTTAAGTGGGTGACAGACGGGCGAGTAAGTTCGCATACTTACGGCTCGACGACTCTACTCGCCTGTGTGTCATCGTAAGTACGCGTACTTTAAAACCGCCGAGCCAGTTTTTCGACGATCCAACACGTTTGAATTTTGCTCGTAGCCCGCCTTGGCTCGTACGTCTGTCACTGCCGCGAACCGCGAGCCGCCATTTTGTGTGTCCAGTTTGTGGATGCGGAACGCTTGAAGTAGATGACAGACGGGCGAGTAAGTTCGCGTACTTACGGCTCGACGACGTTACTCGTCTGGGTGTGTCACTGACGCCGAGCCGAGTAAGTTCACGAATTTTAAATTCGCGATTTTGTAGCTCGTACGTCTGTCACCCACTTTATACTTAAGATTTTACTGATATCTAAAAAACGCCGATTTCATCATTGACCCACTCACGTTGATCATCAAAACCTTTAGGGTACTTCCTGAAGTCCTAGAAACCTGAAATTTGGTATGTAAGCTAATATTAGTAGACAATCAACAAAAAAATCTACAAAATTGAAATTTCTACACCCCAACACCTTAAACTAGGGGATGGAATTTTGTATGAGACTTCCGCAAATTTCGATGCTAGGGGTCTGAAAATGTATATAGGGACTCCTTGTTATAAATAATGAAATATATATTTAAGGATTCTAAGTAAATCACTCCCCACCCTTTAAATTAGGGGATGGAAGTTTTTGTGGGTTTTCCCATTCACTTAATATAGCTTTCAGCGTAAAAAAGATATCAGATCGCAATTAGCGCCAACCTACCTATTGCACACGGTTTAACTCTACTAGCCACGTTCTACAAATTGTATATCTTGGCTAAAACGTATAAACCTGTCTCGCTTATTAATGTCATCATAAATTCATACCGTATGCACGCGCGGCAGTCTACGAGTATGTGGCGACCGGGATGCACCCAAATATGCTATACTTTACGTGGCTGGTATTAGGAAGCTTGGCGCTAAATGCGATCTGGGGACAGGGGACCGATTTTTGACTTTCGAGCGCTCGTCTCTTTCACTCGAAAACTGACAAAAATTGTGAAATGCTATTTTGAAATAGCGATAGAAAATTTAAAACCGAGTGGTATTGACCACTCGTATTCAATTCTAATGGTAGAAAGTAAATGCCCTGCCATTTTGACACTACAAACGTATTTGGGTCAATCAACTATTTATGTTGCTCGTTGCCATGGTTACGTCTCCTGGGTCACTCTTTAAAACTACGATTCTATAGGGTTTAAATCCACGAAACACGTGTTTTTGTTATATTGGTTAACCTATTCCCTGCTGGGGCATCTCCTTAGCATGAAATAAGTCCAATTTATAGTATTTTTTCTAAGAAACTCTGTCACAGTTGTCTCTTGGCTTACCGGGACAGAATAACAACAAGAAAAAGTTGATTGACCCATTTACTTTTATTTGATTTTCGAGCGCTCGAAAGTCAAAAATCGGTCCCCTGATATCTTTATCACGCTGAAAGCTATATAAGCTATGGAGTCTTTCTTGGCAGTCACTTTACATAGACCTTGATAGGGTATAAAAAAATTAGAACAAGGTTAATGCTGATACATAATAATTTGTCTTGATATGTTAGTATTTAAATTTAAATTAAATTTGTTTTACGATACATTATTACAGTAGGTAATTATCAAAAAATATAAATTAAATAAAAACCGACGGTGGTATCATATATCATTATAACAATAAAATGGTCAAATTAATAATGATTACTATACATGTCATAATATGTTATCAGCTAATTCATTTCATAATTTATTAGAGTTTCATCATTAAGGTACTTAAAGCAGAGCGCCCACCTATCGGGTTCTTAGGCACTGAAAATCTTAACTTATGTATGAGTTAGACAATCGTGAGGGCTTGCGTAATTTTTGTGGCTGACTTTGCATAAACCTCTCATTGAAACCTTGCACGGTAAAGTCGCTTTTTGAATGTAACACTTTGATGCAATTCGGCCAAGTTAAATAATCTCAAGTATACACACGGTACAACAAAACCGATGTATGACAAATTAATGAACATGTTGCATTATCTCCGGTACCCAAAGGTTGTCTGGAAGAGATGTACCATCTCCTATGTTACATATAATTTATGTCAAATAAATAAAAGGAAATGAAATGAATTGTTTACCTCTAGTTTAAGCATGAAGTAAATATCACCGTTTCCTACATTTTGACGGGTAGTACGTACCTTCACCTCGATACTGGCTGTGTACGAGAAGGTGAAGCGAAACTCGATGAAAGCCGTCGACTTGAAGTATTTGTAGCATTGGAGACTGAAACAAAGCGCCCTCACTTGCTGTGAGATTAAAGACATTTCATAAAGCTCTATTTATTAGGTTGATCACGTAAACTTAGAAGTGTAATTTATTCAACACACCTGGGAAATTGTATAAAATTATAAAACACATTATCGAAGTGACCGACTCTTCATTCAAATCTGTCGTAAAACAAACACTTATTAGTTATTTCATAAGCATATTAAATATATACCTATAGTATAAGAAAAACGATTACATCATGAATAGGCATAATATTGGCAGTGATACCGTTCTGCACTAGAAATCTATCGCCAAATAAATAAATAGGCTTTCTACTGTAGCAATGTAATTTTGTTATACTGTGATGCTGAAATTATATAATGTACTAGCTGCCCGGCCCAGCTTCGCACGGATTATCCGTTTTCCCGTAGGAATGATGCATTTTCCCGCGGTAAAAAGTAGCCTATGTTCATCAGGGATAATGTGGCTTAACGGCTTCTAATGGTAAACGAATTCTTCAAATCGGTCCAGTAGTTTTGGAGCCTATCCAATACAAACAAACAAACAATCAAATCTTTCCTCTTTATAATATTAGTGTAGATGCAGTATTGAAAAATATGTACCTCGCCGAGTTTTTTACGTCGGTTCTTCTCGTGGCTTGGTTCTCTTCCGGTGATGGTTTATCGGCATTCATAGTGCATGTAATGTGCCTAAATTGAAGATAAAATCATTTTGACTTTGACTCCCAGGCAGCTTTGAATATTTGATAAAGTCAAAATTATTTATTCTTCAATTTAGGCATATTACACGCACCTATGATATAAATTAATTATAACTTGATACACGGAGGAGACAAGAGGTACAGATAAATAACGAAATAATCCTATCAGGGATCCGATTTACTTTTGAGGTACGCAACCCTAAAAATGACAGTCGGTATGTCTTTTAGCAAATATGAATAACTCCATACCTCCCAAATGGTGCCTAAACAGTGACACATTTCTATTGATTTGTATTACAAATTTTAAATATGTAACGTCAAAGGGCCTTTCTTTAGTTTTATACCTACAATCCGTCGTAAAAGCGAAACTCATCTCGCAAAGCTCAACCAACACAAGATGTTGCAGAACGCACCGTCTCTTATCCTGTCCCCCGGTTCTCCCCGACATGTCCCTGTGGCATTCATGCTCCACCCACATGGCTGCGTTGGAGCGCATGTTGGAATGCAGGTTCACTAGCAGACAGGAGAAGTCGGCTTGGTCGGACAACGCCATCTGTTAATGCAGAAAAGTATTAATTACACGTTTAAACCCCACCCAAACCCCAAACCGAAAGCTGCGCCTGTTGTTTGTCTCTGTTGATCGCTGTGTTCTGTACTGCTATTGAGGTGTGCAATAAAGAGTATTTTTATATTGTATTGTATTAAATGTCACTACGGGCGGTAAGTTTCCAACTCTTGGAGAGTTCTTCTTTACGATGAGTGTTTTCGCGGTAGTGTCGCTTCAAGCATTGCCAGCGGTTCCGACCGTCGCATGGCAGACGCA
This sequence comes from Epinotia ramella, assembly GCA_947578815.1. Taxonomy (NCBI): domain Eukaryota; kingdom Metazoa; phylum Arthropoda; class Insecta; order Lepidoptera; family Tortricidae; genus Epinotia; species Epinotia ramella. The sequence goes on from OX388217.1 coordinate 1,627,678, forward strand.
CGCGCAGACAGGGCAGGGCCGGGTAATTTATTTTGAACTAACAAGTGTTTTAAGTATCATTTTTAACATGCCTCACGAAAGTTTAAATTCGGAATAAAAAAGGTTTTTGTTTTTAAAAGTTTTTTTTCCCTTTAAATAAAGTTTCTATCTGATTAAGGCTCATGGTAGAGATTGCTGTACATGTTTAGGTCCTACTTTTGTACCATAAGTTCTTTAATGCAATAAATATTAAACAAATAAATGTTCTGAATTTGCCTGCAAAGGGGGGTCTGCCCCCACAAGGTGGACTGATGACCTGGTAGGTCGCGGAAGTTCTCTGGATGCGGGTAACGCAGGATCGATCATTGTAGCACTCTTTGGAGGAGGCCTATGTGCCGCAGTGGACGTCTTTCGGCTGATATGATGATGACTGAAAACTCACAAAGAAGTATCCTCTCCCGTAGTTGTTGGTGATGATCACATCCGTGCTGTCTCTGTAGATGACGCCAGTCGTCCTCGACGACTTGCACTGCCCTTCTTCTGTAGTAGGCATTTCACCAGCTGCACACAGACAAATAAAAATGTATATTAATCTAACAAGGAGACGCGACAGACCTCGTTGGCAATGGTGGAATGAGTTGGACTTCTTTTTAAAGGACTGGCCAGAGCCACAGGACTGGTCAAGCTCAAAATCGCGAGCAGTGGAAAAAGAGGGGGGAGGCCTTAGCCCAGCAGCGGGACACATCAGGCTCTATATAATACATATAGACTAAAAAACATTGTATCTTAAGGCTTCGGTATTTTAAAAGGAAAAAAAAGCGGCCAAATGCGTGTTGGACCACGCACAACGAGGGTTCCGTGCCTATTAAAAAGGTCGTATCGTTACTGAAATCTTACGGCACTTACATCCTTTTCTTTAAGGAAGGCAGTTTTTTAGAAATATCTCAAAAACCTGTGAACTGATCTTGTTCAAAACAATTTTCGCTGAGAAAATTTAATAAGCCCTATGAGCATGATTTTTTTCATATTTTAAAAATACACGGTTCAAAAATTAGAGGGGGGGGGGACACAATTTTAGTGACTTTCGAGGCGATTATCTCCGACTCTATTCACTTAATAAAAAAAAATGCTGAGAAACCTTATATTTATTTTGAAAGGCCTATCGATTGATGTGCCACACGTGGGCTTGCAATGAAAAAAAAAATTTTGACATTCAGTTTTATGTAGTGCACCCCTAACTGTAGCGGTTAACAATATACACTTATCCTCAAAATTTTATTCAAATACACCTCATAGTTTTCGAGTAAAATGCCTGTGACATACGGACGGACAGACAGACAGACAGACAGACAGACAGACAGACATGACGAATCTATCAGGGTTCTGTTTTTTGCCATTCGGCTACGGAACCCTAAAAAGGAACCAATGACAATGTAAAAACATCCATATTTAGATACCATTGCTGCCATCTGTTAGCATAACTACTGGGCATGTTGATAGAAGGAGATAGGCAGACGTTGTCCAAGTAGTTACCAAGTCCACACTACAAGGTAACCATCCGAAAGGAGTCACACAGAGAAGTCAAGTCCTTCAGACATGACACGAACAAGAAGAAGCTGTGACTTACGCTTGTACATGACGATCTCGACGGGGTTGTTGGAACGCAGCATGTAGCCAGTGTCGTCACCCGCCCGCTGCGCTCCTATGGCAGTGATCTGGATGTCGATCCACTCCATGTGGCTGTTCACGTCGATGAAGCGCGCCGGCGCGCCGCAGCCCGGCCCGTGTGTGCCGAAACCTAACTGCGGATACGTTCTATAAGTCTTTCCATCAGATACCCATACAGCCGCTGCTTGACGAATGAACCCTTAATGGTGAATATATACACCGCAGATGTTCGCTTATCTATGGTGGATATTAGTAGCCGTTTTTTTCATCTATTTGACACCTAGTCAAACATGCGCGGTGTCAAATACCTAACGTTTTCGTGTAAAAATTAGGACTGTGAAGAGTAAAGAATGAGGTGAGTTTCTGTTATAAAGATAGTTATGTAATAGGACAAAAAGGCCATACGTCTTATCCCGCGGTATCAAACCTATACAGCTGCGTACGGATTGCGCGAACATTGGCACGCGTAGTCGGTTACGCGTGTCCTGGAACACCATGTCCGTACTTGCAGCTACGCGTACACTCTAGGGGAACGCGTGCCGCGCGAACTGGCTCGCGCACGAGCCGCCGGCAGTGGATCGTAGCGGTCCGTCCAGGTATCCAATGTACGCGTAAACACACGCGTAACCGACTACGCGTAGCAGGCTACGGGCTATCCGTACGCGGCTTAACAACGTCCGACCGCTTTACTGAGTCCTCGCCAGCGCGACGCTCCCCCGTTACACGCCCCGCTGGCGAGAATTGAGTTCAGCGGTCGCACTGTAAATTTATGAATTAGGGGGTGGATTACCAGTATCCAGCTCTCAGCCCTCTTGGAGACGAGCACAGCGCCGCCGTCCCACACACAGGCTGGCTGCTCCTGGTGCGACGTCGCACAGATCGAGTTCGAGGGCACCATCAGATCGTAGTTCAACTGCATGGGGAAAACACTTTCTAAAGCCAGCTGGTTGTTTGCATAACGCTTATTACGTCATATCAAGCCGAAAGACGTCCACTGCTCGACATATACCTCCCCCAAAGAGTGCCACAATGACCGGTCCTGCGCCACGCACAACCAGCTCTGTACATACGCATACGTACGTCAAGTAAATCTGTTTTTTTTTGTGTGAGAAACTGACGGTTCAGTTGCCCCAACGTACGTTTCAAAAGTTACGTAATCTAATCACCCCCTAGTCTACACTGTTGTCACTTCTCGACGCGAGACTGGCCCCCAGTATGCCCCTCCTCTTTCTAATTTTCCCAGTGCGAGTGAGTTGCAGAGTTGAGCGCGATGCGGACTGGGGGCATTTTGTGCTAGTCCACCTGACCTACACGGTTTTCTGCCAAAATTCCTAATTTTGACACCGTCTACATGCGTAGACCGATCAAGGGACGAATAAGCGGCCCACTTTTTCAAAATGCATACTAGTTAGGCTTTGGATGTCGCTCAGATGTCCTTAATTGCCGGTATACTGACAGTATTACATTTGTGCACCATTATATTGCGCGGAAGCGGTGCGGTATGCAATATACATGCAGCACATTACGAGGCATAATAAAGTACTCAGTGCAATGTTGGCGCGCAGTAAATAATCTGACTTGACTGACAGTTGACACTAACAACTGACAGCTTATTGATAACACACCGACTCCGCAATGCCATATGCGGATGTAGCCTTGGTTTGTATTTAGTCTGCCTCTGCGTTGGTAGAAGTGATGCGTTTCTTCTTAGATTATTTTGTTTTAACTTCAAACGACTAAGATAAGATAACGTTTATTATAGTAATAAATGGTAAGTACAAGTTATGCTTACAATGTTTTTGTAGTATTCTACTATGTGGCTAAATAAATGGTCACTCAAAGCCAACCAAAGAATGCAGTAGTCATCACACAAGTTAATTGTGCTGATAACATGTGGAGATTATATCCTGCATATGTCTGTACGTTAGTGCGCGCAAGTCTCACTGCCACTCTAATAATGGAAACGGTGTGACCGTTTAATTCTGTTCAGTTAATTCAGTTTAATTATGGAGACCTTCACATTACATACCTCGGCTTTTTCATAAAAACCGTTACAATCCTCCGTATCAACGTAATCTACTTTGGTGACTTCCTTCCGCAACTCTCCAGTCGCTGTCGGAAAAAAACACAGTATAACAATTATCACACTCCGACAGACAGACCTAACTATTTCATTAAGTTGACAATTTGACGGATTTTTTTGGGACCATTGTTGCCTATCAGCCTAAAAATGCCTATTGACTATACAAGAAAATACTGTTCAGTTGAAATATTGAAAGAGTTCCGTTGATTCCTCTGGATCGCATCTGTAGCGCGTAATTTACGCCGTCATCGAATGGTTTATTTTTGGTCACCATAAAAATACTTGTTAAAAAACATAATCGTATTAGAGGAATACAAATCAGAATGGCTCCAGGTAGGTATTTAAAAAGAATGGGATTAAATATTCAAGCTTTTTGAGGAGACAATAAAAAAAAAAAATTAGAAATAAAAACATAAATGCCAATGCAACTTACTGTCCGTCATCCTCACGACGAAAAGTTTTTCGAATGTGCCAATACCTTTGATGGGGAGGCAGATCGGGAAAATGACAGCTGTAACAATACGGTTATTTGCGTAACTAATTTAACCAATGCGGTCAATAGAGACTTTAAACACGATCATAACCGACGTTTAGACCTAGCTAAATGATTCCCCCCCCCTTAAAGCTGTTGTTACTCTAACTTTTGTTTTAGATTTGCTTAAGTTCGTTTCAGACGTTTTTAACATTTTGGACTTGTTTTTGTGATTTGTACTTACGCTGTTGCTTGCATACGCGCTAACTTGCTGATCATGCTGCGTGCACTTGCCTTGGATGTCATGCTAGTCTATAAGCTATTCATGAAGAACCATTGTATCTCATAATGTATGATGTCCGTAAAGTGTACCTAATAAATAAATAAAATAAAAAATAAAGCACTGCATTTAGCAAGGTCTAAAGGCCGCTTTTATATTTACAGACATGCTAAAACTACTATATATCCAACATAATTTAAGTTCTAAATAGAGCAGGTGGGACTTCATTTGTTTCCTAGTCTGGGTATGGCCTTTCTCACTAGCACAGTTAACAAGTGCACGTAGTTTAAAGAAAAGGCCTTTTAATTGCATAGATCCTTTTCGCTCAACTACGTCCAAGCTATAATTGGCAGTCTTGCCTGGGTGGCCGCTGGTGGTGGCTCCATCCGGCAAAATCTCGACCAGCGCTATGGTGGCATATGTCTTCTCGAGCTCATACTCATGGTGCATCACGTAGTCTTCCACCTTCATCGTGTGCTTCACTGTCTGGCTATACCACAGTATGAAGCGGGTAGTGTTCCTGATGAAAACAAATACATTTTAAAAACGCGCATTCTCAACTCATGTGAAAAATAGGTACGTTTGTGTGCCATGGCTCGCCAAAAGTACCTCTATCATTCAATTGTTCAATTCAATGTCGACCGGTTAGCCTAGTGGGTAGTGACGCTGCCTACGAAGCTGAAGGTCCTGGGTTCGAATCCCAGTAAGGGCAAATATTTGTGTGATGAGCATGAATATTTGTTTCTGAGTCATGGAAGTTTTCTATGTATTTAAGTATTTATATCTACATATTATATATATCGTCGGCTAGTACCCATAACACAAGCCTTAATGAGCTTACTATGGGACTAGGTCGATTTGTGTAAGATTGTCCCCTAATATTTATTATTTATAAAAAAAAAAAAAAAAAAAAATATACTGGAGGCGTATTGCTTTTTCAGTGAACCGTGGGAAAAGGGCAAGCAGGCGGTTGGCTTTGACGAAAACTTCCACAGACTAATGACCTAGCAATATACCTATGTATCTTCCAGTCTTAAACAGCACTGACTGTACTTACGATTTCTACTCATGCGACAAATACTACACTCCTCTTTTGTTACTAATACAGTGCGTGAAAGACGGCCTGTTCCTATGACTTACGAGATGGTCTGCCGATTAATCTTGGCCATGTCCTCGGCCGGCGCGAGCGCATACGCCGGGTGTATGAGGACTGCGGCCGTGATGGCGTACCGCATCTTGTTGGCTATGACTGCAAATAAACGTGAAAATGGGGTGAGAGGAGAGGGTATTGGGCCGACATAATCCAATCTCGCAGAATGAAAAGGATATTTTTATCATAAAGCTATATGACCACAATTATAAATAAATAAATAAATAATAAATAAATATTAGGGGACAATCTTACACAAATCGACCTAGTCCCATAGTAAGCTCAATAAGGCTCGTGTTATGGGTACTAGACGACGATATATTTAATAGATAGAAATACTGAAATACATAGAAAACATCCATGACTCAGAAACAAATATTCATGCTCATCACACAAATATTTGCCCTTACCGGGATTCGAACCCAGCACCTTCAGCTTCGTAGGCAGCGTCACTACCCACTAGAATAACCGGACGTCGACCAATTAGTCAGAATGATTAAATTTGAAATAAATATCTATTCTTTCTCACTGAAAAACAATAAGTGTGTACGTTGAATGTGCGAATTGCATTCACCCTTATCCTGTTTTCATTTGACAACGGTTAAGATTGTGCAACTGGGTTATACAGTCCAGGAAATGTCTTCGTAACACTAGAAGCCTAGGCCATGTGGCATTCCGCTCTCCTCTAATGACTCATTCATCCTGATACGATTCAGCATAATGTCCTTTTGAGAGACATCGTTGGCGTGTGCTCTTTAGACACAAAGGCATTACAAAAGGCACTTCAACTGATTGGTTGCCTACTAGGGGAGAGAGCCCTCAAAGTGCACGTGGTTTTGTCCCTTATTTGTTGAACTTGGACCCCACTGATAGATAAAAAAAAACTTAGTCAGCACATTAATAATAATTTAAACGGAAGTAATGCTTGAACTTCAATGGGTATAGTATAGGCATCACTATCATATCGTTTACAATAGGGATGATGACTAAGATTTTTTTGTGACGTCATTCGAACCAGTTTTTGGACAGGAACAAATGTTTGTATGGGAGCAACTACAATTAAAGAACATAAATACCTAAAAAATTCAGATAAAGATTGACCTCGCTGGCGGCAGCGCGAAACGCTTCATACTATGTGTCTATACAAGTGTGACGTCACATTTGTATATTTGTACTTATCGTAGTATGGAAAATCAGGTAAATTGTTGGTTCGGTCGCGAAATACTGCGTTTAAGTACATAGTTGTCATAAAATTTTGTTTCTAGAAAAGCGCAAGGATTCTATTGGTAGCTTTTAATTTACTCTTGGACAATAAAAAAAAATGCATATTTTTTCTAAACTTTCAAGGTTCATATCTTTTTATGATTTTAATTATAATTTATACTTTATTACGATAATTTGATGGTTTACTATCCATTTAGCATCACTATGTTATCAATTTGAACATGAGGCATCATGCCTATTGCCAGCTTAGGAAAGAATTAAATAATAAGAAAACATAGGTATGATTTGGTATGCTTGCTTATGGTTTAGATGCTCGCCTAATTAAGTACTTTATATTTTTCAATAACATACGGAAATCGTGCTGAATGACTCCCATCCATGGATACCACCCCATGTGTTCCTTGGGCACTAGTCCTTCTTCTATATTATCTTGCAAGTCCAACTGGCAATGTATCTGGTCCCAATGTACTCCGTGACAGACTATAAGAGAGAATTAAAAAAAAAAAACAAAAATCAAATCAAATCAAATATTTATTCGAGACACAACACAACAAAACACACAGTATTATAAAACAAAAGAAGAAGTAAATCTGTGCAGTGTCACGAAATGGGCCCAACTCAGCATGATGCTGGCTTTGCAGCTTTGTAAAATGGTTATAATATAACCAGGCAAGAGTCAAAGACACAAAAGTGGCTTTCAAACCACTTTTTACTACCTTAGACCAGTCGGTCCATTTGGGTATTCAAGTAAAGTAAGTGAATCTACGTGCCCATATTTGTTTAATTAACAATTAGCCTACCCTTAGTCACGCATCGTCACTCGTTAGGTTTTATGGTAAAATACCTTCTTAACGAATCGATTATATAACTGCAGGATGTTGATAGTTTTCTTTATGCTTAACTTTTTTAAATAGTATGCCAGGCAAGGCACATAATATTTATGAAATCGAAGAGATGTTCTATGAAACGTGCTGAGAAATCTGTAGATTAAGTGCGAACAGGGTGTATGCAATGGTTATATGCGCAGTATACTTATACATTCAATGAACTAAAGGTGCTCTTACACGAGCGATAAAAATTGCCGAATTGCCGGAAATTCGGGGCAATTTTGACGTCACGGCCACTTCAAGAAATTCGAATATTGCTCAAAATGAAGCGATTATTGCTCCAGTATTGCGCCATTCTGGCCCCATAATTGCCGCAACTCGGGAAACTAGGCAATACGTTCATACACGAGAAATTCAGTGGAGCAAATTGTAGTCGGCGATATGGAGCAACACGCAAACGAATGGAGCAATTCGAGAAATATTTCCGAAATATTGCCGTAATTTCTATAAATTGCCCCATATTGCTCATTTAATTGCTCCACTAATTTTGGCAACGTGTCGCCGGGCAATAATTGCCCGAAAAATCGCCCGTGTAAGAGCGCCTTAAAGCGTGATGTAACTGCACGGGATCAATATTTTTAGACTCTTAATCATTAAAAATCACTGTGTAGATAGGCTATAATCTAATGGATAAATATCTCAAAATCAGAGTAAGCTTAGAGTATTCCCAAGTATTTTCCTCAGTGTGGATAATAATAGTTTAGACAAGTCCATCTACTTACTGTGCACGTATACCATGATTAATATTATTATCTCGTGTCCTGAATTCATCATGTTTTAATGTAATTTATTAAAAGTTCTCAGCGAACACTATTTTAAAACATACATTAATATTCAATTAATACAATACATAACCCGATAACGACTTATTATTACTTCAGTAAATTGAACTATAAATTGTCAACTATAAACATACAAGTTATTCAATATGCAAAACCCAAATTAAGAATTAGTATTACTTCAGAAACCATAATGTTGAATGGTCTAATGTCAGTCACAAACTGGCTCAAATTCATAAATTCAGAATGTGGATACTTCATTCCGTAAAACAAACAGTTTACTATGCCGATCCATGAAACTCACAGCTAGCGGAATTTCACACGAGAATATTGTTGACTTTTGGCTTGTTTCCTGTAGGGTGTCGCGCTCAATTCGGCATGCTTTAGTGATATTCGTGATATGGCCATTTTTGTGAATAGTGGTGATGTCACCGGCGACAAGCCTTGCAATTTAAGCTACATTAAACCCCTAGTTTAATAAACATCCGTTAGACCTTATGTTATGTTGGTAAGTAATATAAAAAATGTGCTTAGCTAGTTATGATCTGTCATTTTTTTTTATATGTTACCTGTTTAAGCGTTTTGGTGATATACTGTGAGCGTATATGTGTCTTTAAATAAATAAATAAATTTCCAATCTTTGATCTGATAAACCAGGCCTAAGTCAATCAAAAAAAGTGTATATTACGTGCTACCGTGATATCACGGAACGGATCGCGGAATTGAACAAACTAGCTGCAATTGTTGAATAAATAAGCACAATTCCATGATACTCTCCGCACAGTCGAAAACATGTTTTAAGTTTTTAACAAAACCCGATAATAGAATATCTGAATAAATATTTTAAACATAATCATATCAAATCGAGTGAGAGACTACACCGGTCTCTATCTATTGGTAATTGGTACTATTGGTACTAATGTACCCACCGCAGGCGTGAGACACCTGAATGGCCTTGTATTATTTATATTTCTATCACAGTGAACAAGGAAAATACAAGTCAAGGGGGGTTCACATATTAATGCATAATCATACAAACAAGAGCGCTAAGGCATTGTAGTAATTAATCACACGATCTACGCCACGGGCGGCCATCTTTGTTTCCTCACAGCTGGGTACACTCCAATTCATATGAGGATGCCCCCTTTTCCTCTTTTTATTTTGATTGTGCCTCGACTAAGGATCCATCCAGATGTGAGGCGAGTATATATTCTCATATATCTATTATCCTTAATTAAAAATGGGATTGCTTTAGACGTTTGTCTAACCTGATGGAAAGTTAAAACAAGGCCTAAGACGGATCACGTTCAGTCGCTCGCCTAAAAGGAGCCCGTCCACTCTTACCTTGAAGACAACGAGTTTATTATTTGAGTCCCTGGGTGACCGAGCTCTGCTCCGGTGAAAAGTGAGAAAATACGAAGGAAACGAATTTTCCCGGACATAGCTAGATCGATTTCTCGCCCCTGTTAACCACCTACATTCCAAATTTCATCGAATATATAAATATATGTATATACAGGTATATTTATGCAGATATTTCTCGATAGTATAGGATACCTCGCTTGCTTGACAGCTAGCGGCTATTATATCTAATAAATGCATATATAACGTCATCTTAGTCCAAAACACGACCTTATTGAGCTTACAACTGGGGTAGTTGATTTTTTTTGAGATTGTCAATCTAGCTGGCTATATATATATATATTTATTTATTTATTTTAAGCTTCGTTGCGTCGTCTAGATCCTATACTATCTATTTAGGGGCTTCCACGTTAGGGCATTGCGTTTAACGATTACATTTGCTCACGCCTTCTGCATTTCGTTTCGAAACCCGGGCCATTTTGCAGTAAATATCACCGCACCTTCCAGGAGACCTTTTAAGTCTTGCTGACGTCGGCCACTGATTAACTATAACATAGGTACGACGTTTGAAACCACACTACGCTTCCCTAAATAGGGGTGTAGACACTAAAGAAAATAATCAATAATGTCGTATTTTCTCGAAAAAGGATTAAATTTTTTGTCAAATGGAGAATAAAGCAACGCAAGTGGTTAAATAATCACAAAGTTATAAGTGTCCAAAGTTTTAAAGTATGTTCTGTCACTTTTCCGCAAAACGCAACTTCATATGAAACGATTTTCATTTACTATGACGCTCGCAGATTGTGACGTCACTAACTGAGAGCGTTTTCTCTGTCTAACAAGGATTATAAACGGTTGTAGCTTCGTATGTAATTCTTTAACATATTGGAATGGGATTTTCGTAACTAGGCATATTTCTTTTGGAGTAATAATAATTTTGGAGTATTGAAATACTGTAGAATTAGTTAGAAATACAGTGTTAGTTAGTAATATGATGATGCTGAGGTACAGTATGTTATATTTATATTATTCTAACTTTTGGCCGCGACTACGATCGCGTATACTGACTCGTTATGGGTTAATATACAACTACGCACATTGTGGAGGAATGCCCCAGGCGGCGTTATACGGGGGACATGAAGGATCTGCATACAATAACCGTGGATGCCAGGGATTGGTTATCAAACCTAGATATTAAGCTATAAGTAAATGTACATAATACATAATGTTAACCTCTGTAAATTTAATAATTTTCTGAATAAAGCCATACGATAATAATAATAATATGGGTTAATATTTCTAATAGCCAAGTTGTCCACTCACTCACTAACCAGGTGTGGTGTCCCATCTTTTTGGAAGGTCAGACTGTAGTAGTTTCCTCAAAAACGAATGCCTACACCAATACTCGGGCAGGCTGATCCCGAGCTCTTTAATATGTTAGTTTAATGTCAGGTCAGAGGGGTAATCACGTAACATTCCGAACGCGCGTTAGGACAATTTAACTCACATTTTTCCATATAAAAAATGACATATAAATCTAGCGGACGCGCGTACAATGCGTTACGTGATCGATCTGCAGGTTAAGAGTATCTAAAACAGTATAGTAAACAAGCAAGATCAGTGGTAGCGGAAATCCGTGATCGTGAGCAGGTGTGATCATACGATTGTGTGTATGTGTAATATCAAAACAAAGGCTAAGCGTATTCTGCCAACTAAGAGGGCGTGGACTTGATCACGCGCCGATATCGCTGGTTGGTTAAAACATGGCTTCGTCGGGTACAAACCGACCATCAGGTCTTCAAAGTAATGTATACCTTTTAAAGCGTAACGTTCTTGAGCTTTAAGAGTCATTATGATTTACTCATACCATACACCTCCCACTCTGGCGCACGGTGTATATAAAACTTTAATTTTAAGATGCGTTATAATTTATGACTATGTAAACAAATAATTATTTATCATAGGTTAAGGAAGAGTTTTACTATGCCCTTATGATTTTTTATCTCGAAACATCGGCGTTGGCGATAGGAAAGTAAATGTATTTTTTTCATTTTAGCGACTGATAAGCGAGTTTACATTAACAAAACCAGTTATCAAATAAAAATTACTTTTGAAGACCATAGATCGAATAGAGCGTCTCGTAGCTTGCATTAACCTCAATTACCTAGATTACAAAGGGGCGGAAACTCGCCGGCTGCCTCAAAAAGTATTATTTATTTAAGGCCTCCACACACCGAACGCGGGTCGTGCGCGGCGCGGGTCGTGCGCGGCTCGAGTCGAGCGCGGCGCGGGTCGGGCGTGGCGCGGGTCGTGCGCGGTCGGTATAGGTGTAGGTATTTCTCTCACTACCAACGAATTTAGATATCTCTCTCACTATCTCTATCACATAGTGGCGCGATAGAGACGCCGCGCTATTGTGCGAAAGAGATAGAGATACCGCCCGACCCACGCTGCGCACGACCCGCGTTCGGTGTGTGGAGGCCTTAATTGCGACGCGGTCGGTGCAGACCCGCTCGTAATACCTGAGTCTGTCTGGAGGGACGCAATTAGCCTCCAACCTCGCCCCTTGACCCCCACAACGCACAACAGCGCAAACACTTTGTCATTTCTCATCCAAGGGATTAATCTGCCTGTCAGATTATCCGAACACATACGTTTCGCATTTCCTTTTGTTTTCTTTGTGTTTTCCGTGATGAGCTGATAAGCATTTTCGGAAATTGTACCAAAAATATAAATAAAAAGAAATGCTTCTTGATTTGTTTTGGGAATGTACCCAATGCGAGAATTTTCTTTGGACAAGTCACGAGATTGAAATCATATTTGAATTAGTTACATTGAAATCATATTTGAATTAGTTACATTGAGATCATGTTTGAATTAGTTATTCACATTGAAATCATATTTGAATGCGAAACTTAGTTTTCAGATTGAACCCCAGCAGGGACTGGCACAATGCAACATAAAGCGCGAGAAACAAGAAATTACGGCCAAACATTCAAAAATGAAACTTTGTCGCACCTTTTCTCACTTCGCGCGAACTTGTTCAATCGCATGTATAATTTTTGCATGCATTCTCAAAAATTTGGGCCAAGTCAGGATTTTGCGTATAGATCTTTTATCGTTATTGAAATTTATAATGATATCAGTAAAACAACACAATAGAAAGGAAGGAATTTATTCCTCTATAAGAATTCAAAAGTAACATAACCAGTTGACAGAGGATTAAAAGTTAACTATTAATAAAATTATAATGAGTTTAATACTGCCCCCTCTAGGAGAAAAACCATAAGTGTAAATTTTTGTCAAATTGAATTGTTAACAGATGAGTTTTTCTCGGGGAATAAAATGTGATTTTTCTATCTCACACGAGTTTGGATATCTTTAATAAACCAGGATTTAGACAAGCTTAAGTTCATGTCATTTTGTTAAGTTTACTTCTTGTTCGAAGTAGAAAAATAACTTCGTGTTCATAGACAAAAAGGTACTAAGTGACCGCCTATGTCTTTTAATCTTTGTCTTGGATGTGTGCCTGTTTTATCATAAGAAGAAAAAACATATTTTAATTTTGTTTCAAATTACTAAGTAAAAATACTTCAAATGAAACATATGTATGCTACATCTTGTTAGTTCGTGATGATAGGTGTTGCCACTATAATAAAGGATCATAGATATCAATACAACAAAATTGCATAAATATTTTTTTGTTAACTATTGACCTCATTTCTTTTCGTGATTCATAAATGTAAGTGCAATAATTTACTCGCCAATAAACACTGCGTTTGGCGAACTTATAAGTAATATAAAATGTAACCTATTCTTTTTTTGGAAAATAAATAAATAATAAATTAAGGTCAAGTACCTAGTACCTACTCTGTTATAAGCTGCGTCGCGTTGTTTCCATGGTTGCAGTCTACAAACAGACATTGGACTCGGTTGTTGAACTGCTATGAACACTAAACGCGTTAGTTTCGGGCTATTGTGGATTATTGAATGTTATCGAACCCGCGGTTTTTGTATTGAGTGCATTTTGGAAGATGGTCTGTGTGGATTTTCTTTCATTGTCAAACCTTTTTATTGGATTGGAAGACAGTTTTACTATATAAATACGTCACAGTTTATAAGAACTGATAGCTATTCCATCCCCAAAGCCATCGCGGTTCAATGATAAAAGGTAATGTTTGGAACGATCTGTGCAACATATTGTTTTAGTGGCCGATTGTTAATAGACTTCACGTTTGAATGTAAGTAAAGAAAAAAGTATGTTGCCGTTTGTTTAGTTTCATTGATTATTCGACTACTATATGGGAATCTAAGTCCTCGATAGATGATTTAATAGATAGAGTCCTAGTGAATGCCCGAAAGGGATTGAGGTAAATTAACCTGACTAAATTTAGGAGGATTAGAGGACTAATACATCTTCGACTCGACATCTTATGAGAATATTTTGACAGGTGACAAACAAAACAGACCTATACGCGCTGAGGGACAGGAGATTTGACATTGTATCACTTTTCCACTTGTGTTATTGTCTATGCTTACATCTTTGTCACACACGTGTGTGTGTGTGAGCGTGTCCCTTTATTCTATCATTTCTCTATGCACTGAGTACAGTATAATTATTTTGACTTAACGGGACATAATCGCGTACAGGTAACTTATTTATTTATTTCTTTGACTGTATAATGTTTACAGTATAATTTCGGCGACGATGCAAAATTACATGCCTCATCGTGGATACAAGAACTTTTTAAAAAGGTAAATGGAAACACAGAATTTTAGCTCGTCCGATTGCCTCGATGAGGTAGTAAAGCTAACAAATATTGCTTGGTCAAGAACACTTTGTCAGAGGGTCATACAGATTGAGTAAAACAAAAGTCGTCTGCTCTGTGGTAAATCGTTTAGAGCTTCCGTGCATATCAAAAGTGTTTAAATGCAATCATAATATAAGAGGAAAGGCCGTTTATGCGGATTAAGAGACTGACCAAAAATTAGGCTAACTTTGGCAATCTCCACAGAAGGGACGCGGATCTAAATCTGCATGACCCAGATTCATTTCTTCAGGCTTTCCTGTGGACACATCCAAAGTTTTAAGGCCTTATGAGACCTAATTTTGCCGCTGGACATTGACATGCCTGTACGGGTCCAGCGAGTAAATACCTTCTCATTCTATCTATATTGTCCTACATTTGTATGTTTCTGTATTATCTCCAAATAAATAAAGCGCCTATGCCACTTATTGCTTAGTATGACAGGGTTATAATTTGGGTATAAGTACCTGCCTAAATCGATAACTATTGTTATGTCTACTGCAATACGCCTAGCTTTTATTCCAAATTTTGACCCTACAAAGGAAAGAAGTCGGCACTAAATGGTGAAAGGCAATCTCTGAAAACAGACCAAGATGACATACAAACCTTGCTTGATCTGGAGATTTTCAAAATAATGTTTTTATCTATAAAAAGAGTGCTTTCATAAGTGCTATAAAAGTATTTAATAAGTTACCGGCCGAACTCAAGGTTCTAGAAGGACACAAATTTAAAAACCAACTTAGGGACTGGCTGCTTCAGAGAGTATTTTGTAACCTTAGTGAATACTTCGCATCTTTAGCCGTAAGTTAGTCTATTTCAGTAATACAAATTGTTGTATCCCCGATATTGGGTAACTGTTGAAACCAATTCTGTCACGTCCAACTTATGTACACAGTTATACAATAAAAAATAGTCTATTCTATTCTATTCTATTGTTTGCGTTTATTATTTATATATTATTTTTACATTTAAATATGTCGTAAGCAAAGTTATATCATAAACAATAAACATTTTAATGACCGTAAGCATCATCATCAGACAAACTGGAATATAATAATGAAACAGCAATTGACGTTATTAAACCACGTTCCGCCATCTTGGTTGCTGGGCCACAGATTAGACACGCACGTAATGCGAGGCTAGATGTATAGAGGCTTTGCCTCGGAATAATTACTTTGGGTTTGTTTTTTTTATACGAAAATGATGATCTTTAATGTTTACATTTAAATCGGTTAGTGAGCCTGACTTCTTTAATTGGGTCTATTTTGAAGAGGCTGCTGCAAGCTCCCTCAATGGTGTTTATGTTTGTATATCCGTACAATTTACGTTTTAAGGTTATACATTTAACGGAGATGAGAGCTGTCATAGATTCGCCGCGGTACGTTATCGGTAAGACGACTTTCTGATTACTCGGTGCAGAGTGAGTACGATATTGATCTGTACGCTGTCAGTGACTGCTTAATAATACCGCATACCGATCCTTGGTATTAGGAAGTTGCCTAAGATAAAGATTTTATTGAATATATAATTATGTTTTTTCTTCATACGACGGAAGCAAACAATCATACGGACTACCTGATGGTAATCATACAACGTAGCCTATGGGCGCGTGAGACCCCAGAGAAGTCAGGCACGATCGAAAGTGACCACTTAAATTGTAGTAGTAAAGTGAAAACTAAATGCTTGAACATAGTATGTCGTATATTTTTATTTTCATTATTCCAAAGCAAATGCACCATCATAAAACAATGAGTTCATGGTCTCCGGGTCTAATTGGTTTACACACACTTGGAATACACTCACAATGGATACTACAGTGGTCGTCCATAAACAGTACAAATAGGCTCAGGTGTACCGCTGTTAATTACCTACTGGTTCTAAACCTTTTCTCACCTCCTGGTACCGTAAAACTATACTACTTACTAGTGGTTCTATGTGGTGCACAACTCGCAAGTCTCGTCTTTTTTTTGAAGTGAAAACTTTAGCGGCGCTGAGCACTTTTTGGGATGGGGAAAAATTGTTAAACTCGCGACAGATTTTTGTGACGTCAAATGGGTATTCATTTATTCATATTCATTTATTATTAAAAACGTATTTTACAGTATGATGTCTTAATACTAAAATATTATATTTAGGGATACATTTTACGAGGGCCTGAGCTAGGATACCCTGTGTTTCAGGCATTAGGAAAAATCAGTAAGTATAACTATTATAAACACACTTGCAAAACATAAAAAATCTACGTTTAAATACAGTACAAAACTTAACAACTAAACAAAGTATTTATTTTATTTACATAAATCAAGATTCATTTTAGAATAATAAATAGGTTCTCTGTGTCTTCGTACGACATTTTTTGAAGGGCATCTCGGAGAGTTTTCTTACATTTAGTATAGAGGAGAGAGTATAGATCTAAATTGGCATTTAACCTGTTGTAAAGGAACGGACCCAAGAAAACGTAAAAGCTGTGAAGCGCGGCCGCTCGCGTGCCGGGGCGGCCCGGCGCGGTTCCCTCCGTCAGTTTTCACTTCTACCGGCACTCCCGGAGTGCAACCCGGTCTTTTTTTTATTATTTTATTTTGTTTCTAGTAACTGAATAAACAAATAAATCTGTATAATTATAGAACCACAAAATTTCACGAGAATCTGTGGAGATATGCGCCCTGTAGAGCAGAACAGCCGGGTAGACGAAATATTTTTTGCCTAAAATTTTACAGGGCAGTTCGTTCGCTTCGCTCTCTTGTTCAATTAGCTGCTGCACCTCACTACAAAGCTGTGTATATGCGGACCCTGGGTTCCTTTACGATATAACCAGGAATACCCAAAAAACACTAGGAGAGTGACTTTATGCGGACGTCGCTGTCGCTCTCGTATTGGTGTCACACCACGGACGCATACGTATATTTTACGGAGGCTGCTTAAATCATATGTTATAGATGTTAAAGGCTAATGATAATGATGATTAACGATTACGCGATATAAATAAATAATACGAACAAGTCAAGTTAAGGGGCTCCCATACGCCAATGACCTTCGATCTGAATCCCTTAATGGTTTTCTATTGCTTTTTGTAGCTTATTATATTAACAACAACGGCTTTAAGCAATATCGTGTCCCATATTTACTTCAAAGTTCATTGTTTTCGAGATATTTGGCATCAAAGTTGAACAATTTTAGGCCAAAAAACTGGTTTTCTGGTCATAACTTTTGTGTTAATTGGTTTAAAATGAAAACCCTGGACCAGTCGTTAGAGACGTCACAGACGAACCCAAATATGTAGATTTCGTACATGTTAGAACTTTCACGTCAATAGAGATACGAAATAAGTGTTTTTTTAGACAATGTTTAAAAAAATCATAGAATATTAAGTATTCATTTGTTTCAAAATCCGGTGGATCAAAATGGAGATAAAAGATTTGTAATTGATTTATAATTCTATCTGTAGTGCAAAAGTAGGAGATACGATTCAAAACTTGTCAAAAATCGATGAAAACCTCGGGTAGCCCCTTAATATAAAGCTTGTAAAAAGATTGTGTGTTACTGCGACGTATAGTACATTAAGGTTATAGGGTTTGTGCAAAGTAGGTCAGCAGCACGGCTATCACGCGACGGCGATTTTTTGTGCCGTTTATCATGAGACGGCCGCGACATACTCTCGATTTTTCTCGCACTATCCGTCTCTCTCTTATTAGAACACTTAGAACAAGAGGTATAGTGCGAGAAAAATCGAGAGTATGTCGCGGCCGTCTCATGATAAACGTGCACGACCCCTTGACATTACCTACCGTATAGACTGGGGTACATTTTGACTAATGTATTAGATATTTTATGACATGGCAATTCCATATTCACGAATAAGAAAAATGTTTTAAAGTTTGTACGGATAACGTGAGATAACTTTTTCCTTGTCAAAGTATCCATTACATTTTTTATGGTGATATTATTCCATGCGGCCGACTGTTTATAAAACTGACATTGGAATTGGAATCATATACTTAGTCCGTTAGAGTTGCTTTTTGAACGTCACCTTTGATGCAATTCGGCCAACCTAAAAAAATCTCAAGTAGATATGCATAAGATTAAATTTCACCTTTTTTTTTAATACAACGACGGTGACAAACAAGCGCACGGCCCGCCTGATGGTGAGCGGACACCGCAGCCTATAGACGCATGCAACTAGTAAAAGGAGTAACATGAGCGTTGCCGACCCTTGATATGTTTGAGGATTCGCCGTGTCGACAGCTGAAGGAACAAATTCCCTCGCTCTCAACACAATGCATCCTCGGGAGCTCTGGCGACCTTGCTCACCTCCAGGAACACAACACTACTACAGAGCAAGTAGTAGTGTTATTATGGCTGTGGTTTTCTGCAAGGCGGAGGTACTTCCCCAGTTGGGCTGCTCCACATTCGAGCGGGATGACATTTCGCTGGGCCCTACCTCACCAAAAACCTGGCTTGTGCAAAAGGTTACTTCATCTTCAGTGTAAGGTTGATAAAACATGACATTCCTGACAATTATTAGGTACAGTAAGCAACCTAGTGACCGGGAATCGAAGCCCGTACGCTAGAGAAACGGGTTCGATTCACTTATTCTTTGTAAGTTCTTTGATCTTTGCGTCAATCGTTTTATCTAGTGGATCTGTGAGCTATAGAGCTCGCGAACCTGTTTTTTCTACAGTTTTTTTTTTTCATTTTTGTAAACTGAAACTGGTTCTAAATGTATAATTATTGAAACTGCTCACAAAATTTCACGAATCGGTTGAGGATCGCCGGACTGCGGGACATCTGGACATCTAACTAAACATACGGAAGAAGTTCGTTCCCTCCGCTCGCTCGTTCAAATATGCAGTCCTAAAAATTGTAATAAAGTAACTATTTTAATGGAGGCCCACTGCCCCGACTCCCGCGCACCGCTAACCATTCTTTAACCGCAGTTTAACCGTCGTTTAGCGGTACGATAATGGCACTAATTTCTCAGACCGACGAACAATGGGCTTTAGAAAGGACTTGTGGTTGATGTTCAGGTGTTTTGGAGCGGAAAGATTGCTTGCTGCAACTTGTGTTGCATTATATTCTCAAAAGGGCCTATTTTAATTGTATTCAAATATTCATATTCTAATTTGTCTCTTCTGGATTAAAAAGATTTTAGCCTGAGTTAGTGTCCAATGGTTCCTCCTGTGGACATATCCAAAGTTTTAGGTACAATACAATACCTATAAATATACTTATTGCTCACCAATAAAGTACATAATAGAAAATATAACTAAATTAAACATATACAATGGTAGACAACAGGCGTTCTTATCGCTAAAAAGCGATTGCTTCCAGGCAACCATTGGCTAGTGGAGACGTTTAAAGGCTTAATTTTACTGCCGGGCCCATACGGTATGTAAAACGACTTTGCAACTGATAACTAACAAAAGTAAAGCACAGCGGAATTTCGCTCATAATTGGAGCAGCCCACCAACCTAAGTACCTCTACTTTAGAGAAGACCGCAGCCATAGTAACGCGACGATTACATTTTTTTTTTTAATGTAACTAGTTCGATTACGCTCTCAATTTCAAACTACGAGTACGCTTTGGATTGTAACGAAACTTTGCACACAATTTCATGAGTTATATCCAAGTCTGTTAGTTTATGTAGCTTCACATACCATTTAAGTTTTTCACACAAAACTTGTTTTTGCAGTATTTCGTTTGTTTTATAAACTGTAACCATAGTATATGCAAAGTTTCGTCACAATCCAACACTTAGTTTTAAAATGAGAACGAAACTCCGTTTGCATGGGAAGTTGAAATACTGCCGAACTTACTGCACCTATAAGTTTTACTGTTTAGACCTGCGGCTCCGCGTTTTGTATTCTTTATATTGTGTAAAAAAAGTGTACCTAAATAAATCACTGTTCTTCCAAACTTTGAGCAAGTTCTGAGTAGGTACCTATTATAACTGTTCATAATTTTCATAATATGCCCAAACGTTATCTACCGCCTTTAGAGTAAAATTTAACTTTTTTGTTATCATAATGAGTGAGATCGTGAGAAGATGTTACACTTCGTTCAAAGGAATTCAAACGCCCCTTGGATTTGGAACCGCATACCATGGTTAGTTGGTAGGGTTGCCAACTTCATTATTAATTCCGAAAAATTACTTTATAGTTCCTACATATTTTCGGTAGAAAGTTTATTATATGAAAACAGTCGAATTAAAATGATGTAGGTAGTCTTCGTTGTTCAACTAAATCTCCCAGAATGACGCTCTTAAAGCAGGTAGGTATAAATATTAAAAGATTTGAAATGTTGTCTAAGATTACGTTGTTAAAATACAGTTATAGTAGACTGTTAAATAAGAAGAATGAAACTAACACTAATAACTTATAAAAAGAACACACGGCATACTTACCTACATCAGTTTTCCTATAGATCTCCTCATCATGATCATCGTCACCCTCCTAGCGTTTTTGTACCCTAAAGGAGTTTACTTTGACACCTTATTCCAGGATTATTTTCTTATAAAATACTTAAAAAAAAAAAACATAACTGACGATTTGTAAGTGCTTGTTACTAGGCCTAATAAAGATCATTTTGAGTTATACTTATTAGCTATAGTCCACAATAAAGGTAAAATAAATACTTAAAAAAAAAAACGCTACGTTAGCCTAGTGGTTCAGGCATGCGGCTGTCAAGCGGCGGTCGTGGGTTCGAATCCCGGCTCGTACTCTCGTACCAATGAGTTTCGGAACTTGTGTACGGAATATCTTTTCGGTGAAGGAAAAACATCGTGAGGAAACCTGCATGCAACTGCGAAGAAATTCGAAGGTGTATGTAAAGTCCCCAACCCGCACTGGGCCAGCGTGGGGACTACTGCCCTGTGCCCAGGAGGCCTGTGCCCAGCAGTGGGACGTATATAGGCTGATTTATCCATACTAATATTATAAATGCGAAAGTGTGTCTGTCTGTCTGTCTGTTACCTCTTCACGCTTAAACCGCTGAACCGATTTGGATGAAATTTTGTATAGATATAGATTGAGTCCTAGGGAAGGACATAGGATAGTTTTTATCCTGGAAATCATCCCCCAAGGGCATGAAGTGCGGGGTGAAAGTTTGTATGGAGCTACGATATAACCGAGTTCCACGCGGACGGAGTCGCGGGCAGAAGCTAGTATTATATAAATACTTAAAACGGTAACAGCGACAACCCTAAATAGATACGATAGGGTAGGTAACTCGTGGCTCGTGACTGTGGATTGTTTTATTAATGCAAGAAGTCATCAAAAAGTAATTAAGGTTCAACGTGTACACCATAAAAAAATTATCAAATGGGTATTGGAAAAAACCTTTTAGGTATACTAATTATATTGACTTTAGTTTGTGTAATTTAATTTATACATCATCGAGTCCAGAACTTTAAGTGATATTATCATTTTAGCAGGCAGCGTAGCAGGACTCAAAATACCTATTTCCGGAAGGACGCAATGTTTTTCCCTAGTCGGACTAAAATTCATGGCTCATTTGTACCAAAAAATAGGACAATATTTATATGCTGCCCTATTTTCCTTTAGTTTGATAAACTATTGGAAATAAGGTCTTTTACGTGATACAGTAACAAGTGCAGTTCCTTCTAGATCTATTTAAAATATTTCCATAATATTTGATCTACATCTTAATAAAACATTGAATACATACTCAAATAGCAAACGAGCAAGACTAGCATATGTACCTACTATTGCTGTCTAGTCTTGGCCCCTATTCGACTTTCAAACGTGATTTCACCGATACATCACGATATGTCAAGTTAATATGTGCACTTAATCTCTTATCGGAATGTGACATATCAATCGGCATAAATACCACCATATTACCAACTCATATTTTTCTAAAAACAAACAATTTTAAATTGTATCTTCATATACTTAGCGTTACTAATCCTATAACGAATGGTGTCACTAATTTTCTTAATATTTTCTCTATATTATACCCTGCTAAATAATAATGTCTCCAATTCTACAGTCGCCCGATGACACTTATAACTTTTTAAATGGGTAAAGTATTATATCCTAATTGCAAATTAGTTTTAAACAAGCATTAAACTACAGTTAGTTTCTCGTTAACTCGTTATGCAGATAATTTTCTGGTCAAAGATCAAGTTGAAGTTGTAACGGCGAAATTAAGTCATAAATGTCATACTTTATGAACTGGATCATTAATAAATTAAATCATTTTAGTGTAAGATAACTGTGATGCGGCATCTAGACAGTTGAAATTAAGTTCAAAATTTGAAATCAATAACTGGTTAGTAAATAAAAGGTTGATTGGAATTTCTATGTATTTATTCAAATACGACATTTTGTCCTTCAAAAGATAAACCTTTTAAATTTATATAACACAGTTCAGATAGCACTCTTTAGGTACAGTCAGGGATATTAATAGTCGTACATAAATAAGGACATCAATATCTGTACAGGACTGTACTGTCAATGTTATAAAGGCGTGTACAGATATTTATTTAATCGTATGGACTTTATGGAAAACAGAAACATATTATTATATACGTATACGTAAACGGACGACACTAAAAGTTGCAACAAATTAATTTTGAATGCCAAAATAAAGTCAGCTAGGTACTTAACATATATCATTTTCGATTAGGATATAAACACGCTCGATCGTAAATTGGTATTAATCGCATGCTAATTAGATACTTTATTTTAAAATAAGTATAAAATTATGCATTGGGATCTCGGGACTATTAGACCAAACGATAACTATTGGAATAAATATTGGATTAAGCAAGCGCTCGCTTTGACGTCGGCATTTGCGTGCGGTGAAGCGAGAACACTAAAATATAAACGAATTCCAATTCAATATATCTGGTCGAATAGTCCCCTAATTTGAGATAACGGTTATAGCTCGGATATCTGTCCTGTGTCAGACATGCTAAAGGTATAATATGGCTAACTTGCATTCATACAAGAAGTTTGGCGTGTATCAAGGAGACTTTTTGCGACGGTGGCAAACAAGCGTACAGCCCGCCTGATGGTAAGCGAACGCGAGCCTATAGACGCATGCAACTCCAAAGGAGTATGGGCGTGGCCGACCCTTGATATGTTTGAGGATTCGCTGTGTTGACAGCTGAAGGAACAAATTCCCTCGCTCTCAACACAACGCATCCTTGGGAGCTCTGGCGGCCTTTCTCACCTCCAGGAACACAACACTACTACATTTAAATGACTGACAGCAATAACATTCCGAACTGAAGGTAAAATATTCTGGGGAATGATAAAAGAAGAGTATTGCCCCACAATACGGGTTGTTATGTTATACTACACCTATTGGTATCTCGCCTGATGCGAACCAGTGTAAGTCTGACCTCTGGTTAAACACAGTCGTAGCAAATATTGATCAATTTACAATAGGTTGAGAGGAGAGTCGAGCCAAGACACAGGTTGTGAAACTTGTGAATAGCATAATAGCATTTAAGGTCTCTCTGAGTACCTACGTCGTGGCGCTATGTGGATTTATAATTAGTTACGATCAAAGTGGAAAATTGAAAAAATAATCGCCACGAGCGGGATTTGAACCCACAACCTCTGGAATTTCCATTTTTTTTTTCGTTAGTTAAATTTGGATTTTTGTTAGCGGACGTTTCTGCTTAATAAACATTTACTGTTATAATTAGTTAGTTTAATGTTAAATAACTAATGACTAACTATTCAAATGAGAGAGCGCACCACTCGCCAACAAACTGTGAATACAGTTTGGCGAATTAAAATCTGTACCTTTATGTTTTAAGTATTTTTTGAATTCAATAACACAAAATATATATATATATATTAACAGCAATGTAGTCCAGGAGATATTCAAATAAAAAATATTTAATACAAAAATTATCACCCAACATTACGTAATAGTACATGCCCGTGGTGCGTACACAATTTTAAGTCTTCTCCTGGGTGTGAAGGGAGATTCGCCTCTGCGCCCGTGGGCGGTAAATCTCACTTACCGCCTGGAGTGACGTAAATGATGTATCTGACGTAGTATATCTTCATTATTCCATGAGCTTTAAGGTGAGAGCGATAAACATGCAATATGATGTTTTTCTCGTAATTGCCTTTGCTCTAAGATATAATTTAGGTAATTTGTCCTTCCTTAGTGATCACTGACGGCCCAGCGTGATACTTATTGATCAACCTTTGCCATATTAAAAACATTGTCCTTAACATAAACTTTTTATACATATTAACTTAATTATATTTATCCACATTGTTATCTTGCTCATCAAGAAATCGCTGTTGTCCACGTTAATCCCCTAGCCTGATACCCCAGGGGAAAAAGACGGTTAGGTTGTTAGGTGAACTGCGATCCTGCAGCGCGCGAGCCGAGCGAGCGAAGCGAGCGTGACGCGGCAGCGTCCGGCGAAGCGCCATTACCGAACATTATCATTTTTTCCTAGTTGAATATAAAATAATTGCCGCTAATTCCCCTGGGTGATCGGGGCCAGGTGATTAACGTGGATAACGTGAAGAAATCACACAGTAAATCTTTTGCACTTAACTTACTTAACACGACAATTGGTTGAGAAATGCGACCTGTAGAGGACAACAGCCGAGACGCCAGCTACAAATGCATTTTTGCCCAAGCTGAAACGGACAACTTCGTTCGCCTCGCTCACTCGTTCAAAAATCATATTTTTTTAATTCCACAGTGCGTTAGAAATATTTTATAGTATGTGTGTTTCTAAAAATAAACAAATAAATCTTTGAGTTGTCAATTCAGTCGCCATGCGTCTTTGACTTTAATGTGACATCGGCCGTTAGTTCGAGAAGTAGTCTAGATTTCTGTAGAGTTGATTGAATTGTAATTTGCCGTTATTCGATTTGCATTCAACTGTTGATGGAATCGTGAATGTAATGAAGATTTGTTAGATTTGTGAAACTAAATTGAAAATGAATATATATAGGTTTATAAGGTAATTAGTAGCTAATTGTGTATATTTGTATGTAGGGGGTAATCTCCGAAACTACTATACTACGAGATTTAAATTATGATACGAAACTTTAAAAGCGACTTCATTATTACAGTATGTAAGGTTTAGAAAAATTAGACGGCTGCTAGTCGATTGCGTAACGTTTCGAATGTACGTTATAACCTAAATATTTTTTTTGTATGTGAAATTGACAGATGCAGCAGCCTAGCAGGTATACCTTTAGGCGCCAGCTTAAGGGCTACTTGTTGACGCTCCTAAAATCCCAACCGCGATTATACTTCAGATTATTTGTGTTGGCCGAATTGAATCAAAATAGTCCACTCAAAAAGCAACTCTACCGTCCCGGCCAAGGTAAAATATCCCATTGACAGTTTTATAAAAAGCCGGCCGCAATAAATAATCTCTACCATACCCTATGGTGACATCGCCAATTTTCACAAAAGTAGCCGCGGCACATTTTCACCATATCACTAGCTGTCGTAACAACTCGAATTTGGTCCTGTTATTTCAATCACCATATATAGATCACACAAAACATGACATTTTGACATTGATTATTTGCATACCAGACACATTATATCGCTTAAGATTGATATCAAGCGTATAAACATTAATTATGGGACGAAATTAATTCAATTCCGCGAAGAGGCCGCCATTTAGATTTACTTCACTTTATATGATTTGTGCGCGAGCATGATGCGCGAGCGGTGTAATATTTACTTATTAGGTTCTGCGCGAAGTAAGGCATAACTGTCTGTCACTCTGCATTTCCCATCATCGTCTTAATGATGAATAGGCTTGTGCTGACTGCGGGGTAATTGAGAACGTGTAGTGATGTGGGTATATTTCCAATTCGCATGGGGAATATACCTACTCGGAATCGGAAATATTACCGAGCGACAATAGTTACAAGGGAAGTACCTACTTTCGCATTACCTAATATAATTTGGGCAAGAGCTTCAGGAAGGCCATCTCTCGGTCTGTGGAATTGCCCCAGAATATGACGCCGTATTTCAGAGTCGAAGTAACATACCCGTGATAGGCGGTTAATATAGTCGGCTTACATACAATGTCAATGAAGGATTCCCTTGGCTACAAATTCTTTGTACTTGAAGAATCTAATACAATACAAATACAGTTTGACACATCTTTATTACACATCTTACACAGATAAAGCAGTTACAAAAGAAACACAGGGATACAATTTAAAATTCTTAACATGTAAAAACCGAAAAAATACCTAATATTTAAACATCCATCATCTCGCAGTAGATCATCAAAACAACAGGCGGTCTCACCGCTAAAGGGCGATCTCTTCCAGACAACCTATATCCCTAAATTTCAAACATTTACTTATATACAATCTTGAACGCAGAAACTTCTAGCTGTTTGAATAGTTCCACATAAACATTCAAGAACAAACAGTGCCGTGTCATTGGCCGTTGTTACATAAACTCCGACATTTAATACCGACAAAGTACCAATTCAATCTAACAACCATATTCAGATACCGGAGACAGCTCCATAAATTGTGGCATGAACTTGGACAAAACTGCGTGGGTTTTATGGGCTTTGTGGGTATCATAAAGGTGCAGTGGAAAGTCTATTGTCCCGTCGTTGCGGTCAGAATGGCCGGTAGAAAGCTGAGAATTATCATCGTTTGTGGCATTGTGCGAGATTATTTATGCGGTAACTAGTTAGGATGTCGATTATTAGGTCGTTAATTTAGTAGGGTTATGGCGTAAAGGTTAAATGCAGTAAATACGGCGATATAACAAGCATTTTCATCATATCCGCCGAAAGACGTCCGCTGCTGGACTGAACTGCTGGAGAGAACAGATATTTTACGGCATAACATATTTTTAAAACGTTACGCAATTACTAGTATTCACAAATGAGGTCAATTTGCTTATTCATTTCGCTTATGCCGGCTGTACACACTCGTCGAGAGCTTCTCGACGAGAGCACACCATGTACACACTCGTTGCGTCATTCGAACAGCGGATCAACCCTTTGACTCGACCGCAAAAACCGACGCACGACCGAGGCGTACCAAGGCGAGAACCGAGCGAGCTCTCGCGTTGTCTCCAATGTGAGAGCATTATGTACACACTCGTTCTCGGTCTGTCTCGGGGTGTCTCGAAGAGTGTGCACAGCCGGCATAGAATTATCAAAGTGTCATAATGTGGCTCGAGCGACTCTCACGAGCTCGAGCGTGCTTTCAAGGAAAAATGACCACCCAAATTAACCTCTCAAACGTTTGTTTTCCCGTTCGACGGCCTTAAAATATGTATAACCCCTGTCCCACTGTAATCCATTGGAAAAATCTATCAATGGATTTGTCTGGGGACCATCTTACGCAAGTTGAACTAGAGCCACAGTAAGCTCTATAAGGCTCGTTTTATGGGTACTAAACTACGATATATTTACTACATATAAATACTTAAATACACTCCAATTATTTTTTAGCCTTCGTGTACTTCGGGTTGTCTCGTCGTGTAATGCAGTCTATCTGGTTTACGAGATCAATTCTTTATTATATATTATTTTTATTTCAAAGGAAATAACTACCAATAAAATGGTAATTATACGATATCGTTTTCAAAGCACCTGGCTGGATTGAAGACGTTCCTTTTGCATGGATAACTTTATCGATTTCGGACAGGAAATTGTAAAACTTTAATGATTAACGATCGATTTTATTGATCGTTTCCGGGCAATCGATTTTAGCGAACGCTTATCGGGTGTACATCATGTCGTAACTATGGTATCCATCATAATTATTGACTGTTGACTTTGAATTTAATAATGATGTCTCTGGACTGACTGGTGAGGTGATGATATGGGCATACTATAATCATCAAGTCCTGCTTTAGCTATTGATTTACAAACATTTGCCCCGCGACTTTGTCTGCGGGAACTCCCGTATCAAATTCCATCCCCTTAGGGGATTATTTCCAGATTATAAACTACCGTAAAATGGGGTGAGTAGAGGCAAAACTGCAGGATGGTGTATATTAATAAGTGTTCCGGACGTTTGTAATTTAGTTTTTATTTTATTTCGGGTAGTTCCATTTCATAACTTTGACGATAAACAGGAAATCCCACCTCACCCCGTAGTCCCTCGTAATTGGGGTGAGATGAGATTTCATAGGAAGGTGATTTTGGAAGATTGATGGATCGATTTTTTTTATTATGAGTATTATACTATAGCTCCAATTTAAATTGGAATACATATTTTTCTAGCAGTAGGCTTAAAATCCCATCTCTCTCTTTTTTTCTTTCTCTTCCCATTCATAACCCAACTCTCCCCGCGAACCCTACTCACCCCATTTTACGGTACTAGCTGTCCGTGTGGCTGTGCCCGCGTATTGCATAGAACGCGGGGAAACCCGCAGGCTAAAATATAGTCTATAACCATCCAGGAAATCGGATAAGGGGTTTCGGAGATTACCCAGAACATACGGCACGGGTACTTTATTATACATATATATCTATTAAAAAAAACCGCATCAAAATCCCTTGCGTAGTTTTAAAAATCTAAGCATACATAAGGACAGACAGCGGGAAGCGACTTTGTTTTATACTATGTAGTGATTAGTACAGATTTCAATACCAAATATTATCTAAATCCGTTCAGCCTTTTTTAGCGTGATTGCCATAAGCGATGCCACTGAAGCAGCAGCAGCGATGAAAACATTCAAACCTCAGGAATAAATATTGCTCATCACACAAAGAAATGCTACCGGGATTCGAACCTGGAACCGCCGGTTTCATAGATAAGGTCACCACCACCCCAAAGGCTTACCAAAATTGTTCATTCTGGAGATTAGGACTAGAAACATCAGTAATTAATAAAAGTAGGTACCAGCTACTAAAAATCAGCCTTCCATCCATAGAATCAACATAAACAAAGAAATCCGTGTAAAAGCCGATAGCAACGAATAAAACTGTCCGATGCGCCCACGCAGGAACACGTGTCGTTGCCCACTACCACAATACCAACATGTCACTGCGCTGCCTCAGTTGCTCTATACAAGCTTTTATTCAGTTTCACCTGTCCCGTTGTCTGTCTGTCGGTCTGTCTGTAATCAAATCTTGCAAGTTAAATTTGACCCACTTCCCGGTGACCCATTGAGCTGAAATTCTGGGTATAAGTATAGTTTGGATGACAATTCAATATTATGGTGCTATCGAGCTGATCTGATGATGGAGACGGCCATGGGAATTCTTGAGTTTGGGCTCGTTAGAATCGTCTCAATGAGTAGTTGATGATGGTATACAGAAAAGCAATAAAAGCTTGTACCAAAAATGATTTTTTTGACAGTAGCTTGTTATTATTACAAGCTTTTATTTAACTTGCACTGTTCGTAAGTATGTAAGTAAGTTGTCTGTCAAAATTTGCTTCCATTTTTCAGTCACTTGCCGTTATCCTATTGAGCTGAAATTTTGGGTATGGGTATAGTTTGGATGACAATTCAATATAATGGTACCATCGAGCTGATCTGATAATGTATAAGGTCCTTTAGGTCTCTCGGAAGTTAGGTATATGTTTTGGTGTAGGTACATGAGCTAAGGGTCTACCAGGCTTTTTAAGATTCTGGATACTTTTAGAAACATACACAATGAGTTATATATACAGGGTGATTCAGGAGACGTGAGCAGGATCAACCCTACACATACAGTTAATGTTAATGGATCTTTTACCATCGTAATTAAATTAAACGCCCACAGTTTTTTTTTACATTTTGTGTGAAAGTTTCATTCACAATAAATCATGGTGTAATCAACACAACTAAAAAAAAATTAACGTTAATCTTACCAATGCTGGTACGACTGAGTAGCTTATAAACTATTGAATCCGTAGGGTTGATCCTGCTCATGTCTCCTGAATCACCCTGTATATAGCGCAAACATCCCCTTTTCTAGCTAAAGTTTGCGCATAAAATTGATGCATTCGGCATTCGGCCTGTCTTTGCCAAGTCCGTAGCGGGGTCTATTACTGATATTCCAAGATGGCGGCCTGGAAGACGTCAGTAAAAATGTTCAAGGTAGCCAGTCTAGTAATATTAAGTCAATGAACATGTTCCCTCTCCTTCTTGAGACGAGGCTTGTGCCCAGCAGTGGGACGCATATAGGCTGATGATGATTATGATAATGATGAAACCCGCGCATCATAGGTCCCACTTACTATGAACGTGTACCCGCCGAAATACGAATAGAAACATCAGAAACCATATTCAAGCGTCGATTAAGAAACTTTCTATTGGAAATCCACTGTATTCTATAAGTGAATTTTTTGACATAACCGCATAATTTTTATTTATTGTTTTTTGATATAATTCAATTATTGTGATATTATGTACTGACGATCCTTTTAGGTGAACTTTGATAACTATGACATAAATTTAAATTAAGTGGACATAGTTATATTTTAATTGTTAGTTATTAATTATTATTCTTCCAATAGTAATTCAAATTTATTTAATCCACATTAAAAACACAATAACAAATAAAACAATAATAACTTAAGCTACTAGCTTAAGCCTAGCCAATTACTTTTATTGAATGTCGTATGTTGTTGACGATCACAATAGGGATTCTTTTAAATTGACATGGAATGTAATTTATAATGTAATCTTATATTGTGAGTAAATGAATCTGAATCTGAATCTGAATCTGATGATAACGATGAACATAAATTAGAATTAAACTAAAATTAAAAACGTAGTTTAAACTGAAATGCCCAAACTTTAATCAAACCTGTTTTAGTCTGTCTCTATCTGTTACTTTGACATGAGTGTTTTAGTTAACAGTCTCTTTAAGTTTTATGAATTATTAATTGGCCTTCCACCGATGACGAGATAATTCAAGCAGCGTCCATGTTAGAGGCGCGGGTTATTTTAGTGCCTTGTAAGGCCGGTACAGGAGCGATAGCTACGACCACATAATTGACAAGTAAATTTGCTGCCGAGATGAACCAGGAAGAACAGCTTACTGGATGTCATAATTGGCTACGTATATATATTTTATACGGTTCGAACCAGCTTAGTATTCAGTAACTACAGAGCAGCAGAACCAAGGTAACCGATATAGCCCTCCGAATCGCTAAACTTAAGTGACAGTGGGCGGGGCACATTGCACGTAGAACCGATGGCCGCTGGGGCGAAAAGGTTCTCGAGTGGCGACCACGCACCGGAAGGCGCAGCGTGGGTAGGCCCCCACAAGGTGGACTGATGACCTGGTAAAGGTCGCGGGAGTCCGCTGGATGCGGGTGGCGCAGGACCGGTCATTGTGGCACTCTTTGGGGGAGGCCTATGTCCAACAGAGGACGTTTTTCGGCTGATATGATGATGACAATTAGAGGAAAGCAAAATAAGTTTATTCTACAGCTTTTGCTATTCTATAATCTCGTACAAAGTATGTCTCGAATTCTTACTTAAACCGTTGTCTCAATTAATTATTATGACACAAACATGTCTCATGTTGATTTTCTCGATTGGATATTGTCAAAGTTTAAAAACATTTCCACAACGCAGGTTTCGTCAATACAACCAAACAGCATCTATTTGTCAAACTACAAAAAAACTACAAAAAAAAACTCATATTATTTGTCAAACTGATATTAGTATTCGTCCTTTTCGTTTAGTATTCCCGTGCGCGCACAAAATCTATGCTAACACATGCACCAACACATAAAACTTTTCTCTCTGTAACAAATATTTTGCCAAAAATGCACTCGATTCGATTTTCACATTACGTTAAAATGCAATATTTTTATTTTCCAAATATCGTCGCGTCGGGGGACCGCTTCAGTCACCCGATGGTTCCAGTGACGCGACGGTCCCCCGACGCGAGGATATTTGGAAAATAAAAATATTTGAATTTACATAATATATGTGACGATAATAGTTATTATAGCTTTAAAATATTATTTGTTAGTTTTTAGAGTTTATTTTTTGTGTCGGGGGTTTTTAATTTTTTTAATTTTTATTGCTTTATTGGATCTAGATGAGAGTGGGGATATCCTTGTGACATTCCGAGGACGTCACATTTTGTTATCTGGAATAGGGCTCTTGACAAATAAGGTAACTCATTAAGTCAGATGAAATGGACGTGTTGTAAATTCTATGATATCATCTAGATCTCACAAATCGTCCATGTCATTCACTTTCATTAGATCATGCTGAATATATTTTATCATGTTTTTAAAACTTTATTGCACAAACAAAAAGTACAAAAGGCGGACTTAATGCCTTCAGGCATTCTCTACCAATAACCGCAGGGCTAAACAGAAAAGCTAATAAGTGCAGGCATTTGACAAAAAAAAACACAAATGAAAATGATAGGTAGGTAAATCTAACTAATGACAATACATAAACATTTAAATTGTAAAATATATCCTGTTATTAAAACCTCCTTATTTCTTCTTCTGCTGCAGTGAAAACTGGAATTAAACTATTTTTCCCGTAAGTGGGACCCAGCTAAAGCTAAAGCTAATGTCTTCCTGTAAACCGGCTACATTTGAAATTTCATTGATAACTTTAAAGCCGTTTTCGACACGCACGCGCGACTCGCGCGAGGTACGCATTTACCGACAAATATACGAATGTTGCTCGTTTAGTTAATATTAACCAAACCTTATTATTGTTTCAGGTCAGTATTTGGCTGTCAGTGGGGTTACAGGTATGTACAGTCAGCTTCAAAAGTTACTGGACATTTTAAACATTTCGTGACTATTGAGGTTTACTGAACACGAGCCATACTTTGGCGATGAATTCATGTCACTGACACACTGTATGCATTTTTTGGAATACCACGATGGTGATCAACGTGCATACGGGTTGCCTGATGGTAAGCAGGCACTGTAGCCTATGGACATCCGAGACGAATCACAACACAAGCGCGTTGCCGATCCTTTATTGAGTCATTGTATTGACTAGAGTCAAATACAGGTCCTTAGCTCATATTCGGGAGCTCTGGCAACTTTACTCATCACCATGGAACGAGACACCGGGGTAAGGTATCGTGTTCCACGGTATACCTAGTTATATATTTGCTGGAACAAAGTAATTGAAATGAACGTGAAAATTAGAATAAGGTATATTTAGAGAAAAAAAATATATTCCATTATTCTTTGTATAACTATTGCATTGCACTGCTTTATTTGACAAACAACTCTCAGCTAAGGTTTATAATAACAACTTCGGTGCACAAAACTGAACACGAATAACATCATATTCATTCATATTCATATTCATTTATTCATGTACCATGGTTTACAAAGGATCTTACACAATAATAGTACCACATGGACCCTGGTAGGGTATAACAAGGTTATCTTATAACTAATTTTACACAAATTTTATACAAACTACGGTTAGTGAAATTGATAAATACGAATCCAGAAATATATAAAGAAGAACACATAATTATTAACTTCTGGTATAAATAGAGTTATCTTGACGAATATTATCACAGTTTGTCTTTGTAAAAGTCTTCTACTGTATAATAGCATTTTTGGACAAGGAATGCCTTTAACCTTTTCTCATAGGTTTTGTCCAATTCTTCTGCTTTAATTTTTACTGGGAGATTATTATAACATTTTATGGCTGCAAACTGAGGGCTCTTCCTAAATAATTGTAAGTGGACTACGGGTGGAGCAAGTTTATATTTGAACCGTTTATTTTTTTCCTTTTTGAAAAGGTGCAAGTTTTTTCGCGCAAACATGCTAAGTTCAAAAATATAAATACTTGGTAAACTAAGTATGCCATATTTTATGAAGTAGGGCCTACAGCTGTCCCGATTGCAAATGCCCGCCAGTATACGTATACACAGTTTTTGCATAATAAATAAATTGTGAGCATCTGTGCTGTTCCCCCACGTTGTTATGCCATATCGCAGCCATGAGTGCGCATATGCGAAATAGGCAGATAGTGCTGTACTAAAACAAGTCGTTTTGCGTAGCGTAAAGAGTCCATATGAGAATTTCGATATTTTCGTTTTAATATTATCATTTATAATATCATCATACATAACTAGTTACATAAATGTTTATTAAAATAATAAAATGTTAAATTGTAAAGTTGTGTATTTTAAGACACAACTAAGATAGCTAAGAACCATATCGACAGACAAGATTTTCGATATAAAAAAACTAACTTTTCTTCCTTCATTACCTTGTTTAGTGGCTATCAATATTTACCCATAGAAGGTGTGGAAAGCATTTCCGTCTTCGGCGTAAACACTTGAATCATTCGTTACGCTCAAGATTCTACGCTCGGGATTCTATCATAGTATCTTTCGCTAATGTCAGGTTTAAATATACTGCCCTCCTCGTAAATATATCTTTTTGCTCCCATGAGGCAAAATCTACTAGTATGTAATGCCGGCTGTACACACTGGTCCAACGTTGGCGCGTGAGCAGGAGGCAGCTATGTAAACGAAAGAGATCGAGTTATAGCCCTCTCCCTGTAACGCATAGCTGCCTTCTGCTCACGCGCCAACGTTGGCCCAGTGTGTACAGCAGGCTTTAGAGAGTGCGGTTTATGTGGTGGCGGTGATGTGGGGGTCGATCCACAGCAGTTGGCTGCGAATGTCGATAAACCGCGCAGGCGCCCCGCAGCCGAGCCCGCGCACACCGAAACCTAGCTGCACATACAGAAACAGTCAATTGATCATTATTGCAACTAGTTAAAGTTGTGGTTAATTAATCTCAGTAGAAAGAAACGGGCTAGGGCTATAGTTATGATGATGACACATAAGTTTATAACAGTTATAACCCCTCGGCAGGGGAAGCTCACTCCGTGATTTAGTCGCGCCGCTACAAGTACTTGCCGGCCTACCGCCCAAGCGATGCTTCGGCTCGCACGCGTTCTATCGCAGCGCGTTGCATGCGTTAGAAAGGGATGGCCACGCTTAGGCTCGTTCGGCATACCTAAACAGGGGATTTTTTAACAAAGAACCTTCAGTACATTGTACTATTATTTATTCTATGCCCTCGGGCAAGCAGCCACTAGCGGGCAGCACGGCGGAAAAATTATCAGCCATCAGATGGTGGCTTGGCCAAGACGCGAATTTTGACATGTCGCCAAAATAGTACATTACTTACCAAGGGCTGTAAAAGAAAAAAAAACCCGAAATCGCAGGTATTTGTGACCCGAACCGCAGGCGAGGGTTGTAAATATGCGATAGAGGGCTTTCTTTTTTATTGCCCGTGGTGAGTACACAATTTTACGTCTTCATCTGGCCACAATGCGAGTTTTACCGTACGCACAGCGTGCGGTAAAACTCACATTATGGCCAGGTGTGACGTAAAAAAATATATGACCTTCCCGCCTGACGCCTTGGCCACGACTTTGGTCTTACGGCCTGGCCACAGACACGCGCGGCGGCGGCAGCGGCAGCGGTTTTACTAATTCATTGCGTGTGATCCCAACTATCTACAGTGCGCTGCGCGTCTCGACCGCGCAATGTTAAGATAAAATGCTTACCGCGCCGCAATGCGCGCAAAGTCGCGGCGTTAAGGGGCTACCCGAGGTTTTCATCGATTTTTGACAAGTTTTGAATCGTATCTACTACTTTTGCACTACAGATAGAATCATAAATCAAACGGCTATCGGTTCTTCAATCTTTTATCTCCATTTTGACTGACCGGATTTTGAAACAAATTACATTACATACTTAATTTTGTATGATTTTTTTAAACATTGTCTAAAAAAACACTTATTTCGCATCTCTATTGACTTGAAAGATCTAACATATACGAAATCTACAAATTTGGGTTCGTCTATGACGTCTCTAAAAACTGGCAGAGGGTTTTAATTTTAAACCAATTAACACAAAAGTTATGGCCAGAAAACCAGTTTTTTGGCCTAAAATTGTTCAACTTTGATGCCAAATATCTCGAAAACAATGAAGTTTGAAGTAAATATGGGATACTATATTGCTTAAAGCCGTTGTTGTTAATATAATAAGCTACAAAAAACATTAGAAAACTAAGGGATTCAGATCGAAGGTCATTGGCGTATGGGAGCCTCTTAAGCGACCTGCGGCAGCGTTTTATCTGTTCATTGCGCGGTCGAGACGCGCAACGCACTGTGGTTAGTTGGGATCACGCGCAATGAATTATAAAAACCGCTGCCGCAGGTCGCTTAAGACCAGAGTCGTGGCCAAGGCGTCAGGGTTTATTTATACAGTGTCTGGTAACAGTCGGGTACTTTATTAACCAGTTTATGTCTCCTTAATGTAGGAAAAAACAATACCAGTGTCCAATAACTGTCGGGCTCTCTAGTGACCAGAAGGGCGCCGCCGTCCCACACGCACGCAGGCTGCTGCGCGTGAGTGGTCGCGCAGACCGGGTGCGTAGGCAGCATCATTTTAAAATCAAGCTGGTAACAATTAAAAAGGCAGATGGTATGTTGTCTGGGAGAGATCACTCTTTACCTTTAGCAATAAGACCGTCTGTTGTTTGCCTCTGTTCTTAAATATATTCGCTGTTTTCTGTACTGCGTTGTATTACTATTAAGGTGTGCAATATATAATATTTGTGTGTGCAAGAGCAATAAACAGTGTGTGTGTAGTAAATAATAATAATAATAATAATAAATCAGCCTATATACGTCCCACTGCTGGGCACAGGCCTTCTCTCATGGATGAGAGGGAACGGGCAGTAGTCCCCACGCTTGCCCAGTGCGGGTTGGCGACTTCACATACACCTTTGAATTTCTTCGTGGATGTATGCAGGTTTCCTCACGATATTTTTCCTTCACCGAAAAGCTAACGGTAAAATATCAAATGATATTCCGTACATAAGTTCCGAAAAACTCATTGGTACAAGCCGGGATTCTAACCCACGACCGCCGTTTGACAGCCGCATGCCTGAACCGCTAGGCTACCGTAGCTTGCTAGGTGCCTAGGTGCCGTAGGGGTAGTAAAATATGAAATTTTATTTTTCGAATACCTTTATGAAAGAGGTGACGTCGATTACGCGGATTAAAAGTCCAACCAAAAATTAACCCGTAACTTTGAAAATGTCCACAGTAAAGTCGTGTATGTACCTACATCTCTAATGATATCCATGAATTCACTATTACTAATAGAAATAACTGTACCTCAGATTTTTCATAAAACGTATCGCAGTCGTTGTTTTCCACTGATAGCATGGCGTAAATTTCCTTCTGTATCTGCCCGTCCTCTGTTTCAGAAAAAAAAAAACAAAATGACTTGGTATTTAGCCTAGTGTTGTGACCGCTATTAATTACCACTGCCGGCACTGGTGGTAGGTTCTAGACCAATGAAAACAAACAATTACGTTTAGACGTTATCTTGCAAGAATACATCGTCTCTAACCCCTTCTTACTTCCCACTCCTATTATTTACTAACTTTAATTTCCTCATGACAAAATTATGAGGACAAATGCTCACCACTAGCTGTCATTTTTACGACATAAATCTTGTCGTATGGATGGTGTGGATGGTCCTTTGCGGGCAAACAGATGGGTAGCACCGGAGCTGAAATTATAAACATTTACACTCTAGTATCACGATTATATAATTATCATCGTGCTAACTTCAAGCTAAACCTGAAATCTAATAAGAACGTTTAAATACAGTACTAAACTTAACAACTATACAAAGTATTTATTTTATTTACATAAATCAAGATTAATTTTAGAACAATAAACAGGTTCTCTGTGTCTTCGTACGACATTTTGTGAAGGGCACCTCGGAGAGTTTTCTTACATTTAGTATAGATAAGAAAGTATAGGTCTAACTTGGCATTTAACCTGTTGTAAAGGAACGTACCCAAGAAACTGTATAATCTGGAGGAGAATACACATTTCCTATGTAAATTTTGGAGGCAAACAATATCTTTTCGTCTTTTTCTACCGTATTCAGCGTTGTACGGGGTTGCGGAGTGCTGTTTTAATATTGTGCTCACTTTGATTAGTGATTAGTGCGAGTTCATATATCCGCTGCAATTGCGAGTAGCTTTTGTATGGACTCACAGAATTAGAGTAAAGATACTTACCTGGGTGCCCGATCTGGTTGGACTCGACGATCATGAGCTCCACCAGGGCCGTGGTGGCATACGTCACCCGGTCCTCATACTCGGGGTGCATGACGTAGTCTTCCACGCCGATGGAGTACTTCAGGTCAGCGCTGTGCCAGACTATGAAGTGTGTAGTGTTCCTGTTCAAATCAAACTCAAATACTCTATATGTATAATACATTTAGTTTTCAAATAAGATAAGTATGTTTATATGGCCTCGCGTTTAATTGAATTAAGCTAAAAATACTTTTATTATTCATAGTTAAAATTCGCTGACGGATTCGCAGATAGAATATTATTTACACTGGTCGATAAAGCCCGCTTCCCGGATGAGGGAAGTCGTACTATATCCTTGCTTTGCTTGAAAGGGATAACAAAATGACACAAGCTCCGTGCATGTGGTATGCGAGCCTGTACGACCTTTGTAATTGAGGTACACTAGATCCAGCGGGAGAGGCTAAGGAGCAAGCCCTCTAAAACCACCTGAGTTCATACCAAAATCTAACCTCCCCTCTGCCTCCAAAAGGAAGCCCCTCACCAACCCAAATCCTGCATCTACCACACTTACGTGATAGTCTTGCGGTTGATCATGGCCATGTCTTCAGCCGACGCCAGCGCAAACGACGCGTGAATCCGCACGGCGCCGGTCACGCTGTACGACCGCTTCTTGCCGTACAAGTCTGCAACACACACAGACTTCCTATCCTTTAGTCTACTATACTATAGACGATCAGTAGATTATAATTGTTGAATAGGCCTCGTGAGGCTGAATAGCAACACCCGCTTTCTCCCTGTGGGTGTGGGAGTCGACTATGATAATAGGGTTGAAGTGTGTTGAGTTGTGGAAGTCCTCAATCCGCACTGGGTCAGCGTAGGGACTACTGCCCTTCCCTTTAATTCATGAGAGGAGGCTTGTGCCCAGCAGTGGGACGTATATAGGCTGATGATGATGAGTTGTGGGCTTATAGTCTAGCAACTTATCACTGCAATGCCACATTTTTTCACCATATTTTTTTATCAAATTTATTGTGCTCTGCCTACATGTAAATGTAAGTATGTAATAGACATGTTGATACAATTTAAAGAATTTCGTGACGACGAAGAAGTGCCTCTTTCCTTTTCAATCCGTACTTGTTTGACAAACCAATTAACCAAGCACGTCTTGAGACGATCTATTATCTACGATCGTTGATGTGTTCCAAAAGGAGGAACGAATATCGTGGATCAACGCTTCGAACGATAAGAATCATCGAAATGGAGATTTTGGAACGCTTTGTCGATTGTGTAATGATTGATCATCATTGATCATGATTGCTTGATGTTGATCGATACGGCAATCGACTATCAAGTATCAATTGGTATTTATTTCGAAACATATTCTGTTACAAGATTAAATCAGTTGCCGTTGCAGATTATGGTTCTGAAGAAAAAGAAAAGTCAAAATGCGAAAAATGATAACGATCGCCTATTTGTGAACGTGTTACAATATTTTGTGAGGGTCAAGTAAAATTTCACCATTGCCAGTTCAAAATATTTCAGAAATTACAAAATTGTGAACTATGTTACTAGCCATAACAGCGTTTTGTTTTTATTATAATTTCTTATTTCTTAACAAATTATTAATGGCATGCCATCTAATGCAAATATTATTTTAAAGTGAAATAAATAAATAAAATAAAATAGAAGTACCTGAACTATATTTTAGAGAACAACGGGACTGTGCCCCACAGTGTAAAAATATCAGGCCAATGCCCTTTGGGCAAACGAACCTGAAGAGTACGTACAGAAGTCGTGCTGGATGACTCCGAGCCACGGGAACCGTCCGATCTGGTCATGGGACACCACTCCTTCTTCCACGGGCGCTCGGTCCACGGAGCACCGCACGTTGTCCCATTTGATGGCACTGCCAGCTGCAACAATTCATGAAATACTCATACTCATTTATTTATAATGCACAAATACATTAAACGTCAAAAAGTTAATATTAGATTAAATTTAATTTATTCTAATTTATAAAACCCACTTTTTTTTTTTTTTTTTAAACTCAAGACTCATAGAATATTATAGCTTTCCATCTCAGTGACCCGTGTCTTACTAGTCTTCTAGTTGACGCTATAGCGCCCCGTCTTGGTATTACAAGTTCCTCCCAGAGCGGTGAAAGCCACAAAAATCTTTCTCCGCTTAGTGAAAAAAATTCAATAAATAAAATAAAAAATTGTATTTTATAGGCCGCAATTTAGCTTTTTAATAAGTCAAAACTTACGAGCACTTCTAATAAAGTACGAGTAAACCACTGTTAAGAAGAAACGCGAAAGCAAACAGATCAGGAATTATTTTTTCTAAAAATATTGTGAGCCGTATATGTACTTGTATTTAAAAAATAACTTTGAATAACTTACTTTGAATGTAGATAACGGATAAGAATACAATAATAATCTTGTCAGTAAATTTCATCCTTGGCACTATCAGCAATATCCAGGTACTTTCGAGTGAGGCTTGCAATCATTACATTGCGTAAACTCGCTTCCTCTTAATCCAACTGCATATATTTCACTGACGCTCTCCAACGGAAATAAGTGTCTCCAGACTGTTTATAAAACAAACCCACTGTTTACCTTCTAATTATCAAATCATCAGCCATTTCCTTTAAACACTTTCCGCGGAATTCACACGATACTTGACTCCATTCGATGGAGTGCCTGTGGCCCGTTTCACGAAGTTACAGGTTACGATTTTAAAAGTCTATATTGGCAACTCTGAGGCGATTGACCAATGATGACGGGCTATTTGACTAGTGTTGCCTCTTTAGACTTATAAAATTATAACTTGTAGCTTCGTGGACGCCACTGGGGGCAGAGACGGGGGTGGAAGGCCAAATATAGCGTGATCAGCAGAGGGGTATCACGTAACGTTTTGAACGCGCGTTAGGTAGATCCAACTGTCCGAACGCGTGTTCGAGACGTTACGTGATCACCTCTCAGCGGCGCTACCACGAACTTCGAAAGTCGAAGTTCGGGTATTTCCATCTCTATCGCACTCCCTAACTCGAGTGACAGGGATGCATGTATTACGAACTTCGACTTTCGAAGTTTGTGGTAGCGCCGCAGATCCCGACTCTCTGCTATAACGTGTTCTAATAGGTCCTCTATTATAAATGCGAAAGCAAGCGAATCCTAGTAATATTATAAATGCGAATGCAGTGGCAAAGAAAAATATGCTTTTTATTTTATTTGTTTTATTATCTTTGTTGTTTTTGTCACGAATAAAATGTTCTGATTTTATTTTCATTAGTGTGTCTGGCTGTCTGTCTGTTACCTCTTCGCGCTTAAACCGCCGAACGGATTTAGATAAAATTAAGTTCGGACATAGTTTCCCGGGGAACGGCATGGGATAGTTTTCATCCCGGAAATCAACCCCTAAAGGGATAAAACGGGAAGATGGAAGTTTGTATGGAGGTGCGATATAAACGAATTCCACGCGGACGAAGTCACGGGCAGAAGCGAGTGAAAATATAAATAATGAATAAGAATGACCTACTAAGAAAGACAGACGATACCTACATAGTCTCATCCCTCATGGCAGGTGGTAGTCATCTCTTATGGCATTAAGTTCGCCTTTTGAATTTGTATCTTGTTACTGTGCAATAAATAAATAAATATGCTTGTAAAACTGATTGTAGGCGCAAATTCGTGCCGAGGAAAATGGGTAACTTTTTTTTTAATACCACGTCGGTGGCAAACAAGCTTAAGGCCCACCTGATGGTAAGTGGTTACCGTAGCCTATGGACGCTTGCAACTCCAGGGGTGTTACATGCGCGTTGCCGACCCTTTAAGAATTTATACACTCCTTTTTTGAAGAACCCCATACTGTGTAGTCCCTCGGGAAAACCTCGGCAGGGAGCTCATTCCACGACCGGAGCGTCCGAGGGAGGAAATTTCTCTGAAATCGTACCGTACGCGATCATTTAGGTTCCAGGGTGTGAGGATGAATACCCTGCCGATGGCGAGCGGTGCGGTGACTGAGTGGTAATATGGTTCGTCTGTTGATTGCGTGGTATATTACGGACTAGATAAAACATTAAACTCATTCTGACATAAAGTACCTACTTGACTCACTCATCACTCAATTATTTTCCCTTGCCGGGATTCAAACCCAGGAACTCTGGCTTCGTAGGCAACGTCACTGCCCACTAGGCTTCCCAGTCGTCTAAAAAAAGTATCTATCTTTATGTTGTAATTCAGGCAAATGCCATTAGGAACGTTTATTTATCAAATAGGTACACTTCCTTATCTGTGTCTGTTTAAATGTTTATCAGTTCGCAGAAAGACCCTGGATCTGATCAGCTGATTTGAAAGCATTTAAAACACCAGTGAGCTTCATCTTAAGCTCTGTCGTCGCGACGGGTAATGACGTAACGTTTAGAACGCGCGTTTAAAAATAAAAAAATACATTTAGATCTGCCTAACGTACGCAATGCGTTACGTGATCGACCTGGCGGTCGTATCCATCAGGTGAGACTAGGGTCAATCACTGGTCAGTCTTTTATGTAATAAAAGGAAAAAAAATCACACTGATTCAGGTAGATACTTGCTCGTAGTTATTTTGTGTAAGTATCTCTCGCAATGTGGTAAAACGGTGGTCCAGCATTATGAAACCGTATTCGTTTTAGCTTAGTATTTTCGACCTTCGTTCTGGTATCATACAGGAAAGGATGTTTAAATGGGCTTCAGTTATCCTATTTCCAACCAACCCTCGTGTCGTGAATAGTCATGATTCACGATAGTATTTACATTGATGTTAATAATCATGTCTCAAACAGCCGATTTATTTCATGTAGCAACACCCACAATCTTTTTATAACAATGTTGACGGGTAGGCGAGTAGTCAGAGTTCCTAACGGCTATATTGCGTACGAACAGTTAAGTGCAGATTTGTAGTGTTAGATTTGGAGGAAAACCAGGGTGAGCTCTTTCCATAATCACTTTCAATGCATCCTATGACATTGTAACGAGTTGGTTCATTTACACGTGTGTTCATGCGCTTACACAGCTCCGACGATGATTGTTCATGATGTGATGTATTTATGTGCGTCCACAGGTCTTATTCTATTTGGGAGGCGTGACGGTATATTATGTATATGAATAAGGTTTTCCTACATGTCACGTACATGCGATAACACAGTTCTTAGTCGTGAAGTTCTTTAGTGTGAAAGGATCAGTAACAAGTGTAACAACAGGGTCTCAGGTTCGGTAGTCTCAGCCCCAGGCCATGTCGTCATCAATCAAGGGTGCACCCGGGTAATTATAACTGGAACAATATAGTGTGTGAACTGGTACAGTATCAGTTGTGTGGTAAGGGATGTCTGTAAGGGGAGGTGGAGGACATTCTCGGGGACGAAGGTCCCCACATCTCAGATGGAGCTGGTACGCATAAGGCGGCAGCTCATATGTCAGATATATAAAGGATTCCGGAAGCTGTATGTGTAGGTTCATAGTTCCATAATATATGCTAATACAGATACCTAAGCTAGAGTGCTATAGGTACTCATTCGCGGCCATGAGAGTGACCAGAAGTGGCTTCGCGACACCTCGACTAAGTTTTTACTTTTCTGAATGCCTTAGTTTATAAAATTATTTCATGTTTTTTCTAAATGCTTGTACCACTATTATTGTTTGTTGTGGCTGAATAAAGTTATTATCTATCTATCTATCTATTTTGTTAAATATAAGGAAAAAAGAGAGCCATTTACACTGTTTGGAAAGCACTTAATGATCGAAAAAAGTAATACGATACTAGTACTACGATATCCTAGACAATCGAAGAAACGTAGACAAAGTACCTACGTTAAAAATCGAATATTATATGATTTATATGACATGGGGTATATAAATGTAACTAACATTTAGAACGTAATAAATAAAACTAATTTTCAAAAAGGAAAAAATGAAATATTATTATTTGTAGTTACCTACATAATTTTAGTTGCAAAAATATATTACAAGTCACCTTAATAATCCTACTACTTCGTAATATTATAAATGCGAAAGTTTGGATGTGTCAT
Organism: Epinotia ramella; assembly: GCA_947578815.1. Classification (NCBI taxonomy): domain Eukaryota; kingdom Metazoa; phylum Arthropoda; class Insecta; order Lepidoptera; family Tortricidae; genus Epinotia; species Epinotia ramella. Next base: position 1,672,470 of record OX388217.1, read on the forward strand.
GTGCGTTACTCAAGCACGCTTAGCGGGCTCAAGCGATTTGGACGAAACTTTGCACGACGATAGTTTATAGCCTGGATTAAAATATAGGATAGTTTTTATCCCGGGTCCACGCAGCGCAGACGAAGTCGCGGGCGGAAGCTAGTACTTAGAATATTGTCAAGGCCACTTACAAAACAGACTTATTTATTTTTAATGGTTATTTATTTATTGATGGAAAACATATTCTTATTATTATACTCTTATTATAAACCATTTACGAAGCAGTAATACAAAGATGATACTATTCAGGTAGTGTTGTGAATGGAACCTTTAAAGCTGTGTTAGCTTTAAGCGTTATGCAGTATTATCAAACCGCAATTAAACTGGGATTGGAATAGCTCTCAGCTCCACGTCAGTTCACTTTGACGTATTTATATGGCAAAACTGTCACCTAATCGCGGTTTGATAATACTCACTCAGAGAAGACTTCGCGTTAGGCTTGAAGGCTCAAGTCTTTAAGGCTCGCCCGAGGTCCTCACAATAGTAATTTCAAGATTTTCAAGTCTTCATCGCTGATTACGCGGGGATCTTCGACTCGATCCACTCCATCTGACTCATGAGGTAGATGAAGCGTGCAGGCGACGCGCAGCTCGGCCCGCGCACTCCGAAGCCCAACTGCACATCGAAATTACACTAATAAAATTATTGCAAAGAAAAGTTCCTCTTCAGGGCGTGCGAAAATTGTCGCCCGTAGAATACATTACCCAACTAAACATGGAAATTACACAAATGATTGCAATGAAAGCCAGTCACTATGTAAGTAATTGCTCGGAAAATGATGTAGGTACAGGAGAACACAATTTATTCGGGCCCGCCAAAGCGCGTATACTTACTTGAAATAATTTTAGTTAGCCGAATTGCATCAAAGTAGAAGATTCCAAATCCAATGACCGTTTTACAAAAAGTCAGACACATTAAATAATAAATCATAAATCAATCATTTATTCGTGACAGCTAATAAAGAAAGATAATAATTTATTAGCGTAAAGATTTTGGATTAAGTAGCAAGATGGCACTGAAAGAATACAACATAATACATACAAATAATACACACTAATACATATGAAAAAAAAAGAAATATATATACGGCCCAAGCCGTGTCACGAAAAGGACCCGGCTCAGCATGATCTCAAAAGTACCTAGTTTCTCGGTCAACTACACTAGAACTTCGTTCATCAGAGGGGTAATTACGCCACTTAGGTCCACTATAAACAGCCATTTTCTTACTATAAAAACAGCTGAATCCATATTGGTAATACAATTTAATGGAATAAGTAAATAAATAAACTTGATCAGTCCATTGCGTGACCCTAAAAAGTAAAAGTGGAAAAGTTCTGGAATAGCAAGGTACACGCGCGTAGCGTAGGTAGACTACCCACAAAGTTGTCCGACTTTCTAGTGAAGGTTGCTAATCCGATGGGTAAAGGGGAAAGGCACCAATCATATGTATGTCGTGAGTCGTGGTTTTATACTAATAACACGACGTGTTTCAGACCCTTCGGGAGTTCCTCTTCAGAAAGAGTGTCCAAAACATGTCGCCCGTAGTAATACTTAATACGTGAATATAACCATTGTTATTAGTTTACTTTTTTATCTCTATAATTACTTTATTGGTCTTTGGGTATCTACGTCAAATATTAGACATTTGGTTGAAATTATTATGGGTAGAACCGCTATTAGTTACCAATGTCCAATAGACTTCAGACTCCCGTGACACCAGCACGGCACCCGATTCCACGAAACATGTCTGCTGCACCCCCTGCGCATTCGCACAGATCGGATACGTAGGCACCATCATCTTCATGTCCGGCTGCGAACAATGGAAGGCCTTTGATAGTCATGATGGTTAGTTATCGCGGGCTGAAGAAAGAAAGAAAGAAGAAAGAAAATAATTTTATTGCCACAAAAAAACACAATAAGTACACAACATTACAATAAAGTTACATAAAACAAAAAGAGATAAACTAAAATGAAAAAAAAAAACAGTATAATTTAAAAAACTGGCCAAGTGCGAGTCGGACTCGCGCACGAAGGATTCCGTACCATTATCTATAAAAACAGAAAAAAAAAGTTTGTTGTATGGGAGGCCCCCTTAAATATTTATTTTATTTTGTTTTTAATATTTGTTGTTATAGCCGCAACCGAAAGACATAATTTGTGAAAATTTCAACTGTCTAGCTATCGCGGTTCTTGAGATACAGCCTGAAAATAAAACGTTTGTTGTATGGGGGCCCCCCTTAAGTATTTATTTTATTTTCTTTTTAGTATTTGTTATTATAGCGGCAACAGAAATCATTATCTGTGAAATTTTCAACTGTCTAGCTATCGCGGTTCTTCAGATACAGCCTGGTGACAGACAGAAAGACGGACAGCGAAGTCTTAGTAATAGGAGGATTTGGGTGTGTGCCCTAAACACACATCACAGGGTCCCGTTTTTACCCTTTGGGTACGGAACCCTAAAAAAGGTGGCAAAGGGACAGTCTCAGCAGTGTGCAGCAACCTCGCCACCGCGGCGTGGCTTCAGCGCTGATTTTCAGCCTGCCCCAAGCTAAGGTGGTGAAGGTAATTGTCATGTTAGGATCTTTTATCCGTTAGGATAAACGACAGACGCGACCGTACTATGGTTCGATGTTTATAGGTTACGCGATATTCCTGTAGTTTTCTGAGTTTCATCAATGTTTCTAAGCTGTGTCACTAGGTGCGATGTTGGGTACAATATTTTTTACAACTTGACCAGTGGGGTAATCACGTAAAGTTACATTTAGATCTAACTGACGCGCGTACAATGCGTTACGTGATTTCAGATTCAGATTCAGATCGTACCAGATAAATAGTACCAACAGCAAATAAGATGCTAAAATGAAACGCGTACACTGAATGTTCGATTTAAATTGTTTCTTTAAAAACTCGGTGGTCGTAGCAATTTGATTCTTCGAACCAAAGTTAAAGTTAGTATTTTTTTTATAAATATATTGAACTATCTCCCGCCCGCGCCTTTATCTGCATGGACCCGGGATAAAAATTACGTTATATTTTAATCAGGCTATAGACTACCTTCGTCCTAAATTTCATCCAAATCGGATGAACCGTTTAAGCATGATTTAAAAACAAACACACCGATCACCAGGACAAACCTTGGATTGCAGTCTCCCATGGTAAGAATTTGCTCGAGTTTTAACGACTTTGTCAGCCAAAATAAATTCATCGACATCTTACACGACCGCCTACCCAAGTTTAAAACGACATTATTGCCAAAAGCAAAATAATTCTGTCACTGTTATTAATTCCATAGATATTTACATATAAATTCTGTTATTATTAGTTTAGCGGTTTAGTTCATATTTTGTATTGTATATAAGCTGTAACTTTTGTTGATCTCACTGCAACATGCATAGCCAATGTTATGTACTTCCGTAATTGTTGTATATATCAGAAATAAATACCTCCTAATATACTAGCTTTAAGTGAAATGTAATATATATGATGTGGTTGTACCTAATAAATAAATAAAAAAACATAGAAACATCCAAACTTTCCCATTCATAATATTAGTAGGATACTCCAAATCTAAAAGTCTACGCGGAGTCGCTCCATATTGAATGACAATGTTTACATATATTATGATATCGTAGGTACTGTACCTCCGCCTTGTCATCGTATAAGTCGCAATTCTTGACATCCAGGATATCCATACCCACCACTTCCTTCTGGAAGTCTCCATATTCTGGCAATTAAAATATGGAAGTTAAAAGTAGCTAAAACATTATGTTATGTCATCACTTTCTTCTAATGTCTAAATATGTCTCTAGTGATTTGAGAATAACTATTTACCATCTGTCACTTTAACAGCGTAAATATTTCCAAAGGTACTGCTACCGCTTCCCATGACAGGCATGCATATCTGCATGACTGGACCTGGAATGATCAGAGAATGGTGTAAGACTGTTTAAGGTTCAGTATTTTTGATAATTATGTGTGCCTATTATGTAACTTTTGGCGACCTGTGTTACTTATTCCCAGTCAATAAGTAATCCAGGTCGCCACTTGAGTAGTGACCTTGCCGGCGAGCTGACGATCCTGGGTTGAAATTGCGGTAAGAGCATATTTTTTTTCTGTGTCTGACGTTTTCTATGTATTTTAATATTTTATATCTTTTAAGTATATCGTTGTTTAGCACCCATTACACAGCATTATGAATTATCCCACAATATTAATTTATTTAACTACAGCTTGCAACACTTTCACTTACACTAAGCATTCTACTCGCAATCTGTTATGGTGGTGATGAGTCACTGTCACCAAAAATTAAGACCGTTCAGATAGGCGCTTACAAAGAAAATATTAAAAATCTGACTCCAAGCCATCAGCAGTGGAAAGCCTAATCATGACTAGTTTTGGCGGTCCTACAAATTCAGACAGGTTTCACAGAAGATCACATCAGAAAAGAAATACCAAGAAGCCACTCAATTCAAGATACCTACACGTAGAAAACTACCCTTATAACCGGTCTTGCCTGGGTCTCCCAGCTCGATGGCCCCGTCCCTCACCAGCCGCACCAAGGCTGTGGTCGCGTAAGTCAGACCTTCGTACTCCTTGTGCAGTATGTAGTCCGCCACTCCTATTGTGTACTTTACTACCGCGCTATACCAGACCATGAAGTTTGTGCTGTTCCTGTGAAATGGAAACAATGAATTAACCCTTTTCTTGTAATGTTTTGAGTCTGTTTGTTTTTTTGGTAGACTATTTTGCTTTACAAGGGTTAAAGGAATGACCCGCTTTTTCAATACTTTAAGGAGGACGGTGCAAGTTACAAGTTAATCGCAGTAAACATAACGTAAAGCCATGAATATGTCAAAAAGCTCTTGACGGACATAATATATGCCCTATCAAAAAAAAACAATTCATTAGAATTATAAACTCGGCTATTTTGACGCGGATAATAATCGCGCTGATATATCTCGAACTCAGGTGAATAAATCAGTCCCAGTTCTCTTAATACATTTTCTTTCTTTCTTTCGTTTCTTGGCTTACTGTACACACTCCCTTAATCCATCTAAATTCGATACTAAATACAACAGGCGGTTTTATACTGAATGAGCTTACCTGATGATATCCCTGTCAATCTTGGCCATTTCCTCGGCGGCCGCGAGCGCGTATTCCGGGTGTATGAGCACAGCGCCCGTGACGCTGTACCGCATCTTATCTGCCGAGTCTACAGCGCAAACGTATTTGTATATACATTAAAGAACCAAGAAAATACCTGTATTTAGTACTACTGGGGTGGGCACTAAGCTGCGGGTGTATAGAGTCATACTTTTTCTTGTTTTCACAGGGTGATCATACATCTTTAAAATATATAACCACGTATTGCATTCATTGCAGCTGTGGAACATCTGAATCGTCAAGTCTTTAAGAGTTATTGTCTCCCAGTCATGATTTAAAAAAGATTGTGTTTTTACAACCTATAGAGTACATACAACTGACTAGCTTCGCGTAGTTGTCTTAACACTTTCATGAACTTACACTTTTTGATTTAACGCACTTTAGTGACCGTTAAGAAATCGTTCATGAAAATTGAGTTCGCAAGAAAGTTGTCAAGTTTCGATGGTGATAGTATAAAATGACGTTGCGTGATACGTACAGAAATCATGTTGGATGACCCCCATCCAAGGGAACCGGCCTATCTCCTCCGGCGGCAGAAGTCCTGCCTTGATGGGGTGCCGGTCCATCGAGCAACGGGTCTTGCGCCAATTGTGCCCGGAACACACTACTACAACGTTAAGAGGTTTAGGAATTGGACATTTTAATAATGTTATATTCATACAGAATAATAAACAGACTCGTTTAATAAAACTTCACAAAACTATGTAAATCTTAAAATATGCGGCAGACAAAGCCAAATTATTTTAAAGGCAAAGCAAAATAAGGCAAGGCAAAATAAGTAAGGAAAACAAACTAGTGAAAATACTTACTTTGTATTTTTATGCAGACCATGATTATTGACATAATTTTATTCCATTGCTTCATATTAAAAAACTGTCTTTAATGCTTATTTTTAATCTGTTACTGGTATTTTGAGACCAATTTAAAACCTAGATCTAGTTACGGACAGATTATGTTAGCTGCAGTTTCTATTATTGTCTAATTATAGACTTAGGAGTCTTATGACCAACACCAGTGGCCTGTTTCATGAAACTACAAGTTACAATTTTACAAATAACGACTGGCAATTGAAACTGCGCGCGTTTTGACTTGTAAAATTGTCGTGAAACCGACCACTTAACTATTAAAGTATATGAAATACGACACATCCAGCTACACCTCTCGATTATACACGAAAATATAACACCACTACGTCTGAATAAAAACTGTTAGTGAATGGTTTACAAAACTGAATTTTGTGCGGAAGAAACTAAAATTGTTTAGTATACTAAAGTCAGGAAGTCCGCGATAAACAACTTGCGTCCGGTTTCCTTGTCATAACACTAACCTCATGTCACTTGACTAATAAGTTACAAGTTGAATTAATTTGAGGTGACTAATTGCTAGCGCAGTTGTTCCATCGCACTTAAAGGAATGGTTGTTGCGTGGAATTTGCGCCGTTTGCCTATTCTTGCAATATAAGTACACGTAGGTACTGGTACCTACTTGGACGCCCATTAAACCTGTGCGCTATGGCTCTTCAGACTTGGGACATTTAATAGTCAGTGATATTATCTATGTATTCATCATCATCAGCTTATACACGCACTGCTGGGCTGCGGACCTATGAATAAATCAAAATACATAAATACTTTTTCGATAAAAGGCAATGGTTTATTATCACGAGCCACGACACGAGAGCCTTATCAGCGTACACGGTGTTGCAGCACTGGTGCGATCCATTCCATGTATAGCTGCTCCCGTCCACGAAGCGCAATTAAAAATGCAACATTGAACCAGTGATTTACATCTCCTTCGTGGTCACTAACAGGAACGCACTGGAATAAATAATAATAATAATAACCATGATCACGAGGCTTCTCAGCGCATACTGCGTTACAGCATGTTGCAGGCAGTCCTCGCACAGGTATTAGGAGGTGGCGGCGACCTCCTCATCTATCCATACCATGTGACTGCTCATGACCACGAAGCCCAATTAAAAAAGCTACCAATAAACCACTTTTTTCTGGTCGTCCCTTACCATCGTGGGTGTGCACTAATTAGTAAAATCGCGAGCCTTCTCAGCGGACACTGCGTTACAGGACTGTTGCAGGCAGTCCTCGCACTGGTACTAGGAAGCGGTAGTGACTTGTCCGTCGATCCACGGCATGTGACTGCTGATGTCCACGAAACCAAGTAAACAGGCATTGGCACCATTGAACCAGTGAGCTACATCTCCCTTATTGTCACTGACAGCACGATACACTGGTTGTTCACAATTCATTTAAAAAGGCATTGTTGAATAAAAGGCATTGTTGAATAAAAGGCATAGTTTTATTATCGTGAGCCTTCTCAGCGTACACGGCGTTACAGCGCTGTCGCAGACAGTCCTCGCACTAGTCGATCCATGGCATGTAACTGCTAACGGCCACGAAACTCAAGTTAAAAAAAGGCTACAAATGCTACAATTGAGGCCATGTCTAGGCACATATCGTTCGTACACTGCTTGTCCACTAATCAAAAGGCATCCTACTAATATTATGAATGCGAAAGTTTGGATGTTTGTTACTCAATATAGCTTAAACGGCTCAACCGATTTTGATGAAATTTTTCACGAAGATAGTTTATAGTCTGGATTAAAATATAGGATAGTTTTTATCCCGGGTCCACGCAGACGAAGTCGCGGGCGGAAGCTAGTTTTAAATAAAAGGCAATGTTTTATTATCGCGAGGTTTCTCAGCGTACACTGCGTTGCAGCACTGTTGCAGGCAGTCCTCGCACTGGTAGTAGGAGGCGGCGGCGATCTGCGCGTCGATCCACGGCATGTTGCTGCTCACGTCCACGAAGCGCGCCGGGGCGCCACAGCCGGGGCCACGGGAGCTGAAACCCAACTAAAGATAGATTCAATTTACTTTCATTGGATTCAAATCCTTCGTCGTACTTAACACTACAGACACCTGCAAGTCGATCACGTAACGCATTGTACGTACGTTAAGTAGGTTTAAATGTCAGTTTTTGTATGGAAAAATGACAGTTGCATTGTACAGTCAGCATCAAAAGTAACTGCGCAAACGAAGACGTCAAAAGTCTTTATTAAAAGGGAATAAGAGCTTTTGACGTCTTCGATTGCGCAGTTACTTTTGATGCTGACTGTACTAACGTGCGTTCGGAAGGTCACGTGATTACCCCTCTGGAAACACCCAACTGCGAAGATAAAATCAGTTTAGTTTCATTGGACAAAGTACGTTGTCGCACTTTACAGTGCAGACAGAGGGCAAAAGAGATCTAGGAACTCAAGACATTCTTAAGTAAATTGTAACGCTCTCCTGCTAGGTGCGCACAGCGTATCATGCATACCTTTTAGTAGGTTGGCCTCATAGAAAAACTGGCAATCATTGGTGTAAGCGTGTTCCGGAGTGGAGTGGAGACCGCGTCCCGGCGAAACGACATAGTAAGACGGCGGGAAGCAGAGGACTTGGGGGAGGCCTATGTTCAGCAGTGGACTGCAGTAAACCGATGATGATGAATATAAGATAGCGACACATGCATAAGCATAGTTACCAGGGTCCAGTAGACCTCGGATTCCCGTGACACCAGTACCGCTCCGGCGTCCCACACGCACGCCTGCGCGGTCGACACTGCGCAGAGCAAGTGCGTCGGTGCCATCATCTTATAGTCCAGCTGGGAACATGTATTAGTTTATTTCATATTGACCCTTGACAACAGTATCCCTAATCTTACTAGTAGAAGTAAACAGAGTTAAGTACACATAATTCCACTGCACAGAGCAGTGCATCGGTGCCATCATCTTGTAGTCCAACTAGGAGCATTGATTATTCAATTTTTGACGTTTGCACAGCAGTATCCCAAATCTGACTAGTAGAAAAAGCTGAGTTCATTACAGATAGTTCCGCTCATCATTGCGCGTGGAAATACGTGCGTGCTCTTGTAACTGCAGCTGCCATTATACCTACTCAGTGGACTACAATCGAAATAGGAATAATGATGTGATTTACTTGAGCAAAAGACATACTCGGAATCGGAGCCGAGGTTCTTAACATTCAAGATGCTTGTAGTCATCTTAATGGTTTGACTTAAACGATTGATGCGACTGGTGACAGTGGTGACCGAAAATCTGGCTGCTTTCTCGTGCAACGCATCAGCATTGTAATTCAGCGAGGAATTGCCGCCAGCACCCTCGGAACAGTGCCTCGAGGGCCCTGTTTTGATTTAACGTAGTCTTCATTTATTTTATTTTATGTAAATTATCTACCTACCGACTTGAATTGATTGAAATTAAAAATATTTTATATCCGAAAACACCTCGGTCCATAATTTGGTAGGCAACTATATGTATTTACCCATACCTACCTCAGCTTTTATATAAAATTCTTCACAGTCTTCCCTATGAACGTGGTGTACTCTTGTCACTTCTTTCCTTAATTCGCCTGTCTCTGTAATACATAATGAACGAAAATGTTGTCATTTACGATTAGTTTCCAGTGGTAAATCCAACCACCCCAACAAACATATAATTTGGACGAAACACCATTTCCTTAGTAAGCGTTAGTTTAGTATTTGCTGTAAACACATTATTTAGTAAGCGTTAGTTCAGTCTTTCGTGTAAATACATCAAAAGTTTTATATGTTCTAATTTTGTTGGAATCATTCAGGTAGTGTCTTTGCGACTTATTATTTCTGTGATCGGGACATTATTTATGTAACCCATCAGCTATTGCAATTGTCTACAGCAAAAACGCTTACGTTGCATTGATTTTGATCCTTTTATTCCTTACGCCGTTATTCTCTAAACAAGTGCATAATGACAATTCCTGTATCATCACTACCGAATTTGATACAACATCCACATCGAATTACTTCGCATTGATATACAGCTACCGTGTAAATATGTCATTACATACCATCAGATATTCTCACGACGTAAAGGCTCTGGAAGACGCCAGTTCCTCTGGCTGGCAGGCAGATGGGCAGAGCGGGACCTATAATTAGAAAAACATTGGTGACTTATTTATTTATTTATTTTAACTTTATTGTATGGATAAAAAGTATAAATGGCGGACTTAATGCCTTAAGGCATTCTCTACCAGTCAACCGCAGGGCTAAACAGAAAAGCTGACAGATGCAGGCAGTTGACCAAGAAAAACACAAATGACAAGGATAGGTACCTAATGAAAATACATATCCTAATATAATCGATATGATACAGAGAAAGAATATAATGGAAAAATAAACCATCTTCGTATGTAGCCCCCGACAGGATTCGAACCTGCGACCTTTCTATTAACGCTAGACTGCTCTACCAACTGAGCTACGAGGACAGTGACTTACGCTGTGTATTTTTGAATTACATTCCCGCTAAGACTAGCGCCCTCTGTATCGTGTTATAGACTTGTTTCACAGCCTTGGCACACCTCGAAAACACACGCAAAACAAATAACACGAAAAACAAAAATATTTAATTAAAAATTATTTGTTTCGTGATAAGCATACCCCGGGGTTTTGGGTGCGGGAATAACTTGAGAAAGAGTAGAGATAAACAGATAGGTTATATTGACAAATAATCATATTGTGCCTAATGAATAAATACCTTCCTGCGAATTGTAAACAAACTACAATTTAATTTTAACTTAAGTAGCAGGGACTTTAGCATTTCTACCAAGCCCTTCGAGATAATAATAAAAATAATGTTAATTAATTACCTGCCGTCAATTAGTATTTAACACGATTTTCAAAATAAACAATTAATAATATTTTTTCTACATTTGGAACAGTTAAGCTTCGGCGTCTAGCTGTAAATATCCATTTCAACAAACTAAACGATCTTTCTACTTTCTTTTCTTTCGTACTTTCTTTGACGTTAGATATCTCTGAAGTGTTTATTAATTTATAAATACTTGAGTAAGAACTGAACTGAAGAGGTTGATAATAAATTACTGAGCATTTATTTGATATCATACTAGATGTTATCCGCGGCTTCGTAAGCGTAGTTAAATGAAATATTTTCAAATAAGTAAATCAATAATTGACACGTTATCCACGTTAATCCCCTAGCCTGATCCCCCAGGGGAATTAGCGGCAATTATTTTATATTCAACTAGGAAAAAATGATAATGTTCGGTTATGGCGCTTCGCCGGACGCTACCGCGTCACGCTCGCTTCGCTCGCTCGGCTCGCGCGCTGTAGGGTCGCAGTTCAACTAACAACCTAACCGTTTTTTTCCCCTGGGGGATCAGGCTAGGGGATTAACGTGGACAACAGCATAATTGAACGTATGTTTTTTTTTGTATTTTATTATTCAATTAATTATTCAGTAGGTAAGTATACATTCTGTTATTTAATTCATACCTATTCTTTGGCTTATGTCATTCATTCCCGCACCCAAAACCCCGGGGTATGGGATAAGGGTATTTATCCTAATATAATTATTAATTAATAAGTAAATTCATTTACCTACTTACATAAACACAATGAAATATAATATACATACATACATATTACTTTGCGTACCGAGTGCAAAAAACTATGTCATTAAATAAAATGCCTGCGCAACATGCGCTTCAAGGTGAGTTTCGTTTGTGCTTGTTTGTTAGTAAGGGGGAGAGCATTCCAAAGCCGAGTGGCCTGGACAGTGAAAGAATTACTCATAAATCCAGTGCGATGAGTGGGGACAACGAGCTTCAGGCTTCGGGACTGGCGTAGAGTACGACCAGCCCGGCACCAGGTCGAGTTAAATTGAAATGTGACTTAGTACTCAATATCTTCTTAGCGACCAAGGGAATTGGTGAATAACGTGACGTGACGTAATAAATTGTAAAAAATCTAATTTAAACTTTCGTGAGTCGTGTTTAAAGTACTTACAATATAATTATATAAAAAAAGCTATATTACCTGAAATAGTAAACAAATTGGTTGAATTCTCGGATACTTATTATGTCTTAACTCTATACTTATTTTGTTGTTTGCCAGTTAAGTCAAAACGCGATTACTTAACATTTTCTCTACAGAGAAAAAGCCAAGGTTGGATCTTCTTAGTCCTAGATTTATTATCTCAATTACTTAACTCTAACAATACGTTATTATACTTATTATTATTTATCGACACTTGTCCAAAAAAGCCATTCGCGAAGGGTGATGGTTTTTTTGTAAATGGGAGACATAAACACTTACCATCCGTGGTTTTCATAAATCGAGGCATGCCCCTTTTTCACCTAGCTGATGATTTCATAGGGCGAGCTAAACAAAGCGATGAGATTGCGTGGTGAGAGAGTGGCCTTTTAACAATAAAATATTCCAAGAGAATAAGTATTTCTGGAATATCCTCGGCGTGAGTTAGAATTTCACCACCCCCTTTCTTCCCGTGGGTGACGTAAAAGTCGACGAAGGGAGCAGGGTTGAAGTGTGTTGTGGGCGATGGGCTGGCAACCTATCACTGCGATATCACATGTATGTATATTCTAAGAGTTAAAGGTACCGATTTTGTTACATAATATACCAGCTTATTTGTACCTATGCTTCACAAATAAAAATTCTGATTCTGTTTCTGATCCCTTAAAACCTGGACCTGGCAGAACGTATATACCTGCATGCCCGAGCCGGTTGGGTTTATCCGGTATGAGGACCATCAGCGCAATAGTGGCGTGCGTCAGGCCCGTCGTGTACTCGCTGTGGAGTATGTAGTCCAGTACTCCCATGTAGTACTTGACCTCGGCGCTGTGCCATACTACGTAGTGTGTGCTGTTCCTGACGAAATGCAATGCAGAATGAGATTAGTAGTTAATAGAGTCCTCTTTCGATAGAGTAAACGAAATCGTTATGGATCCCAAACAAAGATTTTAGTGGAAGGACCTACATCTTTCCCTCCCTAGCCATATTTTTTTTACATCTTTTCTAATGGGCATGGGCAAAGGCCTCCCCTTTTTGCAATATGGTCTTAAAATAATATCTTTTGATGCTTATATGAAATCATACTAGAAATGGCTAAATGATTTAAAATCATTGTCCAGACTAGTTAGATAGTTTAAATGAGGGTAATTGTGTAACTTTCCGAAAGTCATAGATCTTAAATAAAATACTGACTTTACGGTTTTGCGGTCGATCTTGACGACGTCTTCTGCCGACGCGAGCGCATACCACGGGTGAATCCGCACCGCGCCCGTGATCGCATACCGCATCCTCCCGGCGAACACTGTCATCACAATCACTATCATCATAGTCCTCATCATCAACCAACATCACCGTCATGAACACTATCATCATTAGAAGCACAGGCCTGTTTTCATGGATGAGTGGGAATGGACAGTAGTTACCACGCTGGTCTACTGCGGGTTGGGGAATTATCATATACCTTAAATAACAATAAAGTAAAAACATCGTAAGCTATATAGCACTCCAGAACTTTCCATACGCGGACTCGCCTCTAAACATAGCCAACAGACCTTTATATCTTAACAGCCTCTCTCTGAGTCTGTATATGCATTTATTCCCAAATAATCCGTCGACTTGGCAGGTGCCTTATGGACTGTGTACATATTTCGTTTGCTTGTGCGTAAACATGTGTTATTGATTTTAAAACGACGAATCATCAGTTAAGTAGGAAGTTAAATGGCTTTTAACACAACTCAGGAATTACGATTTAGATAAAAGAACACCAAAATAAAGATAAAAATATTTTTTTGGTACGACATGCCACTGAGGTAAAACAGTAATTGTTATGCCGAAGGGCAAGTTTTTGCACTGATCCAGCAGGTAATTCGCAATAACCTTTACTTTATTTTATTTATTTATTTAGACATACGCAAGCATAACAGTACAAGACCAAATCACTTACACACTAAACATAAGTCATAGGTAGATACCTACCAGTCAGTTTAAATTAATTACAGCCCAGTTAGGAGCATACATTACATTTGCAACTATTTCATAATATAAAAGACAAGTACTTTATTATTTGTTTCGTCATAGAGTCATTCATTAAAATAATCATTGAAATATATTAATAACAGTCTGCCAAAACACCAACGCTATCCGCAAAAACGTCTATTTGTGGGGCATCGATCGACATAGCATTGAGCGTAGACAGCGCCCGAGCAGTGGGTGCGTTCCCGGCGCGACGGGTGCGCATGGCGCGGCCCGCGAACTGGCGCTGCGGGCGCCGCGCGGGCAGGGCGTTCAGGCCCCGGGGACAAGGACGCCAGACCTTTCTGATACTTACAAAAGTCATACTGAATAACACCCATCCATGGGAACCGCCCCAATTGTTCCTTAGGCAGCAGCCCTTCTTGTACGGGCTCGCGGTCGAACGAGCAGCGAATCTTGTCCCATTTGATCCCAGTGCAACCTGCAACCAAACACAAAGTGACGGAGGTAGTAGTAGCAGAGGCGTCTTCACCTATGGTGCAGGGTGTGCGTTGCACACGGGCGCAGCGGCCCTAGGGGGCGCCGAGCGCCGCCCGCTACGGGCCCCCCCCCACTCGGCGCTCGCGCTTACTAGGGGGCGCTAGAGTAATGTTTGCACACGGGCGCTACATGGGCTAGAGACGAGCATGGATGCATGCATGGGCATGGTCTGAGTAGTAGTAGTACTAAGGTCAATGTTTTCTCCCCGGGCCAAGCCATGGGTTTAGGAAGAAAATAGTAGTCAAGGAGAGCTGTGACTTCATGTTTTGATATAACGTTGGTACTTATGTAATCATCTGTCTTAAGACACTCATCAGTTATCATTATCATAAACATTATCATATTAGGCGAAAGACATTCACTGCTAGGCCTCCAGCGGACTTCCGCGGCCTTTACCAGGAGATACATATTTATACCAATAAGATATAAAGAATCCAGCTAGTCGACTGCGTAACGCATACGCGTCAGGTTGATATAAATGTATTTTTTTCTATGGGAGAATGATAGTTGAATTGTCTTTACTCTCGCTGGAAACGTTACGTAACCTCAAGGGAAAAAGCAAAGCTTTGTAATAAAGTAAAAATGTATATGTACTTACTGTTATGTATGCGTACTGGCATACATACACGAATGTAGATGATGATGTGTTGTTGTTAAAAAATAAATAGTTTTGTCTATGCTGTCATGGCGTTGTTTCAATTATAACAGTGGCGACTTGAGGAAAAAATAATTGGTTTTACTGTGAAAATGGCGTTAAATACGAGTTTGTTATTGCCCGGTGCATTTAATCAAAAAACGGACGATTGGACAGTGTATAAAGAACAGATGTTATTCGCGTTACAAGCATTAGGCATACAAAATAACCTAGAAAGTGCCCGCGCCGTTTTTCTTTCACAGTGCGGAAAAGAAACTTTTGCGTTTTTAAACTCGTTAGTGGCACCGCGGAAATTAGTGGAAGTGGACTTTAAGGACATATTAGCGTTGCTGGACAGTTTTTACGCGCCTGAAAAAAGTGAAATCCTTGAAGCTGGGAAATTCCACGCCCGGTGTCAACAGAAGGGTGAAACTATACAAGCGTTTATAGCGGCCATTAAAACGTTAGCCGTGAAGTGTAACTTCGTTGATTTAGAAAGACAATTGCGTGACAGACTGGTGTTGGGAGTAAATGATGTACGTTTGCGGCGAGAATTATTGAAAACTGAGAGCTTGACATTCACGCAAGCAGTGGGGCGAAGTGTCACCTACGAGCAAACTGCAGCCGAGCTTTACCCGTTCCCGCAACCTACCCCAGCACCTCAGGAGACCAGACCAACAAACACATACGAACCAATGGACACCAACAATGTTAACGTCGGCTCGCGCAAGCGCGAGACCGCCTGTCGCCACTGCGGGGCGAACCATAACTCAAGAGGTTGTAAGTTTGCTAAGGCAAATTGCAACTACTGCAAGAAAGTGGGCCATACGGTCGCCGTATGTTGGAACCGTAAGAAGAAAGTAAACCTAGTGGAAGTGGAGGAATCAGATGGTCAAGTTAAAGAAGATTTTTCTTACATGAATGAGATACTACTAATACATACGAAGTCAAATATACAGCAATCTGGGGACAAAATCTTAACCACGGTCATATTAAATGACAAGCAAATTCAATTTGAGGTTGATTCGGGAGCAGCACGGACTATTATTTCATTCGAAACATGGAAACAGTTGCAGCTAAAGAGTGAATTGCAGGAAGCTAAAATAAATCTGATCACATGGACTCGGCAACCAATTAAGCTAAAGGGAACACTTGAAATAGTAGTGCAGTACAAAGGGCTTAAACATACATTGCCTATACTGGTAGCCGAAGGCAGAGGTCCAAATATTTTAGGAAGAGACTGGTTTGAAACTTTGGGCATTGAAGTCCAAGGGCTCTGCTGGACACACCATGACCAAGGCCCGGAAGGACTACAGGTGAAATATCCTAAAGTATTTAGTGATCAGCTGGGATGTTATACAGGTTCACCTGCAAAGTTAATGCTGAAGACTGACGCTCAGCCCCGATTTTTGAAATGCAGGCCAATTCCCTTCGCTTTGAAAGATGAAGTGAAAGTGGAGTTGAAGCGACTCGAGTCAATTGGAGTTCTAACGCCAGTGAGATACTCTGATTGGGCTACACCGTTGCGCATAGTGAGAAAAGAAGATGGAACCTTAAGAATTTGTGGTGACTATCGTTCCACAGTGAATATCTCTATCAATTGTGATATGTATCCTTTACCAACAGCAACAGAAGCATTCCAATTGTTGGCTGGAGGAAAGATATTTTCAAAACTTGATTTGAAACAAGCTTATACACAGCTGATGGTGGATGAGGAATCTGCTGAGATTTTGACATGGAATACTCCGCTAGGACTGATGAAGGTGAACCGGTTAGCGTTTGGAGTGAATGCGGCCCCGGGAATATTTCAGAGAGTGATGTCGAGCCAGTTCGCGGACATGGATGGTGTGGCCGTACTACTAGATGATATTGTTGTGACAGGGGCCAACAAGACAGAACATGCTGCACGACTAGACAAGGTGCTCCAACGCATTGCGGAGCTGGGATTCACCTTGAACATAAAGAAATGTAATTTTGAGGGCCCCGCAGTCACATTCCTGGGTTATGTATTGGATGCAAATGGTATACATCCCTGTCCTAAAAAGACGAAGGAAATCCAAGAGAGAACTAGCCCTTCAGACCTTAAACAGCTACGTGCGTTCTTGGGGTTATTCAATTTTTATGAACAGTTCTACAAGGATAAATCTGACATCTTGGAACCTTTACACCAGCTTTTAAAGAAGAATACTACATGGAAGTGGGGGGAGCCTGAGGAAGAGGCATTTAAGAAGGCTAAACAACTATTAACATCTGACCTCACATTGATACAATTTGATAAAAATAAAGAAGTGGTACTGACTTGTGATGCTTCAGAATATGGTGTCGGAGCGGTGATCAGCCACATCCTGGACGATGGTCAGGAAAAACCTATTGCTATGGCATCACGCACAATGCAACCGCATGAAAGAAAATACAGCCAATTGGACAAAGAGGCGCTTGCTATAATGTTTGCCATACAGAAGTTTCAATGTTATCTTGGAGGCATGAGGTTTACCATAGTAACAGACCACAAGCCATTGGTAGGACTGTTGAATCCTAGGAAGCCAATTCCAGATCTGATCTCACCACGATTACTGCGCTGGTCATTACTACTGTCTACCTACACCTATGACATCGTGTACAAACCAGGCCAACAGATTCAAAATGCTGATGGATTAAGCCGATGGTGCAGTTTGGAGCCGCTGCAAACTGAAACCCCTCTACCTGAAGTTTTGCTCCTGGAAGAAACACCAACTGGGTGGACTGTTTCGGCTGAAGACATTGCTCGAGAAACAAGAGAAGATGAGCTGTTAAAAAGGGTAATGTTTTTTGTGTTACATGGGTGGCCATCAGAGGTGAGTGACCGCGCGTTGCTGCCCTACAGTCAGAGGAAAGAAGCCATATCTGTGAGTAAAGACTGTTTACTATTTTCAAATAGAGTAATTATACCAGAAAAGTTGCAAGGTCAGGTACTAAACATTATACATGCACCGCATGCTGGCATCGTCCGATCTAAAGGCTACGCGCGAGCCTACGTATACTGGCCTGGTATGGATGCCCACATTGCAGAGACAGTGGATCGATGCGAGCGATGCCAGCTGACGCGCAACAATCCTTCCGTGACGTTGCGAGAATGGACCTCCCCAGAGAAACCCTGGCAGCGCCTGCACATAGATTTTGCAGGCCCATATATGAATAAAATATTCCTCATCGTGATCGACGCGTATTCCAAGTGGCCAGAGGTAGAGATATTGCCAAGTATGTCGGCCACAAATGTAATACAATGCCTTAGGAAGATTTTTTCCGAACAGGGTTACCAGATATGATAGTATCTGATAATGGTACTTCATTTGTCTCGGACGAAGTCCAAGTGTTCTTGAAGAGGAATTCCATTGAGCATAGAACTTCACCACCATATCATCCCTCCTCTAACGGGCAAGCGGAGCGTACAGTGCAGACAATTAAAAATCAGATCAAACGTCAGAGTGATTTACCCTGGTCGGCGAGACTAGCGAAGCTCCTGTATCATTTGAGGACCGTGCCCAGTTCAGTGACAGGGAAGACTCCTGCTGAACTTCTAAATAATAGAAGATTTAGAACAGCACTGTCTACATTGCACCCCGAGGCTACTTGTAATAAAAGAGTGACTCAAACACCACATAAAAGGTTGAGACAGTTTTCTGTGGGCCAAACAGTTTATGTCAGGAGGTATAACAACAATATGGAAAAATGGATGAAAGGTATAGTGGTAGAGCAAAGAGGCCTAACTATATATGAAGTGAAGACTGAAGATGGGGTGGTACATCAAAGGCATGTGGATCAGATGAGGGCAAGGAGAGACCAGAGTGTGGACCAAGACTCAGAGTCTGAGGCTACGCAGGACCCCATGAGAGGGACGGCTGACGGTTGGACGAGAGACCTGTCACAGGAAACTGACCCGCCTATTGTGATACCACCTGAAAGTGAGTGGAGGGAGATAATTGGATTTTAATGTGATTCAACTAGATACCTATCTGAAGATCTATATTTGGTTGAGGCCGGATAGTTGTTTGTTTTTGTTAATTGTAGATTAACTCTGAATACTGTTGTTAAGGGCGTTGTAGTGCATTGAAGTTAGTGCCTACTTTGGCGGAAAGGTGTTATGTATGCGTACTGGCATACATACACGAATGTAGATGATGATGTGTTGTTGTTAAAAAATAAATAGTTTTGTCTATGCTGTCATGGCGTTGTTTCAATTATAACACTTACTTAAATGTATATGTATATGTACTACTTACTTTGAATTCCCAGCACTGTTACTATTAAAAAACTCTCTGATAACTCCATAATGACAAATTTATCATATTTTGATATTTTTGTCACATATATCTTATAGTTACTCTTTACAACACCGTCTCAAACTCTTTTAAATTTTGCAGGATAACTGTTATATGGTTATAACACTTATAAATTGAACCGAATTTTACGACTTACTGGCGTTTCAAACAATATCCGGTGCTGGTCGAAAGAATTTATTTACAAAATTACTGTAGTCCAATAAACGAAGGTGGAACATTTTATAACAAGTTGTAGGTACACTAGTTTTCTTTCACTATTTGTAATCATTGTTGTGGATGTATTCGGCCATCCCTAGGTAGAATAAAAAGACCGGGTTGCACTCCGGGAGTGCCGGCAGAAGTGAAAACTCAATAACATTGTAACAGTTTTTCGATCAGGTCACGTGACATCTTACGGTGTCACCCTAAATATAAATTTTGAATGAATGTTTGGCGCCAAGAACAGCGGATGGCGGCGGCGAACAAAATACCAATTTTGTTTTTGCCATTGCCAAATATTTTCCAAAACTTTATCTCTTTAGGAATAACGTCCTGATTCGAACTATTCGAATTTGCAAGAACAGCGGACGGCGGCGGCGGACAAAATACCAATTGGTTTTTGCCGTTGCCAAATATTTTTCAAAGCTTTATCTCTTCAGGAATAACGTCCAAATTCGAACTATTCGAATTTGCTAAATAGCAAAACGGTGAAGAACGCGTGGACATAATTACAAATTCATTTGCAGAATATGCTATTGCAAAAAGTGTTTAACGGCTTTATACTCTTACGAATAGCGTTCAGTTTTGTATGAAGTCGAATCGGCTAGCAGCAAAAAGTGACCTCCTTCACATCTGACGTCACAAAAATCTGTCGCGTATTTAGCAATTTTTCCCCATCCCAAAAAGTGCTCAGCGCCGCTAAAGAAGTTTTCACTTCAAAAATGCTAAATAGGGTTCAGCATAATAAGAGACAAAGGGGCCTGATATGTTAAAGTAAAAAAGTGGAAATAATTTCCATTCGGTAACTTTTTTACGGTAAGGAACGGTGTGGAAAATTGGAAGTTGCATGAAAAATATGGGACGCTATTCCTATTAGATAATAGGGTTTTCGATTCAGCGTTGGTAAGACATGTAAGGATAACTTTAATTTTCAACATTCAGTATATAAAAAGTATATACCTAGCATAAAAAAGGTTTCTTCTGATAACGAAACAAATGATGGTCAGTTCAGGAATGAGCTCCTTGCCGAGGTTTTCGCGAGGTAAGACTGGATGAGGTTCTTTAAGAGAGGAACACTGTGTACATTTTGAAAGGCCCCGTAGCATGGATGGCGTTATCACGCGATAAGTGACAGGATAGGCGCGTCGTCTCGTTCTATCGAACGGTGTCAGCCAGGGACGGAAGCTCTATCCTGTCACTTATCGCGTGATAACGTCATCCATGCTACGGGGCCATGTCACATGCGTTGCCCACCCTTTCAAAATGTACACAGTGTTCCTCTCTTAAAGAACCTCATCCAGTCTTACCTCGCGAAAACCTCGGCAAGGAGCTCATTCCTGAACTGACCATCATTTGTTTCGTTATCAGAAGAAACCTTTTTTCTACGGGGCCTGGAGTTCCAAGCATAGGCTACAGTGTCCGCTTACCATCAGGCGGGCCGTACACTTTTTTTAATATAAAAAAATAGCTTTGTTAATTTGGGTAGGTACATGACAAATATGTTTACCTTCAATGCCATACGAGGACAACACAACATTCATTCATGGGCCATTGTAAGACAGAAGTAGGTATATAATACACTACTATTTGCGTATGTGTTGGTGTTACTGTACGTATTATCGTGGTGTCGTGTTCCTGTCCCGCTATTCTGTAATTTGTTTTAAGCTCACCTCAACACTCATCGACAAAGGGAACAAATATAATGACCACCAGAAAATACTTTGATACCCTCAAGCTTTCTTACCAAAAAAATGTACTGAACACCAAAAAAAGAATTCTACCATTACAATGGTACTATCTGTTTTAGTAACGACTGCACAATTAAATTGTATTCAAAGATCAAATTTAGTAAATGATTACCAAATTTAGTAACTGAGCACCTAATCTTAGCGAACAAATTAATACAATATTTCTACCTAAATAACCCACTATAATTGCTATAAAATGTATTTAAAGACCAAATTTAGTAAATGATTACCAAATTTAGTAACTGAGCACCTAATCTTAGCGAAGAAATTATTACAATATGTCTACCTAAATAAGTCACTATGATTGCCATAAAATGTATGCATATTACCAAATAAAGTAGTACTTGCCGCTCAACTCCGTCGCCCCGCCCGCGCCGCGAATTTAGGGAATATGAAGAGGTATCAGGTTAGTAAACATTTTCTAGTAACTTAAATGATTCCTTGTTTATAGCTATCGAAAGGTAAAAATAGCTACCAAAACCCGAATCAGCGTACCCCACTTCCACGTGGTCTTGTCTGTCTTACCCCTAGAGTGTATATAAAAGCCCGCGGAGACAGAAGCTTGCGAAGGAGGTCCTGAGCTGAGCGGGTGCACGAGGCCGAAGCGAAGCGAGTGGGGGGAGGTGGCGAGCGAAGCGAGCCGGCGACCTCTCGAGCGGAGCGTAGGTCGAGTGCGCACGTGAAACGAAGGGCCGACGAAGCAAGTTTCTGGCGGGAGCCCGGGCGGAGGGCGGGAGACTGAGTTAGTTTTGGGTTAGCAATGATTAGTTGGGAGACATTTTCTTTAATAGGATAGTAAGATGTTATAATTTGGTTATCAATTAACATAAAAATGGTGATTAAATCTTGGCCCTCATTAACTATTTTTGGGTTAGCAATGATTAGTTGGGACACATTTTCTTTAATAGGATAGTAAGATGTTATAATTTGGTTTTCATTTAACATAAAAATGGTGGTTAAATTTTGGCTCTCATTAACTATTTTTGGGTTAACAATGATAAGAGGGGGCGGTCCGCGAAATCGGGGTTCTTAGATTGAATATTTACCTATGACAAACTAAAGCGAATGCCAGGAAAAAGAACATACCAAAACTACATCATGTTTGCAATTGAATCGTCTGAACAAAACCATACAAAACCAAAATTGCCTCGATAGAAAAGAACCGCCAAAACATGTCTTATTTTTACTCAATTTCAATAGTGTGAGGTTCCCGTGCATATAAATTAAGTAAAAGTTGAGTGTATAATAGCTTTTCACATTACCTAATGAAAGTACTAGCGGGGTATTTTTATGTAGTCCCTTTTCAGACTTATTGAGGTGAAACGTATTTGGCGTATAGGCCTTTTTTATTTAGCGCGATACCCTTTCTCCCGTCGCGTGTTTCGTGCGGTTCTGTATATCTTTTGTTGCCGTTCGCGGGCGGAGTCAGTCGTAATCGCTCCGCTGAGACGAGAGGACTTCGTTCTGTGCTCTCACGACAGCACGATGAACATAATTATTTCAATAATATTGTGACCCAGTATATTCGTCCAGTGAATGAACGTATCATTACATTCCAGTAGATATTTTGCTACATTTTGAAATAATATATTTAAAAGTCGACCTTAACATATAGATCTTAAAGTTCAAAATACAACTATAAGATTACGCAGCGATCGGCGGGTGACCGGCTTCTTAGAATAATTTGTGCAGTACATGCAAAACTAGACGAACATTTTTCTGTCGATCGTGTATTTACTTTATGAAAGATTATCACTATGACTATCACTACATAGTATAAAACAAAGTCGCTTCCCGCTGTCTGTCCCTATGTATGCTTAGATCTTTAAAACTACGCAACGGATTTTGATGCGGTTTTTTTTAATAGATAGAGTGATTCAAGAATAAGGTTTATATGTATAATATAGTATCCGTGCGAAGCCGGAGCGGATCGCTAGTTGAGAATAAATCCGGTTATGTTCAAAATCGATGTCTGAGAGGTCTAAATACGAATTCATAGTCAGAAATATTTCAAAAAGTGGTCGCATTATTTAAAATTTTTGAAACATTTGTTGTAAATTAATATGCGCGTTTTTTTAAAGAACAACATACATTGGCAGGCTTCTCGAGGGTGAAGATTCTAGAAATTATGTCCATTTTGAATTCCAAGATGGCGGACATTGCTTTTAGAATTTAAACTTTCGTGAGACGTGTTGAAACAGTACTAATAATTACACGGTTCAACTCACGTATTAAATGTCACTACGGGCGACATGTTTCGAACTCTTCGGGAATTCTTCTTAAGGACGAGTGTTTTCGCGGCGGTGTCGCTTGAATCTTGTCGTGATTCAAGCGACACCGCCGCGAAAACACTCATCCTGAAGAAGAACTTCCGAAGAGTTCGGAACATGTCGCCCGTAGTGACATTATTGACATTGTTTTTCTTTAAAGTCATCGCGGGTGTCGCTTGTAGGGTTATCGAGAGTCCAGATTCCAACAATTATTGCCTGCGAACTTGGACATTTTGATATTAAAAAAGTGAACATAATTATGCACTTTTTCTTTAATATGTTCAAAATTGATAACTAAAGGGCCAAAGCGTCTCCATTGTCTCCAAGTACGAATCCGAGATCAGAATTGAAAAATTTGGCCGCCACACAGTAGTGGCCTAAAAATCTGACTTTCATAGACATGATCGAAGTTTTCATAATATATTATAGTTTTTTTTTAATGCTACTAATAAATTCACGGTTAAATTCACGTATTAAACGACACGACAGGCGACATGTTTTGAACACTTCGGGAGTTCTTCTTCAGGATGAGTGTTTTCGATGTTTGTTTTGAAGAAGAACTCTCGAAAAGTTCGAAACATGTCGCCTGTTGTGACATTTAATGCGTGAATTTAACCGTGGATTTATTAGTAGTATTTTAGACATGTCTCACAAAAGTTTAAATTCGATTATAGCTTTTTTTTGCTTTAGGCTTTTACTAGCCATTATTATGCTAGCTCACAACCCTTACGTGATTTAGTAAAAAAACGGAAGGCCATATTTCAGTTATAGCTCCGGTGGTTTTTTAAGCAACCAAATGTAGGTAGTGGTATTCCTTGGGTAATTAAAGTAATTTGTACTCTATAAAGTGAGTGTTTTCGCGGCGGTGTCGCTTGAATCTTGTCGTGATTCAAGCGACACCGCCGCGAAAACACTCAATCCTGAATAAGAATTCCCGAAGAGTTCGAAACATGTCGCCCGTAGTGACGTTTAATACGTGGGTGAACCGTGTAATTATTGACATTTTTTTTCTTTAAAGTCATCACGGGTGACGCTTTTAGATTCCAACAATAGGGGCGTAGACACTAAATAAAATAATGTGATATTTTCTCGAAGAAGGATAAAAAAATTTGTTAAATGGAGAAAAAATCAACGCAAAAGGTTAAATAATCACGAAGTTATAAGTGTCCAAAGTTTTAGGAAGGGATGTGTTCTGTCCCTTTTTCGCAAAACGCAAGTTCATATGAAACGATGACGCTGGAAGAATGTGACGTCACAGAAGACGGCAACGTGCCGCGCGCATCGTGGTCGGTGACGCCGTCGACGCGGCCTGCCGGCAGCATCCTGTAATGTGACGTCACACACCGTTTGCGTTTTCTCTCTCTAACAAGCAATATTAAAACGGTTGTAGCTTCGTAATTCTTTGAGATATCTGAATGGGATTTTCATCACTATGCATATAAGTGACAAGATAGGGGCATCGTCTCGTTCTATCAAACGGTGTCAGCCAGTGACGGACGCTCTATCCTGTCACTTATCGCGTGATAAGGCCGACCATGACACGGGGTCAGAATTGAAAAATTTGGCCGCCACACAGTGGCCTGAAAATCTGGCTTTCATAAACATGATCGAAGTTTTCATAATAAATTACATTTTTTTTTTAATGCTACTAATAAATTCACGTATTAAATGACGCGACAGGCGACATGTTTCGAACTCTTCGGGAGTTCTTCTTCAGGATTAGTGTTTTCGATGTTTGTTTTGAAGAAGAACTCCCGAAGAGTTCGAAACATGTCGCCTGCCGTGACATATACGTTAATTTTTTAACCTTGGATTTATTAGTAGTATTTTAGATATGTCTCACAAAAGTTTAAATTCGATTATAGCTGTTTTTTTGCCTTAGCCTTTTACGAGACATTATTATGCTAAATTACAACCCTTACGTGATTTAGTAAAAAAACGGAAGGTCATATTTCAGTTATAGCTCTCGAAACTGACTTAGCTACTAGCGAAAATTATATCTTCAAATATAGGTACTTACAGATTTTGTCTTTCTTTCCACTTATTATAATTATCTAGTTATTCATCATGTTTCATCTGACTGTCGGGGCATATACTATGCGAGAAGGAGCGGGGCAGCAATAGACGCATCAGCGCGGCAGGTACGGGGCGCGCGGGTGATTTCTGATTTTTCCCTGGCGATACACCCCCTCTTAATAGGATGGTAAGATGTTATAATTTGGGTAATTATTTCACATTAAAATGGTGGTAACATTTTGGTGATCATTTACTATTTATGTGTTAGCAATGATTAATTAGGAGACATTTTCTTTAAATAGGATAGTAAGATGTTATTATTTAGGTTATCATTTCACATTAAAATGGTGAAAAAAATTAGGTGCTCAGTTACTATTTTTGGTCGTGAAAAGTATTTTTTTTGTGTTCATATTTTACTATATCTGGTGGTCCGTTAAACATATGCCATCGACAAATATATCTTGACACCGCGATACGTAGTAACTAAGCGTAAGTAGAGGTCTAGTTTCGTGACGGGTGACCGGCGGGGTGCTCGCATTAGCGCGTAGCGAATAACAGCCGAACTCCCGAGGGTGCGGTTTGTTGAGAGTAGGAGCTACTACATTTGTCTCTAGCTGTCAACTGCTGGACATAGGCCTCCCCCAAAGAGTGCCAAAGTGACCGCTTCTGCGCCACCCGCATCCAGCGGACTCCCGCAACCTTTACCAGGTCGTCAGTCCACCTAAAGTCAATATTGGTCGAAAAAGAGTTTGTTACCACTCTGAAATTGTATACGTCCATAGGCTACTCTTAATGTCACCGGCATGTATGCTTGTTTGCCACTGTCTAGGTCGTGGCATAAAAGTATTAATATTAATATCATTGAGTTGATAAACAAACGAGGTTACGTCTCAATTTTCTGTGACTCCTTAATACCTAATAAATACCAATAGTTGACACCTGTTCACCGCTATTGCTATTAATTAAGATTGAAATTGTCAAGTACCAAGACGTTTACCCTATCGATGTTTTGTCTTATCGTTATTAATGTTATTATAGAACCCTCAGAAGCACGCAATTTTAGGAGGCATGTACCACCGTTCTTAACAATTAATTCATCATCATCATCATATCAGCCGAAAGGCGTCCACTGCTGGACATACTCGTAGGCATCCCCCAAAGAGTGCCACAATGACCGGTCCTGCGCCCGCAACCTTTACCAGGTTGTCATTAATTCATACTCTCGCAAAACAATTTCGTAGAATATATAGGTACTTTGATATTAACTTGTAAATATTTTTTGTTGCAGGTAAGCGGTGAAGTGGTAGTGCAGTTTCCAAATAATAGCAAAATGAGAGCTGCATAAATAGGTATTTTATAGTATTTGGTAACACAGAAAAAACAAAAGTCGGCTTTCCTGTGGTCAGAAGTTATATAACAGCTCGTGTGCGTGTAAGTTATGATTGCATCACACATGCATATCATCATCCTCGTAACGTTATTCCCGGTTGTGCCCTATAGTGTGTATCCCACACTATAGGTTTAACGAGAAAAATAAGTTTCTGTCAAAAATTTCATTTTTGGTACAAGCTTTTATTGCCGACTGTACTTTTCTGTAGCAACTATATACTCATTAATTGAGACAATTCTAACGAACCCAAACTCAACGGGGTTCCGTCGGTTAAGTACTGAATTCCCATGGCCACCTTCTGTCTCCGTCATCAGATCAGCTCGATGGTACCATAATATTGAATTGTCATCCAAACTATACTTATACCCAAAATTTCAGCTCAATCGGTCACCGGGAAGTGGGTCAAATTTAACTCGCAAGATTTGTCCCATACTAACAGGGCAAGTTAATATATCTAAAGCTTGTAAAAAAAACATCCCCACTTTGAGGTGTAGGGGAGGTACCCCATAATAAACATTTTTTTTCAAGAATTTATACTCCTGTTTAGTCGGCGTGTTTGTTTTAGTTGTCCATGCCAAATAACAGTTTTCTAGTAGTAATGGTTACTGAGCTAAGCCGAAGACGGACTGGCGGACGGACGGACGGACGAGCATGGCGAAACTATAAGGGTTCCTTGTTGACTACGGAACCCTAAAAACCCTTAGATACAAAGAACTAAAGGCTCATTTGTTAAACCTACATCTTAATTGACGAACAAACATTCGACTACCACAAGATATAAATAAACAAATATTCAAATCTCAAAGGCGTATACAATCTTTTACTAATATTCAGTATATGCCCGTGAGCAAGCTCTCTCCCAAACAAACAGAATCCGAACTTCGTCGAGTCAATATGAACTTCGAATTTGGGTTTCGATACGAATGAAATTGCTTTGACGGACGTGATTTATTTACTCGACTTTACAACCTTAAGTCCATTAAACTTATTACGTAGTGGTGCATAATGTTATGTGAGTTGTGGCAAAATGCGACAGTTACATATTACTAGTACATATAGATATAAATTGACATGTAAAGTAAAAAGAAAAACACAAAAATTGACATCACGGTGGTAAATAGTGAAGGACTTACATGCATGTAAAATGTTTGTACGGTATAAAATTATGTAATCGGATACGTCATTTAGGCAGATTGACAGTCGAAGCAAAAATTAAGCTTTAAACCTTTAACTTTGGCAATGTTCACAGGAAATCCCGAACCTACATTTTTGAACGATTAAGAAATGTACCAAGATAACCATCAATGACAACAGTGTTATGTACCTATAGGATAATCGTAGGTATATTCAAATATAAATAGGATACGGTTAAACAAAAGTCTTCCGCATTATGTGGTTGGATGCGGGCAACAAAAAGTTGCGCTCGCGCACGCAGATATTGTGGTCCCTGATATTGTGGTCCCTGATATTGTGGTTAACTGCATGGCGGAGTTCAAACGGTGTGCAAAACGTTACAACACTTATGTAGAATCTAAGATGTTTATAGAAACATTTTTGTCTAGTAGGTACATGTTTACGGAGGTATTTTACTGTCCTTTAACCAAATACAACGGGCAAGTGGCATACAACTTAACATACCTACAATTTTAACCAAAGACGCGGTAGCGACCTTGAAAGGTGCAAATCTTTGAAGTAGAGAAACATAATTAGGTATGCGATAAATAATAGTATATTAAAGTATAGAAAAGGAAAGGCAATATGCATGAGAAGCGTACGAGAATAGTGACTAATAAACAATCAAATTCAATCATTATCTTTCAATCGGGTAATTGATAGCTATTTTACAACCACTAAACTGTAAACTGTAATGTTATGTAACCTGTTTTTCAATAAATAAATAATAAATAAATAATAAACAACCAATAAGTCATATCGAGCTCGCAGTAACATAAAAAGAAGGAAGAATGGGAGGGCTGAATGCATAAGTCAAATCACTGTGTACTGTTACAAAGCATTAAGATACCAATGGGTCAAACTGTGTGTAGTAAAGTTACGTAAATATTATGAACCAGATGCTCTGCATCTACATACTCATATTCCAGTAATGAGGTCAAATTAAGTCTCAGCAAAGCGGAAGTAACCGAAGCCTTCTAATACTAATAAAAAAAAGATTTAGAAAAGCCGTCCGAACATACGTTTTTACAGAGACATATTACCTTCTTCCATGAGAAATAGACGGTAAAACAGCTTTTAAAAAAGGTGCGGGCATAAACAAGTCTTGCAGCGACTTACTGTCTTCTTAAATTAGGGATTGACATGAGTATGCAAGCCAAGGCCTTCCTAACGCAAGTTTTGTTTGTGTAACGGCTCTCCGGAGGTTGCCGAGGCCTTTCAAGTGACCATCGCACGTGCCAGTTGCCTTGCAAGTTGCTTGACTTAATGAAGTACCAACTGTAATTCTTTTCAACCAAACCGACTACGAAAAGCTTCTGCGAGTTCTCAGAACTCGTTATATGCTGATTTCCAGGATAAAGTATGTCCTTAAGTAACTATCTTCATTGTTTCATCTAAATCGGTTCAGCGGTTTATTTAAGCATAATTTGTAAAAGGCTAACAAATAAGCGAGTTACTTTCGGACATCAAATATTATACTATAGTGGCTCTATGCCTCACGATACTGTTTCTTTTTAAATTTCCAATTATTTTTTTACTTACAAAATTTTAGGAGACTCGGTTGAGAAATGCGACTTGTCTAGAGAACAGCAATCTGAAAGCGAGAAGGTTGTTCGCTTTGCTCGCTCGTTCAATTAAAAACATTCGGCCGTATTCATAAACGTACTACAAGCCTGTTTTAACTAAAATGGCGTTAAAATTCGTTTGTCCTTATCTGTCACTTTGACATTTGTGGTCGTAAGAAAGGGGCAAAGCACATATTATTTAGCAGAGCCATTTTAAGTTTTATGAATAAGGGGGATTATCTCTTGGGTATATGGTGACAGATAAAGATGAAGCAAAAATAAATAGATTTTATGGCAACCGTACTAATTAGTAAGAGAGAGTCTGGGAGCCAATATGGACCCTACAGAAAACTATAACACGCAGACACTGAACCCCAGCTAAGCGCATCAAATCCATTCCGTATTCAACAGCGAGACGAATGGCTGCGCGCGCGGCTCCCTGTGATGTAGCAGACACCGTTAGACTTCTCATCTACTCTGTCATTCTTAGATAACTTTAACAGTAACACAAACAAGTTCATCTTCACCTGTCAAACTGTGTTTGACACATGTGTAAATAGCGCTCAGAAAATAAACGTCACGTTATAGTGATTTGACGATCATTGATCCAGCGACATCAGTGACGTTTGTAACGTGCACATTTCATGATGATTGATGGGTAGAACAGTTTAGGAGATATAATGGCTTGTCATAGATGATATGCAAGATACGCAGGCAGGAGTGGACGCTCATCGAAATAAGTTTAAATTGGATTAATGCCAAGTTGTCAGTCTAGATCATCCAGCTACATTCTTGAGTCTTTTTCCTCGCGCTTCTCATATATGAGTGGAAGCAATTGTGCTTTCCAAGGGATACTTGCGACTTGCAGACGATAGCGTCTTTCAAGTATGGATGATACACAGTCCACTATTCCGTACCAGTACCGAGTATAAAAATAAAACAGAATTCAAGGGTTTAAAAGAAACTGAATTCAACGGTTTTCAAAAAACCCTCATGCACGGCCGGGAATCGCACCCAGTCAAAACTGTCTTAAAATCAGAGTTCGTGTTTTTGCGTAAATTAGTATTACTGGATGTTAGGAACATTATCTTGAAATTCAGTATTTTTTTTTCGAAAATGGGTGTCGTGACTTCTGAGAGCTCCGTGTCTCTTGTAGTTTCGGATTTTGTATCACTGCCACTTTTGAATAATACATCCTGTATTTGCTTGGCAGACAGTGATACCCGTCAGAATTCCGTAGAAATGTCAATAATTAATGTAATGAGCTAAACATCAGACTGTGACGAACACTTTATTTAGTCGGGTTATATATTCCGGCGTTGACCCGTGCACAGAAAGGCGTACAGTTGACGTCATAATATGTATACATTTTTCGCCGTAATACAATGGAATAAGGTGCAAAAGTGTAAACATCTATGACCGTTACTGTACTATGAATCTTCCTTTATGGTAAAGACAACCTGAGTTGCAACTTGCAGCTACAACGACAAGTTACTGTGTA
Organism: Epinotia ramella; assembly: GCA_947578815.1. Classification (NCBI taxonomy): domain Eukaryota; kingdom Metazoa; phylum Arthropoda; class Insecta; order Lepidoptera; family Tortricidae; genus Epinotia; species Epinotia ramella. The sequence continues at coordinate 1,703,882 of OX388217.1, forward strand.
CCTTCTACTCGTAAGTCGCTGTGTTTTGCCAGTAACTCGCCAGTTGCATTCGCGATGAGCTTTTATACCGTTTATAGGAATTGCGTGGTCAAGAGGCAATCAGTGTTAATGGGCTTTAAGGAAATAAAGTAGTACTTGGAATAGTGATGGGAATCAAGCAATTATAGAACGTGTATTCAAATGATGGCGTGAGTGGCAGTGGGCGGGGCATATAGCACGTAGAACCGATGGCCGTTGGGGCGGAAAGGTTCTCGAGTGGCGACCACGTACCGGAAGGCGCGGCGTGGGTAGGCCCCCCGCAAGGTGGACTGATGACCTGGTAAAGGTTGCTGGAGTCCGGTGGATGCGGGTGGCGCAGGACCGGTCACTTTGGCACACTTTGGGGGAGGCCTATGTCCATTAGTGGACGTCTTTCGGCTGATATGATGATTCAAATGATGTGAGAATAGGGGCGGTTTCCTCAAGTTAAAATTGATGGGGAATCTTCAGATTATTGTAATAAAAATACAAAATATAAATAAAATCATAAAAAGATTATGGACATGGAAAGTAAAGTAAAGTATGGAAATAAGAGCTAAGTTTAAACTTTAAAGCTACCAATACTCACGCTTTTATACAAAAAAAATTGTATTTATGGACCTAATCGGGACCGAAACAGCAATTTACTTTATTTCTCCATACAAATAGCAAACTGACGTCATACTTCTATGTCAATTAGTATGAATCGTTACGGCTGTCGAGGTCCGTCTTTAACCCTTAGGTACTAGTACATAGTTAAGTACTTATGTTCTTTAATTTTTAGTTACTCCCAAACAAAACATTTGTTCCTCTCCAAACCTGGTTCGAATGGCGTCGTAAAAAATCTTAGTTTTGTTTAAGAGCATATATGTATTAGCTCAACAGCATTTTGATATGGATTGGTTTGACTAAATATCAAAGCCTTGCCTCTGAAAAAATCCATCTCAGTCCTAACTAGCAACCATAACCATAGGTTACATCCACAATAATACCAATGACCCCATTTAGCTTGTCATTTAAATTTAAAACAATTGCGTTACGCATGAGATTAGCATTGGGGTCTATTTGACTAAACGTATTGATTTGGGATGGCTTTTAATGACCCGCACGTTCGGTCTGATACCTTAATCACACTATAAACGAAGCAATTTGTCACAACAACTGGGAAAGAAGCAGCTATAGTTAGTTGGAATGAAACTGCAAACATTCAAGTTGCATTATGATAAATTGTAAGGAATGTAATGGCCTTTAGCTTTGCGTACTTTGTTATTTAGCGGTATTTGACGGTTAGAGGCGATTTCTTAGTTTAAAGGCTACCTAGTATAAAGTTACCGATAAAATCACGTTTTTAAAAAGTGACACAGAAGTCACCGTAACACCTAGCGAAAGAAAAAAATATTCAAGCAGATGTATCTATGTAGTAAATGTGATCAACGGTTACTTTTTGTATTCGTTCAGATTATTGTGCCAATGTATGGGACAAATACAATGCTAATGCGAATTCAATATGTTTAGTCGCGTAGATCCCTTGGTGTACGTTATGTTTCCGGTCCGTGTCGCACAATGGCGCCCGCTGCGCGCGCAGCTGTCAAACGTGTTCGCATTATGGCGGCTCTGGCGCGTCGCGTTGTTAAAGCCTTCTGGGAAACTTTAAAATGCCGTCAAACACTACACGGATTTTAGTTCTAAAGTTTAACTTCAGAATTGTTAAGAAGGACCCTGGAGTTGAGTTGAGACACACAAAGCGCAGTCCAATTTTATATAAATCAGAAGTTTAAACGTATGTGTAGTTAAATCGCGGTGTTAGACAGACTGACGCTTAGCTGTTGATCCCGCTTGTCTATGACATCAGTCGTTGTCGTGTAAGCGTATGGCCGTATGGTGGTTTGATGAGATATAGATATAAATACCTAAATACATATAAAACATCCATGACACAGAAACAAATATCATGCTCATCTCATCACACAAATATTGCCCTTACTGGGATTCGAACCCAGGAGCTTCAGCTTCGTAAGCAGCATCACTACCCACTATAGTTGGTGAGATCTTACTTTGAATTTTTGACAACTGTCATTCCGGTATAATAAACATCAAAAATGACATATGATGACATAAATTGAAATGACAGCTGTCAAATGTTCGAAGTATGTCAGTTGGATTATGCCTCTGAAAAACAAAAAAAAAATTTGGGTATAGCTTAGCAGTAGATGAGAAATAAGTTGAGATCGCTGATGAGCTGCACATCTTTACTAAATATACTTCTCGTATCATTCTTAATTCCATTCTTATCTTAAAAGCTTATAAATATGCGTGCTTTCTGCTACTATTTCAAGTAGTTTCTGTAATCTATTTATATTCAAAATCACCATTTAAATAGCTTAACTTGCAAAAAACTGTCACAGCGTCAGCCAATCTCCATTTTGTTTTTGCCGCCATTCCAGATACTTTATAGAACAGCCTTCCGCGTGCCAGCGCCGCCATTTTAATGAAGTTTTTTATCGTTCACACATTGTCTCCGACGTATTGGCTACCAGGAGTACAATCTTACTAGACATTTCGCATTCCAATATGGTATCAATGCGTTAAGCGCACTCGTTCTTACACATTATGCTACGTGCCAAGAATAATGGGAAATAACCAACAGTAATCGCATGTTTCATCCCTACATTGTAATCGTTGCCGATAGAGTCTGTGCAGAGAGAGAACCGTCGTACCACAAAAAGGAACTAACACGATAATTTTACTATGATTTCAAGCAAACTGACATTGTATTTAAAATCATGTTGAATGGGATGAAACCGTGGACCAGAAGGGAAATAATTTTCAGTGGTTTTCGGTTAAATATCTGCTAAATGCACCACAATCGAACGTCAAACTATAGATGTAATGATGTGACAGTGTTGTCAACATAGCAAAAGCCGTAAATTAGGACTGATACGCTCTCAAATCCTATGACGAGTCTCTTTTCGCTCACTCTTTCTCTGCTTTTAAATTTTGATTTTTTGATATTTTTTTTTTTTTGCTGTAATCCAATGTCTTACTTCGTTAAGTATTGAATTGTTATTACATTAGTTTTGGTTAACGAACTATGACTTAATATTATATAAACGCTATTGCCAAGATTCCTGACATGCAGAATAACTCAAAGTGCGTGGAAGGAGTGGAAGTGACGGAGCGCTGCACTTTGATATAACATTGGAACAGGTTGAGTCAGATTGATCTCCTGATTATCGGTTGACGTAAACTTTTTATGTAGTCAGGCCATCAAGCTTATCAGCAGCAAAGAAACATACACTCATCCCTTTCTTTAGGGTAGTACTGCTAGAGAAAAAAAGAGATAGGGTGATTATTTAAGTTACTTTGCAGTGACTAGCAGAGACAGACTTTAACTACATCAGCTTATGGCGAACTGCATAGCGCCTTCCAGAGAAATAATACAGTCAATCGCAAGAATAGTATATCGTTTCTGGACCTACAAAAATAAATGAAAGAAAGAAAGAAAGAAAGAAGACATTTATTCACTACGCAAAAGACACACAGAGACAAAGGGAGTACCAATACAATACAATTTACACATAATGTGTGTGTCTTCGCGGCAGTGAATCGGTCGCTGTCTCAGCATTATGCCGAGGTGTCAGACAGACACCTACAGCGCTGATTTTCAGACAGCAGCGTACGTGACCCACGGAACGCAACACAACATACTGCCGATACAAACCTATACACATAATAAATAAATAATGAACGTATACTCAATTTGTAAAATAAGTAACACAAGCACAATGGGATGAGAGACAATGTGAAAAACGCGAAACGGTTGAAATGAGTACTGAACAAAATAAAGTATCTACATACGTATTCAAGTGTAGTGTACAAGTTTATTATTATACATCCTATGTTATAGACAAATAATAAATACTAGTAGGAAACCTTTGTAATTTAATTGAAACAACCAAATGAATTAACTATTTAATTTGATGTTCAATTATAAAAAGATTTCAGGATATATATTATCTCTTGAATACTTGACTTTCTGTTATTCACACAGATAAACAAGCAACACCCATGCAAAAAATGGTGTTGGATCCTATCTTCAGTACTCGGTCAATCAACATAGTCTCACGGGCGCAAGCTGTACGACTACCATTACCTTAAAACACGAATTCGTTTTTACTCGGCTTTATCAACACGTTATCTGCTGATCAAGTCGCTAATTGACCGATACTAAGTATTTGTACTCGTACCATTACGAGTATTTGTACCCGTTCCACATCCTGTAGTGTTAATTGCAAATCGAGTGGAACTTGCAGTATCTCTATTTGAGCGGGGTTGTATCTCCACTTTCTTGTTGTCGTTCGAAACCTTCGATCTGAGACATTCAAACTATTATTTCAGAAAAAAAATAAAAAAAGAACGCAAAAGCGTTAAATTTTTTTAACGATACCTACATAAATTACATTTATTGATAAACATTTTGCGTTGGATACTATATTAAACTACTTATAGGTAATTTTATTCGATTAAAATAATTGTATATACAAGACGATAACTAACATTAACTAAATTAAATTAAAACTACGTTAAATCTAAAAAAACCGCCAGCTCTTCGGTCACCAGTTAAGGCGGTGCATTGGAAATTATCGCGTGCTTTGAAACGCCGTTCTGACTAGATTAAGAAACAATAAGGTCTGATTTTCAGATATATGATTCTTGACTATATGATTGTTCATCTGATTTTATGGATACATGATTGCTTAAAATTTCCTCGATAGAAAAAAAATCGAAAGTTTTTTACTCAGCCTACTCAAACGATACATTATTTTACGGCACAGTCAAGTAAATACTATAGTATTTTATCTCATCTAAAATCTCACTTTATGAAATTTTAATACACCTTCACTAAGTTAGGTATTTATCGAAATTTGTCCAAAACAGCGATTCCCGAAGAGTGTTACATCTCTTTTTCTCGTGGGCGGAAGGCATCAGCGTGTCTCTGTCTAGGGGGCGTGTACGACTCAAATCAAGGCACCCCCTTAAGTCAACCAGACGTTTCGCGGTTTCCGCAAATAACTTTTGCGCGCTGGGACCCCACGGATCGCTGGTCTCGACGCCAAATGGTATATACAAAGTTGTTATCTCTGCCGAGGCCTCTCTATTTAAGTGTTTCAGTTTTTCACATTTTAGGTGTCACATGTGACAAATACATAATTATGATCACTTCACACTGCTGCGCTACATGTGCGAAAATACCACCTGGCCTAAAATGTGGTACTCACCACGGGCGGTGATAAAGAGCAAGGGACACCCATATCACGAAACAAATTATTTCATTAAATCTCTTTGTTTTCGTGTTATTTTTAACGAGGAAGTTACCCCGATCATTTTATAAACGATATGATACAGAGAAAGAATATAATGGAAAAATAAACCATCTTCGTCTGTAGCCCCCGACAGGATTCGAACCTGCGACCTTTCTATTAACGCTAGGACATTTGGCTTCGTGCATCAAATGCTGCGATCTGAGAAATTCTTTATTTTATTGCTCTAGGTGAGTAATACAATACAAATACTCTTTATTGTATACCTCAATCTATGAAAACAATACAGAATAACAATAACTTACAATAAGAGGTTAACAACAGGCGGTCTCATTGAAGAGCAATCTCTTTCAGACAACCTTTGGGTAGCGGAGAAATAGTAGCAAATATTTAACTAGTATTTGATAAAAAATAAAATAATAAGCTTATAGTACATACAAGTATGACAATGATAAACATACACACATAAAACATAATGTAGGTATGTACTATCACTTAGAAACCGTATGATACATTATGCACGATACGCCACATATTATTTTAATCAGCGTATCTTGAAGTTAGCTGTTCGCACGCAACCAACGTATCTAATTCTGATGCTGGACCGGTTGACTACCAGTAAATCCTTGTATATGGGCCGATAAATATGGCCATGTTATAGAATCTTTATGGAACTTTATATAGAAAACACCCGTGAGTCTCAGACTTGTTAAAATATACGTTAGCGAGCGATATTCAGCCTGGAAGATGTGAGTAACCCATCGGATAAAATGGTTGCAATAAATCATGGTATGAATAACAATTCCTTTAAAAAATATAAACAAACAACGCCCATTCTACGTAACTATTATGTTATGAATAACAACAAATTAAATGAATCTGTGTTTATTACTTGGGATTTTTTTTTCACAGCTTAGTCTCGACTCAACTATCAAAGATACATCCGTTTCCGCGAGTAAATATTACTTATTAAAACCTAAAACTATTTAATCTGATTATATTGCGTAGTATTTGCGTATTATCAATAAGAGTTTTCATCATTACTTCTGAGGGAGAGAACTTGATGTTAAAGGGACTAACTGAAACCGGTGATCAGGCTATAATTATGTGAATGGTGTAGTTGAAACAAATTTCATCTGAGTAAAGCATTTTATTCAGCGGTTTATGCGTGAAGAGGTAACGGACAGAGAAGCAGACAGACACACTTTCGCATTTATAATATTAGTATTGATTATATTACGAGTATCTGAGGGCATGTCATCTCATTGATGTATCAAACAATAGTCAAAGCCGTTACTACAGTGTGTTGCGAAAGGAAGACTTCCGCCAATCGTACCAGTCAATCACCGTACGACGGGAGTTACCGGGCCGGAACCGGCTTGCGAAATACATTAGTTATCGAACATGTAACTGGTACAGTCAGCCGTAGGGATCGTAGGATGCTGGCTTTATAAATAAATATTATGGAACAGTCTTAGGGTGCCTTTCCACCAGAGATGTGCTATGCCATGCTATGCAAGAGATGTGATATGCTAGCAAGCATAGCACATCTCTGGTGGAAAGGCACCCTTAACATGGCAGACGCAGCCCGTTTGATATCTAAACTGATGGGAACCCATAGCAACGCGGCAACGCGCCATCTGCACGGTTAGCACAAGACGGCGCGCGAGCTCTCTCGACCTCTCTCGCACTATCCGTCTCTCTCTTATTAGAAAACTTAGAATGAGATGGATACTGCGAGAGAGCTCAAGAGAGCTGATGCGACGTCTTGTGCTAGCCGTGCTGAAAGGAACGGTCGTGAACATCAAAATTCATAATTATAACATACCGCGCCAAGCCAATTGGATGCACCCATCTGTCGCCAAGCCAAATGTAGTTCCCGAGAATCCCGCACCAGGAAAAAAAAAACTGTAATTTTTTCCCAAGCAATAACTTCTACGATGCCTCAGAAAGTTGTATCATGTCACCCTGTGGTCGTCAGCTGAGGCAGAGAGGCGTCTCTAGCCCCATGTAGCGCTCGGGTGCATTCATTATCGTAGCGCCCTCTAGCGCGCGCTAGCGCAGTGTTAACGCCCTGTGAGTGGCGCTCGGCGCCCCCTAGGAGCGTGCGCCCGGGTGCAACGCAACCCCTGCACTATAGGTAAAGCCGCCCGGCACCGTTGGGTTGATCAGCTATACACTCCCAAATACGCAGAATTTTCAATGAATAGCTACGTGATGGTTAATCCGTCGGCTGCGTGATCCGTACGTGATAGTTAATATGTTGTAATTCCTGTTGACTGTACATTCATGTAGCGTAATATGTAAAGTAGACTAGTATCGGAAGGGCAGGGCGTGTGCACTGGAGCGGGATAATTCCTTATTGTTAAGAATTATTGCTTTGAGTTCAGCACTTGTGTATGGGCGGAGCGGAGAGCGAGACCATATGAGCGAGCGATTAAACCTTTCGATTTCCGATGGCTCCCCAGGGAGCCACTAGTTCAAATAGTTTTATCCACAACGATTTTTAAGGGCGGTTACACACGGCGGATTTTGCTGCGGTACAAATGCAATATACCTATTGATGCAAGCGATCTATGGCTAGTGTCGTGAAACAGACACGCATTCATGAAACGCGTGTTGGTATAATTGAAAAAGTCGCCTTGTCTAACGCCTCTAAATTATATAGGTAGGTAGTAAAAGGGCAGTTATGTTTGAAGGCATATTATATGGGCACAATAGTTCTCAAGCAGTGTCTCAAGACGAAATTCTTTGACGGCGATGACATATGACACTGAAACGTGGTCGCTTACTAAGGGCCTCATAAGAAAGCTCAAAGTCACCCGAACGGCAACGGAGAGGGCTATGTTGGGAATTTCTTTGCGTGATCGCACCAGAAATGAGGTTATCCGCAGCAGAACCAAGGTAATATAGCCCTCCGAATCGCTAAACTTGGGGCGAAAAGGCGAGTAGTCCACAAGGTGGACTGATGACCTGGTAAAGGTCGCGGGAGTCCGCTGGATGGGATAGGCCTGTGTCCAGCAGTGGACGTCTTTCGGCTGATATGATGATGATGACAATCGTTCTAAAATATCTCAAACCTAAAAAGTTCACAGACCTACAGATTGACAAATCGCTATCGCTTCTACACCATATACGATCTGCCTACGTGATTGACATAGGTGAAGCTACAGCAGCCAAGATCAGTTTCGGTTCAACCGGTGTGCGCGTGCGACTACAATACGATTATATTCGGCCGGTTCGGTCAGCTCAGTCCGTTCAACAGTTTGTGAAGGTGATGTGATTTGGCAATTGTTAGTGTGGGAACCTGTTGCGATAAGGTAACGTAATTGTGTTTAACAAGGATGGATCGTGTAGATTGTGATCATATGAATGGTGTTTTTATATAGATAAATAGAAGTTACCAAAAAATGTTTCGGCCTCCATTTGTACCTACTTATTTTTTATGCAATCAAGTTTAAATAAATAAACGTTCCAGTGGTTGAGACTTTTATTAAACACATTCAGTGTCAGGAATCGCCACGCTCGTGGCTTATACCGTGGTTTTCCCGCTAAGTAGCGAAAATCGCCAACGGCTAAGGCGCCAGCTACGCGGCTCCTGGCAGTGAAAGTGTTAAGCGGGTGCATTGGAAACCCCCTTAAAACTTTCATAACACATACCTACAGCCTGATATTACCTTGCTTTAGATGCAGTAATCAAAGCACTGCTAATTTAAACATGTTGAGTACCGAGAATCGAACCCTGGACCTGTTTTCCGCTTTTATAAAACGGCTACTTGTTATTACGCCGATTGGTTAGTGGGCATGGGATATTATGGGGAAACTGTTTAACGCAAACCCTATTGGTCATTATGCGTAAAATATAGGTAAACAAAAACATTCGTATTGCCAATTACGTAAATTATACAAATGTCAATGGTCAAAATGCGTACAAATGCGTTCAGTCCAGAAGCTTTTATGAGCTTGTTTGAATAGCTAACGTATAACGATGCCATTTACATATGATTACAACAGCTACGTTTTTTAAACATATTACCATATTTAGTCATTAATTCTACTTCCAACTTCCAATTCAAAGTATTAGGTTACAAGTTGAAGTAATCTTTTGTATATTAAGGCGCCGTAGGTTCAGCGAAGTTAAGCGAACAGAGTTTTTGAAACAATATAATGCTTCTGTTTATAATAATATGGTTTTAATAAAATACGAATAGTAATTTTGAGCCTTTTCTGGAGCGAGATCAGTGATTCGAAACATGATTAAGCAAGTTTCGCTCGATAGAAAAAAATCACGAACATAGGTCTAAAATACACTTAAAATATTCGTAACAAATTATGCACAATAGCTAAAAATATTAAACTTGCTTCTAAAAATCGGGAATGTGATGTTTGAGAAAACTCAGTGATTTTTTTTTATTTGTTTAAACGGCCAAAAAATTAAAATTAAAAAACATGATATCCGCGCTTCTGAGCACGCACTTTCATCTCGCTCACGCTTATGCTAAGTGAGAGGGAGAGAAGACCATGAACCTACGGCGCCTTAAATGGCCGAAGCAGCCATTTGTATTTTACTGTTCTTGTACCTACTTCAGGCCACCGGTGATAACTTAAATCTTAAGAGTCGCCAGGACGCTCAACTCTCCATACAAACGTAGTTTGGTTTTCATTTTAAAACGACATGCTAGAATAACATGTGACTTTGTAACACAATAGGATCCGCCGGCTAGAAACTAGTTTTTATTGCTACAAATTAAAATACATTAAAATAGGGCAAATAGAAAGTTCGTCATACAAAGTCTCTAATAATGTTTATGGGTGACAAATAATCTCAGAAGTTTCAGGAACCTCTCCCGATATTTTTTTTAAGTTCCATTTAGGAAACTTTTAATCTTGTATGAAGAATATGTTAATGTCAAAAATTAAATTTTTGGTACAAGCTTTTATTGCCAACAGATTTTTTTTCTGTATACCGTCATCAACTACTCATTGAGACAATTCTAACGAGCTCAAACTCAACGGGGTCACGTCGCTTAAGTACTGAATTCCCATGGCCACCTTCAGTGTCCATCATCAGATCAGCTCGATGGTACCATAATGTTGAATTATCTTCCAAACTAACTTATACCCAAAATTTCAGCTCAATCGGTTGAGGGTTGAGGTTAACTGGTTCAAATTTCAGTTCCAAGATTTGTCCCACACTAACAAACTAACAAACAGATCAAGTTAAATAAAAGCTTGTAGGTAATAATCTATAACTACCCACAACTTTTTACATAGACAGTTTCTCGGCGATTCCAATTTATATAATATGGGAAATAAACCAGACGAAAATTGAGGTTCGAAAACTAAAAGAAAAAAACTCGGTAAACAAGTCTAGTTAGACTTGAGAAACCTCCATGTGAGAATGCGATTCTTCTTTGGTAATTTTTGGACACAAATTATCAATCGATACGTTGCTGGCGATTTCTTTTCCCATAAATTACATTATCGATTAAATAACTAGTTCAGACATTCGATCTATTAACCTACTGCTATTTATTAGCTCTAGAGCCCATAATAACATACTGGGCATATTTACAAAATACTTATGTTAAAATATCTAAATTACCATATGCCAAGTTAGGAATAAAACAAGATTAATGTAAAATGGATCCATACTCGTATTCAGAGTGACTTTGCACGACACGAGCGAGAACAAGTTTTTTGTCGCATTTGAATGTTATAATTTAAACGTTTTATTTAATTTAGGACTAATGTAAACTATTTTAATAATCTTAGTAAATATAGCACCCAGAAACTGAAGTAAAAATTAAAAAAAAAACTATTTATATGCAAAATTTTCGTAAATCCACTTAAACTACATCCGCCAAATCGTACAAAATCAGAACCTATTAAAACTGAACTATTAAAGTTAAATATTGGTTATCTATTCTTTTCTGTTTTACCAATATTATGGTTGATTAATTTTGAATTGACAGCTAGTCATTACCAACTATCATTTCAAGTTGAACTTCCATAAAACATACGCATTTGGTCCCCGTGCGTAAAAACTGGTTCGAAGGAGCCAATCGTGCGTTACCCATTACTCCCAATTATCCACAGTTCATAATGTAGGAAAAAACGTGCGGCCGCATTCATTATTAATTTCTATAGTTATTGAATACATCGGTTCACACCTTTTTGTTTTATTTGTTTGTGAGGCTTCGATGAGCTTTTGGTTTTGTTGTTTTTTTTTACCACGATTCCTATTCATACTTTTTTCCACTTTGTTCCAACTGGTGAATACAATTTTATTTAACTTTTTTCCACATTTTGTTTTCGTAATTTATAGTGGAAATCTTAACTTTTGCGATTGTTACGAAAGAAAACTAAACGAACCTAATCTAATAAATCAGAAAAAAACATATCGGGTACGAGCAAAGTCGCGATTCCTAGTAGTGAATGTGTTAAAGAATAATAATTGATTACCTATGAACTGTAGTTCCAAAATATTGGGGCGCTTGAGCTCCTGAAAGTTTGTGTCAAACTATAACGAGTATAATATTATAACTGCTTATATCATATTATATTAAACAAGACATTATATACCAAATGTGCTCTTGGGTCGTGTATAACTGCAGTTATTGAATACATTAGCACTCACACCTCTGTTTTATTTCTTTGTGAGACTCCGATGAGCTTTGGCTTTTATAGTTGTTTTTGCCTTCATACTTGTACCTAATTGCCATCTATTATAATAATCTTGAATACCGTATCGTTTTCATTGGTGAAAACAGGGCTAGTTACAATGGCGATAGTTAATTAATCATTTCAATATGTAGGTATGCTTCAATGACGTCAATACGGTTACATGTTTTAAATGAAATTATACTCTAGATACCTACAGATCAAAGTGCGCGCACAATTTGACGTGTGCCCGCGGAAACAAATGCACATAACTCATTGGAATCATATTAACAGTTCGAAGTGTCTAACCAAATTGGCTTCTGGGTCATTCACAGGAGGCTAGTAACAGGGTTCCGTTTGGTATCCTTTGGGAACTCGACCCTAAAATTGCATTTCCTGACCCCTAATATGAATATTTAGACACCAAGTTTGTGATTCTAAGTAATTTAGAACTTGAGATATTAATAATAAATACCTATAATTCAACATTACCGCAATAAAATTTAAGATGGCTGACGGAGGAGTTCGTTCCGATCAAAATCCAAAAAAACGTGTTTTTTTTTCAGCGTGTCCACATTATTACGTGAAACTGCCCCACTACTTAGCCCTTGTACGCACTGCACGGCTAGCCGCGTGCGGCTTGCCGTGCGGTCGGACAAAACATAAATATGAAACCGCAAACGCAAAACCTCTACGCACTAAGCGGGTGGCCGCAACCGCACCGCAAGTGCGTATGGGGCCCAGGTTCGCTTATTGAAAGACCGAGCGAAGCGAACGTTCTTCTTTCAGCTCAGGCTAACGTTATCTCGTAGATATAGGCATCTGTTCGGATAGACATCCTTACGTAACATCCGGGCTGTCCGGCTGTTGTACAGTCGACAACACAGCTAACTGACCATCGGAAATCTAATCTGACCTTAAGTGCATTGTCTAGGTTTTCACGGTATGGTCAGTTAGCTGTGTTGTCGAACTTGTCGACTGTACATGTCGCATTTCTCAACCGACTCTCGTGAAATCTTGTGAGCAGCATGTCAATCACGTAACACATTGAAAGAAAGAAAGAAAGATATATTTACTCACAAACACAGGTCACACATATTAAATAATAAAATAAACAAGAAAAGCACATAAAACATGAAAAAAGCGTGTCTCTGCGGCAGTGAACCGGACACTGGCTCAGCATTATGCTGAGGTGTCAGACACCTGCAGCGCTGATTTTCAGCCAGCACCGTTGGTGACTCACGGAAACGTCATACAATTTACTATATAAACTAATATACTATTTGGATAGACGAGAGAGAAATAAATATAAATACCAGGTGAGATGTAATGTAGTTCTACCTACATTCAGCATCAATACAGTAAACTATATCAACAACTAAATAAAACCCCACAATCCCCCACCAACCCCACAATCTTTTCCGCTTTGCCTTAAGGTTTGACTGGTAGAGAATGCCATATGGCATTAAGTCCGCCTTTTGTACGATAAGTTTTCTTTTGTGTAATAAAGTTTAAATAAATAAATAAAACTAATTAAAAACAGGCAATTCGCATTGTGCGCGCGTCAGTTAGATCTAAATGTCACTTTTTATATGGGAAAATGACAGTTGGATCTACCTAACGCGCGCTCAAAACGTTACGTGATTATACCATCAGAGGGGCACCGCGAAACGAAAACGAATTTCGTTCATGTATCTCCGTCTCTATCGCACTTGCCAATTCGAGCGACAGAGAAGGAGATACACAAACGAAGTTCGTTTTCGTTTAGCGGCAGCCTCTCAGGTTTCATAATTATATTTTTTTTGTCAATTCAGTTTTTGGAAAGTGTCAAAAAAATATGTTGCACACAGACTCGCTAGTTTTACTGCTAATAGAGGCTAATAGTAAATAATGGACCCGATTCTACGTGTACATGGCTAAACTAAATTGTCTAATTTTTGAACATAATTTAGGCGGCAGATTAAAGACGACATATTTAGAATAGCATTTAGGCAGCTAAGTAAGTTGTATAGACCGCCTAAAATAAAAAACGTCTGATTCAAATTAGCGCTGTCATTTGATTATGACAGCTGCTCATAGAATAGTAAAGTGTTTTAGCGACACCTAAATAAAATTAAGAAGTTTAGAGGCCACTGTAGAATCGGGTCCACTATTGCAACCAGTCCCTATTTATAAGTTTAGTGTCCAAAGTTTTAAGAGGCGAGTCTTCATATGAAACTATTGTCATTTACTATGACGCTCGCAGATTGTGACGTCACTAACTGCGACCGTTTTCTCTCTCTAACAAGCAATATTAAAACGGTTGTAGCTTCGTAATTCTTTGAGAAATTGAGATATCTGAATATTCTGCAAGGGACTTTCGCCAATAGGCATATTTTTCTGCCTTCTTTCTTTTGGGGTAATAATAAATTTTGAGTCTACACCCGTATTAACACTATTAACGTTAACTTTCGAAACACAATAATACACCATTTTCTTTAAACGTTAGTAATTAAGATAAGTCCTACAAGATACTTTTCTCAAAAATGGCCCGCAAAGGGAACATAACTCGCTACATATTGAAAGGTAAAGTGTATAGTTTAAGGTCAGATCTAAATTAAAAAATAAAAAACATTGCAGGCCGCCTGGAATGTTGTATATAAATTCCTTTATTTGTCGAGTAACGAATTTTTTTTTAAGTAGAAACTGGCATATAAAAGACGGCACAGCTCGTATTCAGCCAATTCAACTCGTATTTTTCTGTTGCAAACACGACGTTTTTGTATGTGTCTCAAACAGTTTGCGTTTTTTGGTGGAAAAATACACTTGCGATTCTGTTTAAAAAAAACGGCGGGAAATCGTGAATATATTCACGTTGTGCAACGATATTTACAGTTTATATAAATTTAGTATTTTTTATTCCCCCATTTTTGAGAAAAGCACTATATGAGCCTCAGCTGGAATGGCAATTGCAGGCTTCGTATTATAATTAAACGGACTAGCAAGCTCGTCCGTTTAAACAAATACTCAGCCTGCAATTGCCTCCTTTCCCGGCCACGGCAATAATGTAATATAACCTTGTAGGTACTTTTAACATAATAATTACATCAAATATGACAGTTACACTGTGTTTCGAAACACCACAAAAGAAACCACATGCAATGATTTGCATAACACAACAATTTACATTATGACTATTATGAGTTATGACACTAATTCACATAATCTCCCCTATTACCCGTCGAGTATTCGCGCGTCATAACCTATAATTTAAAAGTCATAACATGTAGGTACCAAAACGCACTGGCATCTTGTCAGATTCACAAAGAAAATAATTCTAAAACTATTGCATTCCAAATTCGATTAGAACGCAAATGTCCTTAGATTCAAAATGAAACTGTCATTTGTTTTCAGTTGATTCCTTTCGTAACAAAAATGTGACGCGTCTTCAAATTTAGAACGCATTAAGACAATGTGAAATGCAATCGAAATTCAATCATAACTCAATGGCATTGGATTGAGAATAGATTAATATGTGTGATGATTGTATTCTCTTTTGTTTTTGAAGTGTGATGAGGTATTCAAGTTGAGTGCGAGTCCGTGAGAGCTCAGTGTTTGAACTTTGCGGTCTGCGGACACGGAGGAATGCAGTTGGTTATTTAATATCACTTGTGTATTGACGGATTCATTTAGTTCTACATTCTACATACTTACGCAACTAGTTCAATTGATTTACCTAGTCCAAATCTGTACCAATTTCAAATATAAATAATTAGCAAGAAGAAACCGCTCAAAATGTAACCCGACTACCAAAAGTAACTGAAAAAATGGTTATTTTTTAATAGAGAAGGCAGCCTATGTCAGTCGGAGCATAATTTCGAATCGATTGACACCGCTTTTATCAACATCGATTTGTATGGAACTTTGTATGGAGCTACGATATAAACGAGTTCCATGCGGACGGAATAGCGGGCTGAAGCTAGTCTTAGGTATATAATTATTATTCTACTGGTATAATAATTAAAAAAATAAACAAATATTTTTTTTACAACGACGGTGGCAAACATGCATACGGGCCCGCCTGATGGTAAGCGGAAACCGCAGCCTATAGATAGGCGCATGCAACTCTAAAGGAGGTCTCCAAATTGGTAGGACCTATTAAAAAACTTGCATTTACGCGTATGCGCCCTTTTTCATAATTTCACTATTTCTGCAAAATAAATTGCTCAACATTTTTTTGTACATTGACAAGTAAATCTTATCAGACACTTATCAGTACGGTCCTAATGATCTCGTTTAAGCATTCCTTCCTAAACAAGCCACTACATACGTTAGTTAGTAATTTTTTCTACTAAAACACGTCTGTCAACGGGCTTAACCGTAAAAACACATATAAAGGTGTTGGGCATAAAAAGTGTGCGTTCACCTGTCATGTCAGTGTAACCACGTAACGCACTAGGTTACAATTCGACTGGTTATAACGACAGCTAGCGACATAACGACCAACATCCCTTTTTGGGATATAAGTCAATGATCTCACGAAACGTAACTAATCATATTTTGTCCATTAGAAATACATAACACTCTCTAAGTCCATATATTCAGTGCTCTGTTGAATTAAGGGGTAAACAATGCGTCAATTTATGAGGACTTTAAAGTGGCTAGTAGCGGATATAAAGGTTATATCGGCATAATATAATGTGCCCTTCATTTTTCTATGACAAGATCTTCGATCCGAACTTTATCTTCTAAAAACAACTAGTAACAACTAAGGGTAAAGAATCGATATATCGACCCTGTTTCAAGTTACCCCTGTTTCAACTCGCCCCGGTTTCAACCTGCCCCGGCCCATGACTCAATTTCCTATCAACAGCACTCGTTAATTTATCAACCCCAAATTAGGTACTGATGTTAATTTAATAGGTCACTTGTTGACAAGAATCTTAATATACTTAAGTAATTAGTTATTCAACTTGTCTCGGAGCACGCGCCAGTCCTAAGTTATTTATGTTACATTACCAACGGAGTTTAATATTCGTGAACCTTATTGCAAAGGCATAAGGTCTATCAAAGGTCAGTTATTTATGCTACTAGTTGTACCGTCATTAGGGGGCGTTTACGCGGAAAAATTCACGCTATTTTGTTTTTACGCCATATTTTACATTGCCCTGAGTTTGAGGCTTAGATGCTTAGGCACTTAAGTAACAGAGATTTTTCTACAAATATAGATATTTCGTACGTCAACCGAGCAACATTCCAGAGTATATGGAAAGTTGTTCATTAGTACTTGGATACCGTGGTGTTATGTACGTTTTAATTAGTTCGTGACTGGATAATACGTAATGAAAATATGTCGCGTCCGCGCTTAATTATTTTAATTGAATCCTAATAAGTACATTTATTTTATACGGCTTGATCATCAAACGTATCATTTTCATAGAAGTAAAAACGTTTATTTATATAATTAATCGTATGCCGGTAGTGTACAACAGGGAAAATTAAACAATATTATATGAGGATTATAAGCCTAACCTTGATATTATTATGTAAAATTATACAAGAAATAAATATTTTCATTATTTCCATAAGCCATCAAAGAGATCCAAGTAAAAACAAGACACAACAAAGAAACAACAAAATAAAAACCGGCCAAGAGCGTGTCGGGCCACGCTCAGTGTAGGGATCCGTAGTTTTTGTAATATTTTTAAAAAACTATTCATCTTATCAAGTTTAAAATAATTTTCCTAAAAGTTTTTATAAAGTTCTACTTTTGAGATTTTTTTCATATTTTTTAAACTTATGGTTCAAAAGTTAGAGAGGGGGACATACATTTTTTTTTACTTCTGGAGCGATTATCTCCGAAAATATTAACATTATCAAAAAAATATTTTAGCAAACCTCCATTCATTTTTAAATACCTATCCAACAATATATCACACGTTAGGGTTGAAATGAAAAAAACACTCCCCACGTTACGTATAGGGGAGGTACTCTAATAAAATAAAGTAAATCACTTTTTATTTTTCACTTTGTCGGTGTGATTGATATACATATTAGTACCAAATTTCAGCTTTCTAGTGCTAACGGTTACTGAGATTATCCGCGGACGGACGGACAGACAAAGCGAAACTATAAGGGTTCCTAGTCGACTACGGAACCCTAAAAAGGGCTATAGGCCTCCCCTTCCGATCTCCACAAGTCCACATACGTTTTTCTCTTTCACACACATAACCGACTGTCCGCTGTCCGCTAAGTTACTGGCTTTAAGAATCCATAGATTAACCCGACTAACCTATTCTTTTTTTTCAGTGATGGTGTGAGCGCATGGTGTCGGCGGTGCTCGAGGCGGCTGCGCGCGGCGACGCGGCGCGGCTGGCGAGCCTCCTGCGCGCGCAGCCCGCCCATTGCGATGCTGTTGACGAGGTGGGTTGGCACAATAGGGAATATGCATGTGATTTAGAAATGGACAAAAAAAATTACGTGTAATCTATATTGCTTAATAAATATACACACATGACTATTTTTTCAAATTATCATGTTTCTATTGATAAAATACATTGTTTAAAAGTACTATTTTTCAAATTCCCTCGCAAATTTCCAAAACGCAACGCTATTGGCGGAGCGAAACGTGACGTCACCGTGCAGGTCGTTAGTATGATTATTGAAAGTTATTCGCATTGTTTGGCCGCTGTTTATGATAAATAATCAGTGTTTTTTGATAATTATTAAGTGAAAAAAGACTCGCCACAATGACTGAAGGCGGTTTTGTCAAGGCACAGTCGGATAATCTGCCTAAAATTGATGTGTTCATGATGACTAAATTTAATACATACTTCGCAAATATTTGTGACTTTACGTCCGCTGAACTAAGAGGAGTAAAAGCTGCAAGGTAAATAAGTTACAGATATTCAATAAATTTTCATATTCCTTGTTTTTATACTCGTGAGATTGGTCAATTAAATAATTATAACCTATTTTGGCGATTCAAATAGCTAGACTTTTAAACTACTTCAAATAGGTGTCTTTGTTAAATAAGTGGAATAAAAAACTAGTAGATATTTATCCATACTATATACTATTTTACTATACTATAACTTTATATATTATATATACTAACTTCTGCCCGCGACTCCGTCCGCGTGGAACTCATTTATATCGTAGCTCCATACAAACTTTCACCCCCACTTCATCCCTTTGGGGGATATGGGGGGAGCTACGATATAAACGAGTTCCACGCGGACGGAGTCGCGGGCAGAAGCTAGTTATATTATATATTTTATATATACTTACTTAATAATCCATACTAATATTATAAATGCGAAAGTGTGTCTGTCTGTCTGTCTGTCTGTCTGTTACCTCTTCACGCTTAAACCGCAGAACTGATTGCGATGAAATTTGGTATGGAGATAGTTTGAATCCCGGGGAAGGACATAGGATAGTTTTCATCCTGGAAATCACCCCCTAAGGGAATGAAATGGGGGGTTGAAGTTTGTATGGAGCTGCGATATAAACGATTTCCACGCGGACGGAGTCGCGGGCAGAAGCTAGTAAATTATAAATGCGAAAGTGTGTCTGTCTGTCTGTTTGTTACCTCTTCACGCTTAAACTGCTGAACCGATTTGGATGAAATTTGGTATAGAGATAGTATAAACGAGTTCCACGCGGACGGAGTCGCGGGCAGAAGCTAGTATTATATGATCAAAGATATGTAGGTACCTATTAGGAATGTTAAATGTTGAGAACATCTTTATGAACTTTAACAAACTAGGTTGTTTTCGTCAAGGCTTATAAATAAAACAAATTTGTGTAGGTCACTCAGTAAAAAGGATTAAATTCTTTTAACTTCGATCAACAGTGCAAACAAAGAAACTTAGCTAAAACGTTTCTTGATCAAAATCAACACTCGTAGTCAGCTGTTGATCAACAAAAATCATAATATTTGTAACATTAATAACTAAAAAAATTGGGAATCAGAATAGTTTTATGAATAAGTATATAATACAATTTTGAGGTTAGGTTATTGTTTACCTATATTGTTCGCGAGTCGTAATAAAAAAGATTTTAGGTACATACATATTTAATACTCACGTCGAAATGATCTTCACAACAATATAAACTACTCAAGCACGATACATTATCTGTCCTCATCGCCTTACACCACTTTATCCTTATATTTGCACCTTTGGGCATATGAAAATATTTGCAGTTTTAATGTGATTTTCACACATAGGGACAATACAATATTTATAATAAGCTTTTGTGTGCCCATTACAATAAGTTGATCTTATAAGCTTTAATCACTCACATTTATTAAAAGTGTGAATCAAACACTTTGTTGTTAATTTGTTTAAGAACCGCCGTGCACTAAGCTGCACAAATGAGCGCGCCAAAATGGTGGCGTTTTGATCGTCCGAAAATGATAGTAATTTTTTTTTTTTTTTTTAGCTTATTTAATAATATTGTGAAAGTGTTATATTTTTTTCCGGTTATATAATTACTTATAGAATAGATAAAAAAAATGAAAAAATGTCATGAATATTCCCTATTGGCCGCTAGATGTCGCTGTACTGAGCGAGTTGATTGCTGAATCGCACTAACGATGTTTCACCGTGAATCCTTAGGCACTTGGGATAAACTGTGTGAATATTAGCAAACTGCTGTATGCTACGGTTTGGCAAGCCGTATACTCATTTGCCAGCGTCGTAGTTTCAAAAACATTAGTACCGGACAATAATTGTATATCGGATTTAGCGATGCTACGAGTATTTTTTTTCCATTTCGGATAACTCGAATTGATTCGGCCGCTAACTCGGCTCACATCAACCGGAAGGGAACCTCTTCGCGGCAGCCGCCGAATCTGCGAGAGTCGAGTTCCGCAAATTCGTATTATTGATTCGACGAGTTGGCGACTCGCATGCACTCTCATTCGTTATCCGCATTTATCAGGCGGTCACCCATCCAAAGACTGACCGCTGCCATTTGAGCAACTGTATGAAAAAATATTTATCTAGGTTGTGCTCAATTTTCAAGGCAATTTGCGTTTCTGAACAACTGCGATAGATGTTATTGCGTTTATGTCAACATAAGTGCTAGTTTATCGCGACTATAGTCAATTGAAAGTCTGTCGTTTCACGTTTCAGTACAAGTGCATTGCAGGCAAAGTGCGTTTCTGACGATAAGAGTGTGGACAATCGATATTATGGCCAAATGTGAATTTGGATAATTACGTTTCTGTACAGGTTTCGGGTGAAGTGCGTTTTTGTCGACATGAGTGTGGTCCTACCGCGATTCTGGCTTAATAAGAATTTGGATAATTGCGTTTGTGTTCAGGTGCGTTACGGGTGAGGTGCATTTCTGTCCACATGAGAGCTGTCTAATCGCGATTCTGGCCAAATGCAAATCTGGTTAGTTACGTTTGTGTCCCAATACTATTAAACCGCATTTCCGATCCGTATCAATTCTATAGTTACGTATACCTACGCGAGTCAAACGGTCAGTGAAGATGAGAGTTGCGAAGGAACTTGATTTGAATATTTCGAATCAACTCGTTAAACTCTTTATTCTAATCAGACAACTCGACTCGCCCATCGCTAATCGGATTTTCGATTGGAGAGAGATCCCAGTTTATATAATTTGATCTTGAAACCCTTCTGAATTTTATATCTTCGATCTCTGGGCTAAGGAACAATTTATGCTGCTTCCATGTTCTCTGCTAACAACCATTCAAACAAATGTTCTCGCGTACATCACACCAAGGTTTAGGCAGCTGCAACATTCCAGTAGCCTCTTATATGGAGTCTGCACCCCATCGTGAACAAATTGATGCCTTACAAAATTGATTCTACGCTACCAAGCCATTCTAACCATTATGACTTTAAGATAAGGTGCAGGTGTATAATTTATGCGGGTCAAGCAGACTTTATAGGATCCTTCGATGAATAATAGTAATTAATGCACCAATATCTCATGTTTTGTTGTCGAATCGATTTCGATTTTATATTGGGTACTTAAATTGACCATTTTAGTTTATCGATTTTTGTTGTATGCTAATGATTTTGCAAATAACTACCGTGGGTACTAGATTTTTAACCGTGTAACGGCTAAAATTGATTGCGTGGGATTGGCGTGGGGCTTTACAACATTCTGTGTAATGTTTTGTATTTTTATGGGCTCTCGCTTTAGACCTAAATGCTTAGAGTTTTGATGATCGATAAGTGAGTCAGTGACAAAATGAAGAAAATTTGACTAGTTATAATTCTTAAACTAATGGTTCAAATTGAATTAAATTTGAAATATACCGTGTTTATACAATGCCTGCTTGGTTACTGAAAATTCGGGCTTGTAGTTTTAT
Organism: Epinotia ramella; assembly: GCA_947578815.1. Lineage (NCBI taxonomy): Eukaryota > Metazoa > Arthropoda > Insecta > Lepidoptera > Tortricidae > Epinotia > Epinotia ramella. The sequence goes on from OX388217.1 coordinate 1,726,214, forward strand.
CCACAACGAAGTTACAGGGGGGTCACAAATGGCCTAAACTGCTTCGAGAAAAGGATGGTACAGTCGACAACACAGCTAACTGACCATACCGTGAAAACCTAGAACCTTATTACAATGCACTTAAGGTCAGATTAGATTTCCGATGGTCAGTTAGCTGTGTTGTCGACTGTACGGCCGTGCCGCAGTTTTGCTCGACTTGGCGGGGGCACTACGGTGCCCCCAGATTTCGAGTCGAGTATATTTTGTGAACATATATTTATCAATATAATTATGTGCCCATAGCCAAGTTTACTTTGGGACTATAGGTAGATGGATTTGTGTAAGATTGTCACCAAGAATGTATCCATTTATATCACATTTTCTCACAAACCTTGAGCGTAACTCGTAGCCCTCAAATAGGTACTTAATTATACCGTAAAGTTAACCCTTAAGCTCCTTAAGCGATAGTAGCCTGGCTTAGTTCGCTCGTGATAGTGTCCCACGATATGTCCCATCAATCATGGCCGACCGTCGACGTCGTCGGTTTAATGCCTCGACCACAGATTATAAAATGTTCTTACGAACCTCTACGTACACAGACACACTACAGTTTTACATACATATATAAATATAATCACGCCTATTTGCGGGAGGGATAGGCAGAGATCAAGGGTTTTTACTTTCTACGCTCGCTCTTGACAAACCTTTTTTGCTTCATTCACTTTCATGACACTCCTCGTACATGCTCGTCGGTTCAGGGTACTCTTGACTTGACCCTTATTATATGAAGACCAGTCGTTGGGATCCGTGGAGATATTTACCTATGAAGTTAATGGAACTCTAAAATCGCAGATTCTTACGCAATCAATGTCTCAACTTGGCCGTTAACTTTACGTAAAGTAAATCCGAGGATCGGCGCATTATTCAAGATCTCGAAGATAAGAACACGATCATTATAACTTCCAAAATCTCCTATCAAACTACTCCGCTACTATTCAATTCAAACTTTACCTTGTTGTAAACCGGTTGTTTTTCTTTTAACATATTTGGACAAAGTATTGCGATTTGAGATATGACTGATGCCGTCAAATCCAGTAGCAGTTACGTCGCCATTTTAATTTGTTGGTTCACAAAATGGCGGATGGACTAATGATTGATATGTTTACAGTCATCAATCCATTACTTAAGATTTAAAATGTCGTTGGCATTGATGGTGTAAACCAGATGGTTTATTCATACCAATTTTTTTCCAAAACCAAGATGTTTTGCTGCTCTTAAATCGATATAGGTTTGGCATCTTTCGGGACACGTAATTTCCAGGTTTTTGTCCTTACCTAACCTATTCTATCCTATCTAGTAGACTATGTTCAGGCATATAGGTAGAGACAGGAAGAGTTTGATCGACTACACTTAAACAGAAAGTATTTTTTTCTAAGATATATGCATATGGAATGATTTCCAGGATAACAAGTATCTATTTATTTAATTCAAACTATCACAATAAGAACATCGCCAACATCGGCTCAAAGATGGTGCATTGAAAAATTTCGAGATTATTCAGAAGCGGTATTCATTTATTTATTAATTCAACATCATAAGTCATGCGCATTACAAGGGATGTTAATTAATACAGGTAGGTGGTTGGTACATGACACCCTGAGAGGGCACATAATGTTTTCTAGCGCTTACATATTGCAACAATAACACAATGTTTAATTTTTAAAATTATACATGCACACAGAAGTGGATAAAATTCTTAATACATTACGCTGTCAAAGTTTGTTCATAATGAATAATACATTTCAATTAAAGCAATTACGGGTAAATATAAAAATGTCAAGGTTAAGAAAATGATAGAAATAATAATGTAGAGGTCAGTTAAATGGTAATTAAAATTAAGCCATAATTAAAATTATACTGATTGACATTTTACAATGTATTGTCATTTAAATAATCATCAATGGAATAATAACTCTTCTCAATAAGTAGTTTATGTAATCTACTTTTAAATAATTTGTCGCTGGTTATTTGAATAATTTGTTCAGGTAACTTGTTCATTATAATGATGCATCTGCAGTAGGGACCATTTCTGTACATGGCCAGTTTTGAAATTGGTAGCTTAAGTTTATATTTATTATTTCTCTTCGAAGTAATTTTCTGTAGTGTGAACAAATTCGGATGATTTCTAACAAACATTACCGCTTCCTTTATATAAATGCATGGTAACGTAAGTATTTTTTGTGATATGAAGTGTGGACGACAACTATTGGGAATTTGCGTGTTAGTGAGGACACGTATGCACTTTTTTTGCATAACGAATAGCTGATGCGCGTCTGTGCTGGCACCCCACATCACTACGCCATACCTAAGCCATGAGTCTGCGTATGCGTAATATGCTGTTAATGCTGTTTCCAAATTAGTGTTTACTTTAAGGACGTTTAGTGCATATACAAAACTGGACAGTTTTGATTTTACTGTTTGTATGTGGGGTTTCCAATTTAGGTTGGTGTCTAGTTTTATGCCCAATAAATTAAATTCTGCCACTTCTTCAATAATTGTTTTGTCTATTTTCAACGCCGGTTGCAATGGTTTTTTCTGCACGGGCTTAAATTGAATTAGTTTTGTTTTATTTTTATTAATTTCGAGGTTGTGGTCATCGAGCCATTTCTTGGTAGTTTCAGATATCTCGCGTAACCGATCATTGCATTCGTTAGTGTCCGTGCAACTAAACAGCAAAGAGACATCGTCCGCGAACATTATACAAGTTGTGGAATCCAATATTTTTGGCAAGTCGTTTACATAGGCAAGAAACAATATACATCCGGTGACGCTACCCTGCGGAATGGAACGTGTAGTGCCTCGTAATTTAGAAACAGAAACTTTAACTTCCCCTGTGTCTTCACAGAAATAATCGATGTATACGTATTGGCTGCGATTTTCAAGGTAAGATTTAAACCACGTATAGGCCTTTCCGCGGATACCCATGCCGTATAATTTGGTTAAAAGGAGTTATTGCAGCTGCTGAAACTACGGTAGCCTAGTGGTGCAGGCATGCGGCTGTCAAGCGCCGGTCGTGAGTTCGAATCCCGGTCGTACCAATGAGTTTTTCGGAACTTATGTACGGAATATTTACCGTTAGCTTTTCGGTGAAGGAAACATCTTGAAGAAACCGGTCTAATCCCATTAAGGTCTAGTTTTCCCTCTGGGTTGAATTGAAAGGTCAGGTGGCAGTAGCTTTCGTAAAATATGGTAAAAGAAATGAAAGAAAGCAAATAATTTATTAGTGCAAAAACTATGCATAAACAAAAGTGTAACAAAACGTATCTTAATACACGTTATTTTAAGTAACTTGCACCAAAGGGCACCTTGCACCTTGCACTCTGCTTATTGACATGAAGCGCGAAAGAGGACACATTCAGTGAGGCCTAGTACTTAGTGCCTATGCCTAATCTTGGGATTAGGTGTCAAAGCGGACCCCGGGCTCCTTTTGGGCACAACCGGGAATAACGCTAGGAGGATGATGATTCAGACTGAATTAGGAAACAAATGTCCAAAAAATAATTAAATTTCGAATTTTGTTTCTTGACTTGATTTTGTTGTTTCAAAAACACGTTCGTTCTCTCGTGTGCCGACCGAAGGCATAAACGTATCTCTTAAACAGGTGCGTGGTTTGCAATAGTTAACAGATATTGACGACCTCCCCTCCGTAGCCTAGTTGGTAGTGTGACCCTGCCTACGAAGCCGGAGGTCCCGGGTTCGGATCCCGGTAAGGGCATTTATTTGTGTGATGAGCACGAATATTTGTTCCTGAGTCATGGATGAGTTCTATGTATTTAAGTATTTATTTATCTATATAAGAATGTTTATCGTCGTCTAGTATCCATAGTAGGTACAAGCTTCCCTTAGTTTGGGACTAGGTCGATTTGTGTAAGATTATCCCCAAATATTTATTTATTTACATCGCATTTATATTCTAGTATGGATGTCATAAATACTATTTATTTTATGCGTCCCATTCACCAGCTCGATATTCCCCGATTAATTTATTCAGTATCGAATCGTTATCGGCTGTCATCTGAACGGTAACTGGTCCGATTCCGAACCGGTCCGCACCCGGCCATTGTGGTGTCTGCGGAGTTAATGAATTGTGTTCTGTCATAATTTAGAACTTTCATGGAAACGTGCAACCCGATTTGGTTTATTTTATACTATTTAAAGTTAAACTCGCGTAACATTACAAATATCTCAGGCCCGAAGCCACAATATACAGGCTGTTTGGTCCATCTTAAGTCAAATTAAAACAGCAGGTAAGTTGGGTCAACTTTCTATCTATTCCGGCGTCCACAACAATTTCGTGTCCAAGGATTCCGTTTGTATTTTTTTTAATTCCAGGTGCTTACGCGTTTCACGAATAAAAAATAAAAACCGGCCAAGTGCCAGTCGAAATCGCGCACGAAGAGTTCCGTAACCTATAAAAAAAAAAATGGTTGTATGGGAGGCCCTTAAGTATTTATTTTATTCTGTTTTGTAGTATTTGTTGTTATAACGGCAACAGAAATACATCATCTGTGAAAATTCAACTATCTAACTACAACGGTTCATGAGATACTGCGTCGTGACAGACGGACAGACGGACGGACAGAGGAGCCTCTGTAATAGGGTCCCGTTTTTACCCTTTCGGTACGGAACCCTAAAAAGGAAGTGGTATAGCCTATTTTTATTTATTTATTTATTTATTTATTTATTTATTTATTTATTTATAAACCCTTAATTAACACTAACAGACAAGCTATGCATGTTAATTATACAGGAGGATAATATACAATGAGGTGCTTAGGTCTATACAATACAGTAGATATCAATAAAGTATGGAACTTGAAGCCGTAATAGACTCCAGATATCGGCTGCTAGTCGAGAGAAATTGAGATTCCGTGCTGTGGAACATATCCAGTTTGCTGTCGCTGTCCAGTATATCATTGAGAAGAGTCAAGGCATGGTGCAGTGGTGAGTGTGATAGAGCACGAGTTCGTGCCGCCGGGACAGCGAATAGAATGCGGCGACGGGGCCGGAGTTGAATACTGGGGATAGGACGCACTTGGAGTGAGATTACGGATAACAAAGAAGGGCTACTAATCTCGCCGCGTATTAACCGAAAGAAGTATTTTATGAGGGCCAAATTCCTTCTGCACTCTAGAGAAGTATAGTTTACCATTCCTAGTATAAAGAGAGTTGGATAAAGATGCGGATAATACCCATAGAGTTTACGGAAAAGGAAGCGTACGAATGATTTTTGCACCCTCTCCAACATAAGGGTGTACTGCTGTTCATGAGGGCTCCAAATTATCGCGTTAGATTCAAGTCGGCTACGAACGTATGCGTTGTATAATATACTAAGGGCAATTTGCGAGTCAAGAAATTTACATTGGCGGATTACAAAGCCCAACGATTTTCTAGCGGTATTACAAGTAGTGACAATGTGGTTGTTAAAAGTGAGATGCGGGTCGAACCATGTGCCAAGGTCACGAGCAGTTGAGACTTGTTGGAGAGGCTTGTTTTCAATTGAGTAATTGTGATGTAGGCGATGATAAGCACGAGTGTACGACATTACAGAGCACTTATCTTCATTGAGGATCAATTTATTTTGAGTACTCCAAGCACAAACACTGCTGATATCCACTTGTAATTTAAAACAGTCTTCATGATCACTGATCGGCTTAACTAATTTTAAATCATCAGCAAACAATAAGCACGTGGAGTGCTTTATGGATGCCGGCAGGTCGTTAATAAGAATGAGAAATAGGAGGGGACCAAGATTACTACCTTGACCTATTCCAGAAAAAACTGGGTATGAATTTGACCTGGATTGACCGTACTGGACATACTGATGTCTTCCTGTAAGGTAGTTCGCTAATAATTCTAACAGAGAGTGTGAGAAACCAGCATGTGCCAATTTTACTAGTAGCGTATCGTTGTCCACTCTGTCGAATGCTTTTCGGTAGTCAAAATAGGCCACATCGACTTGCTTCTTTTCATCTAGGCTGTTAGCAATAACAGTTGTTGCGTTTATGAGATTAGATGAGGTCGAGCGTTTTGGTAAAAAACCGTGCTGCTCGTCGCAGAACCAGCCACGGAGCTGCTGATACATGGCAGAGTATAGAATGCTTTCAAATACCTTTCCGAATACCGATAGCACGGCAATTGGTCTGTAGTTTTGAATATCAGCCTTAGAACCGGATTTAAATATGGGTATTACTTTTGTAGTTTTCCAGAGAGATGGGTATGTTTTTAATTTTAACGAAAGATTGAGAACGAATTGCAAGGGCCGGACAAATACTTCACGACAGTCTTTAATTATATACTGCGGGATTCCATCCGGACCTTGAGTGTGCTTTGCTGATAAGCGATTTATAGCTTTGCGCACGTCATCTTCACAAACATGTTCAATAGTGACATGACGAATGGTTTCTTGGAATCCCATAGCGGTAGCAGAAGAACACGCGGCCAGAGGGTCAAGGGTAGGAGGTGTTGGTAGGTAAACTTGTTTAAAAAAGTTTGCGAATGAGTCAGCTACTTCTTGGGATGACATATTACCGAACGAGGCGGGCTGTTTAGACTTTCTGTTTTGTTTTACAAATGACCAGAACGAGGATGGTTCTTTTACAATATTTAATTGAAGCGTTTTAAGGAACGATTCGTGACATTCCTGAGATTTGACAAGCACTAGTTTTCTGTAGTATGAAAAGAATGCATAGTATAATTGATTTCCAGTTTGTTTATAGGTTTTATGATACTTGTTTTTCAAGTTATTAAGATGGATAACTTCAGCGGTGAACCAATTGGGATAAGCTTTCCGATTTGTTGTATTTGCTTTTCTTGATGTTGGTGGGACACATTCCGAGATTATATCATTCACTATGGTATAGAGACATTTGACACAGTCATCAATGGTGTTACATGTATATAACGGCGACCACACAGCATTACACAACCTATGATAGAGTAGGGGTAGATTAGCTTTTCTGTAATTACGGGGAATACTCGAGACATTAATATCATCGTTATTTGTGATGGGTGTTGGGATAGTGAACAGGGTGGTGCACGTGAGGGTTATGTCAAGAGGCAGGTGGTGCTTCTCCGATGATACCAGGCCAGCGACAGCTTCTGTTACTGATGCCTCTGGAATGTCATTATTTGTAAGAACTAAATCTAATATACGATCGAGACTATTTACAATGCTATTTTGCTGCTTTAAATTACAATAAGATAATAGCAATTCAAAATCCTTACGAATAATTTTTGAAGTGGAATATAAATTAAAATCGCCTACTATGATTGTGGGCAGAGAATGTTCAGAAATTATGCGTTCTATACAATTAAAAACGGAGTAGTATCGAGTTGGTTGAACATTTGGTGAGTCATTCTCCGAGCAAGCAATTTAGCATGGCCCCGGCCATAAAGCGCAGTTCTAAGGGTATATTAATTCTGCAAAAAATATGATAGACTAATTGCACTATTGTCTACCTGGAGAGCATATAATATATATGTAAATGTCCTACGATCATTACATTAAAAAATCTTGAAGCGTTAAAATCTGACAATCGTGCCGTGTCTCTAACCCAGAATTTAAGAAATCATAACAGATTACTTAAAACCTATCAACATTTCAATAAATTAACATATGTTCTAATATATCTAATTAGTCGATTAAACATATTACATAAAACTATGTTAAAACGTATTAACCGAAAATAATATAAAGATATTTTATTTACTTGTCTCTGAGAGAAGCCTGAGAATCGTGGTAATTTGAATCCACGCTAGAACTCGCCAATGAATCGTCGCAGCGGTCTAATGTTCGTTCCACGTCAAGCGTCAGTCGCGGTGTATCAGCCGAACAGGCAACACGTCGTCTCCACGCGGGATTTTCGGAGCACGAAAGGTAAGATCGCCAATATTTCGATTTGGTTTAGGCAGTTTTCTGATTGTCATGGTCATGATATTTCTTAAACCACATGTCCATTGTTTGTGCAAAAATTACTAAAGTACATTCTGATGATCTATTTAAAGTAACTTTAAGCTTGTTTAAAAAAATCGTAATGTTTAAGAGTTTTTTTGAGATTTGTTATGAATTCTGATTATCGTGCACCTGACTTTCATGTACTTTCAAGGATTTTTGTGACATGAAAGTCACAAATCATGCATGATAATCAGAATCATTCATATGGTAGTCGTTAGTTTGTCATAATTGTTATGACTATTGTTGCTTTTATAATCGCTTTCAACTTGACGTGCAAGCATGTACTATATTTTTATATGTAGACCAGTCAAAATGTTCAATAGAATTTATTAACACTAGTTTTGGACTGGTAAATGTTGTACTGGTCTCTGGGTTGTATTTTATCTACAACGTTCTTTTGGATTTCAACATATGCGTAAATATACAAAACTCCACGACTCAGCAATAAATACTCGCACTCGTCACTACAAATAAATATCCATACAGTGGTTCGAACCCAGACTAAGTACACACTAGACTAAAAGGCGCGTAAATAAATATTAACGACATATCTTTTTGCGTTCTTATTGTAGTTACAAAAATCAATACTCATACCTGATTTCAGATCAAAATGGCAAACAAAAAACAAAGCGACGAAGAAAAACGCCTAAAACATAAAATTAAAGAACGTGAACGGAGACGTAGGATAAAGAGTGACCCGGTTCTCTATGAGGCGTTAAAGCAAAAAAACAAAGAGAAATATGCGAGGAAAAAAGCAGAAGGAAAAATAACAAAACTTCATGAGAAACCACGCAAAATCCAAAAAATATTGAAACAGAAGAGTCGCGAGAGCTCCAAAAAGCATTAATATAAAAAGAAAAAAGAGGCTGAGCTAGCATTAAATGAGAGGCTCATAGATATTCCAACAGATAATACAAGTGAAAATGTTCCGGATCCGTTAACTCAATCTCGAGTTCAGTCACAGCGACCGTCTTCTATTACATCTGATGCGGGTGGAAGTGAAATATTATCTGCCCAAGTAGAGTCTAATTTACGTGAAAACTTTCCGGCATCTTCAAGATCTTTCGCAACAAAAAACACTGCTAACTGCAATATTCCAGTAGATTTACCTTCGTCATCGACTCGTTCTCAAGTAGTGTCTGCGTGTAATATACGTGAAAACTCTCCAGTACCTTCAAGCTCCTTATCGCAGATCACTAATAACTGTATTAGTCCAGTAAATATACCTTCACCGTCGTCTGTATCTGACTGTAGTGATGGATCTATCCACTCTCGACTGCGATTATATAAATTTAAATCCCATGATGACCATGATGTACTTCAAAGTTCAACGCCAAAGAGAAAGACGATTTCAAAGATGAATAATTTCAGAAAGTATAAGTACAGGATTAACAAAGAATTAAAATTACTTCACAATAGAATAACAGAATTAAAAACAGCTAACAGAAATTACCAAAAAACCATTATGCGGCTCCGGCACAAAGATCACAAAATGCGGGATAATATCAATACAAAGCAAACTCCGAATGTGAGCACCGATGAAATACAGGCATCACAATCAGCATCTGAACAAGATACACGTTTGGTAACTGAAATAAAGAAAACTATTCAAAGTTTTTATGAAGAAGACGATAACAGCCGTATGTGCCCTGGAAAGCGAGAGTGCACTACTAAAAATAAGGTTAAAAAACAAAAAAGATTCCTCACAGATTCGTTGCAAAATTTACACGAGAAGTTTCAAAGGCAGTATCCAACATACGCCGTCAGTTATTCTCATTTCTGCAAACTTCGTCCATTCTGGGTACAGATCCCCAATATAAATGCCAGAGAAACGTGCCTTTGCCAAACTCACGAAAACTTTAAATTGATTGCCTTGGCTTTAAGTAAAAGCAACATAATAACGAAAAAATCTCCCAAAGAAATACTAGAAACTTTGTGTTGTGACGCTACAAATCTAAACTGTTTAAAAAGGAAGTGTGAAACATGCAAAGATAAACAATTAACATACAAAGATACAGACGAATCAGATAAAGTTAGTTACACGACATGGACCAAAAAGAAAAAAACATATATGAAAGACGGGCAAGAGAAAAATACTTTACAGACGATAAAAATAACCATTGAGACCACACCTTTGGAACTTGTCAACGAATTCAAAAAGAAACTTGACCCTTACATGAACCATATTGCCAATATTACAACACAAAGCAGGTATATAAAAAGAATAAAAGCCGAACTCACAGACCAAACGTGTATAATTCACAGTGACTTTAGTGAAAATTATGCCACCAAATATGCAGAGGAGGTACAAAGCTTTCATTTTGGAAGTAGTCGGCAGCAGATAACCTTACACACTTCAGTTATCTATTATAAAAAGAATGGCATTAATATGACTCAGTCTTTTTGCACTGTAAGCGAATCTTTAAGACACGACGCAATTGCCATCTGGGAGCACTTACAACCAATTTTCAACTTCTTAGAAGTTGAAGCTCCACAGATTGATTCCATTTTCTTCATATCGGATTCCCCGTCAGGACAGTATCGTAATCGAAAAATGTTTTACATAATGTCTTGTCTCCACTGGAATTTTCCTGATTTGAAGTGTGCAGAGTGGAACTTTACTGAGACCGGGCACGGTAAAGGAGCACCGGACGGAATTGGCGGTTGCTTGAAAGCTACAGCTGATAGGCTAGTTGCCCGAGGAAATGATATACCAGACATGCAAACATTTATAAATCGCCTGAAACAAAGTGTTAAAAATGTAATTATTGAGGTCGTAACAGAGGCAAATATGATGGAAAAAGAGTTATTAATCCCCCCAAACATCCCACAATTTAAAGGAACTATGAGCGTTCACCAAGTGATTTGGAATTCTGATAATCGAGAGTATTTAGCGATGAGGGCACTCAGCTGTTTGGGAGAAGGATGTATGCATAAATGTTCACAATGCCCACATGGCCACCACATTGGATTTTTTTATTTGAATCCTGTTAACGATGCTGCAACACCAAAAGCTAAAACAAATGAAAATAATCAACAAAATTCAGTAGGTAGGAAGAGAAAGATGGACACTATTGAAATAGAATTAAATACGAATAAGCGGAATGAGATCGGAAATCGAACAAAACTGACTTTATCGGAATTTGTTCTATCGGATGATGACAATGAATGGACTAAGAATATGGATGAACCCGTAGACTCAGCAGAAAAAGAGAATACACCAGAATCTAACAAATTTATGAGAAAGAAGGGGAGCGCCAATTTAGGGCCCAATAATAAGAGTGGTCATAAAACAGCTGAGTACAGATTATCCAAAATCGAATTATCAGAAAATGACAACTTATTTGCCGATGTATCTTTGTCAAAGGTCATTACCCCGACTTTAGGAGACGATTCATTGTCTACTATAAATCGCTTTTTTGAAGATTCTGATGATGATTTAAATATTTTTTAACATTATTTTTGTTGTATGTTGTACAGCCAATTTGTTAGCTTTATTCTCATTACTTGAGTCTCATAGTAAATTTCTTGGCCGTACATAATATATGCTAATCCCAATAAGTGAGATCATGAGACTTAAAATTGTATAACATAATTATATTACACATACATTTTCTTAATAGATATTTTTTGTTACATACATAATTGTTAAAAGCATTTAATTAATGTTGTTCGCATAGTAATCTGGACTAGTTCTTTTTTAGGTATTATTTTTTTTGCATTTAGTGTTAATGGAAAATGACACCGAAACGAAACCAAACTTAATTAGACTTAAGCCTTATTGATACCAGGGAAATAATTTAATAAGTACATTTATTAATAGGTTTTGATCTCATTGTTCTGTTAAGTATTTGAATATTTTTATAAGATAGATATAGCTATGATAATCGTTAAAAACATGCTTAGTTATAGTAATTATAAATATTAAAAAACGACGACGAGAGTTTTATAGTTAAAAATATAAATATTGGGAACAATCCCAACAAATTGTTACAAAGAAAAGCAAATTGTTTATAGCGTTAATTGATATTATATTTTAATTAGCAAAACGCATTGAAAAAACTGTCCACACGGTCAACGAAGATTTAAAATATTAAAAAAAATCATCACAACCTTCCTTTTCAGAACACAATGCGATAATACATTAAATCTTGCTTCCTTAAAGCTTTTGATTTTAGGTTTTTCAATTAACCTTGCATTAATAATGTGAGTATGTGAAGTGAACCTTGTTAATTTGTTTATACCTTACATTTTATAATTGATGTTAATATTTTATTATTATTTTAAAAGAGTTGAGGAGGTCATAATATCTCTTCTTAAGCCAACAAAGATTTTTTTTATAATAAATGACATCTTAAATAATTTAATTAATTATTTTGTTTTATTTTTTCCTTTGATTAATAATCAAATCTGATTTTCATGTATCGAATCCTGATTCTCATGCCCGCATAATATGATTTTCGTGACTCCTGACTTTCATGCACTCAATAACTACGGATCTGCTAGATGTCCAGGTGGCCCTTCAATTGATTAGCATATAGGCAAAGGTTTATAATCGCTTTATTTACTCGGTATCTTGCCAAAATAGATATAAAAATCGAGCACGAAAATCAGACAAATGAGCCTGTCTCGGAGAATCGCCCTGGTGCGAGATACACTACACACAAAATAAATCGCAGGTGACTTTTAGTTATTTGCGCACAAACGATTTCGTCTTCAGATGGCGCACCACAGTCCAGCATCTGGAGTTGAAAAGGCGAGCGGGCGGCTAATAGGACGCCGCCGCCGCCGCGCCCGCGACGGTCGGCTCGCAGTACGGTGAAATCAGGAGGGAACAATTCCGAGTCATGTACCGTGTCGTCTAATCGAGTTTCAGCTAGCGCAATTATATCGGTGTTGAATGTGATGAGCACATTTCTTGTTTGGGCTAGTTTTCCTTTCAGGCCCCTTACATTCTGGTAAAACAAGTTAACTCTGCGTGGTTTAGGAGATTTCGGAACGAAAAAACGTTCTCCCGCCATTGCGTTTATTATTTTTCCGTTTATATGCGTGCCATTCTTGCATTATGGTATCTTTAGGCCAGTTTTCAGGAGCCATGAAGAAATTGTATTCAGTATGGGGCACGGATATTATAAAGCAATTGTGGGTGTGCGATTGTTCTGGCTTTTTCACGGTATACAATTTGCCCGGGCGCTTTTCGTCTAAGTAGGTTAATACATTTTGCTCAGTAGTATCAGGATGGAAATTCCATACATGTATGTGCTTTTCAGGTTCTACAAGTTTTATGTTAGGGTCCGTATCGCCAGTGGCTCTGATAATGGATCGGAAGGGGCGGCTGGGGTTTTGACTATCATTATTTTGCAAACCTGAACTTTTAGTTTTACGGCTGTGTTTGGTTGATCTTTCATGGGGCGCCTGACGTCTGGTGGGCGCCGAGTTGACGGGCGCAGGGCTGACGGGCGCCGGATTAACGAGCGCGGGGCTGACGGACGCAGGGTTGACGGGCGCAGGGCTAACGTGCGTAGGGTTGACGGGCGCTTGGTTGCGCACAAGGTTGCGGGAGACTTTGTGGGTTTTGTCGCATTCGCTTGCTGGAGTCGCGATAGCATGACAGTCCGCTAAGTCCGTAGCTCCTGTCTGATTGTACGTGGCAATGATAGCCGATACTTGGATATTCAATAAAGAATTGCTTGTTTCAAGAACTTCAATGCGTTTATTATTCAGATCTAGGGCAGTTTTTATGCTATTATGGTCATCAGCAATGTTTTCCACCGTGTCTTGCAACTCATTCAAATCAGCTCTGAGTGCATTGTGATTTATAGTCAAATCAGTAAGAGTTTCGTGAAATATGTTAAGGCGATCATTTTGACTTTGTAGTAAACTGGTAACATGTACTCGGAATGCTGTCAGCTCGGCGAGAATGAGCTTAGCATCCATCGATACCGGTTGCACGTTATCTGGGGGTGAGTCTGAGCCGTGATTGACTTGTTCCGGTAATCCAGTATGGTTTCTATCCAGGGAGTGTTGACGAGTTTGGTCGCAAATGCTGGTATCGCCTGCTTGGCTTTGTTCATGTAAAGAGTCATCGACTAGCATTGCCGAACTATCAAGTAACGATTGTTCTAATTGTGAGCGGGCTGGAGTGTTGTCGTTTTTGCGTCGAGATGTGACGTTCATACAGCGCGGACAACGCCAGGCATTTTTCATGGCATAATTGCCGGTCATAAATTTAGCTGTTGTTATATTGAGACACTTATAGTGATAAGTATCATTGCACATTATGCATATTAGTGCTTCAGTGCTGATTAATCGCTCGGGGCACGCCAGGCAATTCATATTTATGTCGTGTTATTGTTGAAAACACATCTAATCACTTCTAATTATGTGACTTGTTTGTCTCTAATATAATAGACGTCCTCAATTACAGTGAGAACTAACAGTTGTTAGCGGTGATGCTAAATGCAGGACTTGCAAGTTAGGAGATGCGCCACTAGATGTCCTTGCAAATGACGAGAACTATTGAGCGTAGTTATCGACTATTTCATCGATCGCAATCGATTATGACATTAACGCTCTCTTGTTTCTGAACGCAACTTTCTGCTGGTAACACTATTTCTAGTTCTTAGTGTTGGTATCAGTGCTCGAATGTCATTCACAGCTGACTGTCAGTGCTTTGACGTGCATGCAGCCGTCTGATTCGTATTTATTAGGCAGATAACGGGATATAATTACGATTTTGAATGTAAAACGGTGATAATTACGTGTGCTGTGAAGTGTTATGAGTGATCCAATCCTATAGTGGAGTGCAGTGTGGTACAGTCTGATGATTTTCCAACATGTACGTACGTTTGCTGAACTGCTTAGAACACTTAACACTTTAAAAATGTCACTTAAACTATTTTATTTTGTTTTAAATATAAAGAGCTCTCTTCAAACATGTTTACATGGCTAATGTAATGCATTATTGTAATGTTAAGGTTGTATTGTACAGACGCCAACACAGTTAACAACACATGCTGTGTTTATATTGAACCTTATTACAATGCACGTAAAGTGCACGGATAGTCAGTTAACTGTGTTGGCGATGGTACGGCTCTATCAAAGTCAAAATTATTTGCAAGTAACGTCGACTTATATTTTTATTGATATAAAAAAAAATGGAATAGTTACATTTTTATTGATAATATCTATTTTCAAGGTATACTTATTTAAAATTTAGATAAATACGCAACTTTGTGAAGTTTTGTTCAAACTTCTTTCAATTAGATTTTAGATGAGCAGGTCGATCACGTAACGCATTGTACGAACTACGAACGTTAGGTAGATCTAAATGTCAAATTTTATATGTAAAAACTGTCCTAACGCGCGTTGGAAACGTTACATGGTTACCCCTGAGGTATACCGTCATTTTAACTTGTATGTGTCGAATAACAAAGTCATTGTCGTGTAAGCTGAAGTAAAGAAAAACATGAGCACCCAACTTTGTTTTTTTTTTCTATATAATTTTTTGAGCAATCACTTAGGCGGTCGTCACACTGCGCCGCATGAACGGACGGAGGTGCGGAGCTGCATACAAACGCCGGACGGAGGTGCGTTGCAGTGTGTCGTACCACACGGAATTTATATACAAACTGAGGTACTTGCATACAACGAGAAACGCACCTCCGTCCGGAGATGCGTCGCAGTGTGACATCCACCTTAACTTGCACACTTAACCCATTCGCTGCCAAGTACTATGCTCGTAACCGATAACATGCGGCATTTCCGTAGAATTTCTACCGCCATTTATCATAAATTACTCAATCCTGTAAAAAAAATCCTTTTTAGGGTTCCGTAGTTGTAATTACAAAACACGCTCCAAAGGAAACGGCCATCTTTCTTTTGACATTGACCGTGGCAAATCTTAATCAATTGTATCAGAAATTCCTTGCTAATCATAAGTTCGTAAATTACATCCAAGCGTAGATAAATTGCTTGTTTAAAGTAAATCGTTAACAATCAACAGCTTCCGTAATAGGAACAATGAACCGTAAAAACCGACATAAAAAAAAACATAAAAGCGTACTGGCAATCAAAAAGTCAAACATTTAAAAAATAACCCATCTCGACGGAATGCTTCCAATCCGACTTAGTTCACATGCTGGCATTATTAATGTACGGCAATCGATTTTAAACTTTAACAGTTACTAAATAAGGTGCTAATTCTAATAACACCAGCGGTATAATCATAAATAATCCATGCGAGTTACTACGATAGAAAAACTCACACATTGGTCGCTAAAACCTGAATCTAATTCCCATTTCAGAGCTCGCATTGCTTTAAAATGAACTGTAACGCGTCAGTCATAGAGTTCATAATACATATTATTGTTTTTTTTAGTTGTGTCTAGTTGGGTTTGCGTAGATGTTATCGCGTTCATCTTAAATGGATATGGAGCAGATCGCAGCTCGATCTAAAAACATAGCTTTAGTATTCAACTAATTAAATGAAGTGTAACATGAGACCAATTTAAAAATTCCTTCTAATCCATAGTATAAATAAGAGCATATTAAATTCAAATGACTCTTTTTACGTTATTTATCATTTAAGTGATTTTGTAATAACTGTTCTGATTTATCCATTAGTTCAAAGGCATGTTAAGTTAAGACCCGAATCCGCAATTAAATGGTGAAATTACTTATTTTGCGAGACATATACGCATGTGTTAAGAACCTACCTTAGTGAGATACACTACAATTTTAGATACACTACAATTTTACATAAATGCATGTTCCGCCACGATATGGCATGCAAAATCTTAAACTAATAAAACATAAAATAAAAAACTACAAATTCAGTGGTAAGTATATTTGCTCTGCTATAGTTACACCTATAACGTCTATTCTAGTCATTAGAAGTGCGGTAGTTTGCACTAGAATCTAGAACTAGTGTAAACTTTTATGGCCGTACTGTGGCTGACTTTTTATAAAATTGTCATTAGAATTAGAATTTTGATCCAATTCCGCCAATACAAATAATCTTAAGCAATAGGCATGATGCCTCACGTTCAAATTGATAACGTAGTGATGCTAAATGGATAGTAAACCATCAAATTATCGTAATAAAGTATAAATTATAAAATATAATTAAAATCATAAAAAGATACGAACCTTGAAAGTTTAAAAAGTATGCTTTTTTTTTATTGTCCAAAAGTAAATTAAAAGCTACCAATAGAATCCTTGCGCTTTTCTAGAAACAAAATTGTATGACAACTATGTACTTAAACGCAGTATTTCGCGACCGAAACAACCATTTACCTGATTTTCCATAGGTACAACGATTAGTACAAATGTACAAATGTGACGTCATACTGGTATAGACACACAGTATGAAGCGTTTTGCGCTGCCGCCAGCGAGGTCAATCTTTATCTCATTTTTTTAGGTATTTGTGTTATTTAATTGTAGTTGCTCCCATACAAACATTTGTTCCTCTCCGAAAACTGGTTCGAATGACGTCACAAAAAAATCTTAGTCATCATCCCTATTACGCTTTACGCAATTACTGGTTGTAGTTTAAATATTATTTTTTCTTAAAACACAAGACACTGATTGATTACGTACTTGAAATAAAGACTATATTTTTAATGATTTAATACAAATTTATATACTTCTCAGATGTTTCCCTGTACTTGTAGTGTCAAAATATACTTTTTATACTCGTCGACCTTAATGTTTAAATTAAGACTTCGTACACCAAACTTAAATCACATACTTTTTACTAAATATGGAGCTCCCAACTCAACATTTGATAACTGTTGAGACAACTAAAATGAAATTGACCAATCACGTGGCGCCT
Source organism: Epinotia ramella (assembly GCA_947578815.1). Classification (NCBI taxonomy): domain Eukaryota; kingdom Metazoa; phylum Arthropoda; class Insecta; order Lepidoptera; family Tortricidae; genus Epinotia; species Epinotia ramella. Next base: position 1,744,046 of record OX388217.1, read on the forward strand.
TTACTGAACTATAATGTATTTGACCAATAGGACGCCGTCATGAGAAAGTCAAAAGGTAATAGACATCGACGGCACAAAAAATAAAAAGAAGCGGGTAGTGTCGGAGATACAACCGTTAATTAAGTTTAAGTGGATACTTCTTTGTTGGCTATGGAACCCTTATAACAAAACCCGGCCAAGCCTGCTATTATGGTGTACCCGTAAAATATATATCTGAACTAATTCACTAAAAGAATCATAAGTACAGATAAATCGGTATATATGGCAACATTGACTGACGTAGCTCATTTGACTCGCGATACATTGAAATTGGCGGTCATTTCAGCATTATTTACATGTCCGCCACATAAACTAAATAACATTTTGTGATTAACAACTAATGGCAAATAATGAAGGATTAAAACATGTAACAAACAATTATTTGAAATCAGATTAGGCTTCTCTACAAAAAGTTATTCCGGAAGTCACGTGATACATTTTGAACTGTACCCCTATACAAGAACGCGAGCAAAGAAGTATCCACTTCAAAAAGCCGTTGGTTGCACTTCGTTTTCAATAGATACCAAGTTTGTTTAATTAGTTCAGTTGACTCGTAGAAAAAGTATTGTATACAATAGTTATATAATTAGCTTTTTAAGTCTCGTGCCTTAATTTGTCCACTCAGCAAGCTTCGTAGCCTAAACGCGGTACTCGACTGAAAAAGCATACATTATATAATTATTGCATAAAATACTATTATTTGCGCCATAAACGACCGTATCTTTTTTAAAGTTAACCTAGATTTGATTTGTTAAGGGGCTACCCGAGGTTTTCATCGATTTTTGACAAGTTTTGAATCGTATCTACTACTTTTGCACTACAGATAGAATCATAAATCAAACGGCTATCGGTTCTTCAATCTTTTATCTCCATTTTGACAGACCGGATTTTGAAACAAATTAATACTTAATTTTGTATGATTTTTTTAAACATTGTCTAAAAAAACACTTATTTCGCATCTCTATTGACGTGAAAGATCTAACATATACGAAATCTACAAATTTGGGTTCGTCTATGACGTCTCTAAAAACTGGCAGAGGGTTTTAATTTTAAACCAATTAACACAAAAGTTATGGCCAGAAAACCAGTTTTTTGGCCTAAAATTGTTCAACTTTGATGCCAAATATCTCGAAAACAATGAAGTTTGAAGTAAATATGGGATACTATATTGCTTAAAGCCGTTGTTGTTAATATAATAAGCTACAAAAAACATTAGAAAACTAAGGGATTCAGATCGAAGGTCATTGGCGTATGGGAGCCTCTTAACAGCTTCAAGGGACTGTAGACTTGAGGGTATTGTTTTAATTTCAACTCGAAGAGTTCTACGTGTTCTCGAGATAAAGGGTCTTGACGGACAGACCGACGGACAACAAATCGATCCGATGATCCTAGAAGGGTTCTGTTTTTTTTTTCTTTCGAGGTACGGAACCCTATAAAGGATAATTATTCCAAAAATAACACGGTACGAGAAGAGCGGGAATCATAATTATATTCAAAAGTTAACACGTTAATGGCACAAAGACATGTCTTATCTTATCAAGTTGTATACTTCCATATCGAATAAATTTGCTACTTTGTGGTCGTGTAAAATGACAATTTACGTTTAATCTTGCAAGACTTCGCAATTATGTTCAGTTGGAACATATTTATATGGAGATCAGTTCAAGGTGTTATCAGGTAAATAAATATAGGTATCTAAAAATATATTTGCAATTCGAAGGATAGCCATTTTCTACTCTAATCATAACGATAAAGGCTATAATTTGTCGTTTATCACTGACAAAGTTTTATAACTTCGTCATACCAAGTGCAACCAGCCAGCCATATATGTAATAGTGGATATAAAGACGATAAATCACGTGACAACCGCTGCACGTTATAAGAGCCTTATCGCGTGACTATCATAGATAGGCTCGTGTTTGAGTGTGTGTATAACAGCCTTTACATTTTCTGTGTCTATGTTTTTGCCACGTAGTTAAGCGTGTAATACGAAAGTTAGATTATAATAATGCGCTTGAACTCATAGTCTTAACTCTTTAGGTTTCAAACAAACTAGTGAAGTATCCACTTTACCACATACATATGAATAACATAAAGAATTTGGTAAGCAATGCAATTTTTATGAAAGTTTTTATATCGTTTGTAAATCTCTAAAAACGTAGAGTCGACGTTAAGAAGATGTATTAGTCGATATACATTTATAGAATACGCCTTATTACAAGGCAAGAAGGTGCAAACGTGCAAACTAATCTTTGAAAGTCACGCAAAACCCGATCGAGTTATCGCAGTGCCGCATCAGGATTATAAAAATTAATTATCGCCGCGTAAAATGACAAACGAGTTTTTTTTTCATCAAGATAGTTGCAATGAATTAGCGGCCAGTAACTAGCTTGTCCGTAGACGCTATAATCTGTAGGCTCAATCCATCAGCTTAAATTGTCTATGGTTGTTGTAAGAGCGTTTTTTCACCCTTAACTTGAAAAGTAGAGTAATTGTTTTTGTGATGGCATTCTATTATACTTACTCCTGTGATTATTTTTAAATTAGTAGCATTTTTTTACAGAGATATTTAAAGCGTGTTCGGAACCCTAAAAATATTAAATGAAAATACGTTTTGGTTGACTACTAACAATATTTTCTATTAAATTAATATTAGGAGACAATCTTACACAAATCGACTTAGTCCCATAGTAAGCTCAATAAGGCTTGTATTATGGCTCGATTTATTTAATAAATATTTAGATACATAGAAAACATCCAAGTCTCAGAAACAAGATTCATGCTCATCACACAAATATTTGCCCTTACCGGGATTCAAACCCAGGACATTCAGCTTCGTAGGCAGCGTCACTACCCACTAGGGCCACTAGGCTAACCGGTCGGCGATTGTCACTTGCTTAATACATAATTTACTAGTTTTGAGCTATTGGCTGCCTAAGCTCTATTTCATACGTATGATTCGATTCCGAAAAACCGGATGTATTAGCTTGTAGTGAAATATGGTGCAAAAGAAATGAAATCGAACAAGTGAGGTTATGTAACTATGAGCTGGCGCACGCGTACTGCCGTACTCGGATCGCACACGGAGGTGTGGCGCTGTACATACGGGACGATATTCGCTATAAACAGCGCGCCGACTTGCAAAATCTTGCTATTCAATATCATTTCGAGCTGACATCAATTGAAATTATAAATTTAAATTTAATTATTATTGCGACATATAGGACCGGTAAAGGTGACTTTGACATATTTATAAATAGGTTAGAATTGCTACTGAATAAGGTGACTTCAGAAAATAAAAGGTTCGTATTGGTGGGAGATATAAATGTTGACTTTCTAACAGATAACAGTTTTAAAAGAAAAGTTAACGACGTCTTGGGTAGCTATGGCTGCGCGAATATAGTAGGGTTTCCGACCCGTGTGTGCGCGGAGAGTTCTAGCTGTATCGATATCGGAATAGTGGCTCAAACCTGTGACGTAACCGCCGCGCCGGTACATACACCTATAAGTGACCACAACGCACAGCTGTTTATGTTATCGATGGAGCATTTACATCGCGAAAATTTAAATAAATTTATTGAACGTAGACTTTTTAATGATGAATCAATCCATTTATTTTATTGTGACATATCTAATTATGATTGGCAATATATATATAATAATATCGACATTAATGACAAATTTAGCAAATTAATACACATATTGACATACTACATTGATATCATTTTCCTATTAAGACACTACGGTTGAAGAAGAAACCGAATACTCCATGGATGACTAATGAAATAACAAAATATATTGACAATTTTAATGATCTTTCTCACTTTAGGCAACAATACCCCGATAACAACTGTGTTTCAAATAGCATCAAGTATTATACTGACTTGATTAAACGCAAAGTTATAGAAGCCAGACAGGATTACACAGAAAAAAGGTTGAGTGAAAGTCATAATCCTGCCAAAGAAATCTGGAACATAATTACCGAAGAAATATCAACATCCCATTGTAGGAAAGACATTTTGTTAAATGATAATTCTAGTTTAAAACCTATATGTAAAAAAGATATACCAGATTTCCTCAACTCGCATTTCTTGAATGTGGCGACTAATTTCAACATAGGGGTAAATGAGCATCTAGCGATGCAATACCTAACTCAGCATTTACAAACCTCCAATGTTCCCACTATCGAGGTGCCCATCGTTACACGTGCCGATCTCGATCGCGTACTTAAATCCATGATGAAAAGTCGTAGCACTGTTGATACTTATGATATATCTATAAACATAATATTGTCTATATGGCCAATACTTTCGGAGATACTGGTAATTCTAATTAACGAAATGTTCTCGGCTGGTGTTTACCCTGACATACTCAAGTGTACAAGGGTGTGCCCGGTGTATAAAAGTAAAGGTGAAAAAACATCGGTCGATAACTACAGGCCCATATCAATAGTACCCAATATCTCCAAAATAATTGAGTCGATTTTGTCACACCACTTAATGAAGCACCTTGAGACTGACATACTGACCGACAGACAGTTTGCCTATCGTAAAAACATGTCTACCACAAAAGCAGCCTATCAAGTGATAGACACTATAACTACCGGCCTCGATGAAAAACAGAAAATTGCTGGAATATTCTGTGACCTGTCAAAAGCTTTCGACGTCATAAGCCATGATCTCCTAATAAAAACACAGTAATAATAGAGTACATACGAGCGACTAAATGAAAAAATCACCACTGTATGCGACCAGCTGACAAGATGGTTCTCGGCAAACGGTTTGATACTGAATGTCAACAAATCGAACGTTATGCTCTTTTCAAGTAGGTGCATCCCAACTGCGAATATCCAGTGTCCTATGCCGGTAGGTGAAATGTGTAGGTTTCTAGGTTTTACATTAGACCCCACACTAAACTGGAAACAGCATGTCGACTCGCTGTGTGGTAGGCTGAGTAGTGCAGTGTTTGCACTGCGAAAACTGAAGCCGTTGGTCTCCCGTGACGCGCTAAGGCAAGCGTATTTTTCTCACTTTCACTCGCTTATGACTTACGGCACATTATTATGGGGAAACTCAACTGATGCTGAGAGGGTGATGCGAATGCAAAAAAGAGCTCTGCGGACCGTGCTTGGGCTCAATCAGCGGCAGTCCTGCAAAGCGTTGTTTGCCGAACATCGAATAATGACCCACTATTCACAGTACATTTTCGAGATCATCATGTTCACGAGAAACCACCTGTCACAATTTAAGCGAGTGGAAGTGACGGGGAAGTGCCTTCGTAGTACGGGAAGACTTCGAACAGTGCAACGGCGCACAGTGCTACACGCTAAGAATGCGCGGGTGATAGGACCAACCTACTATGAACACCTACCCGACGACTTAAAAAATGAATGTTCCGAGGAAACGTTTAAGCGCCGACTAAAGAACCTTTTATTGGAGAAGTCGCTTTATTCTGTAATAGAATACATTGACATACCCAAATAAGACATTTATTTTCATTTTTTTAAATGTAGTTATTTGGTGATCCAATTAGATTTTTATTTTTATTTTATTTGACATATTAAATATATACTGACATGTTAATGGATAAGTACTACCGGTAGGTACTCATTATTATTATTATTATTTAATTTTATTTGACTAAGGATTGATAAGGTACCTCTCAGTACAATAATTGTTCATGATTTTTATATTATTTGTATTCTTAACTTTGAAATTTTGACATTCTTATTTTTTATTTTCTATTTGTTGATTTATATTATTCTTTCTATTATTGTTGCGAAATTGTGCCTAACGATCATTATACAATAAGTAGTATTTACAAAGGTATTGTTATATGAGAATTGTGTAATGATATAAATAAAACTAAACTAAACTAAACTATGCAGATTTATTTACGTCAGACTACGGCACACTTTAATGAAAGATGAACTATAAATAATACATAAAAATAACGAGCGTGCAGTTCACACTACAAATTGTAACGCCACCCCCGTTGTTAACATTGTAAGGCCGGAATCACACTGGCGCGGCGTGTAGTGGCGGTCAATAGTAAATTTGACAGTGAATGACAAGTTTACTATTTACCGCCACGACCAAGTCTGTGAGAGGCTAAAAGACTTGTTGCTGTCTTCTATGTCGTTACCGCAGGCCGCACCAGTCTGTGAGAGGCTAAAGCCATTGCCATAGTCTTGCCAACCATTTGTGCTACCGCAACTCAGTTTAGAGATTGACATATCTCTCTCTCTCTCTCTCTCTCTATCTATATGTCTCTATCTCTCTCTTTTTCTCCCTCTCTCTGTCTCTCTCTCTCTCTCTCTCTCTCGCGCGCTCTCGCTCTCGCTCTCTCTCTTAAGCTAGAAGTACCACCCCAAAGAAAGCGATACTTCAGTGTATGTATAAGCAGTGTTTGTGTATAAGCTTCTCAGCTATTAATTCGGTTAAGTACCCGGACTATACACACGCAAGTTCGTTTTTATACTTTGTTCTATTATATCTCTCTGTAGACTTACATTGTAGCGTTGTATGGCAATGAAATTAAGTGCAACTAACATTCGTGGGCTGAATTACAGTGCTCGTATATTGTATGGTAATGCTAAATCGCCACGCCTTGCATATTCCATGCATTTGTATGGTAATCGGGTTACGGAAATTCGGTTGGTGGTTCTTATTAGCTTTGTTACAAAGTTGTTTATTGCTTGGACGTTTTTTAAACATTGTCACATATCAATGTACAAAGGAAATGAAAAAAATGATTTTTTTATTGAACATGAGCCACCAAAGGGGGGGGGGGGGGGGAGAATGGTTAAACTAGTGCGTACATATCAATTCTTGACACTAGTTAGCCGACTGTAATCTTCAGCGGGCGTAGCATGGTTCCCATATTAATATTACTTATCGCTGTGGATAAGACATCCGTCGCGTTCTGACACAACGATAAGTGATAATATGGCAAACATCGCAGGATGCAACCAAGATAAAAAAGCGATTGCCATCTGACCCTCCAACCCTATTGTTGAGATTAGACCGGTTCGCTATATTTTCTTTCGCCGGAAATCTACTGTTAAATATGTAATAAATTACTACATTGTTGTAAAGGCTAGAAAGTAGGCAATAGATGGACGAGTGTGTTCGAGGTCCGAGCCGCAGGTGAGGACCTCGAAGGAGACGAGTCCATCTATTGCACTTTACGCCTACTGCGAGGAAATTGCAAATAAAATTATAAGTCAAAATGAAGTACCTAATTAAAGATCACAATATGAAACACCCGCCAGCAGCACAGCAGCAGCAGCGCGCCGGGCCGACCGCGCACTGCCCTCCACTCCACACGCGAGCGGGTGCGGGCGGGGGGTCTATAGGTAATTAGTTAAGGGCCCTTTCGGGGCCCAACTTGGAAAGATAGGTAAGGAAAAAAAAAAATCGCTGTTGAAACTGGACTACAAAAACATTGTTGGACAGTTTGAACTCATAGATGGCCTGTTCGTGCGATGTCCAACTGACCCCAGCTTTGAAGCCTGAATTCTAACCATCTTTTGCCACATTTCCGAGCAGTGGCGTGAAAAATATATAAACAAGGATGCCCACCGGCCGTACAAGTAAATGCCCATGATTTGTGCAAGACCCAACCACTCATTAAACATAGTTTAATTTATTAATTTCAGGTTACGAAAACTGCTTCAAAAATTATTGAAGCGAAAACTTCTTTAGCGGCGCTGAGCACTTTTTGGGATGGGGAAAAATTGTTAAATACGCGACAGATTTTTGTGACGTCAGATGTGAAGGAGGTCACAAACTTTTATATTTTGCTGCTAGCCGATTCGACTTCATTCAAAACTGAACGCTATTCGTAAGAGTATAAAGCCGTTAAACACTTTTTGCAATAGCATATTTTGCAAATAAATTTGTAATTTTGTCCAAGCTTCCTTCACCGTTTGAGCAAATTCGAATAGTTCTAATTTGGACGTTATTCCTGAAGAGATAAAGCTTTGAAAAATATTTACCAACGGCAAAAACAAATTGATATTTTGTTCGCCGCCGCCGTCTGCTGTTCTTGCAAATTCGAATAGTTCGAATTTGGACGTTATTCCTAAAGAGATAAAGCTTTGAAAAATATTTGGCAATGGCAAAAACAAATTGGTATTTTGTTTGCCGCCGCCGACGTCGCACCCAACGCGCCCGCGGCCCGTCCGCCTAAATAATTGATAATTGTTTATAAATTTGCGTCAAATTCATTTTTTTACCATGAAAGAGGTTATGTTGACATAAAAACTACAATAGGTGTCGCTAAATCGAATGTTAAATGTTCTAATGTGATGTAAGAAGTAAATAGATGACGCTGCCGTCTATGTAAAAAAATGTGAGATGTCCGTTATTTTAGTATTATACTAATTAATTCGTGTTTGTTACTCTGGAGTTTCCCAGACTTAATAACTACTACTATTTAATCTGTTTAGTCATATTCAATTGTGCCTTTTTTATTATATTGGACATCTCTGCACATTCCAGGCATTATTTGGGCATTCACCTTTTGTGTTATGAATGTATTATTCTAAGCACAACAAAATAAAATAGATAGCAACCGTGTCAAAAAAGAGAATGACAGATCCGCTAGCTGATCCGACCGCTTTAAATATACGAGTAAGCCTTTAATGTATTCAAGACTTGTCTAAGGCAGGTGCGATTGATCGATGGGATTTGATAGTTTTGATACCTTGACATTATTTAAATAATAGTGGGCCAACACGGTTATTGTTAATTTAAGAGGCAGTTGGGCGTCGCATTTTACCTGAGATACATGCAATGTAAAATAAAGCTACCCCCTTCAGTTTGTCGAAGTTGTAAAATTACCCAGTTTTAGCCCCCGACGCAAAGAGAGGGGAAGTTTAACGTGTCTGTCTGTGTATTTGTCTGTGGTATCGTAGCTCTCAAACGGATGAACCGATTTTCGTTTAGTTTTTTTTTGGGTCATAGATAATTTTATCCCGAGTGTTCTTAGCCATGTTTTATAGAATAGAATAACATTTATTCATGACAACGACACATACATGCACATAAATCAAAATACAAAATAGAAGACAACATTGCCACGAATCGAATTTTGAAAATATGTTCAGCCGTTTTTGAGATATTAGGCTTTGAAATGAAAATGTCGGGGATTTTCCAACTTTTCTAAATTGTTATTTATCAAAAAATTACTTTAAAAAAAAAGTGTTAACCGACTTCAATTCAGTACTTCTGCAGGACCCCATCATCAGATCGTAATTCCTGACCCGATGACTATGATGGGACCACCTAGGAAGGATACCCTTTCAATGAAAAAAAGAATTTTCCAATTCGGTCCAGGCGTTTTCGAGTAATCGGGGAACATACATAAAAAGATTCCGATAAATTGAGAACCACCTCCCTTTCTGAAGTCGGTTAAAAACATTTTACTCAAGCCTGCAACACACTGGCGCGGCCTGCGGTGGCGGTCAATAGTAAACTTGACAGCTAATGATAAGTTTACTATTGACCGCCGTGGCTAGGCCGCGTCAGTCTGTGAGAGGCCTAAGGCGTCGTCCTTTGGCAGCGATCGTACGATGGCGCGATGCGTTCTCGTCGTGCGATGAGTTCAAACATACTGGACATCAGTATGTTTGAACTCATCGCACGACCGCCATCGTACGATCGCTGCCAATTAGGACGACGCCTTATGTATGATGCAATGAGCGCATCTTTCATTTAAAAGCATTTATGTATTTTTTATAAAAACTATCATACTACTACGAGGGCTGCCTTTTAAGTTCTGTCGTTTGCAAACCTCCCGTGATTGCATAACAAAGAACTAGTGTCACGTTAAAATATTTGAATTTAGAATTCGAAAACAAAAGAATGACTCGAAATCGGCCCAACCGTTTTAGTACAGCGTTCGTTCAAAGTTGACAAGTCAGTTGTGAAAATGGAAATTTCGAAGGAATATTTACGTGCGATATTTTTTTACAACTTCAAAAGGGGCTTAACGCGACTTCAGTGCTTCGAAGAGTTGACTACGGTTTTCAATGATAAAGCACCATGCCTTCGGACTGTGGAACGCTGGTATTTAGAATTTCAACGTGGTTGCTCTAGTCTTGGTGATAGACATCGTGAAGGTCGACCAAAAACAGCCGTAACCCAGGAGAACATTGATGCTGTACGGCAACTGATCATCGAAGATCGCCATGCGACATACCGTGAGATAGAAGCTTCCTTAAGTATTTCAGGGACCAGTGTTCACAGTATTTTGCATGATCACTTAGGCGTAAAAAAGTTGATCTCACGCTGGATACCACATTTACTCAGTGAAGACCAAAAAACGGCTCGCGTTCGATGGTGTCGCAAAACTCTGCGGCAATTCAACCGAGGAAACTCGAAACATGTTTACGACATTATCAGTGGTGACGAATCTTGGATATATGCCTACGATCCCGATTCTAAACAGCAGTCGACTGTTTGGGTGTTCCAAGATGAGCCAAAACCGACCAAAGTAATACGCTCACGGAGCACTTCGAAAAAAATGGTCGCCACGTTTGTGGCGAAAAGTGGCCACGTTGCCACCATCGTGTTCGAGGATCGTAAAACGGTTAATGCTGACTGGTATACCACTGTCTGTTTACCAGAAGTCATCGGCGAGTTTCGAAAAAATAACCCAAGACGTCGTATAAGACTGCACCACGATAATGCGAGCTCGCACACCGCCCGGCAAACTATTGCGTTTTTAAAAGAGCAAAACGTCGAAATTCTGGAACACCCGCCGTACAGTCCAGACTTAAGCCCTAACGATTTTTTTACTTTTCCAAAAATCAAGCAACGACTTCGTGGTCAACGGTACCAGACGCCTGAAGAAGCGGTTGAGGCATACAAAACGGCCATTTTGGAGACCCCGACTTCGGACTGGAATAAGTGTTTCGAAAACTGGTTCGATCGAATGAAAAAGTGTATTACATATCACGGTGATTACTTTGAAAAACAATAAATACCATTTAACACTTGAATTGTCTTTTGTTTTTCCAAACGACACAACTTAAAAGGCAGCCCTCGTATCAATCATTCAAATCCGACCCTAACTGCGATCAACATTAGAAGCCATGCCACAATAAATAAGCGCATAGTTAGCTTTGTACGACTGCGCTAATTTGCTTACCGAACAGTTAAAAACATCCGATTCAAAGCCTTATTACCAGGGCTATAAGAAATCAATTGAACGTTATGAACAGCAATAATAAAGTGGTACGTATACCTACAAATCTTCATGGTTTATTTTGTAACTTCTAATTAGTTTTTTATGGCGTTTTCCTATCGGCCAGTAGTTTGTTGAAAGTTTTTTTTAAACGCTACACGGTATTTGGCATTAATGTTTAGATAAACTTGAATTTAATTAGATTTATTGCATTAAACTAATTTAGAATAGAGGGAAGAGATATTTCAATGTAAGTACATAGAATATAAATTAATATAATTTAAAGCATTAATTAATATTATATTTTGACGACCTCCGTAGCCTAGATGGTACTGACCCTGCCTACGAAGCTAGAGGTCCTGCTGGGCACAGATTATATAATAGTTCCTGGGTTCGAATCCCGGTAACGATTTTTTACCACTATCCATCCGTCTCTTTCTTATTAGAAAACTTAGAAAGAGAGGTAATAGTGCGAGAAAAATCGAGAGAGCTCGCGCGCCACCTTGTGATATCCGTGCTGAGTCATGGATGTTTTCTATGTATTTAAGTATTTATTTATCTATATAAGTATGTATATCGGCGCCTAGTACCCATAGTACTAGCTTTCTTCGTTTGGGACTAGGTAGATATGTGTGAGATTGTACCCAAATATTGGTTATTTTATTTATATCTTTCAACGCGTTTATGGCAATCTCTGGAATTGTTAGGGCAATACGTACAATACAATATAAATTATAAAATACAGTGTCAACGCTTTCTCAGCATTATTTAAAGAAAAAAACCATTGGTGTGTCATGATTCATGATCATGCGAAGTTATAACCGTAATTTGATTGATTATTTCATTCTCAATTTTAATATAAATAAGTTGCTGGTTGAAGGAATATTTTGTACACTTACGTTGTGGGTAAAACATACAGGTATACCAACAATAATTGCAACAGTTGTAACCTATGTTGCTCAAAATAAAATAAAAATTAATTGATGAATTTTCAAACCTGATTTCTCATAAAATCCGGTTATTTGTCTTGTAACAATCCCAAGAAGAGATACTTTTTAGAATAATGTTATGTTCACTACCTATCAAATTATAATTTTATATTATTATCATTATTTATGAAATGAATATATGCATTAGGTATCGTAGAATGCTGCAACACCGTTTATGAAGCCTAATTAAGAACCTCTTCTACGCAAAAAACTGTAATTTTTCTACCGTTTAGTGGGAAGTACCTATACCTGGCAGAAAATCTTATTTTTTAAAGTACCTTGGCAATGCTAGACCTTTTATGTATAAGTATGCAATGTTGCATCAATTGATGGTACATTTACTACCTATAGTCAAATAGTAGATTATACACTAAGGGGATAAAGCACTGTTTTATGTCACGGGAGCGAATTGAATCCCGAACGTAACGTAGCGAGGGAGTTATAAGTTAATTCCTGAGCGAAGCGAGGGAATTAAGACTGAGTCCTCAGTGCAGTGAGGGGTTCAACCGCCCAAGACTAAAACAGTCTTATCCCCGAGGTGTATAATCTACTTTTCACACCTTATGCGAGACAAAAAAACAGGCTCAGTAGATAAATAATGTTTATATACAAATATTCAAAATAGACCAGAAGCACTGATTCAGACACAGACTTTACGCCTTTTACAGCTTTCCATTTGTCAAAATCGTTGTAGGCTTTTAGGTATTTTTCCTTTGACTTCTCTGGCAGCAGATTGTTGACAATGCCTATGGCATCTAATTTGATAAACTCAGGAGTCAAAACACTTTCATCACTCGACATTTTCAATATTATTTTTGAAATTAAATCTTCTATAGGCACCTACAAGAACTCGATTTGTTCGTCACGCGTGAACAAATGAAGGCGCGCGACGTTCCAAATTCGAAAGCACAAGCCGTGGTCCTAGATTCGAAATTCGAATTTCGAACACCGCGCTCCTCCGGACCGGGGTTCACACGGAGGCAAACTTCATTTATTTTGTCAAATCAAGTAGGCCATGGCCTAGGACAAATTGTGTTTAGCAAAATTAAACTTTATGCATATAGTAATAAGAATTATGAAAAGTGAAATCATATTATTAACCAGCGGGTTATAATGAAATTCAGTACAACATTATAACCCGGCTAATACCAAGGGATTTAATGTCTTGCTTTCGGTAGGGTTTACATGACCTATAATTCGGCATTGTCGAGCATGTGGTTTGAAAATGATCTTATGCAATAGTGTGCCTATCATAATGTCTCCTTGGGACATAACCCGCAATTTACCGCGTCCTTAGTGATGGGGAAATATCGATAAACTATCGATTTATTACTATTGCGAGTAGTTTCCATATTTCAACGGTCGGCACCGGCCATTATGCCCGTGGAAATATCACGCATATTCTGTTTTATACTAAAACGATTTGAATAAATCAAACAATGGAGTGGAATACATTCTTATTGCAAAATATTCGCTCTAGCACGGCGCCTTTATCATCGACGTAATGCATACGTCTCTCTTGCACCCACTTAGTAGAAAGAGACAAATTATTTATGTCAGATATATAGTGGAAATAAACATGCTAGGGGGTCTGGTCAGGAGTGCATATTGCATAATAAAACTGGCTGGGAATATGAGAACAAACTAACAACGTTGTTTTGAATTTCTAATAATATTCCTGAGGGAGAATAAAGCATCATTATTATTTCCGGGGTATAAATTGAGACCTGAAATAAATTGTGAAAGAATAAAATGGTGTAAAAGTAAGCGTGACCATAAATTATAATTATATTTTCATTTCAACATACCGTAAATCATGCGATTTCATTCATACAACTCCTTCATAGGTACTATGATTTGATTTAATTGCACTGTCGCGAGAACAGGTTTACCATACAATGACTCTTGGGATCTATGTCGCTGAACGTTTGTTTTTAAATCAAATTTGTGTCCGTTATGCGCTCACTTAGGCACTTGTCCCACCGCCGGCGAGTAGCGAGTACTCTCATAGTAATTCTTACTCGCTTTTACTCGCGCGAGTAAGAATTGCTATGAGAGTACTCGCTACTCGCCGGCGGTGGGACAAGTGCCTTAAGTGGGTATTATACATTGTCCTGAGAATGAGTTAGGAAGCTGATTCAGGTAGGTATAATAGCATTTAGCTAGTAAGGATCCTAAATCTAAATGCAATTACACCTTCCTGAATTCAAATTCAATAATTGATTCGTGACAGCTAATACACACACATATTAATAAATTATTTTTTTGCTTATCCATACGGCTTAAGCCCCGTCACGAAATGGACCCGGCTCAGCATGATTGCTGTCTTTAACTGCCAACGCTGGTCTTCCGCCGACTCCATTTGGTGAAGGAACGAAACGCAATAATGGGAAACTGGAAGCTAAACATAAACAACAAAAGAAAACATGGTTGAGCTGAGCTGAACCATGCGAGTAGTAACTAGAATAAACTATATATGGCTGAATAATAAAATGTATAAACTACAGATTAACTTAGTGGCAACGTACATGGCAATGCATATACGTATCAAACCGGTGAAAAAGAAGTTATATAAAACTAGTGTCATGGCACAGATTTTCCTGCCTAAGCCGGGCCCGAAACAAGGCAACCGATGTGGCCCTCCGGATCGCTAAACTTAAGTGGCAGTGGGTGGGGCTCATAGCACGTAGAACCGATGGCCGTTGGGGCGGAAAGGTTCTCGAGTGGCGACCACGTACCGGAAGGCGCGGCGTGGGTAGGCTGACAAGGTGGACTGATGAGCTGGTAAAGGTTGCGGGAGTCCGCTGGATGCGGGTGGCGCAGGACCGGTCGCTTTGGCACTCTTTGGGGGAGGCCTATGTCCAGCAGTGGACGTCTTTCGGCTGTAATGATGATGATGATGAAGCTAGTGGTCGTGTATGAGGATTTTAACTTTAATTCTAAAGCTTTGATTGTTCTCTAGGGACCTAACTAGCGGAGGCAGATTGTTCCAGCACTTTGTGGCTGCATAGCGGGAACTTCCTCGGAAAGCAGCGGTAGCATGACATGAATCAGCTTCTTAACTCATTTAGGATGCTAAATTCAGGACAAAGCTGATATTACAGCGGGTAATCCCGCTTTAGCACTAGCAGTACGTACGGCCGCGAACTGTGTCGCGCTGACATAGACTATCCATCTCTTTCTAAGCGTTCTAATTAGAAGAACGCGGTGCAGATGTAACTATACACAATGTGCTTTTTAGTCGCGTCGCGCGCTACTCACCGACCACTGTTTCATTCGCACTGTATGAAATTAGAAAGAGGAGGGAAGATTTTCTCGCGTCGGGTCGCGACATGAGATGTTAATCGACGCGACATAGCAACAATCAGTGCTAGCCTACATGAACATTCGTTCGCAACTTCTGTAATACTAATTTGATATCAAACCAATATGTTTAGTCAAACTGACCCCCTGAGTTTTGTATTCATTGTAATGCTAAGTAGATTTAGATTATAATTATCTCGTTCTAGAGAAACGCATAAAGTTGTACAACGTTAATTTATTTTACGACTTAATGTTGGCTTAAATTTGATACAATTAAGTGATATTTTACTTAGTCTAGTAGAAATAGGAACAGACATTTTCTAGGCAATTCAGGTTAGTTTCAATACTGATATGAAGCGTTTTCAAAATGTTTAAACTAATTCTAAACGTTTCTAGTTAAATAAAACTGGGTTTGCAGGTGCCTAGACCATCGACGTAATAATATAAATAACTGTACCAAAAAAGTTAATACATAATAATAATAATTTATTGCTCTCATGATGACAGTAGGTACACTGCAGGTCTTAAATATGTAACAGTTTAAGGTAAATACCCTGGGTATTTCAAATTATGTAGATGTTCTTATGTATAAGTAACCTACACATTACAAAATCATAGTCGCTAAACTAACTTAAGATAATTACCTACAGAATGGAAGATGATGCTTCATATCTAGAATAATTCCATCAATATGAATGGTATCTACTTACATTAAAGAAATCTTGCAGCGAACTACAAGCAGTATTGGGTTGGGGTGTAGCATATAGTAACCAGGAAATATTGCACTCCAAAAATTGCTCAAAGGTTGACTGGTAGAGAACTCTAAACTCTAAGGCAGGTCGGTGTAGGTAAGACGACGAGCGAAGCGAGGATGAGTGTTAGGATAAACTGCGACGCTACAGCCAGTTTTTTTTTAATAATATAACTTAAATATGTATGCGCCCAACATTCCAAAAAAATTACAACTACTCTGAATTACTTTGGTTACCCTTTGCTACACCTCCACCCAGTTTTCTACCAAATATGTTTTAACTCCTGATCAAAGGAAATAATCGACAGACGAGTCCATTCATTATTAAAATACATTCTCAAACAGGATTTATTTTAACAGTTAAGTTACAGTTTTATATACGAGTATAGTATATATATAGAATAGTCAACGGTACCTTTACGATTAAGGATTTTTAACAGCCAGCCCTCGCTTTTTAAAAACTAGTTGTCATAACATTCAACGCACAATAAATACAAAGTTACACATGCCATCAGTGGAATGCGAAACTAAAATAGCTACATAGTAATTTAGTAGACCGGTGGCGCCACCAGTCCACAACTACGGGTAAACATAAGTTTGCAGACCATTCAAGATGGCTGTGGTTTCGCGCCATTTTTTTCTGTGCGAATTCTCGCATTGGTGTTAATTAAGTGGGGCGGCAAAAAGTTGAAATGACTCAAATGTCACCCTTTAACGGCGCCGCGCTAAGCATATTTTAGTTTATAAATAAAACTTGCAATGTTGTTAGGGTCAACGACTAAATATTTTTTATTGTTTTATAGCCTGGATACAAGATAGTTATCAAATCAAATATCAAATATATATTTATTTACCAAAAATAAAACAAAAGACAATAAAAGAGAAACAGTGATCCCCACACTAGGCACAGCCTGTATCGTGGAGATCCAAATCTTAAAAAATTACCAGAGGGTGCGGCACTATTATATTTATTCTAGAATCTTTAAAATCTAAAACTTAAAAGGACTATCTCTTTAATATCGAAAAGACATGCTGTAATACAAATACACTAAATTATTATTTTATATTATTTTTAAACTGTGTATATATATGCGAGAGAATAGATGTGTGTGTGTTTGTGTGTGTGTGTGTGCGTGTGTGCGTGTGTGAGGGTGTGTGTGTATGTAAGAGTATGAGCGCATTGAGTGTGAATGGAATAGAGGTAGCCCTACGAGTTTTGAATCTCTTGGGATCAGACGCGAGAAGAGAATTCGTCCACTAAACTAATATTTAATTCTTCAAAATGTCCTCTGACTCTTCATAACTCCACGACAGTAGCAGGGAGTTGATTTTCCTTTTTGCCTCATTGAATTGACAGTGCCTTATGTCACATAGTTTTGCCATTTTGTTATATATGTGCGGAAAGAGAAATACCGAGAATCTCCTCGCCAAAGCCGTATGAATACGAGGCTTGGGGAGCCTGTAGACTCTTCTTAGTGACATGGCATGATGTTCAGGCAGGCGCCAGATGTTTTTATGCACGTATAAGGTTGCTCGCAGCAAGAATAATCTTCGAACACTCAAAACTTGCGCTTCTTTGAAAAGTTCAGTCGTTGGATATCGACGAGGCTTTCGCAAAGATACCTTAACAACCGCTCTTTGTGCGCGCTCCAAAAAGATCATGGTTGATTTTGCAGAACCACCCCAAGCAAGTATGCAATAACCAATGATTGATTGGCAGAGAGCGAAGTACAGAACTCTAAGCAGGGGGCCATCGGTAGCTTCCCTCATAAGTTTAAAGGTATAAATGAGTTTGCGTACCCTACCAGCAGTTGCCAAAATATGATTTTTAAAGGTCAAATTTTCGTCGATTATTACTCCCAAATATCTGAGTGAGCTGGACTTTTGAATAAAGTTACAAGAGCATGTAGAATTTTGCGAGTTTGGTGGCGCTGTGCATGTATGACAGTGGACCTTTAAGAGTGAGAGGCCGAGAGGGGGGCAGGAAGCCGCCGTTTTGTGAAATGTCAAAAATTTTGTTTTTTCTGTGTTAAGAGTGAGTAGGTTTATGTTTAACCAATGAGACAGACATTGTAACCCAGAAACAGCGCATCATGCGCATCTTGCCAGGATTCACCATGGAACACGATGGCTGTATCATCGGCGTAACACAGGACTTCACATTTTTTTATATTCAATGACATAACATCGTTAATGTACGTAGTAAAGAGCGTTAGGCCAAGTATACTACCGTGTGGTACGCCGAATGATACAGGCTTCGAGGCGCTGGTCAAATTGCCTATTCTAACACGCTGACTTCTACCCATCAGGTAACTAGAGAACCAATTCAAGGGTATTCCACGAATGCCAAAAGCCTCAAGTTTTCGGAGCAATATGGGAATCGACACATTGTCAAATGCTTTCGCCAAATCAAGGAACACGCCGATGCATCCTCTACCTTCATCCAGGTGTGAACAATATCTGTCAGTAGTTTAACAGCCTCTTCCGTGGACTTCCCTTGGCGAAAGCCAAATTGACGATCTGACAAAAGGCTATTTTTCTCCAAGAACTGAACAAGTCGCTTATTCATTAGACGTTCAAGTAATTTCGAATAGGCTCCTAGAAGTGATATGGGGCGATAGTTATTTGGCACCTCAGTAGGCCCTCCTTTACGTACTGGGACTACAACAGCGGATTTCCATTCCTGAGGAAATGTACCCAAGGAAAAACTGAGATTAAAAATTGCCGCGAGCGGGCAAGATATAATGTCGCCAATGGCTCTCAAGAGTCTATTATTCACTCCATCGTGTCCAGGCGCACTATTCAGGTCAAGCCCATTAATAAGCGTTACAATTTCGTTCGGATCAGTCGGCTCAATGCTAAAAGAACCTGAGGTGTTAATATAATTAGGAGGAACTATTTTGGCGGCTAAGTTATTCTGGTTGTCATTTAATTTTAGCAATATTGCCTCTGCAAGATTAGCACCGACAGTTGAAAAGTGGGTGTTACACTCATCGAGGGACTCTAGAGCCGTGGGTTTAAAGTTAAGTAGACTTTCCGCTGATTTAACAGGAGGGGTGTTGTGTGTAATACGCCTTATGGAGTTCCACAGCTTTTTAGGGACGTCTATATTTTGTGCTAGATCCCTACGATCGTGCTCCGATTTAAGATTCCTGAGAAGGGTTATAAAAAATATAAAAAAAAAGTTATAGCAGATAAATACATTTAATTATAAATGCACGAATCGCTTTTCTAAAACGAATTCCATTTTTCTTTGTAGCAGGCACAAAAAGAAGACAAAGCCATTGACCTTCATTGTTAAGTGTAATGGCTATTTTTTTACGTTGTAGGTACTAAGTATGTTGCAAGTGTTGCAACTACTAATAAAAAGTTGTTAAATACCGATTTACCTTTCGTTTTTATTTGAACCATAGAGTCACTATTCGTCTAATGTATGTATTAATCTCCATACAATTTAACTACCACGTAATTTAACATGAAAGACTGATCCGTTGACATTTTGGTATTTTTTTATGACAGATTCAATTATAAAAGTAGTCCAGTGGCGGGCGCCAATCAACGTAAATTGTAACTGGGGAATAAAAAGTTATTAAATTTTAATAACCGTTGTGCCCGTGATGGAAGACCGAAGCTGTCTTATAAATATGTAAGAAAATTATAACGAGATTCTTAGTGACATACATACCTTAGTATTCTAAAAATAGGCATATTGTTTTATTTAATTCACCAGTTCCAAAGAATGGAAATTTTCAGTAAGGCCTGAGGAGGTGATCACGTATCTTTTCGAACGCATGTTAGGACAACTCCACTGTCATTTTCCCAGTGTCATTTAGATCTATCAGATAGATAGATTCTATCTGACGCGCTTACTGTTCGTTACGCGATCGACCTGCCGGCACTTTAACGCTGTAGACCAAATTTTGGTAACTCAGTACATTTTCTCACATTACTTACCGACATGACATGACGTCTAACCAATCTTAATAGACCGGGGGTCTTAACCTAACCAACAAACCGACTGCAAGCAAATTAGGTAACACTTTATCCTCCGGTGCGATTAACAGACTAATGAGTTTCTGTCAAGATTTTATTACAAGCCCTTAACACGTTTACTTTACCACATCGTGATTGACTAAGTTCTATGACCTTCCGTCGCTCTCATCAGACAGCATGGATTTAGAGCACATTATACTTACTGGACTGTAAGCAGGTAAAAATAAACTGGAAAAAGTACCTAGGGCCTCAGAACGCCCTGCACGAAGTAGTACGAAATGTCAAGGCATTGATAAACCTCATGGAGGAACTTGGTTAGAATAGCACTGCCACCCCTTTTTCAGGCATATTAGGCTAAACTACCGTTGGATGTCTTTCGAGAAAGGCCCGGTGTAACTAACTAATTGAACAAACGCTGTTGTCCTCTATAGGTCGCATTACTAGATCGATTCTCGTGAAATTTTGTGAGTAGGTTCGTTAAAAAAAAAAAGTTTATTGAAAAAGTTTATTGTGTAAGAGCAACATTACAATATAAATCACGACCCTGTGTCCTGAGCTAGGAAACCTTGTGTTACAGGACCCAGTTTCGTTGTTCCAAATACTTAACCTACGTATCTGTACAAGTGTACAAATGTGTGTGTGTGTGTGTAAATTAAATAAATTAATGTTATTCTGCAAGTAGGCCGTAAAGTCAAAATTCTACCAGCGTTTCTGAAAAAGAAGACCACTGTTAAGAAGAAACGCCGAAACAAACTCAACAGTCAGTCATTTTTTGCCAAAAAACACAGTGATAGTTCTTAACCTACTTAAATAAGTATGAATATCATCAAAAAAAAAATCATCATAATGCGTTGTTCTACAAGAACACATGTCCGAATAATTTGAGCTTTATGAATAATTAAGCTATTTTGGGCTCCGGTTTGGGCCATGCATTGCTGTCAGTGAGATAGTCCTCAACCCTGTAATAAGCCTTTGACGTTAATGTTTTTTTCAAGTACTTTTTAAGAGCTGGAAAGGTTAGAGCCAAAATTTTATTAGGTAAGTAATTTAATGTTTTTTTGTTGAGGCACTTTTTAGTTTTTTTTCTTATAGGACAGGAATTCTACAGCTGACAGAGCCATTAGTTATGTTTATTATCCGCTTTACTTCCACACGAGAAAAACGGGCTTGTTAAAAGTGTAAAAATAACCATTTCATATTTGATATCACTTTCCCTGGCAGTTCGAATAAAATTAATATTAATTAAATGGCTACCGGGCACAGTTTTTCACTTGTAACAAACTGCATTGCTGCATAATGCTGTGCAGGTTTTAAAAGTGGCGTCCTGTGGTGGCCATAAATATGTATACAGGCAATACTTTTAAATTGATGTTAATAAGATGTGTAATATTTATGGAATTGACTACTCCCTCCAGTAAGTAGTCGCGAAAGTGGAAATAATGCCACTTTTTATACTACGAGTAGAAACGTATAAACATAATCTGTCCCGTGACTCTGCCTGCTTCTAAGAAATAGTTAATAGTATATTTCCGGCGAGGGCGGTGTACTGAATCCTGAGCGTAGTGAGGGAAACAAGTGTTATATTAACGCCCGAGACGAAGATAATTTTGCTACCGAGTGACACATACTGTTTCACACCGCCTACGAAGAAATTTAAAAAAGATGCTGTTAAAATTACTTAACAAGTTTTAACAAATTTTCTTAATTTTTAAATAATACGATAAAATCATAAATTTTCATTTTTAACGTTGATAAAGTTAAAACTTGAAATATGTTCGTTTTTAATGGATTACGATTAAATTACAATCGATTATTTTATCAAGATCTGTGTTTAATTGGCACGTTGCGTAAATGCTAAATGATAAATTAAAACATTACCTACATACAACAACAACACAACACACACAACATTATTAGCTTGAACAGAAAAGTACCATTTTGATTCTCTCGTCGTGTAAACTTACTTTTCCGAATGAAAGGTGTGAAAAGATATAAATGACGTTTTTGCCAGGGAACTGTTTTTACGACACTATTGAGCACTGTTTTTTTCAGCCCTGTTAACATTTTTTTGATGTAAAAGTGTTGTAAAGCGATATTGTATGTACGTTGAGAACAGGTACTTAGATTAAGTAATTATCTATAGAGTTGATTACAAACTGTATTTGTAACTATTTTTGTAACTATATGTTTTATATTGGCCTGGACAATGAACTTCGAATTTTGAATGAATCGCGCTTTGAACCCGTTAATCACTTTGCTATACAAAATTTCACAGCCTTCGCGATGATTTGCCGGGCAATAAGTACTATATTCCTATCCTTTCCCGGGACCCCATAAGTTCCCATATGTTCCCCGTCGCCATATTAAAACGACGTACTTAGTATACTGACATTATTTGAGTTGGTTAAATTGCATCAAAGTAGCTCAAAAAGCAACTCTACCAACTACTACTCTACTTATAAAAACTCGGCACATTATGCATTATTCTGAACCATACCATGGCGGACGCAGACAGACTCATAGACAACGATGCCATAGATAAGAACTATATTTATCGCACCATTACTCTGAATGAGCCGACTTAATCCAACCATATACGACATGACATGCGCAAACGCAACTATAGCACTAAATAATGCTCAGGAGCTAAGAATCGACGTTCTTTACTGCTACCAGCAAACTTGTCAACGTATTCTAAACCTAATTGCATGTGAATAAAGGCCAAGATCATTTAAAATCGTATTAATTTCAAATGAAGTCATTGATGTATTCGGTAAACGCAAGTTGGATGTAGAATTGACCGATTTAATAGCCAATTATTGCGACTGCAAATCTTCTAAATGGATGCCGGTTTAATGGGAAGACGGCATTTTACTTTGAGAGCGGGATGTCTAAGTATATTGATGAGCTCATAAGACACTTCATAAGGGTGGTGTTTGTTAAGAAAAAGTATGAGGCAAAAACTAATATTCGTTGTACAGTCTAGTACAACGAATATTAGGTGAAGAATGGGGACCTTGTTTTTGTAAAAGACTTAGTAGAGAAGCAGGTGCTCATAAATATCTGAGCACCTCGGCTCTATCTATAGATAATAGCTTCATACTTATTATCATCATCATCATCATATCGAATTTAAACTTTCGTGAGACATGTTCATCATATCAGCCGAAAGACGTCCACTACTGGACATAGGCCTTCCCCAAAGAGTGCCACAGTGACCGGTCCCGCGCCACCCGCATCCAGCGGACTCCCGCAACCTTTGCCAGGTCATCAGTTCACCTTGTGGGGGGCCTACCCACGCCGCGCCTTTCGGTACGTGGTCGCCACTCGAGAACCTTTGTACTTATTATAGTGTCACTATATATCAGGTACAGAAGGATTTTTAATTTGGAGGAACGTGATTTGGTATAATTATTGACAGTTTTCTTGATTCAATGCTAGTGTTCAAACTCCTCGCCTAGTGCGAGTGGAGTGAACAGCCACGCGTTTCGCGGGTCATATAAGCCAGTGGATTGGCTACAAAACGTGTTCAACTCACCTGATTCCGGGAGGCGCGATGTTCGCTTCAACTCCGGTTAGTATCTGTCAAGGTTCAGTCAACTGTCAGGTCAAGTCAAGTTCAATCAAGAGGGTCTCCGGGGCCGAAGAAGCCGCCGTGGTGTTCCGGGGCCGTCTCGCCAACAATCCGCGGCGTCAAATCACCAACTGTTCTGATATCACCAAAATATCCACACAAAACACTTGGACACCCGTGTGTCTTCAAAGCGAGCGATATTACACAAAAACAAGGAAAAATGCGTTTCCAAATTACCCAAAAAAAAACCACTCGTCCCTTTCGGGTCTGCAAAAACGAGGTTATATTTTTTCGTTCGCCTTGACAAGAAGTGTCACTGTCAAAACCACAGACTCAAGAGGCGTACACACGTGAGGAGTTTAAGGGGCGGGCAGACGGTCGGCCCGAACAATCACCCGCCTCGGAACGGCCTCTAAGCCGGTCCGCTATACTAGGGGAAGTCGCGATAGGGTTGCTACCGCTCGCTTCAGAACCGAGTCCCCAACCATGACCTCGGCAAACCGAGGGGTCCCGTCTTTACCGGGAAACAAATTAACGATGCGCCCCCGGCGCCATCGCAGTGGCGGAAGGTTAGCATCCTTAACTAGCACAAGGTCTCCAACTCTGGGGGGACTGGTTTTGTCAGTCCACTTGAGGCGCTGCTGCAAAACATGCAAATACTCTAATGACAATTGAATGTTGCGTCATCACCGTTACTACGTGTTCTTCCATCTCTTTCACGCATGAATGGTAGTATGGGGGGACAGAATATAAATATGGCGGACGGCTCCGGGCGGCTCATTTGCTCAGTGGACGTGGCGCAAGCAACATCTCCTGCCAGCATCTCCTGATGATGCCTCGTAGAGAGGCGAAACACGTGTCGAGGTTTTTGTCAATATTGGTGGTGGTTTGCTGTAATTTTTTGCATGTTTATACGCAAATAGTTGCATCTTATCTTCACTGATAGACCAGCACGTTTTTTTAGCGGAATAGCAAAGAAATATTGTTCTCGTAATATATCATGGACTTCCGCAAAGTAACGCCTGATTCAATAAATTACCCTTGTAATTGGTTCCACAATCTGACCGGATCAGAGATGGGAGTCCCCTACGGGATACAAATCTATCCAATGCCGCAATAAAAGCCTCCGTCGTAAGATCACCAACAAGTTCAAGATGAGCAGCCTTGGTCGACAGGCATACGAAAACGCACAAATACGCTTTTACAACCTTCGCATTTCGAAGTCGCGACGTTTTCACTAAAAAAGGTCCCGCAAAATCGGTCCCCACCCTAGAGAATGTCCTAGCCTCGTTGACCCGATCAGGAGGAAGGTCCCCCATCTGGGGCTGCATCGTGGCTGCCTTGAGCCGAAAGCAAGGCAAGCACCGAAACACGATGCTCCGAATAACCCGTCGGCTGTTCAATATCCAAAAGTCTCGCTGCAAAATGCCCAAGATTGCATTGCAGCTGGCATGCGAGTTCTCTATGTGGCGGTCAATCACCAACAATTCCACCAGATGCCCCTTCTTAGGCAGCAAAATGGGGTGGCGCACCGAGTACGGCAAGCTAGCGTTGCGGAGCCGTCCTCCAACCCGGAGTGTACCCGACTCGTCAATGAACGGGTTGAGGCGTGCTATCGCCTTCGGTAGCTTAGGACGTCCCTGCCGCAGGGGCTTCAATACGTCCCCAAAGTGTTCTTCCTGCACAACCCTAATCCAATGATGTAGGGCGGCATTCCGCTCTTCTGTGGCGAGAACTCTAACGCGTGACCGGTTGTCAGGGTGGCGACAATTGTGTATAAATCGCTTGACCCAGGCGGTCACTCCAACAAGCTTGTCGAGAGAGCTATACCGTTCTAGCAACCAAGCAGTGTCTGACACTGGAGCGGTCTCGACAAGGTGGACACCCAAGCCAGAGGATGGGGTCCCAATCACACAACTGGCAGGCCAGAGTGTCTCCGGTTCCAACAACCAATCTGGTCTCCACCACAGTGAGTGGGCAACAAGCTCAGGTGCCGTGCAACCCCTGGACGCCACGTCCGCTGGGTTCAGTTCACCTGGCACGTGTCTCCAAACCAAGGCAGTCTCCGAATTCTGGATTTGCGAGACCCGGTTGGCCACAAAGACCTCCAAAGTATGGAATGACGACTGCAGCCAACACAATACAATTTGGCTATCAGTCCATGCGTAGACACTCTCCTCAAGGTTCACGGTGTCCTTCAAGGTAGAGGCCACGTGGTTCAGTAGGCGTACAAGAAGAGCCGCTCCAGATAATTCCATTTTTGGGATTGTCAAACGCGTGCGAAGGGGAGCCACCTTGCTCTTCGCCATTACCAAGTGCAAATCGACCGATCCGGCGGAGCTGACCGTCCGCAAGTAAACGGCAGCTGCATACCCTCGCTCGGAGGCGTCGCAAAACCCGTGTAGGGTTACTCGGCATTTCCCTGCCGGCAACAGCTTACGCGGCAGTTCGACCTGATTTATCTCCGGGAGCGTGGAGAAGAAAACCTCCCAATCGCTCAACAAATTTCCGGATAGTGGATCATCCCAACCCAGTTGGACCATCCACAGGCGCTGCATAAATGCCTTCGCCGTGAAGATGACCGGCGCGATCCATCCATTCGGATCGTACGTCCTGGCCACCGTGGACAGCACAAGCCGCTTCGTCCAGACCCTCGGGGAATCCAGTTCCGCCCGATAGGTGAACACATCTTGGACTGGTCGATATTGCACGCCTAGGACTGATAACATGTGCGGGCTCTCAACATTTTCGAACAGGTGCGGATCCTGCTGGTGATCCTCGGGGAGGCCGGCCACCACGGCCGGTGAGTTGGACATCCATTTGCGCAATTCATATCCACCCGTCCGCAAGAGTTCCACCAGCTCATCCCGCAAAACCAAAGCCTATTCGATACTGTTTGCCCCGGTGCACACGTCATCGACAAATAAGTCCCGTTCCAAAATGGCGGACGCTCGAGGGAACCTCAGTCTCTCTCGAGACGCCAATTCTAACAAAGTTCGAATTGAAATGTACGGACTGCTCTTCAAGCCGTATGTATTCGTATTCAGCTCGTACACCAACATCGGTTCATCAGGGCTCTCACGCCACAAGATCAGCTGATACCGACGATCATCAGGATGGATCACTGTCTGCCGAAACATCATCCGGATGTCGGCGACGAACACCACCTGATGTTTCCTAAAATTTGTGAGGATATCCGTGATATCCTTGTGCAGCTTAGGACCTGCATGCAAACACTGGTTCAATGACACCCCAGTCGAGGTGGACGCGGACCCATCAAAGACCACGCGAATCTTGGACTCCGGGGATTTTAGGACCGCGTGATGCGGCAGGAAGCAGTGCTCCACTGTACTCCAGTCCGTCCGAGCCACCGACATGTGTCCCAAACCCTCGTACTCCCTCATGAAGTCCACATACTTCTGCCGGAAGAGCGCATCTCTTCTCATTCGGCGTTCCATCGAAACCAGCCGCTTCTCAGCCATCTCACGTGACGCTCCAAGAGGAGGTCGGTGGATGAGCAGAGGAAGTCGTGTTATGAACCGACCAGAGCAGAGGCGCACAGTATTATTTTGGTAAAACCGTTCGCACTCTTCCTGCTCGGGGCTCATACGCGACGCGGTAGGTGGTTCCTCAATCTCCCAGAACCGTTGCACGGCTTCTGAAAGAGCAGTTCCAACCAGACAGCCCTCCTCAGTAGGAGGCGGTGGAGCCGCTAACACCAAACCCATTACAGCATAGCCAAACACCGTTTCCAGTGTAACCAGTCCGCCAGGCTGTAAGGTACGGTTGCCGCTCAACAGCACCCGCCCAAGAACGTCTGCACCCAGCAACACGTCAATCGGACCAGGTCTGTCAAATCCAGCATCCGCCAGAACTAATCCAGCTGTCAAACTCCGAACCTCTGGAGGCAGCTTCACCTGGGGGAGTCTCCCCACCACTTCATCCAATACTAACGCGGGAGCATTAATCCTCGCGCGTGAAGTGGGACCCGGTCCAAAGGTGAGTAAGGTCTGCCCTACCAGGTTTGACACTGTCACATTGCCTACCCCACGTATACTTTCCGGGTGGGGTTTCACAACCAAGCCCAACTGTCGCACCAACCTACTGGATACCATGCAGCCTTGCGCTCCCGTATCAAGGAGAGAGCGCACGCAGGCTGATCCTCCGCCAGGGCCCCAAACACAAACCGAAGCCGTGGGCAATAACACGGTCTCCAAGGGCGTGGCGGTTGCTGGTGCGTGGGCGGCGTATCCCTAGCAGGGATAACGCGTTGCATCCTGTTCCGCATGGGCGGGCCGCTCGTACCGCTCGAGCGGGTCCCACTCCGGCTGGTACTGCCGTCGCGCCATGCGTGCCGCCTGCGCCCCCTGGTATGTCCTACTCCGGCCGTACGCCGGAGGTCCCGACGCCAAGCGGGGTCGCTCCACAAGCGGCGGCGACATCCGTGGCGCCTGCCGGGGTGGAGGCGTTTGCGGGCACCCGCCCGTAAGGACCCCCCGTTGGGGCACGGGGGCGTGCGAAGTAGTCGCGTAGTTTTGGAGGGGGGGGGGAGGGGGGTGTTACCCGACGTCCCCACTCCTCCTCGGCCATGGGCCCCTGGTCAGCCCGCTGCTGTCTCCGAACAGGGGAGCATGACCCCTGCGCAGGGGGGGGGGAGGTGTATCCCCACTGCGGTTCATGCATAAAATGGGGTGGTGCTTCCCACCACAGGACTTACACGCCTGCGGGTGGGCACAATCTCGCACAAAATGTGGGCCCAAGCAAACAAAGCACCATTGCCGCTGCTTAGCAATGTTGCGGCGTCCCACAACCCGCTGCGCAAGAAACTTCGGACACGCTGGCACCCGATGGCCAGGGTTCTTGCAGCATAGGCAGACTTCAGGGTCCAATGCACTGGTATTATATTGGTGAGGACCCGCTGGTTGTGGGGCCGATTTGCCCCACCCTCCCCTTTGAGGTACAACTCTCCCCTGGGCCCGCTGGGCCCCAGGAGGCCTCGGGGGTGGAGGTAGATCCGAGGTGTCGGCCCGTCGACACTCAAGTTCCAATTGGTCGATAAGATTGGTGAAGGTCGGCAGATGCTGAGCACTTTCACCACCATACCGGTGCTCAAACCTGGCCCGTACATCAGCCGGCAGCCGGTTCAACAAAAAATTCAACAGTATGTAGGACCACTGGTCCACCGGCAAACCAAGGTTCTCTAACCCTTTGGTCGCTGTCAAAACAGGATTCAGCATTTTCAGCCGGATGTCTGAAGCCTGAGCGATCCGAGGGATATTCCAGATCTTAGTCATAAGAGTATCCGCAAGTCGCCGCACGTTCTGGTATCGGTCCCTCAGCAACGTGCGCGCGATTTCATAATTGTCGTCGGTGACCGACAAATGCGCGATCAAGTCGCGCGGCTCCCCGACGAGAGCAGACATCAGCTGCGCCAACTTCAACGCCGCTGGCAGGTCCGTCCGGGCATGCACCAAGCTATCAAAGAGGTCGATGAAGCTGGTCCACTCGTCCAGGTCTCCTCGGAAGACCGGCATCTGTATGGCTGGCAAGCGCGCTGCCAACCCTGGGTTATAGATAACTGCGTGTTTCGGAACGTCCCGGGCCGCACCATTCCGAACCCGCAGTATCTTAGAAGCCCTCTCGACAATCCTGTCCCCAAAATCCATACATTGCTCAAAGTCCCGCTCCACCTGCTCGGCCTCCGGGGTCGTCCGGCCGGGCTCCGCTAGGTAGAGTTCAACCTGGAACTCCACAGCCTTAAGACGGTCTGACCCCTCCTCGTACCGGGCCAACAAAGCCTCCTCCCGGTCATTTCTGTCAACCAAAGCTGCTGCAGATGAAAACCAACGCAGTGCAGACTGGATCTTAGCCATAGGTGTAGATCCCATTTTAAATTAATTTCCAACAATACCAGAGAAAGTTAAAATTAATTTAATTAATGTGGAAATTCCAATCTCTTGGTCACCCTAGTGAATCAAAACCAAATATCAACTCAATTACAGAAATGCCTTACAATAACAACCAATATAGATTCTCAAAACGCAGTGGAAGCTCAAATTATAATCTATAATTGGCTAGTTACATCACTTCTACAATAATCTAGCTTACAACTAATATTTATGGTAGCCTTATATTTTAGCTTATATTCTTAGCAACCTTGGCCGCTTATAGCAAACTGAATAAAACAAATGCCTTATTACCAAACAACAAGCTATGAAAGGCTTCCCAAATTACAATCAATCAAATATGTGGCTTAAATTTGCCTTCAACTATTTTCCAAATTAAATTGTACCAAACACTCAGAATCACCTTCCGGAGGTTGTAATCTCACTAATTTGCACTGCAAGTACAATAATTTCGTGAAATCTACAGTACAAAACACTTGCAGTGCCACAAAATAGAAGTTTTAAATACTTGTAGCTAAATTTGGTTTCAACAAATAACCTCAAAATGCCCTTTTTTACCCAAAAGGAAAAAACTATCAAAATTCGCGTTTTTTCTTTGTGGGTAACCACGCTCTGGGTACCAAAAATTGTTCAAACTCCTCGCCTAGTGCGAGTGGAGTGAACTGCCACGCGTTTCGCGGGTCATATAAGCCAGTGGATTGGCTACAAAACGTGTTCAACTCACCTGATTCCGGGAGGCGCGATGTTCGCTTCAACTCCGGTTAGTATCTGTCAAGGTTCAGTCAACTGTCAGGTCAAGTCAAGTTCAATCAAGAGGGTCTCCGGGGCCGAAGAAGCCGCCGTGGTGTTCCGGGGCCGTCTCGCCAACAATCCGCGGCGTCAAATCACCAACTGTTCTGATATCACCAAAATATCCACACAAAACACTCGGACACCCGTGTGTCTTCAAAGCGAGCGATATTACACAAAAACAAGGAAAAATGCGTTTCCAAATTACCCAAAAAAAAACCACTCGTCCCTTTCGGGTCTGCAAAAACGAGGTTATATTTTTTCGTTCGCCTTGACAAGAAGTGTCACTGTCAAAACCACAGACTCAAGAGGCGTACACACGTGAGGAGTTTAAGGGGCGGGCAGACGGTCGGCCCGAACAGCTAGTGCTGATTGAATACGTGCAGATATTTTTGGAGAATCTTGCCAGGAAAAGACCTGTCACGACATGTCTGCATGGTGAAGAAGGAAGTCGTTGTAATCGTAGGCTACGCCCGTTTAAGACGCCGTCAACACCAAAATGCCCTTGAGGATTTTGGATAGCGCGCACACTGTCTATTTGCATCGGAGTAAACGAGAGCGAGTGTTACTGGGCGGCCCTTTGAAGATAATATTACATAAATATTGAAATAAAACAAAGGGTGGATTATTTGTGAAATATGACTCGCTAGCGGTTTAGGTATGAATATGTAGTCTTCATGTTTTTAATTGCAGACCCATACGTCAAAAAAATAAAGACATAGAACCGTTTAATGTGATTTTAAGACCAATCTTTGCAATTATTTTCTATCAAGCCGATTTCGTCCAATTATGTATCGATCTCGTCCACGGTCTTTGAAATATGGTGAATTTTAACATATATTTTATTTGACGTGCTAGAACAAATACTTTTTCTTAAAAAACTGCTTAAATAACATCAATTTCACCAAATTAGGTCTTGTCAGCCTCTTAATCGGTCCGTCAAATGTTGGTATTGTAACCCGCCGTAAGGCGCGTCCCAATTTGTTTCATTTTAGTACGAATGTGATAACTACTTAGGTAATCACTGTAGTAATTCCTACTCCTAAAGAACCTTTATTTGATTTTACCGTGAGTCCCAATCCCCGATCTGACTAGCCACCAGTAGTGAACGAGAGAGGACGAAAGGGCGCTTCCAAAGTTACGCCTTGTTGCCCGACACTGAAAAATCCTCAATAACTTTTTGCTAGCGAGCGCGAATATAATAGATACGCTAATTGGTTTTTTAATTTACTTTGTCAGCCATGTTCATATATAATACATGAAACGAACGACCAGTTGCCGTTAATTTTTTACTAAGACTCAATTACCATCAACGTGAACGCACATGTAATAACTTTAATAACTAGTTTTCTAGTTCATCGCTTGTTGTAAGCTGAGAAGTTCCCAGTATTGCGTTTATTAATAGCTGTTAGACTCGGCAATAAACTTAATGAAACAGGGAAACGTGGATATTCTGAGTTTATGCTATGCCAGTTTTACTGTATAAAATTGTAATTATACAATTACGCTTAGTTAGGAGTTCTCTCTCGAGAATAAACTGTACACTACATAATTCAGAAAAGTAATTTGTCCGAAAGCAATTTTTTTCAAATTTCATAATTCCGAGAACCATGTTCCGCTGAAGGAGATTAAGATTTTTCAGGACCCTTTGTTGTTGGTATTAACCAACCTAAAGGATTTTTTGAAGTGAAAACTTCTTTAGCGGCGCTGAGCACTTTTTGGGATGGAGAAAAATTGCTAAATACGCGACAGATTTTTGTGACGTCAGATGTGAAGGAGGTCACTTTTTGCTGCTAGCCGATTTGACTTCATTCAAAACTGAACGCTATTCGAAAGAGTATAAAGCCGTTACACACTCTTTGCAATAGCATACTCATATTCTGCAAATGAATTTGTAATTTTGTCCACGCGTCCTTCACCGTTTTGCTATTGAGCAAATTCGAATAGTTCGAATTCGTTATTCCTAAAGAGATAAAGCTTTGTAATATATTTTGCAACGGCAAAAACAAATTGGTATTTTGTTCGCCGCCGCCGTCCGCTGTTCTTGCAAATTCGAATAGTTCGAATATGGACGTTATTCCTAAAGAGATAAAGTTTTGGAAAATATTTGGCAATGGCAAAAACAAATTGGTATTTTGTTCGCCGCTGTTTTTGGCGCCGAACATTCATTCAAAATTCATTTTTAGGGTGACACCGTAAGATGTCACGTGACCTGATCGAAAAACTGTTACAATGTTATTGAGTTTTCACTTCTGCCGGCACTCCCGGAGTGCAACCCTAGAGCCAGGAAGTGGGGAGTTGTTAGTTGTTGCGAACGTTAAATATGGCGGCGGGTGCTCTCACCCTATAGAGAACTGTCAAACTTCCCATACAAACGATTCTTTCCGTACTTTACTTACGATTGCTATTGCCAAAGCGGAGTCCGGGCTCCTTACCGAAGACCACAACCGGGAAATCATAACGCTAGAAGCGCTCATAGCCTAGCGGCGCCTGCGAGTCGGAAACGATAACGCAGGTTAAGCAAAGATGGCAGCGGTCAGTCTTTGGATGGGTGACCGCCTGATGTTTGAGTGGTTAATATAAATGAGCGATTCCGTGCTTTGGAAGGCACGCTAAGCTGTTGATCCCGGCTGCTGTCTATGACAGTAGTCGTTAAGCCGAGCTAGAGGCCTTCGGGCGGCTTAAGAACTTCTAACAGTCGAGTTGCCCACTCACTTGACAAAGGGGGGACAACTGTTACTCGCGTCCGCAGGAGCTACCCACCACAACCCTGCACGTGTCACCTGGGTGGTACTAAAGAGTGACAAACTTTAAAGGCCAAAATAATATATGCCATACGATTAAATAAATAAGTGTTGTAGCGAGGGTGCGTGCGGGGCGAAGAGAAAGCGGTGGCGTAAGGCAGAGCGTATATTATTTCGCAAGAGTAGCGAGTACGGTCGAGGTCAAAAATATGTTTACACTTTTGCACCTTATTACAAGGCAATAAGGTGCAAAAGTGTAAACATTTCTTCGACCTCGACTGTACAAAGGCGGTGAAGCGGCGTGTTCCCCAGCCAGTAAGAGAGGAGAGTACTGGAGTGGAAGCACGATTTTAAGACTATAATAATCAGTTATATGCACGTAGTTCCAGCGAGGGGAGCAGGGGGCAATAACTAATAATAATCGGTCCCTATTAGAGCTGGGCGTTTTTTCCCGTAAGCGTTTTCAAAAACGGTTTCTCGTACAATAACGGAACAACAGTTTGTGGCTAGGAACACAAATGCAATGCAAAACGTGAAAACGTAACTCGAACACTGTAAACTGTTTCATCCGTTTTTTCGTTTCACTTCGTTTGGCGACCGGCGACGGCGCCAACGCACGGAGAAGCGAATTATTTTTGAAACTGTTTTTCAAAACAGTTTCGTTTCATGGAAAAGTCGTAACGACCTAGCTCTAGATACGATACACAACGAATTCCAGCCGGCGAGCCTAACCAATTCAGGAAAAATCTTATCAGCGCGAAGCAGGAATGCTCTCGGACCGGTCAGCGACATCTTCTGGCGTATTCGGTACTATTTTAGTACGGCCGCTCTTCGAGGGAGGCCGCTAGTGGTATCGCTTTTCTCATTGGTTTAGTGTATCTACTGCTCACCGGATGGCGTTAGTAGTGGTGGTTTCCGTGTGTTTAATGTGGCTATCCCTCACTGGATGGCGTTAGTAGTACCGATAATGTTACAGTGTTAAAATAGTGCTACTATAGTCACTCATGTCATGTACGGTCGAGGAAATTGAATGTTTGGCACATGTCAACTCTATTAGAATGACGTTAAGGTCCAAAAGTGCTAAACATTCAATTTCCTCGACTGTACGTTCCCAAAGGTTCAAAATTATCTGAGAAACCTTATGCCGTAACAATAAAGTCGTTCACATATTTTTGATCACTTTGAACGTGCATATATTTTCGATCTCGACTGTCGCGCCATCAGATTTATCGGAGTGGCCAAAGTGCTCACAAATATCTGAGCACGTATCTAATGCCTCGACAATGTAGAGACGTGTTCTCATATTTGTGAGCACTTTGGCCGCTCCGATATATGTGATGGCGATGTATGTCATCATCAGCCTATTTATAAGTTTAGCATCGATTGTAAGAGTTGTTGTATCGTTACAGAATGGGTGCAGCGCGTTGCAGCGCGCGGCGGCCGACGGCCACGTGGAGGTGGTACAACTGTTGCTGCAACACGGCGCCGACCCCAACAAGCAGGACCTCGTGGTAAGTCAGAGTCGCGAGCATCCATAGGCTACGCCCGCTTACATCTACCCGAATATTACCGAAACTTATTACTACGAGTAGTATAAGTAGACTAATATAAAGTTATATGTTCTCTGTATCATATAGTTTATTATAAGTTTCGGTCAAAATTTGGTACAAACGTCCATTAATTACGTGAGGCGTTTTTAGAAATTTTCTGGCCCCTTCTCCTCCCTGGTACGATGTCGTGAGATTTGGCTCATCCCCCCTCTCACGTGAATTTTTCAAAATGTCTGTTATCTTTTTCTTAATTACAATTATTTTCACTAAATTTTACTCTGTTTCTGTGGCCAGTTATTGGCGATTTACCTTACGTGATATTTGCCGAACCAATTCCGAATTTTACACCCTTTTATAGATTGTCTTGCAATTATTCGACTGCAACACACATTTATTTTTCCAGCACGGCAACACAGCGATCCACGAAGCCGCATGGAAGGGCTACGCGCGCTGCGTGTGTGCGCTGGCCGCGCGCGCCGAGCTGCGCGCGCGCAACGCGGGCGGCTTCGCGCCGCTGCACCTCGCCGCGCAGAACGGACACAACCAGTCCACCAGGGAGCTGCTGTTGGCGGCCGCGCAGCCGGATCTACAGAATAATGTGAGATGTCTCACTTATCATGCACGCTAAACAAAAACGAAAATGCCTTTAAGTAAATAAATATTTGCAGGCAATGTTACACGAATCGACCTAGTCCCAAACTAAGCAAAGCTTGCACTATGGGTACTAGACGACGATAAACATACGTATAAATACTTAAATATATAGAAAACATCCCAGACTTAGGAACGAAATATTTGTGCTCATCACACAAATAAATGCTTACCGGGATTCGAACCCAGGACCAGAGCTTCGTAGGCAGGATCACTACCAACTAGGCTAAACCGGTCGTCAAGTGTGTCTTAATAGACACCTTAAACAAATAGAACAGTAAGCATGCTTATTGCTTACCATAAAATTGCACAGCATAGACGGATGCTAGTCCACTCGCGCTGCGCGTGCGCAACGTTCCTCTATCTGCATCTCTGTCACTCGCGTGTCCTAGATATTTGAACGATTTTCGTGGTGATAATAGTCCTAGCCGTGCAGAACGGACACAACTAGGGAGCTGTTACTTGCGTGCGTTCCGCCCGACTTACAGAACAATCTGAATCATTTGTCTCTAGACTACTCGGTTTATTGTTATCAGGAGTAGGTACGTACCCTAGGCGCCTTAACATAAGGCTACCCGCAGGCTACAACATCGCGCACCAATGGCACACTTACCATAGGCATATTCCCCTCGCATATTCTGTCAAATAGAATAGTCATAAAAAATAATCACGTAAAATATAGAGCTCGGACACAACTGCCTTTTAAATTTTTCTTGTACCGAAGCTATACCAAACACTTTTTAACTCAGTACCGCACCCCTACTCTGGGCGCCCTACAATACACAAACAAAATATAATCCGCGGCACGTAAGTAAAAAGTGCGCAGAAGTCGATTTTAGGGTCTCATCTGTGGGCGGGGTGGGGCGGGGCGGGGTAAATCCATAGCAACCTGCGCAGTAGCGGCCTTGTTGGTTTTTACTTACGTGCCCTTAACTATAAATGTTACAATTTCAAGTCGCTTGACCAATCCCTATTGGTAGACGTCATTTTACCTGTGACCAGTTTATTTATTTATATGGAGAACCAACAGCTTTTATAACAAAACAACACTTTGACAGAGTAGGTAGAATCTTTTGTTTAGACTTAATACGTATTAACTTGTAGCTTCGTAAAACGGGCCAGAACTAACAAACTGTCGTTTAATTTCCAGTACGGCGACACAGCGCTCCACACAGCGGCGCGCTACGGGCACGCGGGCGCCACGCGCATCCTGCTCTCCGCGTCGTGCCGCGTCGCCGCGCAGAACAAGAACGGCGACACCGCGCTCCACATCGCCGCCGCCATGGCGCGCCGCAAGCTCACGCGCATCCTGTTAGAGGCCGGCTGCGACAAGACGCTGAAGAACCACCAGGGAGAAACAGCACGCGACATCGCCACCAGAAAAGGTTTGAACGAGATCATCACCATCCTAAATACCCCTGTCGCGAAGCAGAAGAAGAAAGATAAGAGAGACAAAAGCAAAGAGAGAACTGTTGATGAACCTGATACTCCAAAGAAACCTAAAGACGGAAAGAAGAAGAAGAATGTTCACTTCGAAACCCCCGCAGCGCAGACAGGACAGGTCCAATGGTCGCCGTACGGGTGCCATTACTATCCGGATCCGAAATACTTCCCCAAACCGAAGCTAAGCTCCCTTCCCACCGAACCGCTTAGAAAAGGCGAGCAGTACTTCCTGGATTTAGCGGGGAATATCAAGAAAGGGCCAATAGGAGCTGGATACACTTGCTATTGCGCGCCGTTCTTCAAGCATATGGAAGAGAAGATGAATGAGGATAAGAA
This sequence comes from Epinotia ramella, assembly GCA_947578815.1. Classification (NCBI taxonomy): domain Eukaryota; kingdom Metazoa; phylum Arthropoda; class Insecta; order Lepidoptera; family Tortricidae; genus Epinotia; species Epinotia ramella. Next base: position 1,781,307 of record OX388217.1, read on the forward strand.
GGATTTGAAACGGCATATAGACAGGGCCCATGACAGAATCGATCAGAAGGTAACGGATTTGGAGATGAAGACGCAAGGACAGCTATCGGAGCTGACGAGGTTTGTGGCTGCGGAGCGAGCGCTCTGCAAGGAACGCCATCAACATCTGGAACATTGGCTGACAAGAGGCCAGATGTTCCGAGCATCGGAAAGAGTTAGAAGGCTAGACTACAGTCCTAGAGGCTCCTTGGACATACCTCCCATGAAACGGACGAGGAGTCTAGAAATCTTAGATCATTCAGAGGAATGGCACAAGGTCAATAAATTGATAAATAGCTTTAATCAAACCGCTGAACATTTTGACAGTCATCCCAAAGAGCGTCCTGATAAGGCGACTTCAAAAAGCACTGAAGTGTTGGACACCAGATCGCCTCCGACTCCTAGAAGGAAGTATATCCTAAAAAACTCCATGAGCAGTGATCAATTAGACGCTGGCCCTAGTCGTATGTCGAGGTCGCCTCACACTACTGTCTCGGGCCCGAGTCCTGATCAGGGCCGCTTACACAATGTCACCGCTGAAATACATGTAAAGGCGAACAAATTATCAGTCTCCCAATCACCAGTCTCCATGGAGGTCCAAAGGTATAACGAGAGATTCGTCTCACCTAGTCGTCAGTCCATCTCTAAGTCACCTAGCAGCAGCAGAGAGTATAAAGCCAGTGATTCTGAGGATCAGAGGAAAAGAGATCAGTCTCCCGGTGCCCCAGCGTGGAAGAGCCAAGTCTTGCAAAGAACGGCTGACGATATAAGAAAGCGAGTCATGCTCGAGAAGGAAATGTCGCATGTGGTGATGAGAAACAACGCGAAATCTTTAGACATATCTCAGGACGGATACGTCAAGCTACACAAGCAACCAAGCAACTACCAAGTCCGAGAAGAGAGTAGCGTAGAAAGAGAACCAAGGAAATCAGTTCAAGAGTTAGTAGCCCAAGTGGAACAACAGAGGTGTCAGTCCCCTGATCTGACCAGAAACCCCACCGAAGAACCCCTACCCCCAGTTTCCCCAAATCCCGGCATACTAAAGATGCCTCAGCAACCGCTCAGACCAGCGCCTGTGTTGAAGGAAAAACCGCCTAAATCTAAACGCTTCAGCTTACATAACCTCATCCCTTTTCCAACAAGGAAGACCTTCCAAACCCCACCGAAAGAGAACGGAAACCACTCCGAGAGCAGCGACGAAGAAGACAATCCAATTAGAACCAGCAACCAACCTGGGCCTATGAAGAACACCAACTTGCTTCAAACTCTCCCTTTACCCAACTACGAGACCATGTCGACCAAATCACAATCCCCCGCCCCGCAAGTAAACCAAAACAAAGCTTACCCACCAGACTTAAGGCCTATGGTACCGAAAGACGCCTACTTCCACGAGATCCCCAACCGCCCCAACCACCAAGTCCCATACAAAGAGGTCGAAAATGGCCTGCCTCCTCAGTATAACAACTACGATTACAACCAAACTGGTCTACCTCAAACCCAAGTGCAGCCTAGGAACAGGAATCCTCTATATCACCATCAAACCGGGGTGTTCGACGCTATGATGCAGGACCACATAATGAGGGAGATGGAGAGAATACCTCACTGCTACAGCGAGCATTTGGATCAGAATACCGAAGTGGAAATCGCGAATCAGAACGAATTCGGTTACTACGACAACCGGCCCGCATATCCATATGTGGCTAGAAAGCCTGTCCCAGACCACAATTTGTTACACAGCAGGCTTCAATCCTTGGCTATTAACACACATTTGACAGAAACTCAGAGCCAAGCAGACAGGGAGTCCCATAACGACTCGGGTTACAGTACTAAAGTGTACGGTAGTTCGCAAGGACCATCGCCCAGTCTGTCAGGGCATGTCGACGGATCAGATAACCTTTCTGGACAACGGGTCAACATCGTGCCTAATGGGAAACCAGTTATACCCATCGGGGCTTCCAGCTTGGTGTGAACCTTATTGAAAAGGATATTGGGTTAAGATTGCTTTGACAATAGTTGTTAGTTAGGGGAGATTCGTTTCGCTATTATGCTTATTTGGTTGCACTTTAGTGTACCGTTAAACGGTAACATTCCGGACACTAGTATTACACATATTTGGGTCAATCAACTTTTTTCTATAGCTTGTTACCATGGTTACATCTCCTGGGTCACTTTTTAACGAATCTTTTTTTAATCACCCAAGTGTAGAGGTTTTTTGACATTTTGAACCCTATTTTTATGGCCCATTTCCTAAGCGTTTTAGAAGCCCGTGTTCAGTCTATTTTTCTAAGAAACTCTGCCAAGTTGTCTCCTAACTAACGAGACCGAATGACAAGAAGAAATAGTTGATTGACCTATTTTCATTAGGTACGTTAAGTACCCGCGTGTATCATGTTTCCCTCTAATTTGGTTCACACTGACTTTAGGACCGTAATTTAAAGGAATGGTTTTGTTATTATAACATTTTCACTATGACTTAAGACTTAGAGACTGTTTAAGACACTGTCTAAAACTTTGGCCAAATCATTGACATAAGTTAATACATTAAACATGTCAATAGACCGATTAAAGTAATCATTAAAGGGAAATCTAAGTCATACATCTTTCCTACCCCCGGTCACAATATCTGTGCGTCTTCCCAAAATGCAACCCCTCCAGCTTCCCCTCCCCCGCAACCTCCCCGCGCTCGCAGTGCGCTTCACACCCAACCCAGAGCGCCGATATGACGTCACACGGTGCACAGATATTGGGATAGTTTGAACAAGAAAATACCTACTTGATAAGTAATTGCCTGTTGAATATTCGAGTACAAATATTTTATTGCCACGTAGATAATTAGACGTTAGATTAAGCACGGTCAATAAATATATTTAATATGTAACTGTAAATCACAAGGACACCTATTTTTGTAATAAAATAATGAATAAAAAATAACATACAACCATGGCGAAAATTGTGAAATACAAAAATCATTTAATTTAAATTCAGTGCAAGCAAATACTGATTATTCAGTTAAACCCATTAAAGTTGTATGAAACCAATATATTTAATTTTTACTGTTATACCCTCTTGCCGCCTAGTGTTTTGTTTAATTAAATGTTAAGACAAAATAAATTCAACTCTAAATCAAAGTAAAATGGTTCAAATGTAAATGTTAACATTTTTGTATGGTGGGCGGCCGAGGATACATATGACATATCTATTAGTGACTAGTACAAATATAATAACAACCTTGATGCCATGTATGAGTGATGTTTTTCTTGCAAATGGTATGTAAATAGCCGATTTTGAAATAAATACGTAACATAGTATAAGGTGAGTTTGTTTTCATGTAAATTGACATATTTATTGTGTAATTTTGTACTGATTGATTCTAATAAAATGCACTTTTGAAGTGTCACAACTAGTCTATTATTTTTATTTCTAGATAATAATAATAATAAATACTCTTTATTGCACCACTACAAGAGAGAAACATCTTACAAAAAATTTTGCTTAATAAATAATGGTAACAACAGGCAGTCTTATCTTATATTAAAGGTATATTGGAAAATTTATTAAATTAGTAGATATCAAATTCCTGGATTAGTCTTAATTGCATTGCACTGTTGAGTTGAACTCAAATTAATTGAATAATAACTCAGTAAATACATATTAAGGATTGTCGCCTAACAACAATTCAAACTTGCCCCATAGTAAGTTCAGGGTTTTTTTGTTACGAGTACTAGACGACGATATATATATTTAATCGCTCGTACCTTTGCAAAAAAGATAGGATATGCAAGCCACATGAGAGCGCACCAGAGAGTAGAACAACAAAACTCAAGTGATATTGCTAATCGATGATATCAAGTCCAGATCACACAGTCGCTGTGGCCGAAATTGGTCATGACATTAATAAAAAAAAATTATAAGACAATACTTAAATACATTGAAATCATCCAAGACTGAAGCAAATAGTCATCATACTCAAGGTACTTTTATTGTTTTTTTTACAAATTGGCATTTGTTCTTTAAATCATTCGTGATGATGACCGTGAATTGGGAAACAGTACAACATGTAAACATGAATCGCTCCGAATTGAGCTCCGGAAAACCCCCGTGTTTTTTTTAATTTCGAAAAAAGTAAATCGACAATAAAATTCTACTCACAAAATTTCACGGGACTCGGTTGAGACATGCGACCTGTAGAAGAGAACATTGGGACAGCGAGACATCTGAACATATAAACGATTTTCGGCCCAAGCATAGAACTTCGTTCGCTTCGCTCGCTTGTTCGACTAATATTTTACATGAGAAAGTTACTACGTCTTTCCATCTGTTAGGCCACAGTCTCCTATAAATCACGCCGTACGCTGCGTCACAACGCTTACTATGGAGATGTACTGATGTGGTCGTTGGCCTTAGGTATTGTTTGACGCCTAAACTACTGAACTTTTGATACATTTCGGTATAGAAATAGATAGAACTTTGGAAAAGACTTTATAATGTATTTCTTGAGGAGGAGAGGCATCAGGCACAAAATATTATTTAGTTCTCACTAAGAGAAAATAAATATTAAATTAAACTTAACAATCGTAGACTATCTTATCTTATCGCTAAAAAGCGATTTCTTTCACAAAACTTTTGGCAGTTGGAGATGATCGAAACAATTTATATAAACATTAATTGAACATGAGACCGAACAATGATAGAAAAATGGAGTATAAATTACCACTATAACTACTATATTATAAATCTGAAAGTAACTGCGTGTCTGTCTGTTATTTATATATTGTGACACCTAAACTACTGAACCAGTTTTGATGCATTTTAGTACAGGTAGAGATAGATTGGACTTTGGACAAAAACTTTGTACTTAATGTAGGAGGAATATTTGTTAAAAATGCTCCCCTTCCGCCCCCAAAACACGGATTAAGCTTGGAACTCTCGGCACGCGAGTCCTCCACGCTCTGAACCAATTTTAACCGTGAATGGTACCACAATATGAGGTACCACCACGGTCCAAAAAGTATAAGGTTTACTTATTATGTTATATTACATGTACATCTTACAACGCAATCCTGTTAAAACTAGTATTTTTACGAACAAACTAACGATAGCGCCTTCTAAATGACAGCCAGCGACATCTAGTGGTGCATGATGGTACTAACGGGGTGCTAGCTAACATTACTATTTGCAAGAAAATGAAATTTAATAAAGATTGCTTATTCAAGAACGTAAAGCAGCATACTTAATTGGAACTACGCAAATGGGCCTTTAAATTAAGTTGCTTATCCACAGGAGAGACGAAGCGATCCGAATTGTTTTTACTGAGAGCGATAAAACAAATGACTGTTTCATTGCAGACTGTATGGAACTTATGAAATGGCCTCACCTCGAATGGAAACCCATCATTAGGCTAGGAAATGTTTACCTTAACAGATTGTGATACAGAATATGAACGCACTTATGAACTGTCACAACTAATATGTTATTTTTACAAGTTATTATTCAAGATCTTGCAAGTTAATTTTGACGCATTTCCCGGTGACCGATTGAGCTGAAATTTTAGGTATAAGTAAATAGGATGACAATTCAATATTATGGTACCATCGAGCTGATCTGATGATGGAGACATAAGGTGGCCATGGGAATTCAGTATTTAACCGACGTAACCGTCTCAATGATTAGTTGCTACAGAAAAGTACAGTCGGCAATAAAAGCTTGTACCAAAAATGAAATTTTTGACAGAAACTTCTGGATATTAGTGTAAGTATATTGCAAAAAATACTTGCAAGCCCGCGTTCCCAGAAAAACACAGACAGTTGAACTCTTAGTTCTAAAAATAAATATTAAGGACTGTCCATCCACCAACACAAATCTAACTGCCAACCTTTAAATGTCTAAGCATCTTACCTGGATTTTTGATTTAAGCCATATGTAATAATTAAATGTATTATCCGTTGGTGGTCCTAAAATAAATAAGTATTGTGTTACGACGACGACATCTTTAATGGATATGAATACTATAATATACATCTATAAATCATCCAAGACAGAAATATTTACCCTAACAGGGATTTGAACTCAGGACCGCGCGACCGCCAATTTCGCAGGCAGGATCAGTAATCAGAACAACTAGGCTGAGTCTATTGTAGAAATCGGTAGGAAAATATGTGAACTCACCTTTTATATAACACACGCGTGTAACATCACTGCACACTAACTGATATGAACGTAAACGCATAAATTAAGGCACATAATTTTTAAAACTACATTTATTAACAAACCTACGCTCTAAGCACATGTCTGTCACCCCAACCAACATCTCTATAAAACTCACTTATACTCGTATGATACATCGCTGCCCCACTCAACACAGACGACTTAGCCGCAGTTATTTTCACCGCCACGAAATCACCAGGCTTCATCACCGATTTCCCATTATCTTGAGTTAAAATCTCACTCTGATCGAACACAACTTTCATGTAAAACTCGTTTCTGCCAAGCAACTGTCCTGTTTTGGCTACAGCGCCCTCTATGAGCACTAGGTGTGTGTTCCCGATCTCTGCCTCGTTGAGAGCTTGGCTCTTGGCTCGGTACAGCTCTATCATGCGTTGGTGGCGGAGTTTCTTTATAGTGTCGGGAACGTCGTCTTTGTAGCGGCGGTGGGCGGCGGTTTTCTGGAAAAAAACATACTAATATTATACAATACAATCCATACTTTACCCTTTGACAACCAGTTAGCCTAGTAGGTAGCGACGCTGCCTACGAAGCTGAAGGTCCTGGGTTCGAATCCCGGTAAGGACAAATATTTGTGTGATGAGCATGAATATTTGTTTCTGAGTCATGGATGTTTTTCTATGTATTTAAGTATTTCTATCTATTAAATATGTCGTTGTCTAGTACCCATAACACAAGCTTTATTGAGCTTACTATGGGACTAGGTCGATTTGTGTAAGATTGTCCCCTAATATTTATTATTATTTATTTTATACTAGTATTATAAATGCGAAGGTAGCTCAGCCTGTCTGTTCGTCTGTTTGTCTGGGTCCGTTTCACGCTTTAACCGCAGCACCGATTGAGATGAAATTTGGTATGGAGATAGTTTAATCCCGGGGAAGGACATGGGATATTTTTTATCCCGGAAATCATCCCGTAAGGGGGTGGAATGGGGGGTGAACATTTGTATGGAGCTACGATATAAATGAGTTTCAAGCGGACGTAGCCGCGATCTTAGTAGCCTCAGCTAGTAGTTAACAATGTCTGTCGGTCTGTATGTTCATATATTTGTCTTTTACATTTTTACGCTTAAACCGCAGAACCGATTGAGATGAAAGTTGGTATATAAAAGATTTCCACGCGGAATGCGTTTATTAAGGTAGCTACGAAATAAATGGGTTCCACGCAGACAAATACAAATAAAAACTTAATTGATCATAAACAATCGTAGACTATCTTATCTTATCGCTAAAAAGCGAATGTTTTCCCGATAACTTTTGGGTAGTGGATATGATCGAAACAATTGAAAATTAATTTGTAAAATTTGTAAAATTCCGATGTGTAAAATTCCCAATTTTATTAAGAATCTGAATCTGAATTCATCATCCTCCTAGCGTTATTCCCGGTAATGCCGCTAAAGGAGCCCGGGGTCCGCTTTGACACCTAATCCCAAGATTTGGCATAGGCACTACTATTACGCAAGCGACTGCCATCTGACCTTCCAACCCAGAGGGAAAACTAGACCTTATTGGGATTAGACCGGTTTCCTCGCGATGTTTTCCTTCACCGAAAAGCTAACGGTAAATATTGAGCGGGTTAAATACAAAACTATTGGAAAAAGAAGTATAAACTTCCAATATAACGATTATATTATAAACGCTAAAGTATTACCGTCTGTATGTTACGTTTTCACGTCTAAACGACTGAACCAATTTGATGAACTTTGGTAAAGAGATAGATTGGACTTTGGGGCTTTGTATGGTTTTTTTATAAGGTGGAAAGGGAGTAGCCACCTCGAATCGGGCGGAGCCAGCACAGCTACATACATACATATTATTATCCGGAGAGGTAGGCAGAGATCACGGATTTACACTAGCTACGATCGTGACAAACCTTTCATGCTTCATTCACTTTCATTACCTTTCTTCAGGATTCAGCACAGCTAGTAAGACAAAGAATGGAAAAAATGCTCCCCTTCTGCCCCCAACATACGGATTAAGCGTGGAACTCTCGGCAAGCGAGTTCTCCACGCTCTGAACAATTTTTACCGTGAATAGTACCACAATGGTACTTCCACGGTTCCAAAAAGATTAAAAAAGATGCTTTACTTGTAGTACTACTAAATTACTAAATATATTACATAGGACAGTATGTTACATATTGGTCTTGCTCCTTATCGAAATCCGGTTAATACTAGTGTGTTTCCCGACAACGTAACGATAGCGCCTTCTAAACTACAGCCAGCGACATCTACCGGGGCGTGACGGCACTAAAGCCGGGTATTCATCAGGCAACATTTCTTAATAAACTGTTTATGAATTTCATCATCACGTTTCGTAACAAGTTTAACGTAAACACTGTTTCTGAAACTTGGCAGTCCACACTAGTCAGTTGTTGCTAGGAGGTCGCCCGAGGAGGTAGTGATGCTCTGTGCTGCTTATATAATAATTGACAAGAGTAAGATAAAAAAAGGGGATTAGAAATTACCTCTTGAATAGAACTTACGTATTTATTGACCTTAGACACTATTTCCATGTTTATAAACTCGCAGCAACACACGTCCACACATTGGTTTTTGCTTATAAACTAGATGTTTCGTCTTGCTCTCCACTCGAAGTGGGGAACACGGCAGCATGTTTAATAAACAACGTTACATCACCGTTGTTTATAAACTGTTTACAGAGATGATGAAACATGATGGAACACTGTTTATAAACTGTTTATAAGCGTGTAACATAACTGTTCTACATGCTACGAGTAAACAATTTTATTGAAAATGTATATTATTTACAACCTTAATTCTACCTTAATCCTATTACCTAAACTTAATAAATAAACGAATTACATTTCTACAAACTGGGTAAGAGCCTGGCGTTATTTAACTAACCGACGATCCTGGTGAGATTCTGGCTATGACAAAAGCCGCAGGCGCTTTACTTTACGAATAAGCAAGTCATACGTAGACGTGAGACACCTACTCGCGGATCGGGGCGCGGTCATCGCGCACTTTGTTCGGATCTACCGTACCTAACGTTCACTGCCACCACTATGGGGCGATAATTTTACGTATATTTTAAATTAATTTATTTTATTTTAATTCTCTCGGACTGTGCATTGAACACAGTATCCGAAGATGAATATTTAATTACTTATCAAGTTTAATAAGTGTGTGTGTGTTCCCCAGTCGGGGTTTTTACTACCGGGCCAAACTACATTGGGACCCTGATGGCCACTTATTCCTGCTGCTGAACTGCCTTGCCGGACTCCGGAATACGTCGGTGACGTCATCAGACGCGCGCCTCCACCTGCCACGCAGCTACAGGGAAGTGTTGCCTAATAAGACAGTGTGAAGTGGACACGGCTTACCTACATTTGTGAATTCTAGTCTAGAACCCATCCCTGAGATCTAAATTTACGCTTATCTAATTGTTGGGAGTTCTGGCCCACACCATTGTTGAACATTTTGGAGCACCGAGTTTTTAATTAAATATTGTAAAGCTGTTCAATATTGTTTTGTTTGACACATCCTAACAACAAGCGTTACAAGCGTTTATTAACAAATGTTGCTTTATGAATACCCGGCTTAACGGTGTCCTAGTGCTAATTGCAAGAAAATGCAAAAAGCATCGTAAACAACACATGTGGCCTTGGTGTCAAGCTTTGTGATATCACCCTTGTTGCGCCAGCACGACGGGAACGAGATACAATGTCAAATCTCCTGTTCCTCAGCGCGTATCTTAGGCTAGCCGCACACACGCAATATTATTGGAAACTAAAATTGACAATATTATTGCCAATATTTACTAACAAAAACAGGCTCAAAATATTGCAATATGAATATATGATACTGAAAATCAACCTTAGTCTAAGCGCGGTTTTATAATACATGTCTTTATTTAAGTTTTTCACCTTAGTTACATACCTACCTCTCGCTGGATTGTCAAGGAAGCTAAAACAGCTAAAGAGGCCGGTACTCCGTCTTTTGACAGGCGCCATAACTGGTCATGCACTACTAAACAAACACCTTTTAACCCTAGGTATTACAGACAGTCCTCTCTGCATAGCCTGCATGGAAGAGGAAGAGACAGCCGCCCACGTCATCCTGACGTGCCCTGGGGTGGCAGAATACCGGGCAAAGCACCTCGGAACACAGGAGTCACCACCGGTGGCCGTTGGCAACACAAAGGGTCTGCTAGGCTTCCTGGTGGAACTGGGTTGGCACGAATAATAGTAGTGCCAAAAACCCACACGCAAAATAGGCGCAGATATGACGTCGAGTTGCGGAAACCCAGCCCGCGTACGGTATAACCTACATACCTCTCGCATGCTGTACGGGAACAGGAAGGCGATGTTGTAGTCCACCTGCTGCATCAGCGTCATCGTTTCTTCGAAGTCTGCTTCGGTCTCCCCGCAGAAGCCGCAGATCATGTCGGTCGAGAGTCCCACTGGAACGTCACACAAATATGTTAGAGATCTTTTGACGATGGCAATCAAGCAGACACGTATAGACGTTTGCTAATACAGTGGACTCACGAGTTTGCTGCTGACTCTAGACTCTAGAGTAACACCAAAATAGTGTTGGGTTACTCACTCGTGAGGCACCTCATTTGTCATATTCATTACATTAAATTGTCGCATCACTTCACGCTTGAAAAATGTACTAGTTCATTCCTCACGAGGCACCGCCTCGCTCCTCACTCGCTCGGCCATCACCTCGCGCTTCATTTTAATACATACTATAATATACTATAATTCATTATAACCTCTTCATTTTAATATATACTATATCCATACTAATATTATAAATGCGAAAGTGTGTCTGTCTGTCTGTCTGTTACCTCTTCACGCTTGAACCGCTGAACCGATTGCGATGAAATTTGGTATGGAGATAGTTTGAATCCCGGGGAAGGACATAGGTAAGTTTTCATCCTGGAAATCACCCCCGAAGGGGATGAAATGCGGGGTTGAAGTTTGTATGGAGCTGCGATATAAACGATTTCCACGCGGACGGAGTCGCGGGCAGAAGCTAGTATACTATAATTCACTATAATTCATACTAGATGAATTATAGTATGCTTTGCTTTTAGTGCAGGTGGCGCAGGACCGGTCATTGTGGCACTCTTTGGGGGAGGCCTATGTCCAGCAGTGGACGTCTTTTGACTGATATGATGATGATTATTGGGATAAATACGGCACCACCGCATATAGATTACGCATGGATGTTATTGGCATATCGCCCTGTTAAACTTTGGACAAGTACCTCTCTGGGTACTGGTTACTCCTCTCCTCCACCTGGCCCCTATTTCACCAACTGGACAATTGTCACCTGACACTGACAATTCGCCATTATATTAAGTTAATTATTAAGGTGGTCGCTAGGGTACTTGTGGATCCAGCAATGTACGGAGAATTGTCGTTGTCAGGTGACAATTGTCAAGTCGGTGAAACAGGGGAAAGGTATAGGACGCGTTAATTCTGCTCTAGCCTGAGCCTGGTTATAGGTTATAGTTTTAAGGTGCGTACGAATTAGAGCAGCCTCGGGTTGAGGCACGCACGGCTCACCTATGTTGCTCTAATTCTCACGCGCTGTGGGCCTGGAGGCGGTCTCTTGGCCGCGCTCAAAGGCGCCTCAGTGTGCGCGCCTCGCGTAACTTGGACGTGTATCCGAGCGTGCCACGGACAGGACGATGTAATTTGGTAAAGTAAATGTGCACCACATGAATTACGACTTTTGTACAACTGTTTCATCCACCACCAAGGCGATTTCCTCTTCGTTTTAATAATTCGGTGAATTACGATAAAAGCAGCCGCGACTGTCATCACGTCCGACGCCATTTTGAATTATACACAATGGCGGCTGCCTCGCCCGCGCATGTTTATGTGCACCAAATTGGCTCGCGAGCATCTCGCCGCTCGGGGCGAGCATGCCTCAGGCTGAGTCGCTCAACTTCGTACGCAGCTTAACGCGTAACACCTGGAGCCTACCTCCCGGTATGGTCGTCTTCACGTGCCGGACTAGCTGCAGGTAGGCCTCGCGGGAGTACCCGCGGCGCATGCGCTCGAGCACGGCGCTGGAGCCCGACTGCGCCGGCAGGTGCAGCAGCTTGCAGATGTTGGGGCGGGCGTTGATTACGTGTAACACCTGGAAGTTACATCATCGTGCCGTAAGAATGAGGATGGGGTCAACGGCGTTATAAGGTTATAACAGACACACAAATTACTAATGGCCGTATTCATAAACGTACTACAAGCCTGTTTTAACTAAAATGGCGTTAAAATTCGTTTGTCCTTATCTGTCACTTTGACATTTGTATTCGTAAGAAAGGGACAGAGCACATTTGATTTAGCAGAGGCATTTTAAGTTTTATGAATAAGGGGGTAAGTATATAAGTTTATATAGTATTAGGGTGTCGTGTTTCGGCGGGTCCGAGGCAACCTACCGAATTCTACACCAAACTTGTCGACGCAACGGAGTCGCCTAAGTAATTAGTTTTTTATATTATTTTATAATTATTGAAGTGAAAACTTCTTTAGCGGCGCTGAGCACTTTTTGGGATGGGGAAAAATTGTTAAATACGCGACAGGGTTTTGTGACGTCAGATGTGAAGGAGGTCACTTTTTGCTGCTAGCCGATTCGACTTCATTCAAAACTGAACGCTATTCGTAAGAGTATAAAGCCGTTAAACACTTTTTGCAATAGCATATTCTGCAAATAAATTTGTAATAATACCAACGCGTCCTTCACCGTTTTGCTATTAAGAAAATTGGAATAGTTCGAATTTGGGCGTTATTCCTAAAGAGATAAAGCTTAGAAAAATATTTACCAACGGCAAAAACAAATTGATATTTTGGTCACCACCGCCGTCTGCTGTTCTTGCAAATTCGAATAGTTCGAATGTAGACGTTATTCCTAAAGAGATAAAGCTTTGAAAATTATTTCGCAATGGCAAAAACAAATTGGTAATGTGTTTGCCGCCGCCCGTGGGCGCGCCGACGGGCCCGTCCGCCTAAGTAATTGATAATTGTTTATAAATTGGCGTCAAATTCATTTATAGGGTGACACCGTAAGATGTCAAGTGACCTGATCGAAAAACTGTTAAAATGTTATTGAGTTTTCACTTCTGCCAGCACTCCCGGAGTGCAACCCGGTCTTTTTTTTATTATAGACATTTTGTCTTCAACTTCGTCCATGAGAACTCCTTCACATTTATACTTAATATTAAGGATAATATTAGGATTAGAAAGATACCTTTCACGCCGCACGAGCCATGCACGCGTAGGACCAGAAGGCAGACCAAAAATAATTTAACCCTGATTTTTAGGGTTCCGTACCCAAAGGGTTATTTCCTTAGTTATAGGTTCCGTACCAAAACGGGACCCTATAACTAAGGCTAGGCTGTATCTCATGAACCGTGATAGTTAGACAGTTGAAATTTTCACAGATGATGTATTTCTGACAAATACTGAAAAACCGGCCAAGTGCGAGTCGGAGTGGAGCTCTCATACAACAGACATGATTTTATTGCCGTTTTTATAGATAATGGTACGGAACCCTTCGTACGCGAGTCCGACTCGCACTTGGCCGGTTTTTTAACTAAATCGTTGGTAACACACCCTTTTCGTATGTCCAGCAGTCGACGTCATTCGGCTAATGTGATGCTGAGGGCGTCTTATCTATATACCAAACTGTGCGCGTTGAAGTCCGCTGTTGCGGTAGCTCGATGCTTGTCTGTGGAAGATCCGATTTGTGTACTCACGAACTGTCAACGCTTCTATGTAACATGGCGAACTTGATATCTTCTTGAAGTGATTTTCACGAAGTTTCTTCTCGCCACCGACCGAAGGACCAAAATGTTTCTGTTTCTATGTAGGGCTGATTCCAAATTATACACGCAGACAGAGCAGCACTGAATTTATTTGCACTTTATAATTTTAAACTAATTTACAAGCAGCACGGCTAGCACGCGACGGCGCGCGAGCTCTCTCGATTTTTCTCGCACTATCCGTCTCTCTCTTATTAGAACACTTAGAACAAGAGGTATAATGCGATAAAAATCGAGAGTATGTCGCGGCCGTCCCATGCTAGACGTGCAGGAGCGATGTGCATGGCTCTGACGCTATGAGGAGAGGGAAAGAGACGGCAATAGCTTCCGTCTTATTCGGAACACAGGGCTCACCTCGTCGGGGAAGTCCTTGGGGTGCGCGGCGGTGAAACGCACCCGCGACTCGGGCGCCGCGGCCGACACCTGCTCCAGCAGCTCCGCGAACCGCAGCCCGCCTTGTTTCAGCTTGTACACCGTTTTGAAACCTGGGACAGTTTGTCATAGTTTCTATTACACGGTTCAATTCAATTCAATTCTTTTATTTGCAACCAGGTACAATAGACACATGCAACTTAATGGATACTTGGTGGATGGATTACAAGGACCCTGTTAGGGCGTAGCAACTGATAATAAAATACAATAATTTAAATATAATTATTAAACAAACACATGCTAATAATAACAAACATTGTAAGTGGTAGGATCGTTGATGGTTCTCATCTATAGTGAAAATAACGCCTATACTCCTAAAGGGGAAGGCCCTTTAGGAGAGGCGTTATTTTTAAGTGTATGTCCCGTCATCACAGAACATAAACCGACATTAAGTAACTTCAAGTAATGGGTGCCTTTTAATCAGTGCTGCAGTGGTAGGGCTGAGCTATGGTCCAAAAGCCTCTTAAACATCTCTTACCGTTTAGTAGTAAGAGTAGTAGTAGGTAGTAGAATTACTAATTACTCATTTTAGTCTTAAACCTTCCTTACCTTTAGCCAACTGCGTTGGGCACTCCTCAGTATCCTCACTAGTGTCTCTGTAGCTGTTCACATTCTGTCCCAGCAAGGTGATCTCTTTGACGCCTCGGTCAGCAAGCAGTCTTGCCTCGTCTACGATGGTGCGCGCGCGGCGGGAGCGCTCGCGGCCGCGCGTGAACGGCACTATGCAGTAAGTGCACATGTTGTCGCAACCGCGCATTATTGAACTGTATGGAATAATAAATAATTAAAACCTTAATCACACAAGCGATAATTTAACGAGTTAATAAGAGGTGAGGCTGTGAGCATAAGAGATGTTGCACCCTGCATTTGTCTTTTGGACATCTAGGGGGGAGGCCTTTGCCCAGAGAAGGCCTGTACCCAGTAGTGAGATAGGCTGATGATGATTCAGACAATATGTTAACATAAAGAACTCACATGTAAGCAGAAACACTGTCTTGATTTAGCCTCACGGGCACCACATCCGCATAAGTCTCGTCCAATGACAGGAGCACATTCACAGCTGTCTGACCACTTTCTGTCAGGGCCAGCAGGCGGGGTAAGTCACGATAGCTGTCAGGCCCGGCCACTAGAAGAAAAAAATATTTGAACTTACAAATATTATGGCCAACAAAATAACCCTTTATTTCCACACCCATAATGGAAGCAAGGGCTGCAACCCATAGACTTTTAATACCATCCTCCACCCTCCTTCTTCACTGAAGAAGGAAAGTAATAATAACCATTAATTATTTCATTTTCTATAAATAATCAGAAAGTTATTAATTACATCTATAGTTTCTTACCAACATCAACTGCTTTTTCTTTCTCAATCAACTTGGTCTTGAGCCGCTCTGCCATACAACCGAGTAAACCAATTTTAACCGGTCTTTCTTTATTCTTCTGCGCCCGTCTCCGTTTGAACCCTCTCAAGTGATCCAAACGGTGCCAAATCTTACTCTCTGCCCCTTCTCTGATGGCACACGTCATTACCAGGAATATATCAGCATCCTCTTCCACTTGAGTCTTCTCAAACCCTTCTTTTTTCAAAATAGACCAAACAATCTCAGTATCATTCCAATTCATTTGACATCCATACACATCGAAATAAACTTTCCTTTTTGACGCAAATTTCATATTTTCCGGCAAATAAGGTATGTGAGGACGGTCTAGGAGAACTGGTTCAGAGTCACCAATGATAAATTCCTTTAAACCTGGTCCCTGTTTTATTTTATCTCGCCTTGACTCTACTTTGGTAGCATCCGACAAACATCGGCAGTTTCTGGATGTGTATTTACTAGTTAAGCTCAGCAAGCGCTGAGTACGGCGCAATAAAGACATTTTGACTACTCAATTTATGATTTCTAAATACTATTTTCCCTTAAAAATATAAATAAACTAAATATTAAATCACGTAACCTAGAATTTTGCTCAACTGGTTTATTGACAATTGATATGTCATAAATGTCAAAATTTCCTTTCATGTCAAATCTCATTTGTCCAAACCTGTTTTTGTAGTTAGTTTAACAATATTTGTTTGTTTTGTCTCTTGTTATAGATTCAACCCTGAGTGTACCTGGTATTCTGCAGTCACCGGTCAAATATTGTGTAATTACGTGCCTTTTCGAACCTTGACGTTGGCAGAATCATCGACAATATCGATGGAGCCATAAAACCAAAGATTGATTGATTGATCATTTGTCCAAATCGTTGTTTATTTGGTACACTTTCTAGTTAATTAAAAAGTAGAACTCGGGTATTTTTACTTTTCTAGTACAATCTGGACGGGAAATAGCATACCGTATGTTTTGGGAAGAAAAATACACTTTTCTGTGGTCTATACACGTCCCGACATATGGGCGTGCATAGTTCGCATTTAGGTGTTGGCTAACATGATTATAGTATCATATTAATTGTGGCTAGTTTATCTCTAGTTACGATATAGGTACTCTATGAAATTATAAAATGGCTGAAATACGATCTGTCAAAAGAACTTAAATTTTGATTGATAACAAGGAAATCAAGAAATTCTTACTACGAGCTTATCAAGGTGAAATCAACAATGAGCGGTCGTTACGACTACGGCAAAGGTATTCGAATGGCATGGCATTTTAAGATTATCGACGCTCGATTTTTAGAAGTAGGGTCATAAGTACTTTTATTTATCTTGGCCAGTGTTTCGCATTGGCAGGGTCGTCTCGATCCGCGCGTGATGATTCTAGGCAGGAGCGGCATGGACGGGAGCGCGACAGGTCGCGGTCGCCGCGTTCGCGGTCTCCGAGGCATCGCCGCTCACCCGCCACTAGCAGCACTAGCAGCCGCTATTCCAAGGAACGGTCTCGGGAGGACAAGAACAGTAGTTATGAAAGTGAGTTCACACCGCTTCGTTACTGATAAATGTGTTATTAATTATCCTTTATGATGTCATGGCTCTGTCCTTAACATCTTGATCAATTTCTAATTTGATTCATTGAATAGTTTGCAATAAACTTATCCTATAATAAAGAGATTGGTATGTAAATGTTGTAGATGTTTAGAGATATTTTACATGCAACAATAAGGAAGCTCATCTTGATCAATTTCTAATTTGATTCATTGAATAGTTTGCAATAAACTTATCCTATAATAAAGAGATTGGTATGTAAATGTTGTAGATGTTTAGAGATATTTTACATGCAACAATAAGGAAGCTCATTACATCATTTTCCTCATAGAAGGTTCTTGTAGAATAATCGTTTAGTTCCCAGAAATAAAGGTATTTTTATTTGATTTATTTATTAATGAAGCTCATCTTTATTCAATGGCTATCTCTTATTTAATATTTCTAGAAAACAAACTTCCAAAGCATACCGAATGGGATGACTCCAGTGACGAGGAGGTCCCTGCGCCACCCCCTCCGCCCCGCATCAGCAAGATCAGCATTGACTTTTCCAAACCTAAAGCGCCCATTAAGATGAACTTGGGCTCTAAGCCTAAACCTAACACACCGGCTCCGAAGCCTACAATTGCATCTGTGTTTAATGCTGATGATGATGATGATGAGCCGGAGGAAATGCCTGCCGAGGCCCGGATGAGAATGAGGAATATTGGGAGGTGAGTTTGTATTAAATGTTTCCTTTTCTAGTAAGAACTTAGAAAGAATGGGGAAATGAAAACCAATTAGGTCATTTAATGCTTCTTTTTTTTTATCATTTATTTGCATGAATTATGGTTATAAAGATGGTATAATAATATTAGGTAGGTACATCATAATTCTACCGGATTATGTGGTGCAAACATTGGTGATTTACTTGTCTAGGTCAGTAAGCAATACAAAAATAAAAAGTATACCTAGCTATGAAAACACTAAAATTTGATGATGACAATGTCAGAGAAATAAATTCACAAAATAATTAATATGATAATAATATTTAAATAACAATTGGAACTCATTACAAAATAACAATAATAATAATAAATAAAACAGTTGATGGACAGTAGACGCCTATATTGTGTCTGGTATAGTGTCCATCAAATAGTTCATATTAAAACACTTAGAAATATAGGTATATAGTGTGAGAAAAATCGAGAGAGCTCACGCGCCGTCTCATGATAGCCGTGCAGTTAGAAATACACCTATTCCAGGTTGTAAAAAATATTTGTTACAATTTTCCAGAGAAACTCCAACATCCGCAGGCCCCAACTCCTTCGGCAAAACGAAGCAGGGCTTCTGCGACGCCAAGAAAGTGTTTGAAAAGAACCTGAAACATGCCCTGGAGACCAATGACAAACCTATCATGCCCAAGTTCCCTCAGACCATCTACAAGATTAAACCTACATGAGGAATTTTAGTTTAATTATGGTATTGTGAATTATAATGATTGGCTATTGGGTAGACTTGTGTGGGTCCATTTTTCATTTTATGAATGTTTTATTGTATCAGGGAGGACCTGATGTTTCATGGTTTCAAATGGGTAAACTTTTTGTAGCTCACGTAATTTGTAATTGAATTAATAGAGCACCAAATATAGGTTTTTTGAAAACCGTTTTTATGGGCCATCTCCTAACTGTGACATCCATGATTCCATTTCAACCTGTTCTGAGAATTTTCGTGAAAAATTTAAAATCGTGTAATACTGAATCAATTAGATTTTTTTAATGGTTTTATAGATATTGCCGAGATTTTATGGTGTGATTTATTCAGCCTATCACATTGTCTAATCATCACAAAACTGTCAAATGTTATTCATTTTTTAGTTTTCATTTTATTTTAATTGTTACTGTAAAATCATTGTCTATGGAAAGTAGGCTGAGGTATTCTCTTTCAAAATCATTATGATTCACATGTATTTACTCTGTTATTTATAATTATCTATCAAACCTATGTAACAACTTCACAATTTACTATGAGTTATGGGGTCATTTCAAAGAATGTGTGCATGAACGTTTATTGGGATTGATACATTTTATGGATAACAGTTTTTAACTTAGCTCAACGAAAACTATAAAAAAAAAATATGTTAATGTTTGAATTGACAATTAATTATATTTTCTGTTACTAAATTAACGGTGCAGAAGATGAAGTTTTTGATTAGGAGATGAGTTTTAAATATTGAATGTACAATATTGTTAGTTTGTATCATAACTAAACTGAATATGAATATGCCTTTTTAAATATAAACATTTGTAAAGATGACTAAAGTGCATGCCACCAGTTTTGTTAAAGCATGATATATTATATAAAAACGACTAGCTTGCGACACATTTTTCTATTTCTATGTCAAGTGGATGTCACTCCCTGTTTTAGGTTTTAAATTGAACCTTAACACACAAATAGGATAGAGTTGAGAATTGGTAGACCTTTTTCTTAGCTGACTGTACATATGCCAAGTGGCCTTTATATAGTGTAACGTAAACACTAAACAGCTACGTAATGAGATACAGATTTGGTTGTGTTTTCATTAGGTTAAATGTGTAATATTTGGTTTCCGAAGAGTTCATAGCTCGAGCAGATAGGATCTTGCTTATAGAAACGAAACTACAAATAAATCTGTCAAGCAAATGACTATACAAATGCGCTGATTATAACATTTTGTTGTCTTGACAGTTTCTTCTACTGTAGGTAGCGATTAGTGCTTGATAAGCCAAATTGTTGTATAGTCTGATCAGTCAATAGTAGTGGTATCGTAGGACCCGCCTATTTATCGCTCATGATTAGCACTAATATGCTAATTAAAGGCACGACGCTGTAACCCACCTACTCTTCTACGGAACGACATTAGGAGACAGGCACAGCATAGTGTCATTCTCAGGGCTATACTCGGAACATAAAAGAAAAAGGACCTTAGTGTGAACTGCACTACGGTCCCTCTTTGATGAGAACAATTAAATGCAGCGTCATTAGCAGTGATATTAGTGTGAATTTCCCTGCCCTAAGCGCGTGCAGTATCTGTTATTGTAAGGAACTAGTAGTTTGAATTCAACTGCAGTTAGTCTTCTAGAATGAGATAAGACTTTTTAGCTTAAGAGATGTCTCAATTTCAAGAGTATTACGGTACAGGCTGACCCCTCTAGTCCTAAGCTATGTAGAAATACAGTAAAAAGTGATCATGTTTCGTCAGTTGTTTTTGAAAGTATAAATTATAGTGCCAGTCGAAGATAATGTTTAAAAACAGGCAACACTGTACGTCAGTACGGCTATTACAAGACGGCGCGCGAGCTCTCGATTTTTCTCGCACTATATCTCTAAGTGTTATAGTAAGAGAGAGACGGATAGTGCGAGAAAACAGAGCTCGCGCGCCGGTGTGATAGCCGTGCAGTCATTATTGGTCAGCCATAGTGTTGCCAGACTTATAAAATGGACACTGCTTCGTGAAATGGGCCCTGGATATATTTACAAAATTGTGCATATATTTTACAATTTTATTGGATTATAATAGGCATTTAGCTTCTGATTCGTAAGTGTTCAACGATTGTATCTGTATCTAAAATGGACTTTGAATATAATTTTATTGCTCATTTTCTTGTCTCGTTATTTCCCACCGATTTTATTGTTATACCCATAACGTAGAACCTGCGCAATTATCATTTTAAGGGTTTAATTTATTTTTTTATATGATACTCCACACGAACAAGACAAGATACAAAGCGCATTCAGTAACAAAAAAAAATACCTCCCACTCAACAAACATAGCAAAAGAACCATCTCGACAAACCAGACGTTGGATAAAGAAAAACTGCACTCGAATCGATTCAGCCGTTAAGGAGACGCTACACCTACGAAATCGGCGGACTGCATGCAGGCCGCCTCGTGATTTCGGCCCGTGTGGACACCTGTCAGCCATCAGCGGCGCTACCACAAACTTCGAAAGTCGAAGTTCGGGTATTTCCATCTCTATCGCACTCCCTCACTCGAGTGACAGGGATGCATGTATTACGAACTTCGACTTTCGAAGTTCGTGGTAGCGCCGCTGATCCAACTGTCAAACGAGTTGTACCGAGATATTGCATGCACATGTGGTCGGATTGTTACATCTGCTGTACACCCAATTATGACTTCGACATGTTGTACTGACAAATTGGGGTAAAATAATATAATCTGTATATTCTGTGTCGTGTCGTTAGCATACATAGGCGACGATGTCTGCTGCTCCAGGCAATCCGCATATTTGTTTGCCACCGTCATCTCGTCACTTTCCATACTCGCCTGGCGCGAGACACGGCGCCTTCGAACGCCCCGCTTATCAATAAACATGACTTGGGCCAGGGCCGCACCGGGGATCGATGTTTTGACTTTCGAGCGCTCGACTCTTTCACTCGAAAACTGACAAAAACTGTGAAATGCTATTTTGAAATAGCGATAGAAAATTGAAAAACGAGTGGTATTGACCACTCGTAATTAATTATATTTGTAGAAAGTAAGTGCCTGCCATTTTGACACTACAAACGTATTTACTTTTATTTGATTTTCGAGCGCTCGAAAGTCAAAAATCGGTCCCCGTGGGGCGATTGGCGACGCGACAGCGATTTCAGTATAACTTGGGCGAAATGAAGATCGCCGTCGTGTCGCTAATAGCTCTAATGCCTGAGCTAATTTCCGAACGGGGCGCGGTCATTTGTTCAAAAGGATTTTAAAAGGCCATTAAACACATCGAGTGTCGAGTTCCTAACCTTTTTTTTGGCGGAGATTATAGTATTTTCCAGAAAAAACCGACTAAAATATAGTACACACAGCAACACACCTAACTAACCATACTAAAAGGAAATAGACGACGTTTGTCTCCTACGTCACTGCCGTTTACTCCCGCCATAAGCCTGCCTGCTACGTCATTGGCACCTCCACCCGCCATGAAGCCTTTATAAGCGACACACACTCCCTGAACGGTCTCTTTTGCATCGTGTCCTCGTGGGGTGAGAAGCTGGTGTCGCCATTTGCTCATTAATTTATGCCACTTGCATTTGTACTATTTTTATGTCAATTTGATTAGGTTAAATGAGTTAAATTATTGTGGAATTCTTAATAAATAATAAGTTGATCTGTGTTTTGTCTTTATTTAAATATTCAAGCTCTGACCAACGCTTACATCAGAAGTAGGGATTGTGCACCATTGCCTATTTAAAATCAAAGTAAAGTAATAATGGCCGATAGATCCACACGTAGTAGGGGTAGGAGTAGGCATAATAACCAATCAGTTACAGGAACAGAGGTTCTTCAAGAGCAGCTTGGCGCTATTTTAGCGCGCCTCAATGCACTTGAGAGCAGCGCGTCGGCGGCCCCGTCCAGTAACGTCGCTCGTCGGAGGCGGCTAGCAGCCTCGACATCGCTGCACCACCAAGCTCCATCCATGGATCCCAGACCCCGTTGCTACAGCCCG
Organism: Epinotia ramella; assembly: GCA_947578815.1. Lineage (NCBI taxonomy): Eukaryota > Metazoa > Arthropoda > Insecta > Lepidoptera > Tortricidae > Epinotia > Epinotia ramella. The sequence continues at coordinate 1,804,171 of OX388217.1, forward strand.
AGTCGAGTGTGAGCACCGTCAGCGACCCGAATGCAAGTCCTGCCGCTGCACCTGATGCTACCGACCGTGTCGTGACGTCTATACATTGTACATCTCTAACCTCAGACATTGCCCGAGTTCTATTAAGACATAACGACAAGAGTTCTGACATGTGCACTTTACATTGTAAAGTGTACCTGCAATATATACGATACACGAGTGAGAGGTGAAGTGATTTCTCTATATTCTCATTCTAATCACGATACTGATTCTATTCTGATTTCTTTCTATTCTTACGTATTGGCAGGAATTCTTTTCCCGCCGCGGGTCTCCACAACTCCCCTTATAACCCGGCCCTTTCCTCTCATAACCATTTGGCATATTCTTGGCTATTTCTATTCTGTATATTCCACTTACTGGAATATCCCTTCATCTCTCAACTCATCTTTCTAATAATACACATAAGACACTCACCGGGATCCCCGGCGGTCTTCTTTTCGATTCTATTCTCGTACTTACTCCGTCCTTGCAGTTTTCCTGCTAGGCTACTTATTGGATTCTGGAAATTCTGGAGTCTCCCGCCACGCGAACATTGTTCCGTTGGGAAATTAAAACTTCTCCTCCTACCGTTAAGACAAGATTCGTTAAACCTTCAAATGTTCTTTTTGAGTTGCCAGTTGAATAAATCAAGGCTGTTTGAGTCAAGCATTTACCTGTTTTGTGTGAGGATCGCGTTCGTCGCGACACTCCCGACGGCAAAGAAATTCTTACAGGATCGCTGCCAGCTGGCTGGGCCACAAGGCAATCTTCTCCCTTGCCCTAAGAGCCGCCGTTCTTCTAATTCTTTCTTCCTTCGCATTTTCACTATCCCCAATTACTTTCATATCTTGTTTGACCACCCTATTTCTGTCATCGATGCCAGTATCCATTTTTTCTATGGGATCGGGGCTATGTGAACCCATCAAGCGATTTTCAAGCGATGCATCTCCTTTTCCTTCTACAACGCTTTCTTCCATCAGTTCTATGGGTTCTTCAACAGGACACACTGGTTCTTCTTCGAGATCCGTAGTTCCTCTAAGTAGGGACGATTCTTCTAGTCTCTGCAATCCTCCATGTTGATAGTTCTCATCCTCTACTTCTAAGAGATATGAATGCGCTATAGAGCGGATGAACTCTTTTTCTTGTACACATACTTTCGCAACTTTGCATCTCCCTTTCTTCCCTGTTCCAAGCTGATGATTTTCCCTACTTTCCAATTCTCTCGGTTCTTAGAGTTTCTTTTGATCTGGAATAGGTCTCCTACACTTGGACTCCGGCTCGCCCGGACTCGAGGTTCTCTATGTGAATGCTGGTACCTTTCTCTTAGGCTGCAAAGGTACTGAACCATGAACATTCTTTTAAATTCGTCAATTGGCCTTTCTATGGACGTTTCGATAGAGATGCATTTTCCATATCTCAGAAAATCTGATGGTTTCGAACCATATTCTATATCCGAACCAACACAGGTCGGACGCGAAGTAGCCACGGCTTCGATTTCCTTGACGACCGTACATAGTTTTGTATCGGTTAAGAGTCGCTTTTGTAGGGTTCTTTCCATACAGTTTTTTACCAAACCGACCAACCGCTCGTAGAACCCTCTATGCCATGGACTAAGCTGTGGAATGAATTTCCACCGTATCTTATTGTCCGCAAAGTACGTGTCCGACAACAACTTTGCCGTTAGTTTAAATTGCAAGGCGTTATCAGAGACGATGAGTTCAGGTCTCTACCGCGCTGCCGCTGACCCGAATTTTCTCATAGCGAGTAAACATTCTTCTGCCGTGAGGTCCCTCACTACTTCCAAGTGTACAGCGCGTACAGCCAGGCTAGTATACAGGCTTATCCATCTCTTCTTCGTTTCTCCGTTGTTATCTGTAAACCCTGAATTCTCTGGTATAAGAATTGGATGCTTGGCGTCATATGAACACATTGTGTTCATTAACCGCCCTTTGCATCGTAAGATTCCATCCATGTCCATGAAGAGACCCAAGTTCCTGGATATACTGGTTACCTTTCCTAATAACACATACAGGAGGGTGAAGTAGGTTTTCTGTAATTTCTTCAATTCAGTGATGTTCTTATCCTCGCTGATGATCAAATCAAATGATTCTCTATCATCTATTTCCATTGTAGCTTCTTGCGTATCTATCTTTTCCGTTTGCGTGGCAATATAGGCAACTCCTCGGTTGACCTGTCTTTTTCTACACCAAACAGTTCCGTTCTAGGCTTGTTAAGAGCGCTGACTGGCCATGCTCTTGTAGCCTTGGCCAGCCCTCCTCACCAAGCAAAAGGAATTGCGGTCCATTGAACCACAGTTCCCCTTTCAAGTGCCACAGCTCAGGTCGTGTCATCAGCCGGATTCATTTCTGTGTGGACATATCTAGCTTCTATTTCTTTGTTTTGTTTGATTTCACTTATCCGCTTGCACACAAATGGAGGTAGTAGTTTTTCTGACTTCATCCAATACAGAACCACTTCACTGTCAGACCAGAGACGTAACCGCTTTATCTGTAATCCTAGGCTGTCTCGTACATACATTAAGAGACGTTTGCCTATAACAAATCCAAGAAGTTCTAGTTTTGGTGTCTTGAGATCTTCTTTATGGGCGATCGGGGTCACACGTGACTTGGCCATAAGGAACACCATTTTAGTGCTATTGTCATTCTTATTTCGTATCCGTAGGTACAGTGTTACTGCTGTAAATGCTCGTTGTGAGGCGTCTGTAAAACAATGAAGTTTACATTCTGTTTCATTCTTTGATGTTTGGCCTCTTGCCATTCCTTTTCTAGCTCTTCTGACAGAGGAGTGTCCCACTTTAGCTTTCTTTTCCACATCTCTTGTAAAATAAATTTTGCAGGCAGAACCAGCGGTGCTGCAAAACCACACGGGTCATACTCCTTCATGGTGTCTTCTGGGAGTCATTGGACTAGGCTTGACAGTCTGCCATGGGTGAGGCCGTAGTTAGAGGGTAGATCGGGAAGGTATGTTATCCAAGGCCACTTCACTTGGTATCTGTTGTCTTCATACTTGACCGTTTCATTTAAATATTTGACCGCTTCTTCTTACCTAGTGACTTTCGGAGAGTCTGTTATACCAATGCCTTCTAGAGCCCAGAGAAATTTAATATCTGGTTCTCGAAGAGGCAGATCCGGTGTTGCAAAGTATGGGGTATCAGAATTCGGACACTGACAATAAGTACTCACGAATAAACTGTTTCTATTTTCTTCCTCTTTCAAGATCTTCCCGGCGATCATCCATCCGAATTCTGTATTAATTAAAAATAAAAATTCTTCTTATAATCTCATATCATTTTTAAGAAATGAGAAGTAATAATCACTTCCTATCAACATGTATATTTGATCCCCCGCCGAACCATCATCAGCCACGACGTCTACATCATTTATCTCCATGGGAGGAGGTATTCTATTAGTGATATGGTATACAAAATTTGCTCCAATACTTCTCTTAATACCCTCTCCTCGTGATGATCTCTACGTCAGTAGCCGGACTTGCGATTTCTACTAGTTTGTCAGCACCAAGTACAAATATCATTAAAAGATCTTCCTGATCCGAGGCTAGCTGCAGTTCTCTAGCGAGTCCCTGCGCGATATAGCTGCGCCGAGAACCCGAATCAAGAAGAATCCTGATTGTTCTACTTCTTTTAGTGTTCAACTGCCCCGCCTCCGCTACTGCCGTCTGCAGATAAGACTGAGAATTAATTTCTGTGTTACTGTCACTATTTCTGGGAAGTGAATTTGGTGTCATAGCTAAACTACTTGGTTTATTCTGCGGGCACAGAGCTTGGTTATGTCCCCCTTTGCAGGACTAGCACAACTTCTTCTTTGTGCATCAACTATCTTGTGTTCATTTCCATATCTTTCTTTCAGTACATCCACAGCTACTTGATAATTAAAATTTGTAATACTTAAACCCTCGACCGCTTGGAGGGTTTCTTCTTCTAGGCAGCTTACTTAATATGCCATCTTCTCCAACTCAGATATAAGCTTCTGATCCACATTTGTCTTGAACCGGTCCCAAAACTCCGACCAGTGCAACACTTCACCCTTAAATTTCGGCAAGCAGAGCTTTGGCAGCTCGGCTGTGCTGCACCCGACGTCAGGAGGCTGTCGTGGTGTTCCATCTTTCAGCAACGCCTTCATATCAACCATCCACTCTTCTGCCTTAAATTGTGTTTCAGTTAATTACGTTTAAGTATAGTTTGTAATCTGACGTTCTTTATGTGATATTATCTTAGTCATTTATTTACTTTTGCCTATTAATTAATTGTGACTATAATTGAAACCAAATGCAACTTGACATTTAACTACAATTCTTATTCTCTTTGACGATCATAATATAAATTCATATAGATTAAGCTAGCTTTAATTTATATTGTAATTGTATATTGTGAAATAAATAAATCTAAAAATCTAAATCTAAATCTACTGCAGTTTCTCATGCGAGATTTGACTGGCCTTTTCCAAATAAAAGTGTATCTAACTGGTCAATCTAGCGCCGCATTCATCTACCAACTAAACTAGTTTCCTTAAATCTTCTTTAATCGTCGTTATAGCACCTGTACGTTCTAAAAGATTCAGAAGCCGCCTTTATATTTGGTCTAAACGAACCACTATTGCCTCATCCATTTTGAAAGCAACTGAAATTAAATAATTTCCGTCCTATACTCGCAATTTCTCATTTACTGATCATAATACTGCTAGGCATACAAATACAATTTTCCACATGATTACTTCTACGCGGCTTCTACAACTGTACCAACGCCAACCGTCAACCCTCACCCTCTATTGCATTGCAACAAAGGTCAAGAATGGACAACCGACAGTACCGGCGTCTAAACTTTAAGTTAAGTAAAAACACTCGAAAGTGCTGTACATTAACGTCGTAATTACTTTTCTTTCGACACAAACTTACAAGTTCGCCGGTTTTCTTCTAGCAATAATATTGCTTTGTACAAAATCAACGGGAAATTTACTTCAAAAATGGCGTAACAAAAGTTTTATAGAATGCAAATTGTACATAAAACTTACTTGATTCTTTCACAATATTGATTTACCCACTAAATGAAACTTTCACTGATGGTCACTTTTACACTACTTAATAATTTAAAGGATAAATCCGTCCATTTAAGTAAACACAAGCACATCGAAAATATCGAAATAACGCTTAGTAAATTTAAAATAGAAAATTCCGCTGTCTCGTTTGCCTATGTATATTGTCAACATTGTCTTTCGTTTCTAAGTTCTCTAACTTCCACTCGTTCTATCTTTATCCTACTTGTAGTATCTTATATATTCGAGCGACAGAGAGAAGAGAGAAAACACTAAACAGCACTAAACTTTGATCTTCAACTTCATATCATAACATAAATAACATAATATTACCACTGCTCGCGCTTTATTAGGTTCTCGCTTACCGCAATCATCTTCTATTTCTTAACTATCCTTTCAACAAATAGGAAAAAGTCCACTCAGTAAACTGACCAATGAGATACAACCCTGTTCGCGCCATGAAAATTTTGTTGTAACGAGAACAGACTTACCAGAGATAATGCACTGATGCCAGCCTACCCAGTCTGAGGCGTTTTTCTATCAGCTAACTGTAAACCTTAAAAACCCCTACACACTATCCGATTGCCGCGACACTAGCGCCATTACCGCGATACAGCAACAACATTCTACTGAAAGGAACGTGATTATGTTATAATGTTACAGCTTTATTTACGGCCCCAGAACCTTAATATAATATTATGCGAATACTTATCGACTTCTTAATTAGTAATAAACAGATTTCCTTTTAATAACTGTAACAATTAAAATTAAAAAATACTTTTATATCTATTCTATTCACACAAGCCCAACCTAGGATTCCTAGCCTGGGCCTACTTCTTTCTCATACCTGCAATGACAACATCTCAATGAAATGTCGTCTGTTCTAGTAATATTTTGCGAGTTTCTAGGTCTCCACCGAACTGTGAGTTTCTAGGTTTCCACCGAACTGTGAGTTTCTAGGTCTCCACCGAACTGTGAGTTTCTTGGTCTCCACCGAACTGTGAGTTTCTAGGTCTCCACCGAACTGTGAGTTTATTGGTCTCCACCGAACTGTGAGTTTCTAGGTCTCCACCGAACTGTGAGTTTCTTGGTCTCCACCGAACTGAGTTTCTTACCGTACTGTGAGTTTCTAGATTTCTACCGAACTGTGAGTTTCTAGGTCTCCACCGAACTGTGAGTTTCTAGGTCTCCACCGAACTGTGAGTTTCTTGGTCTCCACCGAACTGTGAGTTTCTAGGTCTCCACCGAACTGTGAGTTTCTTGGTCTCCACCGTACTGTGAGTTTCTAGGTCTCCACCGAACTGTGAGTTTCTAGGTCTCCACCGAACTGTGAGTTTCTTGGTCTCCACCGTACTGTGAGTTTCTAGGTCTCCACCGAACTGTGAGTTTCTTGGTCTCCACCGAACTGTGAGTTTCTAGGTCTCCACCGAACTGTGAGTTTCTTGGTCTCCACCGAACTGTGAGTTTCTAGGTCTCCACCGTACTGTGAGTTTCTAGGTCTCCACCGAACTGTGAGTTTCTTGGTCTCCACCGTACTGTGAGTTTCTAGGTCTCCACCGTACTGTGAGTTTCTAGGTCTCCACCGAACTGTGAGTTTCTAGGTCTCCACCGTCTGTGAGTTTCTAGGTCTCCACCGTACTGTGAGTTTCTAGGTCTCCACCGAACTGTGAGTTTCTAGGTCTCCACCGAACTGTGAGTTTCTAGGTCTCCACCGTACTGTGAGTTTCTAGGTCTCCACCGTACTGTGAGTTTCTAGGTCTCCACCGAACTGTGAGTTTCTAGGTCTCCACCGTACTGTGAGTTTCTAGGTCTCCACCGTACTGTGAGTTTCTAGGTCTCCACCGAACTGTGAGTTTCTAGGTCTCCACCGTACTGTGAGTTTCCTTACCGTTCTACTACGGAGCCTCCCGAGCAAAGAAAAAGTTGCATATTGCCGAGCACGCTTCGCCTACTTATTCTTAAGGTGTTCACTCAGCTCCTCCACCAATTTGTCGTGACGTCTATACATTGTACATCTCTAACCTCAGACATTGCCCGAGTTCTATTAAGACATAACGACAAGAGTTCTGACATGTGCACTTTACATTGTAAAGTGTACCTGCAATATATACGATACACGAGTGAGAGGTGAAGTGATTTCTCTATATTCTCATTCTAATCACGATACTGATTCTATTCTGATTTCTTTCTATTCTTACGTATTGGCAGGAATTCTTTTCCCGCCGCGGGTCTCCACAACTCCCCTTATAACCCGGCCCTTTCCTCTCATAACCATTTGGCATATTCTTGGCTATTTCTATTCTGTATATTCCACTTACTGGAATATCCCTTCATCTCTCAACTCATCTTTCTAATAATACACATAAGACACTCACCGGGATCCCCGGCGGTCTTCTTTTCGATTCTATTCTCGTACTTACTCCGTCCTTGCAGTTTTCCTGCTAGGCTACTTATTGGATTCTGGAAATTCTGGAGTCTCCCGCCACGCGAACATTGTTCCGTTGGGAAATTAAAACTTCTCCTCCTACCGTTAAGACAAGATTCGTTAAACCTTCAAATGTTCTTTTTGAGTTGCCAGTTGAATAAATCAAGGCTGTTTGAGTCAAGCATTTACCTGTTTTGTGTGAGGATCGCGTTCGTCGCGACAGACCGCCTTATTGGGGCTCTCACCGCATTGACTAAAGTAAGATCTAACCATTATTACATCTCTAATTTTGATCCTAGTTTGCATGACATCGATTCTTGGTGTGAAGAGGTTGAAAGAGCTCGAGATATCAATCGTTGGGACGACAATGAGTGCCTTTCCAGAATAGCTAATTGCTTGAAAGGGGACGCTCGTTGTTGGCTAAACGAGTGGGTCACCAACGACCGTACGTGGACGAATTTCAAACTCGAATTTAAACCATTGTGCTCGAAAAGAATCGATGTTGCTAATATTTTATTTAATGTCATGAGTACGAATTCTGACAGTTATACCACGTATGCAGAATATGCCAGGCGTTCATTATTACGATTGAATATCGTTAAAGGTTTAATGTGACGAGTTAACGGTTGCTATTGTTATACGTGGTATAAATGACGCTCAAATTCGTGCTGCCGCCACTAATGCCCGACTAATGCCGAGAGATCTGGTTGAGTTTCTTTCTATTTACACGAAGCCCAATTCAAATGTATCTCATTCGTCTGTGCGCCCATCACGCAGTAGGCATATTGAACCAAATTTCAGAAAACGCGGCCATACTTTCAAAACACCCAATCGTGATTTTAAATGTTATACATGCGGGGCAATCGGTCACCCGCAACGACTTTGCCCTAAACGACAAAAAAATGCTGAAGTAATCCCCGGTAAAGATGATAAAAAGATTAACATGACCTCGTCTAACACTTCTACTATTATCACATGCTCGTTCTGTAAAAAACCGGGTCACGACGACACTGTATGCTTTGTTAAACAGCGATCGGAATCGCGTAACAAAAACAACGTAAATTTTTGTCGAGAATTAAAGGGTAGCTCAAGCGACAGTGACGTCACGACTGCGATAATACAAGGCATACCCATGGACGTTTTAGTCGACAGTGGGTCTCGCGTTTCATTAATCAATGAATCCGTGCTTAAACATTTTAGGCATTCGAGACTACCCACTTATCAAGTTTTACGCGGCATAGGTAATCAAAACATTGAGTGAACTGCTTATGCACCTGTAGTTGTCGAGTTTAGTGGTATCGCATTAGAAGTTGATCTTTTTATTGTGCCGTCGAAGTGTATTAGTGTGCCTGTGCTTATTGGAACCGACGTGTTGAACCGCGAGGGCGTAGCGTATATTCGGTTAAATGGTAAACAACAGATTACTCGCGTTTCAAACACTAATGACAAGGACGTGTTACATGTTCAGTCCAGTGCGCATTTACCGATTAATAATTAATAGTTCGCTTACTGGAAGTGATCGTGACAAGCTGCACTCAATCATTGACAGCTTTAAAGAATATTTGATTGAGGGCACGGCCCGTACCACCGTGACCACAGGTGAGATGCACATTGAATTGACAAGTGACACTCCAATTCATTATAGACCATACAAATTGTCTATTGATGAGAAATCTAGGGTGCGTGAGATAGTTCGTGATTTATTGGACAAAGGTGTTATTCGCGAGTCACAATCGCCATACGCTAGCCCGATCATTCTTGTTAAAAAACGTGATGGAAAAGACCGTATGTGCGTAGATTACCGTGCATTAAATGCCATAACAATCAAGGATCGCTTTCCATTGCCTCTGATTGATGACCATATAGACCGCCTTGGCAAAAGCAAGTATTTTAGTAGTTTGGATATGGCGACTGGCTTCCATCAGATAGCACTGGATAGCGATTCCATACCAAGAACTGGATTTGTGACGAACGAGGGCCATTACGAGTATTTAAAGGTCCCATATGGTCTTGCCAATTCGCCAGTTGTCTACCAGCGAATTATTACAAAGACTCTGAAACCTCTTATAGATGCAGGCAAAGTGTTAACCTACATAGATGATGTTTTAATTTTGGCGTCAACCGTTGACGAGGCACTTAATAACTTACGTGAAACTCTTGAAACGTTAACCGCGGCCGGGTTTTCAATTAATTTAAAAAAGAGTACGTTTGTCGCCACGGAGGTCGAGTATCTGGGCCGTAGAATATCGCAAGGTCAGGTTAAACCGAGCGAACGAAAAATTAAAGCTTTGATTGACTCCCCTGTGCCTACAAACGTACGTCAAGTACGACAATTGCTTGGGTTAGCGAGTTACTTCCGGCGATACATACCCGATTACGCGACTCAAACCGCTTGCATGGCCAGGTTAACGAAGAGAGGGGTTCCGTTCATATGGGGTGAAGCACAGGTTGAGGCTCGAAAATATCTAATTGAGTGTCTTACTAATTAATGAGCCCGTGCTCGCAGTGTTCGATCCGTCGCTGCCCACGGAACTGCATACGGACGCGAGTTCTGTTGGGTATGGTGGTGTACTTCTTCAAGTGCACAGCGATAAACGTAGACGTGCAGTAGCTTATTTTAGTAAGACCACTCAAGGTGCCGAACCTAAATATCACTCGTATGAGCTCGAAACTCTCGCTGTAGTAAAAGCCTTGCAACATTTCCGCCACTACTTGATAGGAGTTCCGTTCAAAATAATTACAGATTGCAATGCATTAAAATTGACAGAACGTAAGAAGGATCTCCTACCACGTGTGGCGAGGTGGTGGATGTACATGCAGGATTTCAACTTTACGATAGAATACCGAAAGGGCACTATGATGCAGCACGCAGACTATCTAAGTCGAAATCCTGTAGATGTCTGTCACATTACTAAGCCGAAAAATTGGGCACAACTTGCTCAGTCCGCGGATGATGAGACCCGCGATTTAATTGATAAAGTTAAAAATAATGAACTTGACTCGTCTCGATATATTGTTCAAAATTGTCTACGCCCACCCTTAACTAGCTGGAGGGGAGAGGGGTCGGCGCGGCCGCGGGAGGAGGACACTACTTGACACATATCATCTTAAAAAACCACCTCGTACGGCAACGATCAAGCGCTGTCTATTACACGAATTCAATCAAATTTCGATACTATATATACCTTGTGGAAGCTGATTATACTTATATATTATTAAAAACGTCTACTTATTGAAGAGCACCGAATTACCGAACATTTTATGGTGACCCCGACGTGATTTGGATGATGCAACTGGAAGGCGAAGATATCCCGGAATAAGTGCCTTTTGGATCCGAGGGAAGTACGCCCGTTCCTAATAAAGTTATTCATCTCCTTTACATTAGTATTTGTCTCAACTTGTGTTAATTTAGTTCGATAATTCAAGTGCAATTAGTGTTGTTTACGACTAACTTCCATCATTTAGGTACAACTACCAACGTATTTAAATTTATTTACCAAACTTCTTAGTTCTTCATTTATAACGTTAAAATCATACTCAAATCTCTTCTTAATTATCTATAGGTAAAATATACATAAGCCTTAATATCGTGAATATCGTAAGCTAACTGCAAATTTAACTTAAAGATTGTGTGTTAACACAGTGTCACACAGTGTCTAATTCTCCCGATTCTATTTCGTAAATTCAAGATTTATCTACTAGTTCCCTCCAAAAATAAGTAATTAGTGCATTTAAACATAATTTGCTGACTATTCCAGGAAATAAACGGGGAAAGAGCCGGTGAGAAGTAGTGATTTCGGAAATTATATTATCACGGCGGTGTCCGATAGCTGCACCGTGTCTCACCGTGTCGCTGCGCCGACGCCGCCGCCCGGTAACAAGCAAAGTACTTGTGCACGAAACGGTTGTTATCAGCTGTTCTTCGCATCTATTACGAGGTTGGATTCATTTTAATTATTGTACTTATTTGTTATTTACGTCCGAATTATGACTGACTTACAGGATCTTATAAAGCAAAGAGGTGTCATTAGAGGCCGTATAACATTATTTGAGAAGTATTTATCGCCGTTATTGAAACTAGACACTATAAATGAGCGCAATAAACTGATAAATAATGAGTTAAGTTTAAGATTAACTAAGTTCCAAGATCTAAGTTACAGCTTTGAGGAAATTCAGGGTAAAATTGAGGAATTAGACCCTGACTCGTCCAGGCAGATGGAAGAGCGGGAGCAAACAGAAAATCGCTTCTTCCAACTGATTGGTATCGCTCAGGAGTTCTTGGATGCGTATAATGATTGCAAAATTAAACGAGGGGATGAATCTTCATGTCGTGGCAGTACTACGTCAGTTGCAAATCATATTAAATTGCCACCTCTGAAGATTTCTCCTTTCAACGGTGATATAAACAAATGGCTTCAGTTTCGAGATATGTACTTATCACTCATTCATAATAATGAGACTATTGACGACGTTAGTAAGTTCCATTATTTAAAATCGTACTTAGAGGGTTCCGCTTTGTCAGTCATTAATTCGGTCAATGTTTCGGCAGATAATTATAAAATTGCTTGGTCGTTGCTCTGCGATAGATACAACAATAAGCGTCTATTAATTAATGAGCACGTTAAGTGTTTACTTTCTATTGAGGCGCTCCCTAAGGAGTCCGACCGGGGCCTACGCAACTTGGTTGATACCATTTCTAAAAACTTAAGTGCCTTGAAGTTGTTAGGCGAACCGACCGATAGTTGGAGCACGCTTATAATTTATATTGCCTCGTCGAAGTTGGACTCGACGACTGCTAGGAATTGGGAGGAATTTCGTAGCAAATTAGAGACCCACAGTTTAGACGATTTTTTCGATTTCCTTCGTCAAAAGGCAACTGTATTAGAAACAGTCTATGCCGCCAAGACATTAAATAGTCATAATAAAGTTGAAAATCGCCAAAACTTTAATAGGTCAAAATCATTTGTTTCTTCTTCGCTCGATTCACCTCTCCGTGGTTGTTGTTTAGCCTGTAAACAAGATCATAAGTTATATGATTGCAATAAATTTAAGAATATGTCTGTTGAAGAACGAAATGCTAAGGTCTATCAATGGAGAATATGTAGCAATTGTTTACGTAATGATCATCAATCATACCAATGTCGGCTCGCAGGTTGCCGCATCTGCAAACGAAGGCATAACACGTTACTACACAAACAAAGTAGCTTTACTTACCAATCGCGCCAACCACAATCGCTCTCAACACAACCAGAACCACAAAATAACGTGGAACCGTCCACGTCAGCTTCGTTGGCTACGACTACTAACCTAGCTTCTAACATTGAAGCAAGCGCGATTGCAAACGATAACGCATCGTCTAGCCCCACTCCGGTAGTTACAATGTCTGCTGGCGCCTCAAATCTGGCTCTTCTTTCTACGGCCTTGGTTGAGGTGTCAAACAATGGCAACATAATCAAACTGCGCGCGCTGTTGGACAGTGGCTCGCAGTCGTCTTTTATTACGGAGGCGGCGCAAATTAAATTAGGTTGCAATACAATTAAAAATCAGTGCAAATATGTGTCCGGTCTTAATAATGCAACAGTAAGCATTGCCGAACACTGCAACATCGAGATTAAGTCAACATACACTCAGTTCACCACTTCTGTCAAATGTTATGTGGTACCTATTATTACCGACAATCTTCCTCAGACAGAAGTGCAACTGCATCAATTAGGTATTCCCGGCCACATCGAGTTAGCCGACCCAACCTTCTTTCGGCCATCAGACATTGACCTGTTATTAGGCGCAGATGTCTTTTGGGATATTATGGGTTCAGCTCGAGTGCAGCTCGGACAAAATAAACCAATCCTCCAAGAAACGCGTCTTGGTTGGATCGTGGCAGGCCGCATTGGGGGGAAATATTTTAAGGCTCCAAGTAAAATACACTGCAACTTTAGTAAGGACATAGAACAACCACTTGTCAAGTTCTGGGAACTAGAAGAGATCCCCACTAGCAAATCTACTGCAAATAGCGAATATTATTGCGAAACACTTTACCGAGAAACAATATATCGTGATGAGGATGGTAGATTTTGCGTTCAGATCCCACTTTGTGACTCACCGAATGTACTAGGTGACTCGTATCATATAGCTGAAAAGCGACTACATCAAATTGAAAGAAAAATGAAACAGAAACCTGAATTTAAACAAGAGTATACTAAATTTATGCGAGAATACGAGAGCCTAGGACATATGAGTGAACTCATGACTAAACCAGATGTATTTGATCCTCTTGGGTTGTTAAGTTTATGCACTATTGTGCCTAAAATAATTCTTCAAAAATTATGGATGTCCAAATTAGAATGGGACGATCCTATTCCAACCGATATATCAAAGATGTGGGAAAAATTTGTATTAGGCTTAAAGAGTTTAGTTCAGTTTCGAATACCAAGATTTGTGCTTGTCAACGATCCGGATGCGATCGTGGAGATGCATACGTTTTGTGATGCGTCACAAGATGCATATGCAGCATGCGTTTACTTGCGCTCGATTAATAGCTTAGGTGAAGTAGAAATCAATTTACTCTGTGCAAAAACGAAGGTGGCTCCAGTACGAGCTCAAACTATACCACGTCTTGAATTATGTGGTGCCTTATTGGCAGCTCGCTTAAGCTCAAAAGTAACGGAAGCCCTACGTCTTACTATTACAAATATATATTATTGGACTGATTCATCCGTCGTGCTCGGATGGATCCACTCTTCATCTCAGACTCTTAAGACATTTGTGTGTAACCGGGTTGCACAAATTCAAGAATTAACAGCAAATGGATCCTGGAGGCATGTACCAGGTGTCCAAAACCCAGCGGATTTAGCTTCGCGTGGGTTAAATCCATCACAAGTGACCGATGCTAAGTTATGGTGGCATGGACCTTCCTTTTTAAAAGAAGATCCATCGGCATGGCCAGAGATAATTAAGCCATCAATCGAACTTCCTGAAATGAAAACTTATACAACTAAACCTAAACCTAAAACTCACAATATTACATCTAAAACTACAACATGCACTTTATTTGCAAACACAACTTCTGATCACCTTGTCAACTTTGAGAAATTCTCAAAGTTCACAATTCTACTACGAAGCATGGCCTATGCGTTACGATTTATCAATAACCTACGGCACTCAAATGCAAAAGTCACAGGCCATTTGACTACAGATGAACTTCACTTGTCGTTACATCACTTAATCAAACAAAGTCAGAAGGAATGTTTTAATAACGAGCTAGTCCTATTAAATAATAATAAAATCTTACCTTCAAAATCAAGGCTCCTTTCGCTTAGACCATTTGTAGACGAGAGGGGTATCCTTAGAGTTGGCGGACGTATTCAAAACTCACCTGAAATATTCAGCAAGAAACATCCTGTCATATTAGACTCAAAAAACCATTTTACCAAACTGCTGTTCATTCACGAACATATAAAATTGTGTCATGGGGGTGCTCAGCTTTTGCTGACTAACGTAAGACAGCTATATTGGCCTATTACCGGAAGGAGACTAGCCAGATCCACAGTTAATAATTGTAGGATATGTAGGATCTTAAGGACCAAATCAGTTATACCTATAATGGGAAACTTACCTTCAGCTCGTGTCAGTCCTAGCTTCGCCTTTGAGGTAGCGGGTGTCGATTTTGCTGGCCCATTCCAGACGCGTGACCGAAAGGGGCGCGGTTGCAGGATTATTAAAAGCTATTTGTGTATCTTTGTTTGTTTTACAACCAAGGCACTTCATTTAGAAATTGCATCAGACATGAGTACAGAATCATTTAAAATGTGTTTACAACGTTTTATCTCACGCAGAGGAAAGCCAAGCGTGATTCATTGCGACAATGGCCGAAACTTTGTGGGCGCGTGTAATGAATTTAAGAGATTTTTAGAATCCTTTGGTGAATCCATTTCGTCATATGCTGCCGGAGAATTCATCAATTTTAAATTCTCACCGGCTTATTCGCCTCATTTCAACGGACTTACTGAAGCAGGCGTCAAAGCTGCTAAACATCATTTGACTCGGATGATAGGGAATACTAACCTCACCTTTGAGGAATTAGCGACTTTATTTGCACAGGTTGAGGCAATATTAAACTCCCGACCGTTAACTCCTCTATCAGCCGATCCTAACGACTTTTATCCTTTGTGTCCTGGGCACTTTCTGATCGGCAAGCCGCTCACTTCAATACCATCTCCTGCACTTATTGAAATAAACCCGAATCGTCTTAGCAGATATGAGCAGATTGAAGGATTCCGTCAACAGTTTTGGGAGAGATGGCGTACCGAATATCTCAACGAGCTGCAACAGCGATCAAAGTGGAGAGTTAATGAGGGACAACTATTTGAAGGTGATATGGTGGTAATCAAAGAGGCAAATTTACCACCGCTCAAATGGCGCATGGGGCGCATCCATCGACTTTATCCAGGACCCGATGGTATCGCACGCGTAGCAGACGTCAACACATCAAGGGGCGTCATCCGACGTGCCATCACAAACCTCTGCCCGTTACCCAACGAGCATGCAGACAACTCGAAATCCCACGGTCTTCGAGGGGGGGAAGATGTCTACGCCCACCCTTAACTAGCTGGAGGGGAGAGGGGTCGGCGCGGCCGCGGGAGGAGGACACTACTTGACACATATCATCTTAAAAAACCACCTCGTACGGCAACGATCAAGCGCTGTCTATTACACGAATTCAATCAAATTTCGATACTATATATACCTTGTGGAAGCTGATTATACTTATATATTATTAAAAACGTCTACTTATTGAAGAGCACCGAATTACCGAACATTTTATATCTGCTATATTACATACTCTCCTACTGGCGAGGAATCCAGGCTACTGTGTTACATACCTAAAGGTCACAGATTGAGTTTGTTGCGTATCTTTCACGATCAACACCAACATATCGGGACTGACAAAACCACAGACCTCATACTGCGACACTTTTGGTTTCCTGGATTACGCGCCTTTGTTAAAAAATATATAGCGCATTGTTTGATTTGTCTATCATCAAAGAAAGTGCCTAGAGCCCCACATCAACCGATTTCTTCATGGCACAAGCCCGATGCTCCTTTTAGTACCATACACGTAGATGTGTTAGGCGTTTTGCCTGCTTCAAACGATTTTAAATATGTTTTACTTATTATCGATGCCTATTCGAAGTATTGTTTGCTTTACCCAATGATTAAACAAGGCGCTGATGAGTTGCAAAGTTGTTTTTCCAATGCTATTTCTCTGTTTGGGACACCTAAACTTATAGTTTGCGATAAGGGTCGTATGTTTGAAAGTTCACAATTTCAGGGTTGGGTTAAAGAAATGGGGTCAAACATTCACTTCATAACTCCCCAAATGCACAGTGAGAATGGGCAAGTGGAGCGTTACTGTCGAACGCTGCTTAATATGCTTCGCGTAGAGGCAGCTAAGAACAGTCAATGGTCTACCAGCCTTTGGAAGCTCCAACTCGTTATTAATAGCACTAAACAAAAGACCATACAAACTTCCCCTTTGCAATTGCTCATCGGTATTGAGGGAACGACACCGCTAATAAGAACGCTTGTTCGCGACGTAGCGCTCGATAAAGCTCATCCAAATCGTGAAGGCCTCAGAGAGTTGCAAAGGCAGCGCGCCACTGAGTTGTTAAACAAAAATCGATGCAAGCAAGATGATTATGTCAATAAAGACCGCAGGCCTGAGCGAATATTTAAACTGGGTGATATGGTTTTTGTAATTAAGACTTCGCAGATGACTGGCAAGCTCGACTCCGGGATGCGAGGACCCTACCGTGTCACGAGGGTGCTGCCGCATGGTCGCTACAATTTGCGGCTGTTGGGTGGCTCCTACGGCAAGACGACCCAGGCTGCAGCCGAGCACATGGTTATTTGGCGCGGAGAATGGACCCCTGAGTCCTGTGCCACCTTCTTTGACAGTGAGTAAAAAAAATGTCTTCTATGTAGCTGTATATGCTAACACGGTGCCTCTGTATTTGATGCTACGTAGACCGACATTGCGAACTCTGTGCCTCTGTCTCTGTTCGTTTATTAAAAGATATGCTAACTGGGTGCCTATGTCTTTATGAAGGTTACACTAACTAAAGTCCCTGCCTTAGAGGGATAAGCGAACTTGGTGCCTCTACCCGTGGAATACAGCATTTTCGGATATGCGAACTAGGTGCCTCTATCCGCTCACACAAAGATATGCGAACTAGGTGCCTCTATCCGCTCACACAAAGATATGCGAACTTGGTGCCTCTATCCGCTAATAAGAAAGATATGCGAACTTGGAGCCTCTGTCTAAGACATGCGAACTTGGAGCCTCTGTCTTATTAGGATCGTTGAATGAGCAGACCTAAAATTTTATTTTGTTATAATTTTCAGGCGAGGAGGACACTACACCTAGCACTCCCACGACTGATTCACTCACGGTCATCCCACCTGCTGATGACAGCCAACCGGGTCCATCTACTAGCCGCGGGTCTTCAGATCTCAACGCCCCTGAGAGCCACGCCGCATCGCCAACGAGCCATGGAACAGCATCTGCGAGTCACAATAACGCATCGGAGAGCCGGACCACAAGCGCTCCTACTGCTGCTAGCGATGGCGGACATGACGCTGGTTTGCGAGAACCTAGCCGACGAAGTGGTCGAGGGCGACCACGCGCCAGGAGAGGCCGTAAAAGGAAATAGACGACGTTTGTCTCCTACGTCACTGCCGTTTACTCCCGCCATAAGCCTGCCTGCTACGTCATTGGCACCTCCACCCGCCATGAAGCCTTTATAAGCGACACACACTCCCTGAACGGTCTCTTTTGCATCGTGTCCTCGTGGGGTGAGAAGCTGGTGTCGCCATTTGCTCATTAATTTATGCCACTTGCATTTGTACTATTTTTATGTCAATTTGATTAGGTTAAATGAGTTAAATTATTGTGGAATTCTTAATAAATAATAAGTTGATCTGTGTTTTGTCTTTATTTAAATATTCAAGCTCTGACCAACGCTTACAATACCGTGAAAACCTAGAACCTTATTGCAATGCACTTAAGGTCAGATTAGATTTCCGATGGTCACTTCCCTAGTAGCATTTTCGTTGGCATTTCGTTGGGCCAACTTGGTGATCAATGGCCCAACGTGGGGCCAACTTAAAATGCTACTAGGGTTAGCTGTGTTGTCGACTGTACCTGGCTGGACAGTTACAATTTAGTATAATTTTATTGAAACCTGGGCATTCTGAAGCACTTCATAAGGATCCTAATAATATAGTATTTTTGCATACTATATATTTCTTCAACAGATTTCTAGTACAAAGAGCCAAAATATAGTAAAATACCATAATATAGTAGCCAACCGTACTAGTACGGTTGGCAACCATATTTCTGCACTGAAACTATTGAATGGTTTGCCGTCTCATTCGAACTATACCTGCGACCCTGTCGGTTGTCGTAGAACGTAGTGGTTATATTCTCTTTGGTGACAACTTGCAGTGTAAATAAGCCTTTAAAAAAAGAATTTTCAGGAAAATGTAGCCATCAATAAAAAACATTCACTTTTTAATTTTTATAATTAAAATAACCCCCTACTTCCGCTGCGCATTCTGCGGGCGGGACATGTCACGCGGGAAGTTGCTCTTGGGGGGAGTGCGGATGCGGCGGTCCTTCTTCGACCTGTTGCGCACCACCTTGCTGTGGATTGCGCAGGACACGCAGTAGTGGAGCTTCGCGTACAGCTTGGGCAGCTGGAATGCTGGAAAAGAAGGGTGTTTTTAGTAAAAAGTTTATAGCAGAATTTTTTAATGTAGCCGTTTGTTACAGTGAGTTTACGCTCTCATTCTAGCAGATACCAGTGGGGTAATCACGTAACTTTCCGAACTCTGCTGGAATAGAAGGGTATTTTTAACCCCCGACGCAAAGAGAGGGGAGACAGAGTTATAATATAAGTTTAACATGTCTGTGGTATCGTAGCTCCCAAACGGATGGACCGATTTGAATGCGGTTTTTTTTGTGTCATAGATAATTTTATCCCGAGTGTTATTTGTTATGTTACATGAAAATCTGTTCAGCCGTTTTTGAGATATTGGACTTTGAAATGAAAATGTCGGGGGTTTTTCAACTTAAGTTGTGGTTATTAGTAAAAAGTTTATAGCCGACTTTTTGAATGTAGCCGTTTGTCAGAGTGAGTTTACGCTTTCATTCTAGCAGATACCAGTGGGGTAAACACGTAACTTTCCGAACTCGGCTGTAATTTTCCATACAAAGAGCGACATTTAGATCTAACTGACGCGCGTACAATGCGTTACGTGATCGACCTGCTGGTCACAGTATATCCTTACTAATATTATAAATGCGAAAGTGTGTGTGTTTGTATGTTTGTCCTTCTTTCACGTCGCAACGGAGCGTCGTATTGATGTGATTTTTTTGTATGGAGATAGTTTAGAAGCTGGAGAGTGACATACTTAGGCTACTTTTTCCAGCGGGAAAACATCTAATTCCCACGGGAAAATTCAATATGTTACATTTTCCTATAACCACGCGGGCGAAGCCGCGGGCATCAGCTAGTGCCACATAATTCCGCATCTATCATGTTAGCTAGGCGCCGGGCTTCTCCCGCTGGTCCGTGTGCAGGCGAGGACTCGGGACTACAGTAGCGTCCGTACAGAGGCCTTACCCGAAACAAAAACGAAGTTCGTTCATGTATCTCCCGGGAGATAAACTAACAAACTTCGATTTCGTTTCGCAGTAGGCCCTCAGGTGTCAGAGGGGTTTGACTGGTGTATGGGAGGCGATTTGAGGCTATCATATGTGGTGCTTATTATAAAAGTGCTTGTGTGAATGATGCCTAAGTTCTCATATTTATCATTGTCCAATTGAATGTTCAAGCATAAAATAAATATTATACAATCTATTGATTGCTGGAATCACTGCTACATTGCTGTGTAAACGGTAAACCATGTAACAAAGCCGAGTCAAGATGGTATACTATGGTCACCTTTATCAAACAGTAACAAATGAAATCAAAATATATTTCAAAAAACCCTACTGCTTGTTTTAAATATTATATTATAGACTATATCACTCACGCGATTCTGAGGAATCCAACGACACCTCATGTGTCAAAAAGCTGTTTGGACTGTAGCAAGTGAAATAGAATTCCCTTGTCCACATACATATACTATAAAGAATGGCAATGTTTAGTGTCTGTGTTACGGAAATGTTTGTTGTTCACACAATATTTCTCAATAGACCTCTTCAGAATGTTCCAAACTCGGACCAGGCCAATGCAATTGTATGGGTGGATTACATTTAATTGACAACTCAAAACATGTGTCAATAGCCTTCATTTTGCATAAGCAGGGCCATGATGTTTTTCCAGTTTGAAAGGGCTAATTAGTCAACAATGAGAGGGATGATGCAGAAACGAACTGTCCCAGCATATCTCATCATACATTACAACTTAGAAAAGTTGAAAAACCCCCGACATTTTCATTTCAGTCCAATATCTCAAAAACGGCCGAAAAGATTTTCATGAAACATGGCTAAGAACATTCGGGATCACATCAGCTTTCGAATAAAAAAAACCACATTCAAATCGGTCCATCCATTTGGGAGCTACAATACCACAGACAGATAAACAGACATGTTAAACTTATAACACCCGCGCTTTGCGTCAGGGGCTAAAAATGGGACAGTATAATATGTCCATTATCAGAATTCAAACCCGGAATGACTAGTTTCATAGGCAGGTTCACTATCAAACACACCAAGCTAACCGAGCAGCGCAACAATTTGTGCCAATGCCAATTGGAATCTTTAAAATATAGGAAGTAAACCTTATTTCGATTATCTGATCTTATTGAGATTATTCTCAGTGAGATGTAGTTGTCTGCATAGTCCAATTCAAATATAATTATGTGGGTTTGTTAGACAGTCTCTTTATAAATGATGAAATTTAGAATAACAGGACTCATAATCACATTAAAGCAACTCATTAGACAACAAGGCCTTATCCAGCCATGCTGTATAATTCCTTATAAAAATATTCTGTATTATATAGGTTGCCGCCACCAATTACATACTAGCCGTATATTTAGCTCCAGGATTTAAATAAGATAAGTATCATAAAATCATCTCAACTTACAGTTGTATACTGAGGCTTCATTGATATCTCTCACGGCAGCCGCCTCGACGATATTTCTGATCACGAACTTCTTGATGGCCTTATCCTTGGGCACGCACCGCGCGCAGTTGGTGCATCGAACAGCCTTCACATGGCCGCGGCCGTGCTTGGCTCGTCCCCCATTACGGCGTTTGCGAGTCTGCAAAAATGTAATCAGAAAAACCAAGTTGAAGCCACATGTTCCATCTATGCGATAGGTGACGCGTGTATGACATTTCGCACTAAAATCCTTGAAATAACTTTTATAATGTTTGTATCGAGCACTCCCTTTGAAATTGCTACAGAATTAAGTTAATTGCACTAGTATGAAGGTAATTTTTGTGATAAATTTTTACGCACCATGATTATAACCTCTGTTTCGGTAAACG
Organism: Epinotia ramella; assembly: GCA_947578815.1. Lineage (NCBI taxonomy): Eukaryota > Metazoa > Arthropoda > Insecta > Lepidoptera > Tortricidae > Epinotia > Epinotia ramella. The sequence goes on from OX388217.1 coordinate 1,826,243, forward strand.
AAGAACGACGGAAAAGAAAGAGGTTATAGACAAGAACCACATCCGACCATTGACAATGATTGACAAGAATTGAAATGTTGCCATGTGATAATAGCGGATTTGACTGCATTTTGCGTTCCCTTACAACTCATTCACGAATGATTTTACTTAAATGAATATAATTAAATAATTTCAACGAATTTGGTTATTTTAATGGTCTTTTAAAATATCTTTTAATATTTGGATTGATGCATTCTTTTCTTTATTTGTTTTTCATAAAGTAAACCACATCCGTTGCGTGAATCATTCAATTCCATTTCATTCACCATCATTGAAAAAAAATCTACTTCTGTTCTGTCACGAAATTGTATTTATTTAATTTTAGTCAATGTGTTATATTATTTTTGTTGCTTTGAAATAATAGATTCTTAATGAAGTTTTCATTGTTTAGCTTTTTATTAACTGTGCTGGTTATATAATAACGATAAACATGTTCGAAGTGTGTTTGTAATCGGCCACATAGTTTACTTCGTCGCAGCGCGATCGTCCCAAACTGGCAATCGGTGATATATTTCACTGTCCCCCGTGTTCCGACTTCCGCGATGTGGTTTAGGTAGTGAATAATAAAGTGGTACGCGTGTGAAATGTCCCAACATGGATGCCCAGAGAGACTGTCGAATAGATCAAAGGGTTTCCAGGAAGAGACGGCGGGACAGGCCACGATGGAGGTGCTGGTGGAGACCTTGACGGGCACCGCGTTCGAGATGACCGTGTCGCCCTCCGACACTATCTTCGCGATCAAGTCGAAGATCTTCAGGGTGGAGGGTGAGTTACACAATACCATTACATATTTCGTATTTGGTTATGCGTCATTCCCGATCAACAAAGGATGCCTTTTTGCGCAGTTATTCAACAAATTCGCTCGCCAGTTGATCAAATATTGCCAGAGAGAACTGGACTGTGCCCTGAATACTTAAACCTCAGTAATAAAGCAGAGTTGAAGTGGCTAGCAAAACAAAAGCATAAGTGGCAACACAAACATACAAACAACAATTATCAGGTTATCATTGGATTGAAACATTGTATCACTGGGTAGTGGGCATTTGACACACTAACTCGGTTTATATGCATGCATAAACAATCAAGGAATGCTATAAAACTAAAGCAAACAAATGCAGAATTGTTTTTCTCAACCAGTTCCTTCTATTCTATTAATAGCTAGTGTATGTAGATTGTTTTGTGCAAATGTTATTTACATTTCTTTGCTAAGATAATGTCAGAGGTAGAAAAATCACAACATGTGAACATGTAAATGAATTTACCTTTAAGGCGAGTTGCTTCGGGGTTCTTCTAGGATATGTGATTTTGTAAACGGTTTTATTTTGAAAACCTACATATTAAAAATTAAAAAAAACTGTAATATTATATTTAAGACCTTTATCTAGTTCCGTCGGAAGTCCGTTACATAATTGGATAAACTTTGATCGATAGAAAAAAATGCCAAACATACCTCTATTCTCATCTTAAAACTGACATTATTCCAATCTTACGTAACTTGATGAATAGAAAATTACACCAAAATAAGCGTCTATGATGATGTGAGCGATGTCGGTCATAATATTTTTAATTTATTAAGACATGTCTTTTTTCACCCAAAATCAACGAAATTATGGCACAATTCACTCCCGCTCCGTTCCCGCTGCACCGCGGCAGTCCCGAGCGGAACGCATTGGAGGACGGACGTACGCGTATTTTCGGAGCACAGCATTTGTTAAAAATGGGTAACAAAAAAATTAAAAAGAAGATATCGTCACTGGGGCTTCGGAAACTGAATAAGCAGAAAAGGTTAGTACATAAAAAAAAACGAATTCCCGTATTAAATACATCAACCACACACACACGCGCGCAGATTACACCGCGTACACTTCCACAGTTACACAGTATAGAGAAAAACAGTACGAGAAGTACTAAACATATTTTATACTATAATAATTATGTGATTAGCATTACGAAATATTTAAAAAAAACCCTTGACACGACACTCACTAGTTTCCACTGAAAAATAATAATTACGAACAGTATACAGGGTGGAAATAGATTTTGGGTCAGTGAGGGCAGCTACCAGATCCCGTGTTGCTAAGTGAAAATGGTCTTAGGAGAGCTTCCTTCTATTTCAAATTAATGAAGATTGGCGTTTATAGATTTTGGAAAAAACATACAGGTTGCGAGAAAATGGTCATTTTGACAAACTTTTTTTTTTGATGCCAATCGATCCCATTCCAGTCCAGGATTAAAAGCTTGTATGGGACCAAAAAGAAATTTCCGGCTAGAAAAGCCATAAATCGTGAAAAATTTTCCCCATACAATTTGTATGAAAATGAAAAAAGTTTTTTTTTACATGTATTTTTTTAATATAAATCGATTCCATTTCTATCCAGTATCAATAGTTTCCTAGGGGTTAACTTTCGGTGATGTACAAAAAAGCCAGAAATTAAATAACTGTTTTCATACATTTACTATGAAGAAAAAGTGAACTTTTTTATTTTTTTTCTGTCACGCTAATCAGTTCTGTTACATTGAAGGATAATAATACGGTATGAAAATCACAGTAATAATTGCAATAACTCACTCACTCCGTTCACTTTTTCTTCATAGTATATGTATGTATACTGGATAGAAATGTAATCGATTGACAAAAAAAATACATGTAAAAAAAAACTTGTTTCATTTTCATACAAATTGTATGGGGAAAGTTTTTCTCGATTTATGGCTTTTCTAGCCGGAAATTTCTTTTTGGTCCCATACAAGCTTTTAATCCTGGACAGGAAAGGGATCGATTGGCATAAAAAAAAGCTTTATAAAAATTACCATTTTCTCGCACCCTGTATGTTTTTTCCAAAATCTGTAAACGCCAATCTTCATTAATTTGAAATCGAAGGAAAGTCTCCTAAGATCATTTTCGCCTAGCAACACGGGATCTGGTAGCTGCCCTCACTGACCCAAAATCTATTTCCACCCTGTATAGGTCAACATGACATTTTTTCATGATTTTTTTTTATAATTATACTATTCCCGCGGTGTTGCCCGCGTTTACTTTGAAAGTATATTCTAAATATTGCCAAACTCACAAACTTACAAACATTACCTCTTTATAATATTTGTATAGAAGACCAAAAATATAAGAATTCTATTTCTGCAGATTGAAAGTGAAGACTATGGTGAACTTGTTAGGCCCATCTTCTGCTGATTGTCAAGACGAGTAAGCCAATGTATTTATTGTACATATACAGGGTGTCCCAGGCTATGCCACATACAGGGGAAGTACTTTAAATATTAAAGATAGGACATTTAACAGAAATAAAACCTCATTTAATTTTTAAAAATAATTATGACTGCATTCAAAGGTTCGATTCCCGGTTCAGGCAGTAAATTTTTCAAAATCTGTGAAAGCAGTTGTAACTATTTTTAAAAAAGAATGAATGAAGTCTTCTTTCAGTAAAATATCTTATCTTCAATATTTAAAGTACTTCCCTTCCATGTAGCATGGCCATGAGACATCCTGTATAGTTTTTTTTTAATAATTCTGGTTTTTATTGGTTTATAGAAGTGCTCACAGTATACTAACTACTAAAAAATCTTGAATTATGAATAACAAAATATGCTACTATTCAGAGCAATGACGCATAATTCAATTTCGGAGAGGCAACCGGATGACAAGCGGTAGCCTGAAAGTGTGTACGCTGTTTATATAATTATTTTTTTATGCCATCCCTCCTAGTGCGACCGGAGCCGCGTGAGCGAGCGAAGAAAAAAAAAATTGGCAGGCAACCGCTTACAAATTGGCACGCTTGTTCTTCATCACAAACAGACAATTTCAAGCAGTTTCCTGCCAATTTTGTTTTTTTTTTTCGCTTGCTTACGCGGCTCCGGTCGCACTAGGAGGGATGGCATAAAAATTCCATTATATAAACAGCGTACACACTTTCAGGCTACCGCTTGTCATCCGGTTGCCACTACAATCGGTAAGATGAGTTAACACTACAATCGGTAGAAGATGAGGCGATGCCACAATCGTTAGAAGACGACGCAATACTACCTACTCGAGCCGTGGTTATCGAGCCGTGTAAACCGGAGGACAGTGTATTCGAATTGGAATATTTGTCAAGTTTGATTTCGACGAATTTTAATCAAAAACCTTTATATTTTCAAAAAAGGTTTATGATTAAAATTCGTCTATGAAACAACAATGTGATTGATTTTAAAATGATTGTTAAATAATTAGTGTTTTTCTACTTTGTGTTTTCTTTTATAGGTTTCTGCACCCGTGGGTGCCAAACGGAACCATATTACTAAGTCTATACCAATCAATTCAATTCCATCTGTTTCTTCATCGGACCTTTAACTGAGTTTTCCCTAAACCCGCAAAAAATCTTAAAATATGCACCGTTATAGGTAGTGGAAAAATTGTGAAATAGTAAAATAAACAATACAGGGTTTTTTCTGTAGTCCGAAACCCGTACATAGTTCACACCCTTCACAGATAGCAAACTTGACCCTTTCACGGTCCAGTTAATATACGGCGATCGTAAGATCACTTTACTGTGACCCGTCTTGTCTGTGCAATGGCTGCCGCGCGGTCACGTGCTCGACGAGCGGGTCGGGGCGCGCGGGCGGCGCTTCACGGATTGCCGCGCACCTCACCCCCTCAGATTGCTTAGCGCGTCGAATCATATCGCCTTAAAGTAAGAAGAGGAAATAAAACACAACTTTTGAGGGGCTGACCTGTATTTAATAATTCCATAGTTATATAAACAAACACATACAAACATTATGGTTTTAGAAGTGGTTTTGACACATTTATTCAATATTTTTATATCCACATTCATGCTAAAAGTGGCACTGTGCTCTGCCTACCCCTTTTGGGAATTAATGTGTGAATCTATGTATGTATGTATGTAAGTTGTTTTGAAAAACATTCACATTGCATGTAATTAGGCACTTATGGGATTAGCCCAGGTATATTAGGTACATTTTCAAATTCTTTAATAATATCTGCAAAGAATCGCTTTCCTTTTTTGGATGTTTCTTTTTCTTTCACACTTAACTTCTCTACAGATTTACATGAAACTTTGCACCCTTTGACTATTTGACAACTCTATCAATACATTTAAATTTGAACCATAAATCAGTCAGAATACAATCATTTTTATTTAATCTATGATATGTTGCCGTTACCCATTTAAGGGTTAACATAGCATATTATACAGACCGGAAACTACTCTATATATATTATAAAGAGGATAAGTCGGTGAGATTGTAGCTTGGTAAGTTTTCTATGTAATGGGTTATCTCCGGAACTACTCATTTTTTTCATAAATTGTTTCACCTGAATATAGTATGGACTTTCTGGATGTCCAAAGGCTATTTTTTATGCCGCGGATTTGTCTGCGACCTTTGCAATACGGGAACGAAGCCGCGTGGGAAGCTAGTCATTAAAATCGCTACATATGAGGGGCAGCTGAAAATTAATCTACCTAACAATTAAACAAAAGACTGTCATGGCTAATTTTTATTTATTTTTCTATACAGTCCCCTGCTAATAAAATACACTTATTACATTTTTCAAATATTTAATTTAAGCCATTAAAAGAAAATACTCTTTCGGTTTGTCGTCAATAAGTTAGCCTTCATATCGTCATCGGTCCTAAACCTTCGTCTGAGAGGTCTTTCTTGAGAAGTCTAAACAGAAAATAGTCACAGGGGGCTAGATCTGGACTATAAGGGGGGTGGTCAATGGTTTCAAGCCATTGTCTTTAATTGCTAGCTTCGTTGTGCGGGCGGTATGCACTGGTGCGTTATTGTGAAAAATCAGAATTCCTTTGCTTAGTTTGTAACGTTTTTACTTGACCTGTTCGTTACTCACCGGCTAGGATTCATCGGAGGCATAAAACTCATTTAAAATCTCCCAGGGCGCCTTACTACGTGTGTGGTAAAGAAATGATAAGATAGAGATTCAGGAGAAAGTCTTTAATTAACAAAAAGTCGATCACTTCACATATGTTCCACTCTCGTCATAACTACCCGGTATATTAAAAGTTCGTGGTAGGACTAACCTTTTTAAATGTTCACATGTCTAATCTTACACTATGAAACTTCATCCGCTGGTGCCTTCAGGAAGCAGGTCCAGGAATGTGGGGTGGAGCGGACGGACCAGCTCGAACACCAGGCACAGACCGGAGCATTGAAGATCAGATTTAAAGGTAGAAATGAAAACCCCTACAACAAATCAAAACCCAGCTGTAAGACCAAAATCTTCGGTCAAACCAACACGTGCATAATATTAGGTTAAGTGGGAAAGCAGCCGTACTTACATTTCGGGTTTTCTGGAATACGCTTGTAGGTGATGACTTTCTCCTCTTTTAAATATTACATTTTAACTGACTGATTTGGGCTTTGGTAAGCCAAGTTTAGGATGGGGACACCCCTCCGACATTTTTGTTTAAATGAATTCTCGCGTCGTATGCGTTCCGTGTGCGTGCATGATGCAAAAGAAGGCTACACCGGTTGCCACGCCGTACCTGTAGGCGGTGGTGGACATTGGAACTAAATCGACCTATCACCTTGATAATGAACCGATGCGCGAGCGACGTTAATCTAACTAGCAACGTAGTTTATCATTCCGCCCCTAGAGGGCGCTTCTATTAACGAGAATATATTCAGTTTTTAACTTATTTTTATTAAATTTAGACAAAGTGAAATATTCGCGTTACACATCCGTCCCACTTGGGTTAAAAAGTTTTTCATATTGAAAAATCTTTTTACCAACCTTGACAATGATATGTAGTTATACTTGTTTTTAAATAAGAAGTAGATACCTACACTAACAAAACCTATAATATATTTTATTCCCTAATTGTAAGACATGGAGTGTGGCAGACAGCAAACATGCGGTACCATCCGCCATCTCACGTTAACACCTATTTGTTATGTACCTACCTTATTAAACGAATTATACTACGATACGTTAAGGTTGGGGTTCTTTAAGTTAAGTATAAGTATAGGTAATCTCTATGTACATAAAAGAAATACATATACCTATCATGTGCTCTGCCTACCCCCTTTGGGAATAAAGGCGTGAATGTATGTATGTATGTATGTATGTATGTGTGTATGTATGTATGTATGTATGTATGTATGTATGTATGTATGTATGTATACCTAAACTAAGCGTTGGCCAACAACTACATCTTACTATATAAATAAACTATGTACTCCGTGTATCATGTACCTACACACGTATACATTGTGGGTACAAAATAGCACAGATTTATCGCAATATCAGATAATTAAGTAAAGTTCACCGGTTGGGTTAAACTAAAGGTTTCAACTAAATACTTGTATCAGAGTATTCAAGTTTATGATTAAGTAAGGAAACCTGAGTAGGTACCTAATATAAATATTTAATTTTAAGATTATTAATATCCAGTTCTCGTCGAAATCATTTTGTTAAGTATCATATGTAGCAAGTAATACGATTCACTTTTAACTAGCTCGTTACGCATGAACACAATTAGGTATAAATGCATAGGAATAATGTTGTTTACGTCTTGAGCTCCCTGGGCTGGTAGTATTTCTTGTAACTAAGCGCATTCCATTCTCATCACTGACATAACTTATTTAGACCAGATAGTGCACGCGTAATAATTTGGAAAATACTCTTTCATACCATTCATCTTTCATTCAGCACTTATTGTTACAAAGAATTACTATTATATATCGTTTTGTTTAAGTATATCTTTTATATGATAACTACCCAAGTGTTTACCATCCAACGTACTCAAAACATATACCAATGGCGATAGCTTAGCGGTTATAACGCATTTTTGAAATTTAGGGCCTAATTTGGAGGTGAAATTTTTAGATGCATTTGATAAGTAATACGTACGTTTATAAACGATTTGCCCTACCTTGTATTCAATATTTCTTTTTCTTAGGTTATAATGTCTTGAATTTTTGACATGGGCATTATAAATATGCTTTTCTACCTTTTTGAAAATTGCGTCTAACTCGCTCAGCTTTTTACCATGTATATCTGCATCCTGTACAGTGATTTGAGATCTAAGTATTGGTTCATCACAGTTCAAGTGGTGCAAGTTTCCCTTACTAATGAACTCTCTGCCATGTACAAGAAAATAAGGTGTGTACTTAGTGGTTTCGTTTACCGCCGTATTAAGTGCACATTGTAGTTTTCTTATGTTTTCATCCCATTTTCGGTGATCATTTCCTACATAACATGCAATGCCACAAACAACATTTCTTATGGATCTTTCAGAAGCATTTACCTGAGGGTGATATCGGGGATTTGCATATATATTTGGAACCTCATAACGATGTAATAATTGTCTAAAGTGAGAACTAATAAACTGCGGGCCATTGTCAAAGTAAATCGTCTTGCAAACTCCATGCACTAGAAATACGTGTTCTTCTAAGTACTTCGCTACAGCTACACCTGTTGCTCTCCGTATAGGATGCAACAAAACGTATTTAGTGAAGTAATCTGTACATACTATTAAGTAGGTATTTCCATTTCGGGAAGGCGGGAACGGACCAAGAAGGTCAATACATATGGACATCCAAGGCTTGTTCACCTCTTTGGGATTGCCCATTAACCCTGGTCTAGCACTATTAACTGGTTTATACATTTTGCAAATTTCACACTGTCCTACGTAGGTTTTAACATTTTCATACATTCCTGGCCAGTAATAGTGAAGACTTAAACGTTTATGAGTTTTAAAAACGCCTAAGTGTGCGCTTGTAATGTCATCATGGCATGTTTTTAAAATACCTAACCTGTCTTCTTGGGGTACTACTAACTTCCAGTCGAACTCGCTCGTCAGCTGATATTTGTTTTTAGAGTATCTAAACAGTTTGCCATTTGTAATTAAGAAATTCGGATACTTGCGCGGATTTGATTGGCATTTCTCGAATATATTATTATACCAGCTGTCGTTCGAGGTCGCTGACCCTATCGCGTCTATCTTAACTCGGCTTAGTGCGTCCGGTATAACATTTAATTTACCCTTTCTGTGTTCGATGTCGAAGTGGAATTGACTTAGCCTCATGCTCCATCTCGCTAGGCGACCGGTGGGGTTGTTAAGTTTATAAAACCATAAAAGAGAGGCGTGGTCAGTTACTATTTTGCACTTTTGACCTTCTACATAGGGTCGGAACTGCTCGAGGCCGTATAAAACTCCTAATAATTCCCTCTCCGTGGTGCCATAATGGACCTCATGTTTGTTAAGTGAACGACTACAATAAGCTACAGGATGCTCCACATCATCATAAGTCTGCGTAAGAACCGATCCAACTGCCACGGAAGAAGCATCACTGTGAATCGTGAATGGAAGGTCAAAGTTAGGACATTTCAAAATGGGCGCAGTAACTAACGCGGTTTTTAAGTGATTAAACGATTTCTCAGCCTCATCCAACCATACAAATTTTTCATTTTTACTAGTTAACTTGTTTAATGGTTTAGCAATGTCCGAGAAGTTGTTTATGAATCTTCTGTACCATCCAGCCATACCTAGGAACCTTTTGACTTCTTTCGCTGAGGTAGGAGTTGGATAGTTCAGTATAATCTCGACTTTAGACGGATCCATACGGAGACCATGTCTATCGACTAGGTACCCTAGGTACTTTAATTCTTTTCTGCAAAACATTGATTTATCCATATTTATGGTTAGATTCGCGTTCTTAAGTTTATTAAAGACTTTGTGTAATAATTGGACGTGTTCTTCGAACGTACTTGATATGATAATTATATCGTCTTGAAAACAAAATACTTTATTCCCGAATTCAGCGCCGAACAACTTATCCATTAGTCTCTGCATCGTAGCACTGGCTCCCACAAGTCCAAAACACATTACATTAAATTGAAAAAGTCCTCTTTTTGGAACTGTAAATGCACATTTTTGGGCTGAAAGCTCACTATCAAATGGTATTTGCCAATATGCCGCTGAGAGGTCTATGGATGAGAGGTATTTAGCATCTCTAAGTTGATCTAGTATGCTACTAATGTATGGTAAGGGGTACGCATCAGGTTTCGACACCGAGTTAAGTTTTCTACAGTCTAAACAAAGCCTAAGGTCACCGTTCGGTTTTTCTACCATCACTACTGGGCTATTCCAAGCAGATTGTGACGGAGATACGACACCTATGCTAAGCATCCTATCCAATTCCTTCTCTAAGGCTTGCTGTTTAATAGGGGACAAAGGATAATATCTTTGCTTTATCGGTTTACAATTGCCCGTGTCAATTGTATGATAAGCTAGATTTGTACGGCCCAAACCAACTTTGTTTGTGTTAATAGTATCAAATGTTTTGATTAAATCATTTATGGTCTCTTTTTTTTCAGGTGATAAAGACTGGTATTCTTCCAGACCCTCGTTAGGCGAGACCGTACTTATGTAACGACTAACGTCCGAGTTACAAACAAAATCAGCTTCGACACTCGTTACCAAACCTTCTCCTAAGTGAAATTGCTGCCAAAAGTCTACACCTAGTATTATTGGCGTCGTTATATGCGGTATAATACGAAAATTAATGACGTTGATAGTATTGTTATATTCCAAGGGCAGAGACATATAGCCTAAGCAATCGAGCCTCGTACCATCAGCTGTTCTTACTTGAGTCTCAGTACTGCAATAATTCATTTTAAAGCCATATTCTAAAAACTTTAAGTGTGCATCGTGTCCTAAAACCGAACAAAATGCTCCCGAGTCTAGTAGACCGTATGCTATTAAGTCCATAATCTTAAGTTTTAAATGTGGCCTAATATCGTAACAGTTTTTCTTAAACAGGATCTCCTCAACCCGTTCACTGCGCGATGGCTCGGTATGAACAGACTGGTCAAGGAGTCCTGGCGCAATTAGTTTTTTGAACTAAGGCTACATTCACACTCCGGGCGCTTCACACCTTTCATACCACATTTGAAACACACGATTTCCCTAGACTTGCACTGATTAGTGTAGTGCGTGGTCTTATTACATCTAAAACATTTCTTTGTAGACTGGTTAGAAGAACTCGCAACGTCAAGTGCAGATACCTGTTTGCTAAATGACTTTAGTGGTGGTCTAGCATGTAAATCCGATGTAATTCGGAAATTACCAAAATTGGGCTCATTAAATTGATCCGCGCGCGTGCGTGCCAGTTCTAGTTGTTTACAGTAATGTTTCAACGAATCTATCGAATCTATTTTTTGAAATGCTAAATCCTTCATATACTCTGGGCGGATATTATGCATAAGTATTTCAAGTTGGTCTTTGCTTGAAAGAGGGGTGGCAAGTCTGGAAAACATACCCTGCATAGTCGATAAATATACTACTATCGTTTCCGTTCGCGATTGAGTACGCTGCCTTATCTCGTTAAGTAATTTATAGTCTAAATCGGGTATATCGAAATCCTCACGCAAACATTCCAGGAGTTGCGGGTATGTTTGAAAGTTACATTTGTTATTTCTATACCAATGTAATACGGATTTATCAAGTAAGTCCGAGAAAGCTGACAGCATGTGGTTTTCAGGGATATTTCGTGCCTGACGAAGTTCCTCTAACCTTTCAATAAACACTCGCACGCAGGTGGTTCCGTCATATTTTAAGTTAAGTGTATTTAAGTTAACTGGTTTCTCTTTTAAATAAACCACTTTGCTTTCGTCTCTCTCGGTTGTACGGGGTGCCTGAGTATGAGTATCCTCATATTCACTGTCTGCCTCACTCTCTGCCTGGTCTACCACACTAAGAATTTTTACTAATCGACCGCGTAAACTAGTTATTTGGGGACTGCTTTCCAAAATTCTCGCTAACCTATCGATAAGGTAGTTGGCACGCCGTGTTAGCTTGACACAAAGTTTCAGGTCACTTACCTTGCTGGGTTCTGATATTTCGGATTCCAGAAAAGCAACCTTTGGAGTGCAGATATTGATCTCCGAATCTGTGTCTGGCGCTCCCGCTGGCTCGCACTTCATGCTTCCCCTTCTGGCCAATTTAAACACTGACGAATCTGCTTCCTTAAGGCATCGACGGTCACAGCTTTTTCTGTGGATACACCAAGAATACTGAGTTCATACATGAGTTCATCTTTAAACAGACAGTCCACATATTTGTGAACAGACATCTTTCTTATTGTGCTAATCCCTTTGATTTACAATAGATTTAAGTAGGGTTTATTAAATTAAATCGTTAAGTCGCAAGTACACGAATGAAAATTTAAATTAATATTAAGTAAAATAAACTTCGAACAATGTTTAAATATGCATACCTGTGACCATAACACATTCATAACCAATGTATAGTTAGGACAAACTGGCCACGTGGACACGTGGTTAACCAAAAAAGTTACATTAAGTTACTTCTAATAACTACATAAGTAATTTAACACTTCACTTACGTAGTTTAAGGTTTAATCTGTAATCATTTATTACCACAACGCAGTTTTAAAGCCAAACGATGGGCAGCCACTTTGTAACGTTTTTACTTGACCTGTTCGTTACTCACCGGCTAGGATTCATCGGAGGCATAAAACTCATTTAAAATCTCCCAGGGCGCCTTACTACGTGTGTGGTAAAGAAATGATAAGATAGAGATTCAGGAGAAAGTCTTTAATTAACAAAAAGTCGATCACTTCACATATGTTCCACTCTCGTCATAACTACCCGGTATATTAAAAGTTCGTGGTAGGACTAACCTTTTTAAATGTTCACATGTCTAATCTTACACTATGAAACTTCATCCGCTGGTGCCTTCAGGAAGCAGGTCCAGGAATGTGGGGTGGAGCGGACGGACCAGCTCGAACACCAGGCACAGACCGGAGCATTGAAGATCAGATTTAAAGGTAGAAATGAAAACCCCTACAACAAATCAAAACCCAGCTGTAAGACCAAAATCTTCGGTCAAACCAACACGTGCATAATATTAGGTTAAGTGGGAAAGCAGCCGTACTTACATTTCGGGTTTTCTGGAATACGCTTGTAGGTGATGACTTTCTCCTCTTTTAAATATTACATTTTAACTGACTGATTTGGGCTTTGGTAAGCCAAGTTTAGGATGGGGACACCCCTCCGACATTTTTGTTTAAATGAATTCTCGCGTCGTATGCGTTCCGTGTGCGTGCATGATGCAAAAGAAGGCTACACCGGTTGCCACGCCGTACCTGTAGGCGGTGGTGGACATTGGAACTAAATCGACCTATCACCTTGATAATGAACCGATGCGCGAGCGACGTTAATCTAACTAGCAACGTAGTTTATCATTCCGCCCCTAGAGGGCGCTTCTATTAACGAGAATATATTCAGTTTTTAACTTATTTTTATTAAATTTAGACAAAGTGAAATATTGGCGTTACAAGTTTACCTCGCTGTTCTTCTTTTATTGTCTCTCTTAGTTGATATAGTATAATAAAATAAATAAAATAATAACTACAACTTAAAAAAGTTAAAAAACCCTCGACATTTTCATTTCAAAGTCCAATATCTCAAAAATGGCTGAACAGATTGTCATGAAACATGGCTAAGAACACTCGGGATAAAAATATCTATGACACTAAAAAAACCGCATTCAAATCGGTTCCTCCGTTTGGGAGCTACGATACCACAGACAGATACACAGACACACAGATACACAGACACGTTAAACTTATAACACCCCTCTCTTTGGATCGGGGGTTAAAAATAGCCTTTATTCGCCAAACATAATATTTAACTAGGTTTAATTATTAATATCTATATTTTGGTTTTGGATGTCCTCTCGGACATAGGCCCCCTCTAATGAGCGCCAGAGATCTCGATCTCGTGCACTGCTACACTATCCTTTTGGCAGGTCATCTTCCCATCTTTTCAATGGTCTTCCTCGACTTCTTTTGCTGTCTCTCGGGTACCAAAATGTTACTTCTTGCGACCATTTGTTTTTGTTGGATCTTAATAGATGTCCAAGCCACCTCCATTTTAACCGCTTTGCTCTCGATGTAACGTCTGCTACACCTGTGGCTTTCCGGATCTTTCCAAGTCTCCATTTGTTGGTTCTTTTAATGTTGAGCATACTTCTCTCTATCCCATGTTGGCATACTTCCAATCTGTGGCTTGAAGACTTTTTCAGTCCCCAGGTTTGGCATCCGTAAGTAAGCACTGGTAGAATGCATGTGTTAAATAGCTTGCTTTTTACTGCCATAGGAACTGAGTCGTTTTTCATAATTTCCTTGAAGGACTTCTTAGCTGCTCCGGCTCTACTCATGCGATTACAATATTATTTATACCATTGTAAGGGATATTTCAGTACTTATTGAAATGGTGTAAATACATTTTTAGAAAACGCTTAGTTTTTTTTAAATTTATTTTTTACTTCGAAGCGTCGAAGGTTACATCAGTCATGAAAATCAGTAACTGAGACTCCATATCTGCTGTCATTTTATAAACAGTATTTGTTAAAAAACAATTCGTTTTTTTAGGTGCTGCTAATTACGAATCTCGACGGTTTTTTTACGTATAAATCGTGTTGATTGAGTAAACATTATTATGATTTAATAGGTGTCAAGAATGAGTCTTTCGTTAAAAGTAAAAATTTCTGATATGTAAAAAAAAAAGTATATACACTTATAACATTATTTATTGATTTATACATTGGAAATAGCAAAAGAAACAGAATAATTAGTCCCGGGTAAATTTAAGTTCGATTTTCTAAGATTTCAATATGAATAAAAAAACGAATCACATTAATTTATAAAAAAATCATGGCCATAATTAGCATTGAAATATCCCTCACAATGGTATAATAGTACATTACTTACCAAGGGCTGTAATAGAAAGAAAGCCCGAAATCGCAGGTATTTGTGACCCGAGCCGCAGGCGAGGGTTGTAAATATGCGATCGAGGGCTTTCTTTTTTACTGCCCGTGGTGAGTACACAATTTTACGCCTTCACCTGGCCACAATGCGAGTTTTGCCGTACGCGCAGCGTGCGGTAAAACTCGCATTATGGCCAGGTGTGACGTAAATAATATTGTAATCACATGAGTAAAGCCGGAGCAGCTAACAACTTTCGGAACAGCCCTCGTATTCCTGGACATATTCAATTGGATGGTTTGGTTGATATTGAAAGTATGTACCTGTCTGTTTGTCATAGCTTTTGTTCTTGAGAAGTTCATTGTCAATCCTGCTTTTTCGCTTTCAGTTGCTACCTGTTCTAACATTTCTTGTAGTTGGATTGATATAGTAAGTTTGAGTAATAATCAGCATTCATTGTAGTTTACTTCGGTAAATAATCTATGAGCAAAATCCCTTCTGTGTCCCAAAAGATTGTAGCCATAAGTTTACCTGCCGATGGACAGACCTTGAATTTCCGTGGCGGCTTCTCATCCTTAAATTTCCACTGTAACGACTCTTGCTTACTTTCCGGGTCCCATTGTTGAATCCATGTCTCATCACATGTTACAATTCTAGAAATGATTTCTTCCTCTTTCCCTCGACTCATGTCCAAAAACTCTTTTTTTTTTTTTTTTTTTTTTATTTATTTATTTCCAAATACAAGTTACATGATAAATTACAAATATACACTCGCCAAACTATTAAGTTTGACGAGCAACATTCAGCATTCTTCGCAACATTTGACACGCCTCTCCATGTCAAATGCAGTCAACATTCTGGGGACCCAACGTGCACTAACCTTGGACATGTTCAAATGCTCATGAATTATTTAATTGACTAGCTCTTTGCTGACACCCACATCTCTAGCTATCTCCCACTGCTTCACTCGTCGGTCCTCTAGTATATATTTTTTACCCTGGCTACATTTTCATCGGTGACGGCCGAAACTGGTCTTCCGCTACGAGGATCATCATCCAGGCTCTCACGACCTAATTTAAACTGCCTTGACCAAAACTTTATAACAAATTCGGAAGAACACGAACTGCCAAACACACGTAACATACGCTGCCTGATCTCCGAAGGCGTATTCCCTTCTTTAGTCAGAAACTTAATCACCGCACGCTGCTCGATTTCATCCATTTTCACTTGTATTACCGACATGTTCGAAACAATTGTAGGAGACAAATAAACAAATGAATTTTTCTCAAAAATAGTACGAAATGTTCCCATAACATCTGTGCAGATAGTATCCGAAAGTGATTCATCCTGGACAATTTTTAGAAGTGTCCAGTAAGTAAGTATGAAATCCCATTACATATCATAATATTTAAATAGTATAGAACAAGAGTGTCCAGTAAGTAAGTATGAAATCCCATTACATATCATAATATTTAAATATAGAACATTGATGACAATGATGACGTCTAATGCGTAGGAGGTAGGATGGGGATGGATTCGGGACGAGGCTTGGGGGGGGGGAATAGTTTGATGTAAGACGAACTTTTTTTTTGTTTTTTTTTTTTTTTGTCCTTTTTTTTTTTTTTTGGAAAATTAAAATTATTCAAGTTTTTACTTCTACTGCCTTTGCTATGGCATATACTAATGCTGGTGACTGTACCTATATATTTTTTATTCTAACTTTTATTCAAACATTGTTTTATTTTTGAGAAAAACACTATACACGCTTCGACCATAAGTGCCATCCTGGCCTCGTATTATAGCCGGACCTCGCCTTCGGCTCGGCCGGCTAAATCATACTCGACCAGGATGGCTTACTTACTGGTCTCTGCAGTAATGTACTAGTAATACATTTTGAAAATAGAATAACAAACGAATATAAATCCATACCAGCCAGCATTATTTTTGTATATACGAGGGCTGCCTTTTAAGTTCTGTCGTTTGCAAACCTCCCGTGATTGCATAAAAAAGAACTAGTGTCACGTTAAAATATTTGAATTTAGAATTCGAAAACAAAAGAATGACTCGAAATCGGCCCAACCGTTTTAGTACAGCGTTCGTTCAAAGTTGACAAGTCAGTTGTGAAAATGGAAATTTCGAAGGAAAATTTACGTGCGATAATTTTTTACAACTTCAAAAGGGGCTTAACGCGACTTCAGTGCTTCGAAGAGTTGACTACGGTTTTCAATGATAAAGCACCATGCCTTCGGACTGTGGAACGCTGGTATTTAGAATTTCAACGTGGTTGCTCTAGTCTTGGTGATAGACATCGTGAAGGTCGACCAAAAACAGCCGTAACCCAGGAGAACATTGATGCTGTACGGCAACTGATCATCGAAGATCGCCATGCGACATACCGTGAGATAGAAGCTTCCTTAAGTATTTCAGGGACCAGTGTTCACAGTATTTTGCATGATCACTTAGGCGTAAAAAAGTTGATCTCACGCTGGATACCACATTTACTCAGTGAAGACCAAAAAACGGCTCGCGTTCGATGGTGTCGCAAAACTCTGCGGCAATTCAACCGAGGAAACTCGAAACATGTTTACGACTTTATCAGTGGTGACGAATCTTGGATATATGCCTACGATCCCGATTCTAAACAGCAGTCGACTGTTTGGGTGTTCCAAGGTGAGCCAAAACCGACCAAAGTAATACGCTCACGGAGCACATCGAAAAAAATGGTCGCCACGTTTGTGGCGAAAAGTGGCCACGTTGCCACCATCGTGCTCGAGGATCGTAAAACGGTTAATGCTGACTGGTATACCACTGTCTGTTTACCAGAAGTCATCGGCGAGTTTCGAAAAAATAACCCAAGACGTCGTATAAGAACTGCACCACGATAATGCGAGCTCGCACACCGCCCGGCAAACTATTGCGTTTTTAAAAGAGCAAAACGTCGAAATTCTGGAACACCCGCCGTACAGTCCAGACTTAAGCCCTAACGATTTTTTTACTTTTCCAAAAATCAAGCAACGACTTCGTGGTCAACGGCACCAGACGCCTGAAGAAGCGGTTGAGGCATACAAAACGGCCATTTTGGAGACCCCGACTTCGGACTGGAATAAGTGTTTCGAAAACTGGTTCGATCGAATAAAAAAGTGTATTACATATCACGGTGATTACTTTGAAAAACAATAAATACCATTTAACACTTAAATTGTCTTTAGTTTTTCCAAACGACACAACTTAAAAGGCAGCCCTCGTATTTCTGACCAAGGAGGTTACTTTTCAGCCGCCCCTCGTAGTATAAAACAAAGTCGCTTCCCGCTGTCTGTCCCTATGTAAGCTTAGATCTTTAAAACTACGCAACGGATTTTGATGCGGTTTTTTTTTAAAGATTAAGTGATTCAAGAGAGATTTATATGTATAATATAGTGCCCGTGCGAAGCCGGGGCGGGTCGCTAGATCATCATAAATCCAAATATAGATATATTTTTTAAAGTGGTCACTGTTTATAGTATCGCAACTAGCTTGTCGTATACCACTAAATCTGGGTCATGGTAAAAACATAGAAAGAAAAGATGACAGTACAGTACTGTCCAAATATGGTACAAGTCAATACAAGGTCAAATACTATCATGTCTAAATAAATATAGAGTCGCACATTAGGCATGTGTATTTTTATCATAAAGCTGAAATTGAAATTTAATTTAAATAAAATTAAGATAAAATTGGGTTTCATTGCTGCCTCATTTTCACAGGAATGTTTTAAATGTCTAAATCTGAAATAATTCCCAATGGAGATCTAAGGGCCTGCATGCACATCGCGTTTATTTAACGCGCCGTTGACGCGCCGTCGACGCGCGTGTGTCGAATAACGTGTGTATCGACACAAACGTGCGTAAACGGCGCGTTTAAAAAACGCGGTCTGCTTAAGCCCGAAGGAGTCTGGGTCATCACACTAAGTATTTAAATTTTATTAAGATGTTGAAAAAAAAAGATTTCTAGATAGGTTCTTAGTATTTTTAAATAAGCTGTAATAATGTTTATTTGTTTGTTCCCTCTCATCCATGAGAGGTCTGTGTCCAGCAGTGGTATATACAGGATGTTAACGGGGTCATGATCCGGAATGACAAAAAGCGAATAAGATGATCATACTGAACAACCTTTCCCATGGGACCAATCACGAAATCGCAAAAAAAAACCAGGTATTCCATACATAACTCTCAATTAAATCGCAGTTAACTCACAGTTAACTCTTAATTGGCTCTTTTTTTTTGCGATTTCGTGGTTGGTCCCATGGGAAAGGTTGTTCAGTATGATCATCTTATTCGCTTTTTGTCATTCCGGATCATGACCCCGTTAACACCCTGTATATATGCTGTTTTATTATATTTATTTGATGTTATTTTTACACATTACCAGACTGGTAACTCTCCAATTTGACTCAAGATTTGGCAACCAATGGCACAGATATGTCTAGACTTCATTAAAACAAGTAAAAATAATTTAGTAGTGAGTTGCTATGTTATGTGTGGTTCTAATTATAGAAGACCTTCGATACTATCTTTTGTGAGTACATCAACATTTTAACTGAAGGATAATTGTGAGGTTACACCTAAAATGCAGTTTTTCCTGTAGCAGTCGCAAGGTTATGCTTTTGTTGTCTTCTAATGTCAATGTATGTTGATAATATTGCCACAATATATGAGTAATGAAATGAATTTGTAATGAATATAATATAACTTATAGACAATAAGTAAGTATGAATGAGCCCATTCATTGATAGCTCTCATATTCCTTGTTCATTAAATAGCAGACTTTAATGTTAAAATAATATATCCATACTTCCATACTGTATACTATTATACTACAATATATCATCATCATCTTCTCCTAGCCGTATTCGGCCTCAGCGACTGCTAATCACTGCTGAGAGCGTCGCTGGTGAGCCCTCAGGTGACTGACATAGCCAATTTTTGCGACGAAAGTGCGACCACATTCGCCACACATCAGCACCCCTCCGACATAATTATAATGTATGACCGCAGGTGGTCTGGCCTTTACCTCATCGCACTTTGTGTCGAGAATCGCGCGCCGTCTGACTTCGAAATCGTCGACTCGACTATAATATATATACTATATAATATTATAAATGCGAAAGTGTGTCTGTCTGTCTGTCTGTCCGTCTGTTACCTCTTCACGCTTAAACCGCTGAACCGATTTGGATGAAATTTGGTATAGAGGTAGTTTGAGTCCTGGGGAAGGACAGGATAGTTTTTATCCCGGAAATCATCTCCCGAGGGAAGTGGGGGGTGAAAGTATGTATGGAGCTACGATATAAACGAGTTCCACGCGGACGGAGTCGCGGGCAGACCCTAGTTATTAATAATTAATTACTCATATGTTGGTGAATGAGACATAGTACGGTAAAATCCTAGCTAATGTTATAATACCATGTGGATGAGAACAGGGAAACATGAGATCTTCATTAAAATCATCTTATTTATTTACTTGGAATTATTATGTCCTTATCCATTCTGATCACCTTCAAAATTGTCATACCTCAAATCATTCACCATTCCAAAACAATTCAATCCACATTTCGTCCCTTATACATTTTATTTAAGTAACAATCAGAACCATACAGATCCGTCAAAAAGTACTAATAGTCGAATCAATTAACTGAAAAAAAATCCAACAAAATTTCAGTCATCAAAAAAATTATAACTTAACCAGCTTCTGAATGATCAGAAAAAAATATTAATAAATGTTATCTTTATTTTGGTTCATTTACATTTGCTCTATACTATTCAAAATAAAACATACAAAAAACGACAATCCATGCTTCATTTAAACCTATATATATATATATATATACTACCGGGTGGAAAGTTTGTTGGATTCTTGAATAAACCATCTTAAAATAACGTTTTAAAAAGAAATAAACAAAAACAAACCCTATTATAAATTAATGTTTTTCATAACCGTATTTTCTTAGAGTATAATCCCATATAAGCATCTTGAGACCTGTTTCATTATTGTTTTATTTATTACTAGCGACCCGCCCCGGCTTCGCACGGGTACTATATTATACATATAAACCTTCCTCTTGAACACTCTATCTATTTAAAAAAACCGCATCAAAATCCGTTGCGTAGTTTTAAAGATCTAAGCATACATAGAGACAGACAGCGGGAAGCGACTTTGTTTTATACTATGTAATGATAGAACTTTTCTTATTACAGGAGTAATATTTCTTTATGAGATAAGTCCTGAAAAATAATTATATATTTACATATGACTTTGTCGGGTACTTTGGTATATGTACAATTACTGCATGTGGGTACTCGTAATAAACGTGAGTCAGTCTTGATCTGAAACTGGTGTTTGATTGTAGCTTCCTCGTTAGGTACCTTAACATGGCGCAGCCGAATTAAAGTGAAATTGATTACCTATGCGTAGTTGAGTCCTGAGTACGGGATTAGTCGTATGAGTGCAGTGATTTTGTAGACATTCGCATTACAAAATTAACATATACAAGGGATTTTGGTGCCACAATGGAAGCCGTGCTACCGCCGCCGCCACCATTTAATTTTACCAATAATTTAGAGAATGTTACGTCGGGGAATCTGTCCAACGAATGGGACAAGTGGAAGAGTGCGTTTATGGTTTATTATGAAGCGTGCGAGTTAGCAAAGAAGGCGGCTAAAGTGCAAATTAATATATTGTTGCATGTGATCGGTGAGCAATGTCGCGAGGTTTATGCTCAATTTGATGGCCCGTTTGCGAGTGTTACGGAGCTACTGAACAAATTCGAATCGTTTTTTTCGCCTAGAAAAAATATTACCATAGAACGACACAAGTTCTTTACTCGTAGTCAAAAACACGGTGAGTCTATCGAGCAATACGCATTCGAGCTGAGAAGATTAGCAAGCGCTTGCGAGTTTAAAGATTTAATGGACGACCTTATAAGAGATCGTCTGATATGTGGAATACAGGAAAACGCGCTTAGGGAGCGTTTGTTACGAGAGCCCGATTTAACGCTAAAAAAATCTCTGGAAATATGCAATATAGCACAAATATCTAGGTTACATGCGGGGGCGATCAAGAACGAATCTAGTGAACATGAAGCTTGTAATTATAATATTACGGCGAGTAATTATCAAGACCAGTTAATATTTGAAGATGAGGGCAGTCCGCACGGTCAAGTGAATTGGATATCGAATCGTGGAGGCTACCGCGCGCGAGGCGCAGCGCGCGGCAGAGGCCGCGGCTGGTCGCCGGCAGCCCCGCGCCCCGCGCCGCCGCGCCGCAGTACTGCTCCTGCGCAAACAGCTGGTTTTTCGCCGTATCGTGGTAATCCGTATCGCCGTATCGGTAATAAATCGGGAGTGCAGTGTACGAAGTGCGGGTTCACTCACGGTGTTGATATGCGGTGTCCGGCGTTAGGGAAGATGTGTTTAAACTGTAACAACTTTAATCATTTCTCGCGAATGTGTAATGTTTATGATGTGCAAGCTGAGGGGCCCACCGATCAGGTAATATTTTGCTTTCATGATTCGCGTAGTGACTGGTCTATTAAATTAGCTTTTGGATCAAATCTCATTGAATTCAAACTGGACACCGGAGCGGACGTGAATGTTTTACCCCTAAAATATTTATGTCAGGTGGGCGTAGACCAGCAAGATTTGATAAAATCATGTATTAAATTGAAAGGTTATTCGGGTAGCGATATCAGCGTTCTCGGTAAATGTCATTTGAAGGTTGAGTATAAACAAAACTTTTACATATTGGAATTCTTGGTGGCTGATGTATCTTCGCCGCCTGTATTGGGCCGTGATTCTTGCAGCGAACTCAACGTAGTTAAGTTGGTGTTAGGTATTAGCGGTTCACAAAGTCACGAATACGAAGGTTTTTTTCATGAGTACAGGGACGTATTTGAGGGGTTAGGGTGTATGCCCGGCGAATACAAAATAGAACTTGATAGCAGCATTAAGCCCGTGGTCCATGCTCCTAGGAAGATGCCGGTAGCTTTAAAGGATAGTATTAAGAAAAAACTAGACGATATGGTCGAGGAAGGTATAATTGCGAAAGTGGAAGGCCCGACAGATTGGGTGAACAGCATGACTGTGGCTCGAAAGGCCAACGGTGAATTAAGACTTTGTTTGGATCCGCGTGATTTAAATCTGGCAATAAAACGAGAGCATTTCAAACTACCGACCTTGGATGAGATAACGGTTAATTTATTAGGGTCTAAATATTATAGTACGCTGGATGCAAAACAAGGGTTTTGGCAATTACGTTTACACAAGGAAAGCACAGATTTGTGTACATTTAACACAAGTTACGGTCGGTACAAATTTTTACGATTGCCGTTCGGAATAACTTCCGCTTCAGAGGTATTCCATAAAAAAATGTTCGAGCATTTTGATGACATACCAGGAATATGTCTATTCGTTGATGACTTGCTTATTCACGGACGAACAAAACGGGAGCATGACGAGCGGTTGAAGAAAGTCCTAAATAGGTGCAGGGAAATAAATTTAAAATTGAATAAAAATAAATGTAAATTTGGATTAACGGAAATTAAGTATCTAGGTCACAAAATTAGTGCAAAAGGTTTATATCCCGACAGCTCACACACTTCAGCTATAAAAAATATGCCGCGACCAGAAAATACAAAGGATTTAGAAAGATTTTTAGGCATGATTAATTATGTTGGCAATTTCATATCAAATTTATCGGATCGTAATTTCTTATTAAGAGAATTATTACGTAAAGACACGGAATGGCACTGGACGGAAAGCCATCAGAAAGCGTTTGATGACTTAAGGGAGTGTTTGATAAAGGCTCCAGTTTTGCAATTTTACGACTTAAATAAATCAGTGACAGTATCAGTTGATGCGTGTAAGAATGGTCTAGGATGTTGTCTTATGCAGGATAATTTACCGGTCTGTTATGCGTCGCGATCGCTTACAAAAGCTGAACAAGCGTACGCTCAAATAGAGAAGGAGCTATTAGCTGTTGTTTACGCATGCGAAAAGTTTTATATGTATATTTACGGTAGAAACGACATAACAATAGAAACTGATCACAAACCCTTGGTTAGTATAATTTGCAAGCCTATCGCAACTGCCCCAGCTAGATTACAGCGTATGTTACTCCGTCTACAGCCGTATACGTTCAAATTGATTTATAAACCGGGAAAATATTTATTTATGGCTGACACGTTGTCACGCGCGGTAGAACAGACGCGCGACCCGCCCGACGAGCCGCGCGACCAGTTGGACGCGCGCGCGCAGGTCTGCGCCGTCGCGGTGAGCAACCCGCTACTCGATACGCATTTTGTAAAAATACAAAAGGTAACGCAGAGCGATAAAGAGCTGCAGCTCGTAGCTAAGTATGTAAAAGATGGGTGGCCATTACACAAGCACGAGGTTGATATTGAGGCTAGGTCGTATTGGGCTTACCGGGATGAGTTGTCATTGGCTTACGGCATGTTGTGGAAAGGTGATAGAATTGTTATCCCTCTCGTAATGCGTAGCGAAATATTAAGACGTGTGCACATCGGACATTTAGGATTAGAAAAGTGCAAATTAAGAATTCGAGAAAGTGTATTCTGGCCGAACATAAACTCGCAGTTGGAAGATTTTATAAGTAACTGTCAGGCGTGTCTTACATTCAAGAACGAGAATAGAAAAGAAACCTTAATTCCCCATCCCGTGCCAAACAGGCCGTGGTCAAAATTAGGCGTTGACATATTCCATTTTAAGAGTAAGCAATACTTAATTGTAGTAGATTATTTTAGTAAATATGTAGAAGTTGCTGAATTGAATTCATTAACTTCTGATCATATTATCGACGAACTTAAAATTATTTTTAGTCGGCATGGTATTCCCGACATAGTCATGTCAGACAACGGGCCTGAATTCAGATCTAACAGTTTCGAAATATTTTCTACAGAGTGGACTTTTCAACATTTGACGTCATCACCACGCTTTGCACAGTCTAACGGTCAAGCTGAAAGGACAGTACAGACCATTAAAAACTTGTTAAAAAAAACATACCACGAAAAGACCGATTTTAGATTAGCTTTACTTGAATATCTAAATACACCTATCAGTAACAAGCTTGCTTCACCCTCTGAACTTCTCAACAGTCGCAAACTAAGAGGTATCGTGCCGTGCCCTCCGAAACTTCTTTTGCCTAAAATACAAAAGAACGCGAAAGAAGAATTAGAAACCCGTCAACAAAAGCAGAAACATTATTATGATAAAACGGCTCGAGATATGCCTGTATTCTGCCCCGGGCAAAATGTTAAGGTAAGGGTAAATAAGCACTGGGTGAGTGGTACCATAGTGACTTTACGCGGCATAAGATCGTATCTGGTGAAAATCTGTGGTGGTGGCACACTAATTAGAAACAGACGTCACCTCATCAAAGATTCTGACCGGCGTGTAACGTCCCAAGACGCTTCATTATGTTCTCTGCCTTACGATGATATCGTTACTCGAAGTGATAACACGATGACGTCACGCAGTAGTGCGCCGCGCCCGCGCGCTGCCTGCACCGAATTCGATGCCCGTTATGCAATGCGCTCCGGTCAATCCAGTCAAACTCCCACCACTACTAATAATTATGTTACTCGCTCCGGCAGGGTGGTGACCGCGCCTGATCGGTGGGGCTCGTGGGGCTGGTAAACCGTAAAGACTGGTAATGTACTATTTTAATGTAAACAAATTTATAAAAGTCCACATTACAAGTCATCTACTATTGTTCCAAACCCGTTGAGTATTAAGTGATTTACATTTTGCATGAAATTATTATTATGATTTTTTTTATTTTTTATTTATTGTTACCTACCTACTGTTAAACCAAATCATATAATTTTTATTAGATTTACTATTTGTTTAAATAAAAAATAGTAATGTATTTTACACTGAATTATTGTCGATATTGTTTTTCTTAATGATTATGCACTGTATCTTATGAATTATTATCTACAGACGAATTCCGAATTTAAATGATGTGCATTATTTGATTTATTAGTTTAAAGAGTTGTTATTTGAAGAAAAACAAGAACAATGATCTTAAAAAAAAAAAATTAATATTATTAACCAACAGTATATAATAATATATTGTACTCTTTGGTTACCAAATTATTAGCTAATTAGGCATGTAATTTTTTAGTTTTTTTTTCTTTTTTTAAAGAGGAGGATGTCGGGTACTTTGGTATATGTACAATTACTGCATGTGGGTACTCGTAATAAACGTGAGTCAGTCTTGATCTGAAACTGGTGTTTGATTGTAGCTTCCTCGTTAGGTACCTTAACAGACTTAGTAACATAACATGGTTAAAACTTATTCAAATTTTCTGTTCGAAATACACATGTGTGTGCGGAAGCTCGGAAGCGTTCAGTGTCACGCGCGGCCAATGTGCATTTCATATAAAGATATTGTATGTATGTTACGCATTAACTCAAAAACGGCACAGCATAGCAACTGATAGCTTACCAAGATATACCCAATTCTGATGCCCATACAGACGAATTCGCGGGAAGTTGCTTGTCTACGCTCCGAAACTACTGGACCGATTTGAAAAATTTTTTTTTCCATTAGAAGCCGACATTATCCCTTATGCTTCATTCCTACGGGAAAACGGGTAATCCGTGCGAAACCGGGCCGGGCTGCTAGTAAACAATATGTTTTTTTTTTTTTTTTTTTTTTTTTTTTTTCTTCTGGCTTTCTCTAGGATTAGCCAAAGTCACGTTGAAGAGTTAAAAGTTAGGGAAACAGGATTAAGGAATTTGGTATAAAATGAATCGGAAATTTGGAAAGACAAAGGATCGGGTTTAATGGAAATACATACTTAGAAATATTTAATTATAGTTTAATATCATTTTTTTCTAGGAAAACTGCTAAAATTTTATATATATCATAAGAATTAGTATGGAGTAAACAAATTATTGATGTTGGAAAAGGAATGCTTAAAGCCTCAAGATTGGAAAAGAAATCAGACCGGTCATACAGTGCACAGCTAAAGATTACATGGTTCAGATCCCCATACTCTCCACAGGAGCAATGTGGATCCGACACAATATTCATTCTGTGTAATTGAGCCGGGGTACAAACATGCCCCAGGCGCATCCTACACAGAATAGACGTAACGGCCTTCGATAATGTCAATTTGCTAAACCACGGCTTGAAGGGAATGGATACCTGAATTCTTCTATAAAATTTACCTTTTGGTGACCCACTATTCCAAATCCGATTCCACTCTTCGTACAAGAAAACTTTCGATAAATTAACCAAGTCACTACAATAATTAGAATATGGAAACATATCCCCTACGCGTATAGCCTCATTTGCCAGTAGGTCAGCTCTCTCATTCCCAGGTATACCAACATGACTCGGTACCCAGGCCAACACGATTGTACAACCCTTCTGTGAACATTCATATAAAAGATTGCGAATCCCAAAAACAATCGGGGACTGTTTATGGGATTTAAACGGAAACCTCATAATAGCTTCTAAAGAGCTTCGGGAGTCAGAGAAAATTATTGTCTTGGGCAATTTAACCATGAGAACATATTCAGTTGCTTTAAATAGGCCATAACATTCACCAGTATAGACAGAAGTTTCAGGTGGAAATTTAATTTGCTGTACACATTTATACTGTGGGTGGTAGACCCCAACGCCAACACAACTCCTATCCACATGTTTCGAGGCATCCGAATATATGCAGTGCCAGTCAGACCAGTCATTATTAATAATATTAGTAAATTCAAGTTTTGGGTTTATGTCGTTCTTGGATATTCCTAAGTCGAATTTAATTTGCGGAACTGTAGTAAGACTGTTATAGTTGTATTGGTATAGAGGTAAAACATCATTGCGACAGGTGGGTGCTTCCAATTTTTCATATTTTCTATAACTTTTTACTAAACAGGGAGCATCTTTGTGAGCCCAGTAGCTAGAAGTATCAATCTGATCAGCAAGTTGTCTCAATTTAGGAAATAGTGGATGGGAACTTAGTTGGAATGAACGAAAGAAGAATTTGTCACAAAGGTATTGTCTTCTCAAGAACAATATGTTTAGGTATGTTAAATTTCTGAATTCGTAAAGTTCTAAGTTCGTATGTGGGAGTAATCTCAGAAACTACACTAATATTATAAAGAGGAAAGATTTCATTGTTTGTTTGTGTGTTTGTAATGAACAGGCTCCGAAACTACCGGACCGATTAGAAAAAATATTTTACCATTAGAAGCCGACAGTATTATTATTATCGTATGGCTTTATTCAGAAAAGAATTAAATTTACAGAGGTTAACATTATGTATTATGTACATTTACTTATAGCTTAATATCTAGGTTTGATAGCCAATCCCTGGCATCCACGGTTATTGTATGCAGATCCTCCATGTCTCCCGTATAACGCCGCCTGGGGCATTCCTCCACAATGTGCGTAGTTGTTTGGTCTGGCGCGCCACAGTCACAGTTTGGTGAGGGCCTGTAGCCCCATTTGTGGAGGTTGTGGTTACAGCAGCTGACGTCGGACCTTATTCTGTTTAGTGTGACCCAGATCTTTCGCGGCTCATCTAGGCCGGGTGGTTCTTGTGTTGGGTTGATGTCGATGCTATTGGGGAACTGAGTTTGTGTACTGTACGAGTTCCAGCTTTCCGTCCATTCCAGAATGGAATGGACGAAGCCGACAGTATCCCTGATGAACATAGGCTACTTTTTACCGCTGGAAAATGCTTCATTCCTACGGGAACGGGTAATCCGTGCGAAGCCGGGCCGGGCTGCTAGTAAAGAATATATTTACGAGGGGCGGCTGAAAAGAAATCTACCTAAGTATGAAACAAAAGACTGTCATGTATGTATTTTTTTTATTTTTCAATATAGTCCCCTGCTAGTGAAATACACTCATTACATTTGTCAAATATTGACATTAACCCATGAAAAAAAAAATCTTTCGGTTTCTCGTCAAAAAAGTCACTAACTGCAGCCTTCATTTCGTCATCGGTCAGAAATCGTCTTCCTCGGAGATCTTTTTTGAGGTGTCTAAATAAAAAATAGTCGCATGGGGCTAGGTCTGGACTGTAAGGTGGATGGTTAACGGCATCGAACCCTAATTCCTTCATGGTAAGCATTGTTGTGCGGGCGGTATGCACAGGTGCATTATCGTGTAAAATCAGGATCCCTTTGCTAAGTTTACCCCTCCTCTTTTCTTTTATCGCGTCTCGTAACTGATGCAGTAAGCTGGAATAATATTCAGCATTCATTGTCCTTTTTTTTGGTAAATAATCTATTAGTAAAATTCCTTCTGTATCCCAAAATACGGTAGCCATAAGTTTGCCTGCCGACGGCCTGACCTTAAACTTCCGAGGAGGCTTCTCATCCTTGAATTTCCACTGCAAAGACTCTTGTTTGCTTTCGGGGTCCCACTGTCGAATCCAGGTCTCATCACACGTCACCATTTTAGAAACAATTTCTTCCTCATTACCTCGACTCATTTCAAAAAACTCCTCACAACATTTGACACGTCGGTCCTTGTCAAACGCCGTTAACATTCTGGGGACCCAACGTGCACTCACCTTGGACATATTCAGATGCACATGAATTATCTCATTGACTCTTTCTTTACTGATGCCCACATCTCTAGCAATCTCCCACTGCTTCACTCGTCGGTCTTCTAAAATTATTTTTTTAACTTACACTTTTTTTGGCTACATTTTCGTTTGTAACGGCAGAAACCGGCCTTCCACTACGAGCGTCATCTTCCAAGCTCTCACGACCGAGTTTAAATTGTTTAGACCAAAACTTTATAGTAAATTCGGAAGGGCACGAACTACCGAACACACACATCATACGTTCTCGGATCTGTGAGGGAGTATTTCCTTCTTTTGTTAGAAATTTAATCACTGCACGATGTTAAATTTTAGCGATATTCATTTTTTCAACCGATATGTCGCAAACATTCGAGAATTGTAGAAAAATGGAACGGAAAAAACAAATGAACGGTAAATAATTCAAAAAAAGAATAACCAAAGAACAAGAATGCATTTCAGCCAGTATCATTTTCGCATATTTTTTTAACCAAGGAGATTACTTTTCAGCCGCCCCTCGTAGGTATGTTAAATTTCTGAATTCGTCAAGTTTTAAGTTCGTATGTAGGGAGTAATCTCAGAAATAACTCGTATTTTTTTGTCCTACTAGTAAATATAGTATGGACCTTCAAGACCCATCCATACTAATACTATAAATACGAAAGTGCATATGTCTGTCTGTTACCTCTTCACGCTTAAAACGCTGAACCGATTTAGATGAAATTCGTTATAGAGATAGTTTGAGTTCCGGGGGAGGACATGGTAGGTTTTATCCCGGAAATCATTCCCTGAGGGGCTGAAAATTTGTATGGAGCTACGATATAAACGAGTTCCACGCGGACGGAGTCGCGGGCAGAAGATGTTTTATCCCGAGGTTCCGCACGGACTCTATGGAATTCGTGATCCGCGTGGACTATAGTATACATCGCTATGTGATGGAACACTGCGTTTTTAGCAATCGAAAGTCATTTAGGTTCATCGCGACACCGTTATTCGCGACACCGTCTAGACATGATCGTGTTACCAACCCATTTATTCCGTAATCGATGTTCCTAACCTATTATCCGATAGAGATCTAGGTGTAAGTATGTGTGGAGTCATTAATTCGGCATTGTAAAATGTTTTTAAATAAATCTTTGGTTTGTGTTAGTACATTAAATATATCCGCCAAAGACTGAGCCAAGCGGGACATGGCCCGCGATCAACATCCAGGTCCGTAAAGTATAATTCCCACCAAACGGCACGCATCGCATCGGATCGGAACGGATTTTACAATCTTTTAACGATAATCATGTAAACAGTATTTAAAGTCTTATATTACCAAGCCGCGCTGGGACAGCATACTTTCGGCTACGATCGCGAGTCGCGGAAGACGCCCGCTGTCAAGCCGCTGTGCGGTAATATAAACTGCATCCATAAATAAGAGTCTTAAAAGGTAAACAAATATGGCGGAATGGATAACCATAGACTACTATAGTGATGTGGTGTATGTCGAATAATGTCGATGTCGGCAACATTACTATAGCGGAAATGATGAATTACGATGATAAATGATAAAAAACGTGAATAATTTATTGAGTATAGGGTTATAAACCATCTTTCAATAGAAATTTCCTACAATGTAAACAAAAAACTAACTTAAAAATTTAATTTACCAGACATGTTGCTTTCACGGGAATATTGATATAAGTGATTAGTCAATTTTATTGATAAATTTTATTGTCGTCCGTGTGCCCGGTAGGGTTAATTAAAATTGTGCAATATAATTATTGTAGAATATTATTGTAGGTGGGTAAAAACTAAAAGTATTTTCAATGAGATTTTAAGCAATACTAAACACAAAACAAACATGGTGTTGCATACAATATTCAACAAAATAATTAAGTTATCTTTGGCAACCAAACAGATCGCAACGAAAGATTACAGGTAGTTCGTTCCAAGGCTGCACTCCGTTCACTATGACAGCAGGACAGCATAATTAAAATTTTCTAAGTGTGAAAGAGAAGGCACAATACGGTTGCTGTCAGAGCGTAGCGTTGTTTTTTTCTGTGTGCGGTTTTCTAGTAATCTCATTGAAAATGCTTTTTTTGCTAGATAACCGGACAGAATTGAAAACATGACCATTTACAATAAAAAAATTACCATTTGCCATTTAAGTTAGCCAGAGTAAGTTAATTAAGCGTAGATTAGATTAAGGCCCTTAACTATGTACATTTTTTTTGATTTTCAGCCATTTGCCTCTGACATGTCTGCAACAATATGTTTCGGCAAACAATGATTTTTTTTAGAAATTTGGCGCACCGGAATACTTAATATTTGTTTACTAGCTCAACATCACTGCCTCGACCAAAGACTACTCTGCCATCGAATTTTTATCAATGTGAAAGAACATCCCATCCCTATCCACCAAAGTCAATACAGAGTATTTAAAATGTCAGTTGTAGGTTTGAGGTTACAGCGATCTCGGTTTTCTGCAAAAAAATAAGTGTTTTACGATAAAATTGACATATTATTATAGACATAATGGTGTTGCACGTGATTACCTAGATGTTACAACAATTGCCTACTTGTTATTGCGTGTGATTACACCAGGAATGTGTATTTTTCTACCGGTAAGTGGTTTGTTTACATTTTAAGACTCTTATTTATGGATGCAGTTTAGACTATAAATTCTGTGTACATGATTTAATATCGTTTAAAGATTGCCAAATCAGTTCCTATCCGATGCGATGCGTGCCGTTTGGTGGGAATTATCCTTTACTGGGAGGAGCCAGTGAAGCCCGTCACAGACTTTGTTATTTTATAATATACCGTAAGATACCGAAATATACATTTATAGCCAGGCATCTTACATAGGCTGCTTCGAAAGTTCTTAGCTGCTCCGGCTCTACTCATGCGATTACAATATTATTTATAACTACCATTGTGAGGGATATTTCAGTACTTTTTGAAGTGGTGTAAATACATTTTTAGAAAACGCTTAGGTTTTTTTTAATTATTTTTTGCTGCGAAGCCTGACCATCAGTCATGAAAATCAGTAATTGAGACTCTATATATGTACTGTCATTTTATAAACAGTATTTGTTAAAAAAAGCAGTTGGTTTTTTTAGGTGCTGCTAATTACCAATCTCGACGGTTTTTTTTACGTATAAATCGTTTTGATTGAGTAAACATTATTATGATTTAATAGGTGTCAACAATCAGTCTTTCATTAAAAGTAAAAATTTCAGATATTAAAAAAATATATATATAGCAAAAGAAACAGAATAATTAGTCCCGGGTAAATTTAAGTTCGATTTTTAAAGATTTCAATGCGAAATTCATTATATTGTGCCTAAAATTGCCGTTTTTTTTTCAAGCAATTCGTAACTCCGTACAAAACAGCTTTCAGTTAAAAATATATAATAATAAATCTATTCGCATTTATTCATAAAAAATTCATGGCCATAATTAGTATTGAAATATCCCTCACAATGGTATAAATAATATTGTAATCGCATGAGTAGAGCCGGAGCAGCTAACAACTTCCGGAACAGCCCTCGTATATCACGATATATTTTGCGTACTATTGACAGACTCCACACACTCAGCTATAATATATATTTTGGTATATCATACTGTGATGGGCTTGACACCCTGATACCGGCCAATAGCGTAAATTGACGTTGGAAGATCGTAACTCTCTTCCGGCCAATTTCCGGGAAAGGAGTCATTCACAGAAGGGGCAGGCCTAGACGGAGATGGCGGCCCCTACTGCTCCGCCCTCGGGACACCCACTTGGCGGCTATACCAACACTCAATGAGAGCGCCATGTTTATCGAATGATTATTTAGGTTTACATTTAGAACTGAAACAAACATGACTTTGCTTAAAAAAATTATAGACCTACCACATTGTTTATACATAAGTCGGTCGTTACACCGAATATATTGATCGCTCCCATTCCACTAATATCTACAGTTCTCGTTATTGAGATCGCGGACTAAATCTACTTTTAGTTTGTGGGTTCAGGGCCGTTTGAGTCCGAATTTATGCTCTAATTTTGCCGGTGATGTAACCTTGTTTAGGGACTTTTTCATCATTATCCTCCATTCGGAATAATTGTGGATATCGAAAGAATGCTTCCAGTTTAGGGAAGACTACAGAAATTTGTAGTACCTACAGGTTCCGCGACTTCGCCCGCGTATTAGAGCCTTATCACACTTGCGATTTGCAAGCGTATTTTGTATGAAGGCGTTGACGCAGCGTGTACGCCGCGACTGATAATTGTATAGAAAATACGCTCGCAAATCGCAAGTGTCATAAGGCTCTTAGAGTCGAACACATGTTTTCGAACTCGACTGTCCAAAGAAAACGGGAGAAGTTGGAGGATCACCAATAACCACCTACCTACCTATCAGCCCTACCAGCGACCTATCAGCGAGGCATAAATATAGCCTAGATCTGGGTTACTAATATATTATAGAATTACCGAAGTTTTTTTTGGAAAATTTTCACTCCAAACAATCTTTTGCCACAAAGAATTACGCCAAATAATGGTTTGCCTGTCCCGCCCCTCCCGGGCTCCCGCCAGAAAGCCTATGGTCTTCTCTTATGAGACTATGTTCATCTCTTGTCTACCCTATAAGCCAGCGGTCGGCAACAGGCGGCTCGTGAGCTGTTTTATACGTACACGTTTTGTCTGATATAGTCATAGCTTACTAACAAGTGCGGCCCGCGTCAATTTCGTTAGTTGGGTGAGGACCAAATTCTTGGCCAGTAGTTAGCCTAGTTAATTGGTAGTAGTTAAAAAGTTCCGTTGTGACACGAAAATTAGCCATACAATTCTATGGTTAATTTTCGTGTCACAACGGAACTTTTTAACTACTACCAATTAACCATGCTAACTACTGGCCAAGAATTTGGTCCTCACCCAGTTACTATGTGGCCCATGGCTGCTAAATGGTTGCCGCTCGCTGCTATAAGCCATAACAACTGAAAAATATGGCAGAACCATTAATCTCGACAATAGTGTGTTCGCGAGGATTCGTTGGCAAAACTTCAAAGTGTATTGTAAATCTCATTGACCCGACCGGGAAAAAAAAGCTGCTCCCTATTTATAAAGTCAGCTGTTTTATAACAACCATATGACAGACAAGCCCGTATCACACCTGTTTCTCAGAGAGGTGGGCAGAGATCACGGTTATACAGTTGCTGCGATCTTGGCTTTGATAATATTACATCTTTAGCTTCAATCCTTTTCCGAGATCGTTTGTCGGGGTCTTCCTTCTAAGTAGTAGGGGAATGAATGGCAGTGAGTATGAACTTTTGTCTCAGGCGACGCAGCTTGGCACGATTGTTCCTAAATAAGCTGATTTAGCGTCCTAGCCAAGCGCGGGGCCATAAAATGTGCGAAGGAGAGCAGAGGTATCCAACTCTGTTGCGCTCTTGTTATATACATAGTGTCTCTGAGACTATCGGTGAAGGCCGAAACGCACTGACAGCAGCGGTGTCGCAGCGGTGTGGCGCGGCGCGGAGGCGGTACCGGCTGTAATGTTGGAGCTAATATGAAAGAATCCGCACAGAGCGGCGCGGTATTCAGTGCGGACCCTTTCGTATTAGTTCGAACATTACAACCGGTACCGCCTCCGCGCCCCGCTCCGCCTCCGCTGTCAGTGCTTTTCGACCTTTCGGGCTACAAAGAGCGCAACAAAGGTGTCCCGCCTGGACGCCAGCGGATAGCGGTACATTCACTCAATAATATCTATGACCTGCCTCTCGTCGCCCCGCCGCCCGCTAGCGTCCAGACCGCAGTCTAACGCTGGGGCCGCACTGTTGGGGCGATTCGACGCGACTTCGATTCCAGTACAACTTAAGCGACTTCATCATAATCATTTATTCGTTGCACCTGGTATTTACAAAGGTGTTCTTATAATCTAACCAGTACGAACATGGATCCTGCTAGGGTGTAGCAACATGTTTACACTAAACCTAAGCTTAAAATATAAAATAAAATACGTAACATCTGCACATAAGATATAAGATATTTTATAAGCAACATATATATATTTTAATAATTACATCGACACAATATATATGACTAATAAACTAATAACCCACGAACTCTTGTAGAGAATATGGGCATTCCGTATAAGACTTAAGTTTATTTACAAATATTTTACTTCATTTCGAATATATTGTGGAATATTGTTCGATTTTTATAGATATAGCGTAAGGGCCTTTGTTAGACATTGATGTATAAAGATCACCGTCGTGTGGCTGATCGCTCTACCAGTGCGGCCTCGCCTTAATCCCCGTGAGCATCGAGCGAGCGTTTGAAAATGGTATGTAGAGTAGAGTTGGCGCCTTTTTTCGATCACTGCCGTGTGGATAGCTCTAGGGTGATATCCGAACGTACCCCAGGTGAATAGGTCAGCTGGCCGCATGTGAGACGAGGTCGCACGGAAACAGGGCAAGGATTACTCGGAAATATAAGATGTAGGTAGATACGACTAGTCTAGAATGTTTTTACAGAAATGTACCTTTTTTGCATTCGATCACAAGCGCGACCGTTTTTTTATACCTTGAAGGTGTCGCATTAGGAAAGACGAGGCAAATCGTTTCGTGCGAATAAATGGTACGTTGACAACATAGGGATGCATTCGCTCCTCGTCCTGGGTCGTTTGGTGATGGAACGGGGAAGGTGGAATTAAGTTGTGCAGTTCCTGCGCACACTGTCCAAAATGTATCCGATAAAACACCGATAGGCAAGCTTCAACTAATATTACAATTACATGCTTTTAAACAGAAAGTCAGAGAAGTTTCAGTATACAGAAAAGTACAGTCGGCAATAAAAGCTTGTACGTACCAAAATGAAATTTTTGACAAACTTACTATTTGTAAGACTTAACTCTTAGATGCATATTACGGTATCAGGGCATTTTCGCGAGAAGAAGATGCAGATTACTGACATCACCGATTAAAAGTTAAAAATGTTTCATTTTGTAACCAAAATTTACATTTGTATGACAAATAAAATACAATACAATACAAATACAAAATTTATTTATTTACCTATAGTGATTTATAAACAGTAAGAATTACAAAGAGCATAGCCTAAGAGTATTTACATGAGAGTTATGCAATAGTCCTCACACTAGGTCGAACCTGTGTCGTGAGGACTGTAAGGTTTCCAGAAGAATTAATCCAAACGTGATGCGCAAAATACAGAGCTGTTATTGAGAGGTAAAGTTAAAACATACATTATTAAAATACAATATCCTAACCTAACCTAAAGTTCAGTCACTTTTCTTCTGGACTGGCTCATTTACAATGAAATACTACGGAAATAATAGTTCATGTCGAGTTTGACAAAGTAGGTATATACATAATACATAATTGACATTAATTTGAGTGCTACTTGATGTCACTTCATAATTGTTGATACCGTACCTAACCATCAAAGGGTTAAATACATAACGGTAAAATTGCCCACGTTGTTGAATCATAGAAAATCGTAACGTCATATACAAGCAACGTTTTAGACGTTTATATGATCGGTTATATAAATCCTACACTGCTGGCCGTGGTTACCTCTAGACGTGTGACGCGCTAGGCTAATACCTATAAGCTCATTTGATTGGAATTGTGCAAAGGTTTTACGACCTTCGATACGTGCATGTATCGCCTACTGTAACACTAAATTATGACACTTCCGTGAATCGCGGCTAGAAGAATACTTGAAGTTACTTCCTGGTCTTATCGGCTTTACCGATTATTATATATTTGGACTGAGTTTTCCTCAAACTTAGTATGTAGATCGTCCAATCCATTGCGTATTAGTCTGTTATTAACCGACTTCAAAAAAGGAGGAGGTTCTCAATTTTTTCGGATTTTTTTATGTGCAGTCGAGTTCTAAAATATGTGCTCGGACAAAGTGATCCAAAATATGTGAAGTTGTGAACACGACTTAATTTCTAGGGCATAAGGTTGCTCAGATATTATTGAACCTTTGGGAACGTAGGTACATATGTTTGTGAACTCGACTGTACATTCCCCGATTATTTGGAGACGCCTGTACCGACTTGGAAAAATCTTTTTTCGTTTGAAAGGGTATCCTTCCCAATCCCATGGTTATCAGGTCAGGATCTGATGATGGGATCTTGGAAAAATCTAGGGTACTCTTCAAATGAGGCGAAGTCCTGAATAGGGGTGTAGACCCGAAATAGTACATTGTTTAACGAGGGGCGGAAGTGGAATATTGCGAACAAGAGTCTATCAGAAGCCCGACGCCGAAGGCGGAGGGCTTTTGATGACTCGAGTTTGCAATATTCTTACGCCCGCGTTATACACAATGTTTTTCATCACATTTGCGAGGAAACAAATAAATTTTAGATGAAATGAATACAAATCGTAATAAACACTGCATCATGTCAGTCGTCCATTTTGTTGAATTTGACGTGAGGCGCGTATGGCAAAGACCCTTCGGTATACAGCCACGATTTGAAAACACTTAAAAACATTTTACATAGACACTAAATAACTACATATTAAATCTGTAAATAATTCAGTTAAACATGTTTAAGTAGTATTTTAAGTTTAAATTTAGTTATAAATACCTTTTGAGACATCGTATTTGATATAAAACCTCTTTGCTTTGTAACTGCCGCATGAGTGTCAGATACAATTTAAGAAAAAAACCATTACGCCCGTGGGCGTAACACAGGCTATTCCAGCTCTGTATCTTTGCGCATTATGAAGCCCTTTTCGAGCAAGTGTGATGAAAATTATTATTACTCCAAAAGAAAGAAGGCAAAATAATATGCCTAGTGACGAAAATCCCATTCAGATATCTCAAAGAATTACGAAGCTACAACCGTTTTAATATTACTTGTTAGAAAGAGAAAACGCAAACAGTGACATCACAATACTTGAGGCTGCCGCCGAGTAGGTTGCGTCGACGGCGGCGCCGAACACGATGGGGCACGGCACGTTGCCGTCTATTAGTGACGTCACAATCTACAAGCGTCATCGTTTCATATGAAGTTGCGTTTTGCGAAAAAGGGACACATAAAACTTTGGACACTTATAACTTCGTGATTATTTAACCTCTTGCGTTGATTTTTTTTCCATTTGACCACATTTTTAATCCTTTTTCGAGAAGATATGACATTATTGATTATTTTATTAAGTGTCTACACCCCTATAATAGTCGGTTAAAACTGTTAAAAGTTGATTTTAATGTAAAATGCCCAGCATCGCAGTGTTATAAGTTGAACATGTGTATCTGTGGCATCGAGCGGCAGATGAACCGATATCAGTGTGGTTTTTTCATCGAAAATCTTGTCTGTCGAGTTCCTGGCTATTTTTAATGTGTGCCTGTTTTAAATTTTCAGTTGATGCACTTATTTTATACTTTATCTTTTTACATAAGCATGTTTGTAATATTCGTACCTACCACTAGAAAGACATTGTTTCTAGCTTGTAAACTGGACTATTCAATTCACTCGTTATTTTCCCTTATAGTCCAGGCAATGAACTGACAACTTGTATGAAAAAAATGACAATTTTGGAAATAATTTATAATAGCTTATTTTTTATGTGTAACGGATATATTATCAATTAAATAGTTACCCAGCGACAAAATCCGACAAAATTTCAGACATCGAAAAAATGATAAGTTAACTGGCTTCTGGAAAGTCAGTAAAAATATTAATAAATGTTTTTGTCTTTATTTTGGTTCATTTACACTAGCTCTATAATATTCAAGATAAATCGTACAAAAAAAGATAATGCATGCTTCATTTAAATCTACATAATTACTTCCGGGTGGAAAGTTTGTCGGATTCTTGACTAAATCATCTTAGAATAACATTTTCAAATGAAATCAACAAAAAAAACGCTATTATAAATTCATGTTTTTCAAAACCGTATTTTGCCTGGAGTATTATTCCATTTGTATTAGTACCGGGCGTCTCATAATGTATATGTATGCTAATAGTTTTTTGCACGGGTTTCTGTATTTCCTAGAACTGATAACCTTGTCTTCGCGGAAAAGAGGTGCAGGAAAAGTTATATACGGTATTGTACAAATCGATCACTAGATATCAAATTTAGCTAATAGATTTATTAGTTTATATAATAAGGAAGCAGCGCGGCCAGCTAATTTGCGTATTGGCTTGTAAATACCAAATTCCCAATCCAGATTGTTGGAAATCTAACTAAGCAAATATTATTTGGTTCAAAGCATCGTTTCTATTTTGGAAACGAGCGAAGCTTAACTGTCACCTAATATAATATGTACTTATATTATAAATGTGAAAGTTTGGATGTTTAGATTTTTGAATTGTTACTCAATAACGCTTAAACGGCCCAATCGATTTGGATGAAATATTGCACGAAGATAATTTAAAGCCTGGATTAAAATATAGGATAGTATTTATCCCGGGGTTAAGGCGCGGGTGGAAGCTAGTATTTTATAATCTGCATATTGTCACAGCTTGCAGCACCAAAGCAAACAAGACATTGACAAAGTCGATAGGGCATCTAAACATATAACATGTTGTTGTGTGTCCAAAACAACTGGACGAAGAAGTTGTCTTGGCGACACGCCACGCGTGATTCATCGCCTTGACTGACAACTTCTAGTTTTATATAATTGTCGCTTTTTAATCTTTTGAACAATTACTCTTATAGTGGTCAACAGTCGCTAACGACGCTTTCATCGTCATAATGATGCCATCGGCTAATAAAAATAATTTTTTAAATAGTATTTTTTGTGGTAACATGCGCGCAACCCGCATAATCTTTATGCTGCTCTGTAAAGGTGTTAGGTACAGTCAGGTAGCCCGGGCATTAGAATACGGCTACGGTATCCCCTGCCTGTCGTACAAGGCGACTAAAAGGGGTCCTCGGGGTGGTTCAGTTGGGGGCTGCAATCGTTATAAAAAAAAAAGGTAGGACTCACACAGGCATGACGCTAGGGCGGCACTGGTGCATTCCGTAGGAGATTCCAGAGCCGTCCGAAATGCGTCGAGGAGGACCATCGGGGGGTTTTTAGTCGGTGCGAGTCCGACATAACCTCTGCGGTATCCCCGTGGCGCGGAGGTATACATAAAGTATTTTCATCCCATTAAGGCACCGTAGGTTCAGCGAAGTTAAGCGAACAGAGTTTTTGAAACAATATAATGCGTCTGTTTATAATAATATGGTTTCAAAAAAATACGAATAGTAATCTTCTCAAAATTCTATGTTTATGCATGACAACGCCAGGGCACACACAGCTCAAATTGTCAGAGATTATTTTTTGGAGGTTGGTATCAACTGTATGAACTGGCCCTCGAGGAGTCCGGACTTAAATCCGATTGAGCATGTATGGGACGAGCTTGGGAGGCGTGTAAGAGCTCGAAACCCCGCCCCAGCTACACTTAGAGACCTGAAACAGGCGTTAGTGGAAGAATGGGACAATATCCCGCAAGAACGCATAAAGAACTTAATAAACAGCATGCCGAATCGTCTAGAAGCTGTAAGAAGAGCCCGAGGAGGCAATACGAAGTATTAATTTTTATTTTTTGTGTTGTATGTGAAGTACCTACTGCTTATTTTTGTACGTAAAATTGGTTGATTTTTTGTTTCCTATGTAATTTTATTAAACAAAAGAATTACGATGCCACCATTTGATGTTATTTAATTCAGTATAAAATTATCTACAATATGCAGTTTAATTCATGTCCCTAGCTTTATTATTTTAGGAGATATTACAAATTTTCGTACTGACCCGGTTTCTTTGACCGCGAGTGTATTTGTGGTGAGAATGCCACCTAATAAACTATTGACCTTTGTCTACACACTAACTTGCGCTCGCGACTTCTTCTGCGTGGACCCGGGATAAAAACTATCCTATATTTTAATCCAGTCTATAAACTATCTTCGTGCAAAATTTCATCCAAATCGGTCGAGCCGTTCATGCGTGATTAGTGATATTAGTAAGATGAGTTTTTAACCGGCGGTTTCGAGGCCGGTTATTTCACTCAGAAAATGCGCCGCGCGCCGCTGTCTTGACGTGTTATTGTGTTATTTATGTTTTGTTTATTGATTACTAGCTTCTGCCCGCGACTCTATCCGCGTGGAACTCGTTTATATCGCAGCTCCATACAAACTTTTACCTCCCCATTTCACCCCCTTAGGGGATGATTACGGGGATAAAAACTATCCTATGTTACTCTCCATCCCTTCAACTATCTCCACTTAAAAATCACGTCAATTCGTCGCTCCGTTTTGCCGTGAAAGACGGACAAACAAACAAACAAACACATAGGTACACTCTCGCATTTATAATATTAAGGCGCCGTAGGTTCAGCGAAGTTAAGCGAACAGAGTTTTTGAAACAATATAATGCGTCTGTTTATAATAATATAGTTTCAAAAAAATACGAATAGTAATCTTGAGGCTTTTCTGCAGGGAAATCAGTGCTTCGAAACATGATTAAGCAAATTTCGCTCGATAGAAAAAAATCACGAACATAGGCCTAAAACACACAAAAATACACTTTAAATATTCGTAACAAATTACGCACAAAAGCTATAAATATTAAAATTGCTTCTAAAAATCGGCAATATCATGTTTGAGGGAAATCAGTGTTTACATTTTTATTTATATAAACGGCCAAAAAATGAAAATTAAAAAACATGATATCCGCGCTTCCGAGCACGCACTTCCATCTCGCTCACGCTTATGCTCAGTGAGAGGGAGAGAAGACCATGAACCTACGGCGCCTTAAAAAAAAAAGGTACAGTCAGGTGCTGCGAAACGTGATACTTTTAGGAGGGTTGCCTGCAGGGCCCTCGTAGTCAAAACAGCGTATATCCAGAAGCTCTCTCACCATCAGAAATAGAAAA
Source organism: Epinotia ramella (assembly GCA_947578815.1). Lineage (NCBI taxonomy): Eukaryota > Metazoa > Arthropoda > Insecta > Lepidoptera > Tortricidae > Epinotia > Epinotia ramella. The sequence goes on from OX388217.1 coordinate 1,868,516, forward strand.
CAACATTAGAGACGGTACATGCAGAATTGATTTCTGAATATACTCTGCATAAGTGTTATTTTATAGATAAGTAGGTACTAGGTACTAGCTTCTGCCCGGCGCGGGGCTTTCTGCGTGGAACTCGTTTATATCGTAGCTCCATACAAACTTTCACCCCCGATTTCACTCTCTTATGGGATAATTTCCGGGACAAAAACTGTCCTATGTCCTTCCCGGGACTCAAACTATCTCTATACCAAATGTTATCGGATTCGGTTCAGCCGTTTAAGCGTGAAGAGATAAGACGGACTCAGTTTCGCATTTATAATACGCATAGTATGGATTAGGTACGTTCAATCTAAAATACAATTTTAAGGTGTTTTATTATTTTGAATAGACTTGGTTTACACAGGAGCAAAGAGTGTTAAAGCAGCAAGACAAACACGTGGCAATAATAAACGTTAAATATGCAACGCAATAGTGAAGTCGGGGTAGGCGGCGGTACATCGGTGTGTTGAACTTGTCTGAAATGATTGCAGGAGTGAAAGGGTCTTCAAGTACTAGTTGAGATACTGCGCTAGCAAATATATTTACTGTGGTTAGAATCACCACCAAGTGGGTCCCACAAATGCCCTCGGCGTCTCGCTGGACCCCGTCGGAGATGACGAGGCGAACTTGACGTCTTTGGGCAAGACTATCACAATACGGCGCGCGAGCTCTCTCGATTTTTCTTGCACTATACTGTATCCTGGCAAGGTCGCCATTAAACAACTGTTCAAGTTGGGATTATGGTATATTGTGTTTGCGCTCCAGAGAGATTGGTTGCACGGTATCAACCGAATCTGGGGTGTGAGTGGTTTCGAAATACTGGGAGTTTTATCGCTGGTTCCCTAAAACCTAGCCTAGCTGAGAAGTCCAGCAAGAAACTCAGCTAGGCGCGACCTGGGTCGGACTGACTACCCGGTGTGCGGCGGTACCGGGACGAATAGGGACTATATGTGTCTGTGTTGTCGCGATCTCGCGGTGGACGTCCCCGCGTCTAAAGTTACATAGAATGGTTACTTGTATAGGGTTAGTGTGTGGCAGTGTGACTAGTTGAGTGTCACACTACAATACCTTTTTTTAAGTTTTCTAATAAGAGTGAGACGGATGGTGCGAGAAAAATCGCGCGCGCCGTCTTGTGATAGACGTGCTGGTGGAAGGCTGCCGAGGACAGGGATATGTGATAGAAAGAGAGGGAGACCTTTGCCCAGCAGTGAGGAACACATGAATATAGCCAAGTGTGTTTATTCATAGACTGATCAAATGATAACATGTCGCTCGTATTTCCACACCACAATAAATTCCTTGCGCACACTTAATTTACATCGTAACTACTGCATATGTATTGATCATGCGCAATTGCATGTATGATACCTTCATTTTATGTACAGTGGAGTTTAACAAAGAATATAATGTATGAATATATATGTACGTTCCCAGAAGAGTAAACTTATGTATGTCCTGAAAAATAAAATTGTGTTCAAAATATCTGTCGCGATCAAAAAGTTCACAATCAAAATCATAATCGTTTATTGCACCATGGTAAAGTTCGGGTCACCCTAAATGAAATAACCGCAATAGGTTTTTTTTTTAAATATTTAACACTTGTTCTATTTAAATAATATATATACTATTCTTTATAATACCCAACTGTATTAACAAATCCAAAAGTGATGTTTGCGATATCTGGCTCCGTTAACGTTGTTTTTCTCCATGGGTTTTTACGAGTCCAATTTAAACCTGGTAACCATTTTGATTTTGCTGTTTATTTTGCATTTTAGATGTTAAATTTTATAAAGATCATGACAGGATTGAAAAAACTGTACAACCTTTCACTATTTTAGGAAATATGAGGGTAATTTACCGACCCGTAGGGGAGACCGGGGTCAATTGAAACAATTTTGCTTTAACCGCCTGTAACTGTTATATTTTTAGGCGTAGAACGATGAACGCCCAAAATATTTGAAGGATAGTTATCTGGCTCCTAAATAAAATGTATTTGGTTGGTCTGTAATCCATAGTTTTTTGACAATAGTGTATTAAAGAGAATGGGGCAGGGTGGTTCAATTGACCCCACATGAGTGTCAATTGAAACACTATATGAGGTCAATTGAAACACTCTAATATCTTCGGCACAATGAAAGTACTTATATCTTTTTTAATCTTTTTCATCATTACCACGGCATACAATGAGCTCATCAAAAGTTCGCAAGCATAGCATAAACATTTCTCAATTTATGAGCATCTGAAAATCTCGATACAAAACACGAGTGTAAAAAAAAAGTATAGGTCTTTAGTTTTCTTTGTTGCTGCTACATTATACTTTAAGCTTCACCAAAGTGGTTTTAATACAATTATATGATATAACCATATAGAATTGCAGAAAACAAGCATAATCATATTTCATACAAAAGGGCTTGTTTCAACCATAACAATGTTTCAATCATAACCATGCCGTGTACCTATCCTGTGGCGCCTGTGACAAAGATGGTTGCAAACGACGGGATGTAAAATAAAATAATACACGAAATAAATAATCAGGTTAAATTGTTTAATTAAAATCAAATAATCAAATCAACTTATAACATATTATGTAGGTAACAAGCTCTCTTTCTACATATAAACAAAAAAAAATAACAAAAATATTTCTATTGCGATATGCCAAATAAAAAAAAACAAATTCATTCTTATAAATAATATTTAAAAACAACATATGAACAAAAAAGCCATTACCACGGCGATATGCCAAATTAACATAAAACATGTTCCTTAAATATGTTAATGAGATTATATTTAACCTTATATTTTGAAGTCGGTTACTTTTGGGGACGATTAAAACGCAAGGACGATTGAAACGTTTCAATCGTCCACAAGCAAGTTGTTTCAGACGTCCCCACTGCACGTTTTTAACTTCAAGGTCAAATATTACATATAAAAAAGACTCGAACGCTGATCAACGGTCATTATAAACATTCGTTTGTTCCTAACTATAACATCAAAATAATTTGATCAGTCAAAAAACAAGAGTAAACAAAGTTATAAGAAAATATACGACAGCACAAATACTCACTTTTGACTGCGAAAAACAATATCTGCTCGTGGACGCTGCTATCTCGCGCCGTCGCTCGAGCGCTACTGGCCAAGGTTTCATACATGGCCGACCGCGTGTTCCGAGTGTTGCGTCAGCCGCGTAGGTATTATAGTTTTCGATAAATTTGACTTGTTTCAGTCATGACGTGTTTCAATTGACCCCGGTCTCCCCTATTCTTTGTCCGCGAGTGTATTTCCGTTTGTATTAAAATCACTTTGTAACCGTTGTAGATAAAAACGATTTTGCTACCTGTTGTAAATTATGCAGCTTTGTATAAAGCTAAGTCTACACAACCGGTGCATAAGTTATCTAAACGTGTTAGTACAGCGTGTAAGGTAATTTGGTCATGCATGATCTGATCCGGTAGGCATCTTCTATATTAACTATTATATTATATTCTATACTAGCAGCCCGGCCCGGCTTCGCACGGATTACCCGTTTTCCCGTAGGAATGAAGCATTTTTCCGCGGTAAAAAGTAGCCTATGTTCATCAGGGATAGTGTCGGCTTCTAATGGTAAAAGATTTTCTCAAATCGGTCCAGTAGTTTCGGAGCCTATTCAATACAAACACACAAACAAACAATAAAATCTTTCCTCTTTATAATATTAGTGTAGATTAGTGTAGAAGTGTAGATAGTGTAGATATTCTCTATTAGCTGCTAATTTTGAGGCACCAATTTTCTTTGATAATAATGATGATCCATGGGTATCTATACTAATGATTAAGAGGTAATATCTGTGAAATGCAGTTTACATTTAGCTCGATTCGCGAAATTTTAATATTATTATCAACACTAGCTTCCGCCCGCGACTTCGTCTGCGTGGACCCGGGATAAAAACTATCCTATATTTTAATCCAGGCTATAAACTATCTTCGTGCAAAATTTCATCCAAATTGGTTTAGCCGCATAAGCGTGATTGAGGAACAAACATCCAAACATCTAAACATGAAACTTTCGCATTTAGAATATTATAGTAGGATTCATTTTATGCTCACTGCCTAAAGTTAATACGATCAGATTAGACTAGGCATGCTTGTGCAATCACTAGCTGGAACTTGATTCGGTATTTATAGCGAGCACTTTATCATGTATTGCGTACTGGTAATTTTAGTAGTTTATCATACTGTCCGTCGAGTTGCTCATGCGACTAATTGTTGGAGTGATGGACTTGTTAGTTTTAATTAGTAATTGCTGACTAAATAAATGTTAGCGTGTTCCAATTTGCATATAGATTAAAAAGCGTGTCTGTACCTGATCTAAACTGTTGAAATAGCATTCAAAACCGTGGGTGGAAATGAGTACAGTAGCCGGCAAACTTCTTGAGCATTAGATGACGTCAGGGGGGAAAGTTTGCGCATCCTACACTTACGATCAAAAAAAGGACCCCGCTTTTTTGTATAATTATGTGAATGTGTCAGTTTTAACTAATTGCTAATAGTCCAGGCAATGAACTGACAACTTGTATGGAAAAAATGACAATTTTGGAAATAATTAATAATAGCTTACTTTTTAAGTATAACGGATATATTATCAATTAAATAGTTACCCAGCGACAAAATCCGACAAAATTTCAGACATCGAAAAAATGATAAGTTAACTGGCTTCTAAAAAGTCAGTAAAAATATTAATAAATGTTTCTAACTTTATTTTGGTTCATTTACATTAGCTCTATAATATTCAAGATAAATCGTACAAAAAAAAGATAATGCATGCTTCATTTAAATCTACATAATTACTTCCGGGTGGAAAGTTTGTCGGATTCTTGACTAAATCATCTTAGAATAACATTTTCAAATGAAATCAACAAAAAAAACGCTATTATAAATTAATGTTTTTCAAAACCGTATTTTGCCTGGAGTATAACTACTCACTTTAGAATGTACTAAAAAGAAAAAAATATCGTCGTACAAAATTTTTCTTGCTTGTGTTTTTACAACTACGTTACTTTGTGGTGGCCTAGGTAGCCTTTCTTTTAGTAAAAAAACACAACAAACAATTAACAAATTTAACAGACTACAAATACCTCAATAAATAACTCTGACAAGAAAGTCAATGAATCGATTTTACAGCAAACTACCCGCTTACTATCAGACGGGCGGTAGTGGCGGTACGCTTGGACACCCAAAATACTGAAAGCTGGTTTATACTGATAATTAAAGCAATTCGTGCAAAATTATTCCCTAACCATTCCAAAATATCAAAAATGCACAACGTTAATATTCAAGTTTTCACTACTGCCGGCACTCCCGGAGTGCAACCCGGTATTTTTAATCTTAAGGCTGTGCATTGGAAATTATCGCGTGCTTTGAAACGCCGTTCTGACCAGATTAAGAAACAATAAGGTCTGATTTTCAGATATATGATTCTTGACTATATGATTGTTAATCTGATTTTATCGATACATGATTGCTTAAAATTTCCTTGATAGAAATAAAATCCAAAGTTGTGTCTATTTTTTCCTTTTTTTACTCAGCCTACTCAAACGATACATTATTTTACGACACAATCCAGTTAATACTATAGTATTTTATCTCATCTAAAATCTCACTTTATAAAATTTAAATAAAACTTCACTAAGTTAGGTATTTATCGAAAGTCCAAAAAGGCCATTTCCGAAGAGTGTTACATCTCTTTTCCTCGTGCGCGGAAGGCATCAGCGTTTCTCTGTCTAGGGGGCGTGTTCGACTCAAATCAAGGCATCGCCTTAACTCATATTCACAAAAGTTACGTCCATAAAACTGGTTTTTTTTTTCCTAAAATTTTAGTGGTGCCATATATCACGAAAACGGTGAGATTTGCAGTAAACATGCTATACTATTTTGGTAAACCTCGTTGTTGTGTTGTGTGCGTATTAGCGATGGGCCTTGTTGCCTGATTCATATAAATAAATAAAGAAATAAATTAATTAACGATAAGCCATAAAAAAAACAGGAAAAACGGACAGTTACAGATCGAAGGTCATTGAAAGCTAGGAGCCCCTTAATGGTGTTTCAATTTATTTCAGATCATATCTGGTTTTCGGATAAATATTTAGTTTTAAACATATAAGTATGAAATAAGCGGTTTTTGACAAATATATAGCCTATTAATATCCTACGATTAAGCGGAATCCAACGACATCATATGTCGAAATCCGTCGAACGGTTTAGGCTGCAGGGCATGCCACATACATACACACCGGCAGTCGGGTAGTAAAAATAAATAAAGTTGATTTTAATACATATTACAATTCACATTTGTTCAACTATTCATTTTTGCTTGATAACTAAACAGTCCCCCTCTATTCCAGGCATCCCAGTCTCCCAACAGCACCTAGTCTACAACCTGAAGGAGCTGGAAGACGCCTCCTCGCTCCGCGCGCTGGGCATATCGGACGGCGCTCGCCTTCGGCTCGTGCTGGGCATGCGGGGCGGGCCGATCTCCACGCGGCGCCTGCCGCCGCCCCCAGCCGAGCCTTGGCGGGATATAGAACGTCTGTTGGACTCTAACAGGTAGGCATGCATATGCCGAATTTTTGACGAAGACCCAGTACCCAGTAGGCACCTATGTGCCTACTGGGTCAAAAATTCGGGCATGGTTGTGATGGCGGTTGAAACGCTCCGGGGATGACCTTACTACAGTTTCATATTTGACATTTGAAGCTCCACTGAAGTCTTCCATATCTTAGCGTTGTCCCGTTTGCATTATTTTATACTAATAGGTACTGTGGCAAGCTAGGACATGGTCTGCCTGATGGACTCTATTGATTTGAAGATTAATTTTATTGTGTATTGTGTTGATAGATACGAAAGCGCTCGTTCCTCGGGAGCTCTGTCGACTTCTCTCACTATCAGGAACACAACACCAAGGGGTGTTGTAGTAAGTAGAGTACCTACAGAGCGAGTAATGGCGTTATTATGGCTGCGGTCTTCTGTAAGTAGGTTCTTCTCGAGCGGGAGTGGCCCCAAAGGTCCAAATAGCGAGATGGCATTTCGCTGAGGCCTACCTCTCTCCATTCTAACGAAATCCGGAGTAATGGTCCTTCTCCATAATTTGGCGTAGGTATTAGTTTTTGTGGTGCGCGTACTATACTCTCGACTTTCATACGGGATTCTACTTTGGGATAACTCCACGGAAGAAGGAGATGAGAGACTTTCCTAGTAGTACTTCCAAATTATGGCCGGTTGCCGGTTCCAATAATCAATCCACCGATAGTTTTCCTAACTGGCAGTTACATTTTGACAGATTACCCGTAGAAAATGTGTCAAAATGTAACTGTTGGTAAGGAAAACTATCGGTGGATTGATTATTGGAACCGGCCATTAGTGAGCTGACATGATGCTGATCTATTGATATGTGTCCTGTTGCAGAGATGAAAGCTGGTCGAGCAGCGGCGCGGGCGGGGGCGGCTGCAAGGTGACGGTGCTGGTGTTCCGCGACGGCGAGCGCGTCAACATGCTGCGCGTGCGCGAGAACCGGGACGGCTCGCTGCAGCCCATCGAGCACGCCGACTGTACGTATCCTGTACACTCACAATCACAGCTGGTCGTCGCTTCGGCTAAACTCTGCTCGCGTGCACCGCTGAGGTGCAACCTCACCCGGACGCGGTTGACGCCGCCGGACAGTGATACTATCGTTCGACATATCTTGTCCCGCGGTCCGCGTTGTTAATGTCAATAAAAACATACATACATACATAGATTGACGCCTTTATTCCCAAAAGGGGTAGGCAGAGCACATGGAATTTATGTGATAGCCACTGTCAATAATGTTACATTAAAAGGTTAAAGGTTGTCTGGAAGAGATCGCTTTAAAGCGATAAGACCGCCTGTTGTTACCATTATTTATTAAGCAAATTTTTTGTAAGATGTTTCTCTCTTGTAGTGGTGCAATAAAGAGTATTTATTATTATTATTAAAGTCATAATTTTAACTAGACAATGCGCGGCAATGCTTGTACAGTCAAGGGTACCAATACACTCGCTCAAAGTTTCATAAATTTGCATTGCATACATATTGGTGCCCTTTGACTGTACGAGGTGCGTGTGTAGCAAAAGGCGCGCCTATTCGCGTCAAGACGCGGTTCAAAGGCAAAGGCAAAGGCAAAGGCAAAGTGTTTTTATTTGTCAAACATAGGTGATGGCTGCATAGAAACAGAGATGTTCAATTTTGTACGTTGCACTATGTTTTGCCGATTGGCGTACAAAAACATTGGCTTAAATATCTAGTCTTGAATTACATTACAACATATCATTTGATTATTAATAAAGCATTGTGAATTATATCATTTGGAATATGATGTCAAAAATGTATTTAGAGTGTAATGTCAAAGATGTATTTAGAATATAATGTCAAAGATGTATTTAGGATATAATGTCAAAGATTATTTAAAATAATATCAAAAATAAGATAATCAAATTTAAAAATAACAATACTTTACAATATATTCATCAGAAATCACTACGTACAATTAAGTTCATCATTTAAATAATCTAAAACAGAGTAATAGCACTTATTTATGAGTAAAGGTAATAATTTATGCCTCAAGAGTGACATTGGTAACAATTTAAAAGTTCCAAAAACGAGTGATAATAAGACGAAACTGCTTACCGTTCTTAAATGACAATTCATCCTATCGCGGTTGATTGACACTCATTCTTGTTAGATTATACACCATTATACACCTACGGTGCCGCACCATAAAGTCGCATGTTGTCTCCAGACTCGACGTCCCTCTCGCACTGCAGCTCGCCGCGCGGGGGCGCGACGCGCGACGCGGGCGGCGCGCGCGACAACGCGGTCACCATGAACAAGATGCTGGAACTGCGCCGGCGCATGGAGACGCTCTCCGTGCAGCGGCGACGCGCAGGTACACACTACACATACACACACACCGCATCTACCATCATCGCCAATAGACCTGCACGCGGTCTTTAGCGGAATACCATAACAATATTGTTCTATAAACGAAAGGCTTGGCCAAACACACGGCGCGACGCAACGCCGCGGTCGCGCCGCGTGATGCCGACGCGATGCCTCTCAACACGCCCTCATCGCGCGCGCGAAAGCGGCGCTGAGCGAGCGTCATTCGCGCCCGGATACAGCATGCGCGGAGGGTCGCTAATTCCTTCCGAAGCCATAGATTGAGTGTTTGTTTGTCAATATCAACCGACAGACGTCCACACTGGACATATGCCTCCTCCAAAGAATGCCATAATTACCGGTCCAGCGCCACCCGCATCCAGCGGACTCCCGCGACCTTTACCAGGTCATCGTCCATCTTGTGGGTGCCTACCCACGCTGCGCCTTTCGGGTACGGTACCTCATATAAATAAAATATCAGACATATTGTATTGTCACAAAACGGTTCCATCACAGTAACACTTGTTGCGTTCTCTGTAGCATCATGATAACTGCAACAGAGAGCGCAACAGAGGTGTTCGCTTCCAACATTTTACTCTTGAGAGTTTTTGATAATAATACAGTGGGCAATAACAGTAACCCTTCCTAACTAACCTGACGGCCCTGTGTTCGAATCCCACGAAGGGAAAATATTTGTGTGATGAGCATGCATCCGAATCTTTGATGTTTTGTTATATAGTGTAACATTACACATAAATAAACCATAATATAAACAAAAAATAAAAATCATACGCAAATGCATATTTGGAATCGCAATGCGCTACCGAATATGCATTGCTCGGTTCACACCCCATTTTTGATACACCCTGCATAACTTAGAGAGGGAGAGAGAAACTGCTGATAATTCTTCTACAAGGTGTTTATTCATGTTTTCAATATTCTCTTCCAGACACCAAAGCGGAAATCCAGAAGACCCGTTCAGAGGAAACCCTGTCCGTCCCCTCTCTGCTGGACGAGTGTACCCCGTACGACGACTTCCCTCGCGACGGCCGCTATACCAGATACGAGCTCGACTGTGCCTTCGACCGCTACACTCTGCTGCCGCCCATAGGTACCGTACAACACCCTTTCAATGCTACCGGACTAGTTAAAAGTTCCTAACGGACAACAAGTAAACCAGAAATCCCCGAGTGTTTCAAATGGACTAAATCGCGCTTTTTGGTTAGTTTTGACGAGTCTTGAGTTGATATTCCACCGTCAAAACTAAAGATATATTTATGGCACAAACACTTATCGGTTCTTCAATTCTTTATCTACATTTGCACGAGATATTTTGAAAATATTTTTTAGTTTTTTTATGATTTATTCAGACATGGTCCATAAAATCTCTGTTTTTGATATTAGTTTGTTCCTTATTGACGTCTCTAAAAACCCACGAGAGATTTTTATTTTTAACTCATTTTCACAAAAGTTACGTCCAAAAAACTGTTTAATTGGCCTGGAATTGCCAAAGATTGGTGGCATATATCTCGAAAACTGTGAGTTTTGAAGTAAATATGGGATACTATTTCGGTAAACCACGTTGTTGTTAATACGATATGCCATAAAAAACACGAAAAAACCGACAGTTACAGATAGCGAAGGTCAATGGGAGCTAGGAGGCCCTTAAGATACTTCACTCTGCATTTGCAGCAATCGTAGTATCGCCAAAATAATATTATTTTTAGTAGGAAAGTGCCCCGGATAGTCCTTGTGTAGTGATTTAGGTCTTGGCATTATCAGAAATCTATGTCAGCCATGACTAAAAGCAGTTTTGTTCTAGTCAAAAGTCTTAGTTACATTACAAGTTTTTTTTTTCATTTATTGAAATACCATTACTAATTCAATATTCCACTTGTTTCACAGGCAGCAGAACAGACTCCGACCAATCGGTGGACCGGATCCAAGAGGTCGACAGCGAGCGAATAATGTCAGACGCTTTAGCCGGTTCAATACTTGTGAAACGACGCGAGAGAGATGAGGAGGCGGCCATCTTGGAGGAGTGCCTCGAGGGCGCGGTCGAGAGCTTGCGGAGGGACTCGCCGCAACTAGCGGCGGGGGACATGGCGCCGATACCTGCTGCCGAGTATGGTGAGTCAACTAGTAGTGTTACACATACTACTGAGATACTTTCATTCATAATAGCGTAGACACTAAATAAAATAATCAACAATGTCATATTTTCTCGAAAAAGGATAAAAAATGTAGTTAAAGTAGAAAATAAATCAACGCAAAAGGTTAAATAACCACGAAGTTACAAGTGTCCAAAGTTTTAAGAAGGGGTATGTTCTGTCCCTTTTTCGCAAAACGCAACTTCATATGAAACGATGACGCTGGAAGAATGTGACGTCACAGAAGACGGCAACGTGCCGCGCCGCATCGCGGTCTGCGTCGCCGTTGACGCTGTCCCCCGCAGCATCCTGTAATGTGACGTCACACACCGTTTGCGTTTTCTCTCTCTAACAAGCATATAGATAATCATGGACCCTGGGAGGGCACAGCAATTTCAAAGATAATTATTAAATGTAACTTAATCAGATATATAAAGGAAGACTTCCTGACAGATCATCAAGGCACAGCTGAAACAACTGGGACTAGAAACTTGAAATTTACACCAGAACTTCCTTTTATGACGTAGGCAAGGGATAAAACGGGATTTTTGGAAATTCCATCTTTAAGGGGGTTAAATAGGGGTGCATAGTTTGTATGGGGGAAACTTTTATTATTTTAGCTAGAGACAACACTTTGTCCAAAGATTACTTATAAAAAATACAAAATAGTACTTTTAGAAAAAGGGGTCCAAAGTTTGTATGAGGGAAAATCTTCCTTTCTAGAAACTTGAAACGTTTTAGACAGAATACTTATTTGAATACAAAAAAAAATTAAGCGTTTTGGAAAATTTTACCCCAAAGCGGGTCAAAAAGGGGTGCAAGGTTTGTATGAGGGAAACTTTTGTTTTTTAGCTAGACTTAGAATTTTGTAGAAAGATTACTTATTAAAATAGTTTTTTTTTTTTTACAATTTTAGAAAATTGTATCCTAAGGGGGTTGGAAAAGGGTGCACGGTTTGTATGAAAAACCCTTTTAATGTGCTATAGACTTGAAACGTTATAGAAAGATTACTTATTACAATACAAAAAAAAATACCTTGAGGTTTTTAGGAAATTCCATCCCTAAAAGGGGGTTGAAAAGGGGTGTAAGGTTTGGATTAGAAACGCTTTTTTTGAGCTAGAGACTTGAAACGTTGTAGAAGATTTAGATTTAGATTTATTTATTTCACAATATACAATTACAATATAAATTAAAGCTAGCTTAATCTATATGAATTTATATTATGATCGTCAAAGAGAATAAGAATTATAATATAATGTCAAGTTGCATTTGGGTTAAATTATAGTCACAATTAATTAATAGGCAAAAGTAAATAAATGACTAAGATAATATCACATAAAGAACGTCAGATTACAAACTATACTTAAACGAAAAATTCAAAAAATACAAATAACGATATAGTTTACAATGTCAAAAACAGTGATATTATTAATGTTTAATGTCCATAAATTCCTTTACTGAATATAGTGCGTTTTTCAATAAAAAGTTTCTCAGTTGGCGTTCGAATGTTTCGTCAGATGACTCTGTTCGCAATGCGGCGGGTAGTCGTTCGTAATAGGTTGGGCCTATCACCCGAGGATTCCTACATGAAAGTGCCATGCGGCGCGGGACCGTTCTGAGTCTCCCTGTTGATCGGAGCTGTTTGCCCGTGACCTCAACACGCTTGAACATTGGCAGATTCTTTCTCACGAACATCAACACTTCATATATGTACAGTGAGTAGTGCGTCATGAGGCCGTTACTTTCAAAAAGTTTCTTACACGGATGCCTGTGCTTTACTCCAGCCAGTATTCGGATAGCGCGTTTTTGGAGTATGAATACTCGCTTGGCATCCGTAGAAAGAGTGGAAATGTGAAAACTATACGGATTAAAGAAGAAGAAGAAGGAAATAGAAAGATTACTTATTAGAATAAAATAAAAAACTTCCAGCATTTTGAAAAAAATCCGCCCCTAAGAGGATTAAAACGGGATTCAAGGTTTATATGGAGAGCAAGAAAATATTACAGTAAGTGATTTGTGACTTTGGTCTTAGCCTGTATGTTAAAAGACTACAAAACCGATTTCAGAGTTTTTTGAAATCCATCCCCTCTATGGGTTAAAGGGGGTTGAAAGTTAGTATCGAGAGAAAAGTAAATTTTAAAGTAAGAGATTTTTAACTTTGGTCTTAGACTGTTTATTAAAATACTACAAAACAGATTTCAGCGTATTTTATTTTCATTCATCCTCTAAGGTTCGAAGTTCGTCTAGAGAGCAAGGCATTTTTAAAGTAAAAGATTTCTAACTTCGGTTTTTACGGTTTGCTTAAAACTAGAACACCAATTTCAACGTTTTTTTAAATTCATCCCCGTTTGTACGGAGAGGCAACTTAGGTAGCGACAAGTAATATTGTTTCAGCAGATTTTTGAAAATTTGAAGAGATTTTGCACGGCTTATATGCAATGGCAAAGCATTCCACAGCCGGAACAGCCTGAAAGGTGAATGAGTTGTTATAAAACTTGGTGGATGAAGGCGGTGGAGCGAGATGTTTTGTGAAGATCTGATGATCTGATTATATAGTACAGTAAGAATTGTGAATAAAGTGACTTACAATCCAATTTACCTTATTAAAGAAGTGACTTTAAACGTAGATAATTAAATTCCAACTATACGGCGGTATTTTTTGACCTAAGCAAAGCCTTCGATTTCTTGTCTCATAACCTCTTATTACAAAAATGCGAGAAAGTGCCTCCGGCGCGCCTCACTCTAAGCTTTATATCTGCATACATCTAACAACTATATCAAGTTTGGTGTCTTTTTCGTATAATTCAAGGATGAAGAATTCATTATTGTGACTAAATTTTCACTCACCCATACAAAAAATACGAAAAATTCAAAATTCAAAAAAAATCTTTACCTTTTTTTTTTCGGAAATTCCTCTACAGAATTAAAACTATTAAGATTAGCTCTACAAAAAAAATACCTGTGAATAGCCCAGTTATCCTACTATATACAATAATAAACTTGTCAACCATTTATGCCTTATAAATGTAATTAAAAAATATGTTTTGGTTAGCACCGTGGACCGTGCTGAAGTCGGTATTTAGTTTAATGCGTAGGCATTTAGTTTAAGCACGCATTCACTTTAAAACTTTATTCTACACTAAAGTTTAGTGTATAAATCTAGGAAAAACTAAAATATTTTGCAACTTCGGTCCTGTTTTCTAGATACATCAACTGCATAAATAACTTTGTAATCCCATCAACATATATAGGATTACCAATTTACATTTGCAGTGAACGGGCCAAAAAGAAAGAATGGGACTGCATTCATAAATTGTATGTATTGATAACACAATAACCTACAAAAAGGAGTGAGTGAGATCCTATAAAAAAAACATTCAGTGTAAAAAAGATGCCAACACTCGCTACTCTCCCACCGTAAAAAGCGGTGAGATATTTCGTAGTAACTACAACTACCAAGTCTCAGGCATTATTATATTCTTTATTTGCTTGGTAAATAAAATTTTGTGACTTGGCAATCACACAATACTACATAGTTTTAGGTATGCAAAAATCCATAAATGCACTAAAGTTGTGATTGCCAAGTCACAAAATGTCACAAATAAACTTGGTCGTCGATAATATTATAGAGATGCCCAAAGTATCCTTTTAGAGAGCGCTCCCTAAATTAGTCAGCAAATGTCAGCAATGACATTCAGAATGCTGTTGGAACTTTCCCTTAATCGGCTCAGCATCGAGACGATTTTCTTGCGCATAATCGCTTGAAAACCGTCCGTGCGGGCCTCAGCGAACATAAGCGAGGCGCTACACCACCGAGGTAGTCCCATCAGCACTCTGAATGCGTTGTTATATTGCACGCGCAGGGCATTATAGGCTCTTTTGGTATATTTCACCCACAGGCTGCTCGAGTAGAAGGACTGGCTAAAGGCCTTAAATAGGGTGATTCTCACGTTATGGCAAGCCATTTGTAGTTGTGGCAAACGAAGTCGTTCGTTCATCACAACAGGGACAGTAAACGGTGAAATATATAAAAAAGAATGTTTGCAAAAGCGTCTTCTACCCTTTTTAAGAAGTCATAGCTCACAATTTTTTGGCCTGGTCTTGCGAGCTGCCACTATTCTAAAGTAGTGACGGAATGGTATGAACAGAATGCGGTTTCTGTGGTACCTAAACAGTGCAATTCTCCTAACTGTCCTGAATTCAGGCCTATCGAAGAATATTGGTCCATAATGAAAGGAATTTTAAAAAAGAAAGGCGGACAAGTCAAATCAGCTGCGGAGTTGCAAAAAATATGGACTTGGGCTAGCAAAAAGTACCCCGATACTGCTGTGCAAACCCTTATGAGCCGCATTCGACGCAAAGTACGCATGATGGCGTGTCCTAATTATAATTAAACTTTAAAATGTACGTTAACACTGTAAACAAACACAATAAAAATCTTCATGAATTATAGCCTATTTATTTTTTTATTTGTTAACTTATGTGCCCACATTGTGGCGTGTTCAGCTTTAACTATAGGTATTGTACAAAGAAGGTGTAGGGTCTAATAGTTTATTAAACCTTACATGTACGAACGTTATATGTTAATGTTGGGTTGTTATGTTGATCGGAACGATATCTACGGTTGCATCTTTTACTTATAAAAGATGCAACCGTCCTGGTTGAGTACCTTTATTGCACTAAAATAACAAAGTAATAAAATGTATTAGGTGTATTTTAAGGTACTTAAACAGATTGTACTGTCCAAGAGTAACACCAGAACTAAGTCAGAGAAATTGCTTTGGCACTTATAATAGGTTACTAGATGACATTAAAGAAAAAAAAAATGTTTAAAGCAAATGAATAATAGCAAATAGAATAAAAAAACAGCAGTGGTTTCATTCAGTGTTAGGATCTGTTAGGATTTTCTATATCATGTTGTACCTTACAGTAGTACCACAAATATAAGTTAAAACGATGTACCTGCGCAGAAAGCATTTTTTGAAAACATTTTAACCAATCATAAGGCAGCGCGTTTGCGCCGGTAAAATCTTCAACGCCCATTGGCCGAAATTATGCGCGCGACGCCGGCAGCTTCGGCGCCCGCCATTTTGTCTGGCGCCATGAGCGGGAAAGCACGAGTTCACCTGTCATTGCATATTGTACCTTACGTATAGTGCAACAAGGTCTTTATTGAAATGGTCATACGTTCGATTTCATTCGGTACTTGTCAGCACTCGTCGGCGTGGACGAAGATTGCCGATGTGACTTATATTTGTGATACTGCTGTACATTTGTAATTTGTGACGCTCCATAATTCCCCCAGGTCCCCTAGTGGGTGGCGGCTGGCGCGCGCGACCCTTCGGCTCGCACGGACAACTAGCGCCGCCCCCGCTGGCGCCCCTCGCTCCCCTCGGAGCCGCGGCGCACTCCGCCTCCTCGCTGCAGCTCCGCGCGCCGCCGCCGTCGCACCCGCCGCTCTCCGACGCGCTCTTCAGCTCCTCCACCAGCGACCTGGAGACGCTCAAGAGGAACAGGATGCTGCCGCTGAGCAGGCACAGGTGACCAAACATACTATTCGGCGTGAAAGGTTTAGCTAAGTAGTTGTTCTCCGGAGCCCTCTTCGGATAACACTGTCCCTCCCTTCCCCGTTGCGTCTTTGAGGAGGCGGTTTTGGCCAGCCCTCGTCAGCCTGGCTTCCCGCTACGCTCCGAGGTATGCTACTAAACTTCGCGTGCACGCGGCATCGATTATTCAATTCGCATTTTTACCTCTTTAAGATTTCCAGGATAATTTATCCTGGAAATCTTATCTCCCGGGGGGGGGGTCTCTATTGTTTGCCATAAAATTTATGATCCGATTTTTTCAGTCCATAACGTTTTCCACCATAATTTTTTCTAGTCATATTGTCGAAAGTCAATAAAATTTAACGATATAAATTGGAGTTCCGATTTTTGCAGGTCATCATTATTGTTAGTCATAAAATTAGTTAGCCATAACATTCAATGTCCCGGTGGTATGCAATTACATAAAAGGCAAAGGCCTAGTTTATAATAATTGTTGTAAGGTCTTTTTTCGCAAGTCATAATTAGTCGTAATTAGTTAGTCATATCAATCAATGTCATGGCGGTGTAACACTTCATAATGTTAAAGCCTCTATAAACACACTCCCAGAAAAGTAATAAAATACATACAATTTTAACTACCGAATGTTACTGAACGCGTTCTTCCAGACTGCTTTATAATTAATGTGGGTACTTGGGCAAAAATAAAGAGGGTATAGAGTGATGCGATTGAAAGGTATGTATGCCGCTCACTGTTTTGTTTAGTGATCAGAATAGGTACGTTAAAATAAGTATGTTTTGTTTGAAACTGTTTTGTCTAAAATCAAAAACGGCCGAGATATTTGACTCGAGAGTTGGGAAAAATCTGTACTTGTAAAAAATTCGACGGATGTATCATTATCGGTTCTGGCGCTTCGCCGGCCGCTGCCGCGGCACGCTCGCTTCGCTCGCTCGACTCGCGCGCTTAGGGTCGCGGTACACCTACGCTCCTCGCTTCCCTCGTCGTCGTACCTACACCGACCTGCCTTAGAGGTCCAATATCTTGGCCATTTTTAATTTCAGAGGAAAAAAAAATCTAACAAAACATGCTTATTTACACGTATTCTTTACGAAACAGTCATAAACCCACCGCACACTAGTACCTAGTACCCCTTTCAAATGTATGTCTGGAAATGTTTCTGAGTAAGTTTTTATATGACTTTGGATGTTATAGATTTGGTCTCTTCAATGTAATTCACTTTAGGCATTAAAACGATATTAATAACAACCATTAGTACGTTGAAATATATGCCTTGGAATATTTATGAATACTTATCGATAGACCTTTGATCGTTATGGACATACATTTTCTGACTTTTGTGATTATAATACTTAATATTATAGGTTATTACTGTTAGAACTATAAAGCGTTATACTTAATAAAAAATATGACTATTGATGTTTATGTCTATAAATTATATGGATATCAATTTCTGACTATCGAAATTCGGAACAATAAGTATAGGTTAGGTAAAGGGACCCCCTCCCGGGGTCTTAAATTCACTCCATACCGAATTGTATCTAAAAAGATTCGGCGGTTTCAGAGTCCCCGACAGACGAGGTTTGGTTTAAAGCCAGTTAAGGTTTTAAAACCAGTCACTGACTTTAATATTTCGACCAATAAAGAGGGACACTCTTTGGTAAAAAATCTGCACACAGTGCACCGTTTTATTTGCTGTTTAAAGGTTGAAACGCACTGGCAACGGTGGCGGAGCGGCGCGGAGGTGGTACAGGTTATAATGTCCGAGCTAATATAAAAAGATCCGCACATAACCCTTTTATCCCGACGGGTAATCTATGCGGACCTTTTCGTATTAGTTCCGCCACCGCTGTCAGTGCGTTTCGGTCTTAAGTGATTCAATAACTGAATTCCGTTCAGTGTACGGCGGACCTGAAAATAACATGGAACTTAGTATATACGATGGGATCCATCATATCTAGGTCAGAATCTAGGTTCTGTAGAAAGTTTTCATACTAAAATCGAGCGTGCTAGGGAGTAGGAACTCAAGCGTAAAAAGACATTTACAATATTAGTACGAATGATGCTGAGTATATAACCAATTCTAGTTAACCCTAAACCCATTCACTAACCTTTTGCACATGTAACAGAAACCGCGAGCACCTACACCTGAGCGACGAGGGCCTCGACGTGTCGCACCGGCCCCGCAACCTGGAAGTGGGCAGCGAGCGCCGACAGAGGAGGATAAAGAAGATCGCGGAACTGGAGAACTCGAGGCTCTTCCGGTTCGGAGACTCGTTCGAGGACGTCACTACTGAGGTCGAGAAGGTAAATAGAATATGTTCGAATAGCCTTGCATAGGACCCATGTGTGTTTAGTCTGTTTAAATTATCATGGTGCCCCAGTACACCGCGCGCCGCTGTAGCTTCCATTAGGGAAGATGCAATATTTTTAATTTGGCTTTCATTTAAAAGAATCGCATTTAGAATAGACCACGAAAGTATTAAAATATTATAATTTCAAGTCAAAAAATCCTGTTACAAACTGTCAGTTTAAACTTTCGCGCCTAAACGAATCTACAGTTCCTGTGACGTCACACGCCATATTTGTTTGTCCGTGGTTCGTCCCTAGATGTCATAGAGTTGCCTAAATTTCATGGACCTATGATACTCAGGACAAGCTATGGTAATAATAATACCACGTGTGACCGAGCTGGTAGCATACAAATCTCGATAAGTGTGACAGAAAGGGAAATATCATTCGTTGTCCTTCTCATAGTTCCAGTTTTTTTTATTTGCCACAACTGATTTAGTATGAAGTTGTGGCTCATAAACCATTACCCGTCCAAATTGAGTAGGTTGTTTATAAAGAAAGAAAGAAGCTGATTGTTGGATTCAAATTAAAACACGTTCCGTTTCACATTACTTAAAATCGTAATTATTGTTTGAAATTAGTATAAAATAAAGTAAAAACCTTTCAGTAGCTATTATTTATGTTTTTTCAACATTTTGGTCACCGAATAGTGGTAAATATTATAGCTGCAACTTCCCTATTGTGGTAAATAAAGCGCAAGACAGAAAATAATTATTAATTTTACTTTAATTTCATATTTATCAGTTTTTTCTTGTTATTCTTTTTAATCGTTGACTAATAAATAATTTACATACGTACATTTTATATGTAATAGGACGTTTTAGCTAAAATCAATTACTAGATCTTTATTTGATCAGTATCACAGTGTACAAAACGCAGCTATATGGTTTTGTGGGAGTATAAATGATAACAAGGCGTAAATGGTATTACAATCACTTGTATGTATTTATTGGACTATGTTCCAAGGTTCAATTTGGCATAACAATATCTAGCGTCTAGTTATATTTGACGAAACATGTCGTTAGCTAGTTTCCGCTAGTGACAGCGACATCTAGCGGATACTTTTGAAATTACATTTACTTAGCCTAATTGCTCAACTCTGTGAGATTGTACATACTGCCCACCATGGACAGAATGTCCTTAATGATCTGCCCACCGTGACAGAGTGTGGATAGATAACAAGATATTACAATGGTTAATTTAACCAATCAGATAATAAGATATTCTTTATTAACTTACAACCTAATTAACTTAACTACTAACATTCCTTACTTTCACAATCTCTTGCCACAGGTAATAAGCACAGCTTCGACACTGGGCGTTTTATTAAGGAATTTTTACATTTAAGCGTGACAACTCGAGTGAGATTGTCTGGGCCGGGATGTTTTTGTTCGATTCTACCGAAAAGCCACCTTGCTGGGGGTAAGTCGTCATCTTTTACTAGTACTACGTCTCCTATTTGGGGTTCCGGTAGTTTGTGAGTCCACTTGTATCTGTGTATACAGTGCGTCAAATACTCATTTGACCATCTACGCCAAAAGGTCTGCAGCATTCGCTGAGTCAGTTGCCATCTTTTAAGGGAACTTACAGTTGAATTTTCGTAATTAATTTCCGGTACAGTCACGAGTGGCTCTCCGATCAAAAAGTGGCCTGGTGTGAGCGGGCTTGGTTCTCCTGGTTCGCTGCTGAGGAATGAAATAGGACGTGAGTTGAGACATGCCTCTATCTGATTAAGGAGAGTAGTCATCTCCTCGAACGTCAGTGTGGAGTCTCCAATTACTCGCTTGATATGGTACTTGGTTGATTTGATTCCGGCTTCCCAGAGCCCGCCAAAATTAGGGGCTCTTGGTGGTATAAAGTGCCAAGTCGTTCCCTCAGTAGCCAGCGATCCTGCTATTTCTTGAACTATTGTAGATTTTTCTGAGTTGAACATGGTTTTCAGCTCTTTAGCTGCACCAACAAAGTTAGTACCATTGTCACTGTAAAGCTCAATACAATGGCCACGACGAGCTACAAAACGCTTAAAAGCCTGCAGAAAGCCTCTTGAGGACAAATCACTGACGACTTCTAAGTGTAGGGCTTTAGTTACCATGCAAACAAATAGACAGATGTAACCTTTGTAGGCGTGGTGTCCTCTGCCCTTGGATGTTCTCAGGCTGATGGGCCCTGCGTAGTCTACACCGCTGTGACTAAATGCCCTGGCGGGTGTGATCCGCACCGAAGGTAAGGATCCCATCAGCTGTGTTCGTTGTTTCGCTCCATATCTCACGCACCTTACACAGTTTCGTATGTAGTATTTGACTAGGTTCTTTACACCAATAATCCAGTATGCTGAACGTAGATAATTTAACATTGACTGCGATCCGCCGTGGAATGTTTTTTCATGAGCACTGGCTACAATTAGTTTTGTCATAGCTGAATTATGTGGTAAAATTACGGGGTGCTTCACATTCTCTTCTTCTTGTGATTGCGCTAGTCTTCCACCAACTCTTAGCAATCCCTTATTGTCTATATACGGAGTGAGAGACAGAAGTTTCGATGATTTTGATCTTATTGAACCATATTTTCTTGTTTCCGAAATATCCGTTTCAAATGGTGTAGCTTGAGCAAGCTTCAAACACGTAATCAATGCTTCATCCAACTCCCATTTGCTTAGTTGTTGTCTACGACCGTCTTTTCCAGGTTCGCGTCGTGTGATAAAACGTCTGCAATATGCAACAACTCTTATTAGTCTTGTTAGTGAAGAGAATCTGTCTAATATGGTCTCATGTATTACACCGACATGCGATTTTATAGGTTTTTCTTCTTCCTGTGTTGTATTATTCTTTGGTTTGGTGTAGATTATTTCGTAGTTCTGCAAAAATCTAGGTCCTTGTTTCCACAATGTGTGTCTTTCTATTTCTCCTGGTTGAACCCCACGCGATGCACAATCAGCAGGGTTGTCCTTTGTGGGAACGTGAGACCATTGCGAAGAATCCAATGTAGTTAGAATCTCTGAGACTCGATTCGCTATAAATGTTTTCCATGTACTAGGATGCTTATTTAGCCAGGCGAGAACTACTGTCGAGTCAGTCCATGCCCTTATTTGACTCTTTGGGATGTCCAGCACTTCAGCCGTTTCCATAAGCAACTTCGCTAGTAAAACCGCTCCACATAGCTCCAAACGTGGTATGCTGATTTGTTTGACTGGTGCAACCTTTGTTTTAGCTCCAATTAGGCAGACATGTAAGTCACCTGCTGTGCTTATTACCCGGAGGTACACGACGGCGGCATAAGCTACGCTCGACGCGTCACAAAAACCGTGCAATTCAACCACTGGATCATCACTCGTCGTACACAACCATCTGGGTAAGCGAAAATCGGTAAGTTTGAGGAGTTCTTCACGGTAAGTAAGCCAATCTTCTTTAATGTCAGTTGGAGGTTCCTCATCCCACCCTATTCCGGCTGTCCACAATCGCTGTATGAATATCTTGGCAATTATGATACAAGGTGATATCCAGCCTAAAGGGTCGAAAAGTCGTGCCACATCTGAGATAATCGATCTTTTTGTGATAGGTCCAGATAGCGGCGGCAGCTTCACGGCGTACTGAAACTCATCACTGTTCCGGTTCCAGGTAAGTCCTAGAATTTTTATTATATTATCATCTTTTATTTGCAAGCTTTTCTCCTGTTCCTTTCCTTTTTCCTTATCCTTTCCATTCTTATTAATGGTTTGTAGAAGTTCAAGATTGTTGCTTGACCATTTCTGAAGTACAAAACCTCCCTTTTTTAGTAAAGCATCCATTTCCATGTATAGTTTTATTCCTTCTTCCAGGGTTTGAGCACCAGACATCAGGTCATCCATATAAAATTCTTTCTCCACTCTGCTTGCTGCCAATGGATATTCCTCTTCATGATCCCTTGCCACTTGATTAAGTGCCTTGACCGCCAGATAAGGAGCCGAGGCTGTACCAAAAGTTACTGTTAATAATTTATAATCTTTTATTTCTTTTCCAGGGTCTTCTCTCCATACGATACGCTGGTAATCAGAATCGTCCGCTGTAACCCTTACCATGCGGTACATTTTGACGATATCTGCAGTCAAGCACACCGGATACTTTCTCCAACGCATTATAAGGTGTCTGAGATCAGGTTGTAGAGTAGGTCCAACCATCAAGGCATCGTTTAAGGAAATTCCTGTGTCATCTTTACATGATGCATCAAATACGACTCTGACCTTGGATGTGGATTTATCCTCTCTGATGACCGCATGATGTGGTAGGTACCGAGCTTCGTCCTGTTTTGCATCGGGGTGTGGGGCCAGCATCATATGGCCTAATTGTGCATATTCATTTATGACCTCTGTATATCTAGCTTTTAAATTTGTATCCTTTCCGAATTTGGACTCTAAAGTTTTTAATCTTTTTACTGCTATCCTTCGGGAGTTTCCATCCTTCTCGAGAGGAACTTCATCGCGGAAGGGCAGCTTTACGACATATCTCCCTTCTTCATTTCTTTGAGTTGTGGCGGCAAAGATCCGCTCACATTCTTGTTCTTCCTTTGTTAACATTTTCTCTAGATAGGATTTAGGCTCGGCTTCTAACTCCCAGAATCGCTTGAGAACTTCATCTTCGTTTACACAGGCGTGCAGCACTGTTACGTTTCTGTTAGGTTGTGACGAGTTCACAGGTCCCGACAGTATCCATCCGAACACTGTGGACTGCGCAAGAGGAGTCCCTGATGGCCCTCTCATCATGCCGTCATTGAGTACCTTACAGTAAACTTCTGCGCCTAGCAGCATATCAATTTTACTGGGTCTCCCGTAGTTTGGATCCGCGAGACTGAACTGCTGTAGCTCAAACCAGGTGGGATTGGCTACACGATTACCAGGTAAGTGGCTGGTAATGTTTCTCAACACATAAGCCTTTACTTCAAGTTTGAAGTTCGGCTCTTGTAAAGAATGTATCTTTATCATCACCATGTGTTTGGCAACCGTTGAGGATTGGTCGCCTCCTAATCCTGAAATATTTCCATGTACAGGAATCTTCTTCAAGCTCAAGCTTTGCACTGTTGCCTCCGTTACGAATGAAGCTTGAGATCCTTGATCGAGAAGAGCCCTGAATATGTGACCTTGACCTGTTTTGGATTCAGCCCCTACAAGGGCTGTGGCTAGTAATACTTCATTATTGATTTTCTCCTTCGCAAAACAGTTTACTATTGGTGTGATCGAGTTCGACGCACTTATCGATCCACTCGATTCCCCAGAAACCTCTGCAGCTGCTTGATCTACATTCTCTAAAGTAGCAGGCGCAGATGAATCCCCTTTTGGGTGAAGTAACGAATGATGTCTTTTCTTACAGATTCGGCAATTGGTAGCTTTTTGGCAGAACCGAACAGAGTGATTGCTTCCTAAACAATTGAAGCACATCCGATTGTTGGTGACAAATTCATGCTTTTTATTATAATCCTCTAATGCGAATTTTTTACAAAAACAAAGCTTGTGACTATCACCGCAAAATTCACAAGCAAACGATGTGTTGGGCTTGGTACGAGTAACATGTAAAACATTTGATTTGAAAGTAGTGGGCTTTGCATTTTGATTTGATGACTTGTGGCCAGGTTGCCTAGTATCTATGAACTCTAATGCACGGAATCTACTGGTTAAAAAATCCTTAAATTGAGAAAACGTGGGTAGGTCATCTGAGGTCACGTTTAGAGAGACGCTCAGTTCCCATTGTTTCCGTGTTTCAGAGTCCAACTTTAGGGTAAGCAGGTGAATCACTATTATATCCCATGAAGACACATCAATTCCCAGATTGGTCAAAGCACTCAAGCAATCTGCCGAAGTGTCCAACAGCTCCTTCAAAAAACTTGCTGATTCGGAGGTGGCACTACGCTGACTAAGCAAACGCTTAAGAATGCAATGAGATAGATATTTTTTATTATTGTACCGTTCTTCCAGTTGTTGCCAACATCTGGCATAATTGGCGTCACAGATCGGTATGAATCTAATAAGCTGCTCAGCCTCGCCAGTCAAATATCCCTTGAGATAGTGTAATTTTTGCACATTATCTAATGACGCGTTTTTGTGGATCATGCTAACGAATAAATCTCTGAAAGATGTCCATTCGGTATATTTGCCTGAGAAACAAGGTATACTGATCTTGGGTAATTTGACCTGGTTTGGTTTCGCACCTGAACTGTCTTGCTGAACGCTCTGCGCTGTCTCGATCTTGAACGCAGTCAAGATTCTTTTCAATTGACATTTATATTCAGTAAACAATTCTTCTGCTAACCCAAATGTGTCTTGAGTCGTATAACTTTGTTCTTTTAAAGCTTTAGGATCACAGGTTTGCATTAAATGTCTGTGTCCATCTCTAAATTCTGACCACGTTTGTTCTAATGACTCCAACCTACTTTCCACATAATCTTTAGTTATTCGCTCCCTGGGCGATTTCTTAAAGTTGGTATGAGCCTTAGACATTCGTGTAAACAGATCATTTTGATAGTTGAGTAAAGGTTCCATCTTTTAAACAATATAATGACCAAACAACTGTTTAAGTTCTGTTTGCATAAAGTTATCTAAGTCCAGTTGCTTCTACGGTTGAATACTTGTTTAAGACAAAAAAATTACAAGTCCAAACTTATTTGACACTTAGAATAATTCAACGAAAAACTGATGAAAAAATACAAGTGTTTGACCACAAAACACTTAGGAGAAATCGGGCATAGATTCCACGTTCCTTCGTTTTTTTACTTTACTATTCTAAGTCCTAAATCTATGTAAATATTCTAAGTTAATATTAATTTCAATTTGTTATTGCACTTAAAGTCTTAATGTACTGCAGTTAAGGATGAATTTTCTAACACTTAAAATTGAGCTCTTCTTGAAATGTTCAAGTTAATAGTTTCTTGATCTTAAGGTTCACATTCGCCTACTAAACATTCAAAAGTACTCACGGTTTGCACCACCAATTCACTCACACTTCCTTGGATGTGACGTTCTTGACCTCTCTTCCCGCTCTCCTTACGGCCCACTTATTTGGGCGTTTGCAACTTCGCTACTCGCGCCGCTAGAGGGCGCTAGTAGTTGCTGATCTTGCTCCCTATGGACTGCAATCCACAGCCACGACGGGTGCAAGGCGAGAAGTGTAGTTCTCTAAACTACCGTAGACAGCCACTGGTTGACTATCCGATTCGAATAGGACCATGTACAAAACGCAGCTATATGGTTTTGTGGGAGTATAAATGATAACAAGGCGTAAATGGTATTACAATCACTTGTATGTATTTATTGGACTATGTTCCAAGGTTCAATTTGGCATAACAATATCTAGCGTCTAGTTATATTTGACGAAACATGTCGTTAGCTAGTTTCCGCTAGTGACAGCGACATCTAGCGGATACTTTTGAAATTACATTTACTTAGCCTAATTGCTCAACTCTGTGAGATTGTACACACAGTATTATACAATTACTTGATACAGTAGAAAGCCTATATGTTTATTATTGCGATAGATTGAGATATGCAGGAGAAACTATCATTGCCAAACATCCCTAGGGCTTGTCCATATATTACTTCTTTATCCCCCCCCCCCCTATTTTGATACGATGTATGGACAGCCCCCTTATTATATTTGGTCGTCAACAATTGGAGCGACAACCCTGCTGAGGTAGTGGCTGAGCCCTAAGGGATAGAACCTTCTACACGTATACTTTCTTAGATTTGACTGACTTCTAAACAAAAATGTATTTCCAGGAGCCGGAGAAGAAGGAGATAAAGAAAATCGGCCGCGTGCGGTGCGGGCTCTGCAAGAAGCGGCTCAGCATCGCGACCGTGCACACGTGCCGCTGCGGAGCGGACTTCTGCGCGCCGCACCGATACGCAGAGGTCAGCTAATACACTTGTATACTAGTATAGTCAACAGCAACAAGAAGCGGCTCAGCATCGCGACCGTGCACACGTGCCGCTGCGGAGCGGACTTCTGCGCGCCGCACCGATACGCAGAGGTCAGCTAATACACTTGTATACTAGTATAGTCAACAGCAACAAGAAGCGGCTCAGCATCGCGACCGTGCACACGTGCCGCTGCGGAGCGGACTTCTGCGCGCCGCACCGATACGCAGAGGTCAGCTAATACACTTGTATACTAGTATAGTCAACAGCAACAAGAAGCGGCTCAGCATCGCGACCGTGCACACGTGCCGCTGCGGAGCGGACTTCTGCGCGCCGCACCGATACGCAGAGGTCAGCTAATACACTTGTATACTAGTATAGTCAACAGCAACAAGAAGCGGCTCAGCATCGCGACCGTGCACACGTGCCGCTGCGGAGCGGACTTCTGCGCGCCGCACCGATACGCAGAGGTCAGCTAATACACTTGTATACTAGTATAGTCAACAGCAACAAGAAGCGGCTCAGCATCGCGACCGTGCACACGTGCCGCTGCGGAGCGGACTTCTGCGCGCCGCACCGATACGCAGAGGTCAGCTAATACACTTGTATACTAGTATAGTCAACAGCAACAAGAAGCGGCTCAGCATCGCGACCGTGCACACGTGCCGCTGCGGAGCGGACTTCTGCGCGCCGCACCGATACGCAGAGGTCAGCTAATACACTTGTATACTAGTATAGTCAACAGCAACAAGAAGCGGCTCAGCATCGCGACCGTGCACACGTGCCGCTGCGGAGCGGACTTCTGCGCGCCGCACCGATACGCAGAGGTCAGCTAATACACTTGTATACTAGTATAGTCAACAGCAACAAGAAGCGGCTCAGCATCGCGACCGTGCACACGTGCCGCTGCGGAGCGGACTTCTGCGCGCCGCACCGATACGCAGAGGTCAGCTAATACACTTGTATACTAGTATAGTCAACAGCAACAAGAAGCGGCTCAGCATCGCGACCGTGCACACGTGCCGCTGCGGTTTATGAATACGGCCGTTAAAGACGTGTGTTGTTTCCAGGTGCACGGCTGCGCGTACGACTACAAGGCCAACGCGCACCAATACCTGCAGCGCGCCAACCCGCTCGTCTCCGCGCCCAAGCTGCCCAAGATATAGCCGCATGCCTTACTTACCAAGCCGACACGACCACGATCCACAGTTGTTTCCAGTCATCGACAACCGGCGCCAATCGATGACGCTGGCTGTTAGCGACGGTCGTCGGCAATTGACGGTAATCGTTGACATTGACGGCAGCTGTTGATGATCGTCGACAGTTGTTGATGGTCGTCGACTGTTGCTGATGGTCGTCCACAGTTGTTGATGATCGTTGACAGTCGCTGATGGTCGTCGACTGTTGCTGATGGTCGTCCACAGTTGTTGATGATCGTTGACAGTCGCTGATGGTCGTCGACTGTTGCTGATGGTCGTCCACAGTTGTTGATGATCGTTGACAGTCGCTGATGGTCGTCGACAGTTGCTGATGGTCGTCCACAGTTGTTGATGATCGTTGACAGTCGCTGATGGTTGTCGACAGTTGCTAATGGTCGGCCACAGTTGTTGATGGTCCTCGACAGTGATTCGACATCGGCTGTTGTAGATAGTTGTCTGCAGTTGTCCATGGTCGTAAGTTGTTGTCGATAGTCGTCGGCAGTCGTCGACAGGCGCCTAGTGATATATTGGTCACCTTAGGTTAGTGGCAGCCGAAGCCTATTTCCTGACATTTCGCCACGTGATCTAAAACTAAAAACAACGCAAAATATCATAAAGAACGGATGAAATTTAATGTTGAAATAGAAAAAAATGCGACTAGTATTTCTTAATTAATATTTTAATTTTTAATTTCTATTTCCTATCTAATTTTTAATGTGAATTTATACTTATTGCTATTGGCAAGATTGATATAAAACTGAGAAACATTAAAATAATAGATTACTGTGTGTCTTAATTTATAAACTAAATCTACCTATCTCTTTTCATTGTACTTTTAACTGGTTTCTTACTCTATCATGACATTCCCACAATAAAGACAAAAATATCTATATCAAGCCGTTTAGGCGACAGAGTTTGCCGAAAACATACACACAACACATGATGTATTTTTAACTTATGATCC
Organism: Epinotia ramella; assembly: GCA_947578815.1. NCBI lineage: Eukaryota > Metazoa > Arthropoda > Insecta > Lepidoptera > Tortricidae > Epinotia > Epinotia ramella. The sequence goes on from OX388217.1 coordinate 1,897,573, forward strand.
ATTTTTAACCGACTTCAAAAAAAAGAACTCCCTTCTCTGAGGTCTCAATTCGGTTGTATTTTTTTTTCATCATATTTTTTCTGAGTAAGTACTTAATTTTCTTTGTGCTATTGTAAAAAAAAGTCTTTATTGTTAATATTGCATGAAAATATGAAGTGTTACGGTCGATTTAACGTATAAACTCGGTTCTTTATGATGTATTGTGTTGAGCTGAGGCTCTAGTATAAGTTTTACCGAAACAAAACGTTACGACCGCGTTTGCGTGTAGCTGTCAAATCCCATACAAATTGAGGGTAAAACGCAAACGCGATCGTAAAGTTTTGGTTTCGGTCAAACTTATACTAGAGCCTCTGCTATTTTATCCGGTATTCTACCGTTGCGTTCAGGAAATGGGTTATTATTGTATTTCTTATTTACTGGAGCAAATTGTCATACAGACAGTTCAAAATATACCTTCATGCACTATAACGAAGTAAAAAAATATCTAAATAACAATTTTTTTTTGTCTATTTAGCACTTATATCTGAACTGTACAACTTAGGCATACCGTTTAACTAAGTCTGTTCCTACGATGCGCGGTCCGGGAGGGGTGTTTGTACATTAGAGCTCAATATATTCCCGTTTCGCTAGTCACCCCCCTTGTATGTAAAAAGGGTAGGCCTATATGTCAATTTGCTCCAGATTATAAAAAATACGATCGCAAAAGTCAATATCGATCAAGACTTGATCATGATCCAGATATCTATAGATAATGTACATAGCTATGATGACTAACCCTTCTTTACACTATATCGGGATCATGTTCAGTGAACGATCGTTTTAGGTTAGGTTACGGTCCGTTAGTAAAATGACTAATGTAAACCCCATAATGATTGACGGATATTTAATTTTACTGACCATAATTCGGTCGGCCCCGTGACTGATTTGCTGAATCAATTTCAAAATTGTACGATGTCCAGTCTTAAATTTTCATTCTGAATAACATTATATCCGAGTAGCTAGCGCGATCGCTATGGTTAAAATCATTTAAGTTGGCCGAAATTTTATAAAAGCGACTTGTCAATGTGGACCTACTAGATTACTTGGAATACTCGGCCAAGTCAAATAATTTTTGGTATACTTACTATCAAGTTTGTTTGAATGGAATGTTTTCGAAGATATAAGCAAACTAGCGAGTAAAAGAGCATTGACACGCTAAAAAGCTTTATAGAGACACTTTTTCAATATGAATGCTTTTAAAACGGGACATTTTAGAGCCTATGCACATATTTTTAAACGCGCCGTCGATGCGCGTTTGTATAGAATCACGTGTGCTATGACACAAACGCGCGTCGACAGCGTTTAAAAAACGCGGTGTGCATAGGACCTTGGATTTGGATATTAGTTCGGTAAAGGGGTGAGTATAAGGGTGTGACCACACTGTCGTTCGTCGATCAACGCCAAACAATCGTTCGATGTTTCCTAATTTTTTTCGGACCATCGACGAATCGAAGGGTGTACCATCCTAGCCTTTGAGTTGAGGTATATGCGTCAATGCTCAGCCTAAAATGTTTTTCCATCGCGATCCTGTGGGCTTTTTCACGGGCAAGTTACAATTTTTCTAAGTGGCAACACTGGGGAGATTGACTAATTACGACTGGCTTTTGACTTTTATGCCGGTGTATAATACATAGTAACAGACGAGCGAGTCAAGTAATGATAATAGGGTAGGGCTGTCAAATTTAAGTTTTTTTTTAACATATCTACTTTTGTATTACATTTCGTAATGTAACACAATTTTTGTGTTGGTACACACAAGTACCAAACCCAAAACAACAGGTAACACAAAAGCAGACTTTCGTTAAAAAAACATGTATTGACGGCCTTCATAATTGGCTGTCTTTAAAGCTCGCTACTCACGATCGAACTGCATCAAGGTGGCGGTTCGGAGCGAACATGTTTGCACGTCTGTTGCTACTATTAGACCTGTAACATTGTAACACATCGCTTCAAATAGGCTCTGCTGACTGCCATGTGACGTCTATGGATGTCGTATGACGCACCACACTGTCAATCTAAAAAAAAAAACGCGATTTCGACTGACATGGCCGCCATCTTTATTATTCAAGGGCGGGATTATAATGACCAGTTCCATATTAAATGTTCTTGTCATAGGGTTATTGTTAAGTTGTGTACGCACATGAGCGGCCGCTCACGTGGGGACGCAGCTTTAGTCGTACGTGCTTATACTAATGGAGTCAAACGAATTGTGATATAATATTCTGACCTAAATTAAGAAGAAAATGTTGAAACTTCTGCCACGTGTGTGTTTGTTTTTTAATTAAATAATTGAGAAAAAAATGCGAAAAAAAATGTTTCTCTTAAAATGTCACCGTTTGCTTTTTAACCGTTACAGTTATATATCTTCTTCACACCCAATTATGACTTTGACCAAGCTGCTAAGTTTGTTTGAATGAAAAAACAATAGCTTGTGTAAGTGGCGAGTTATTTTATAAATAAATAAAAAAGAAATAAACGCGTGTATAATGTATAATAGGCCAGTTATAAAAAAAAACATTTATGTAAGTTGTCAGTAAGGTGCTGGTATCACCAAATAGCTTATGGGTTGTCTATAATACTCTGAAAGGTGCTTAGTGGGTTTCCTATATTAGTATATATTTGTTTAATTCTTACAAAAACAGACGTGTAGTCTTCCAAAAGGTAATATGTTAATAAATGGTTTTGCTATACGAATCGATAAAAAAATAGGAATTTAGTGATTTAGTTCATTACTCATCTAGGAAGGTAAAGCAAATAATGCCTCGGATAGCAGATATTTGACAACCGAGCCGACGGCAAGGGTAATGAATATGCTATCGGAGGCTTTCTTTATTAGGGAGTGCAAAAAAAATGCATCTTCCGCAGACAGGGATCTTCTGCACGCGAAGCGGTAATTGCCACTTTACGGTCAGGCCCCTATTTCACCAACTTGACAATTGTCACCTGACATCGACAATTCTCCGTACATTGCTTGTTCCACAAGTAACCTAGCAACCACCTTAACTTCTAGAACAATCAATGTATGGCGAATTGTAAGTGTCAGGTGACATTGTCAAGTTGGTGAAATAGCGGCCAGGTATGACGTAGAATCTGATACTCAAATGTTATACTTGTAAAGGGCGTTTAGAAAAGTTGCCAAGGTTTTTAATTGACTACGGAAATAGCGTCGATTTTGTTTGGTTTTAAAATCAACGATACAATTTCAACTCTTTTCCAATTTAGAATTATATAAATTCCATTGAAGGGATAGGCCTTTGCATGGCTGGAGGTTGAAACGGTTCTATTTGTGTGTTACTGTAACGATTAGGAAGCTCGGGTGCCTATTTCGTGCTAGATCTCTCGGTTTCTCTAATTCAATGTAACATATTTTGTGTAACACTAGATTATTGCTTATACATGTTAATTTGTCAAATGTAATGCTATATTCACGTAGGTCGTGGTTTGTACAAAAATCGACCGTATCGTCCATGTTATACGGTTCATTTTGGTATACTAAAGGCTCGTTGAGTCCAACGCGGTCATTTCAATTTTGACGTTGAACCACACAAATAGGAATATATTTTTTGTAATAATAATATTAATACTTTATTTAATGGCCTTTTTATTATTATAATGATAGTCAGGCGCAATGTCAGAATTTAAATGTTCGCCTCTAGGTGCATATCGATATTGTTGGTGCACTATCACTGTTGAGCAGTTTATTGAATGTGAACTTAGGACCCATTTGGGTGTGCCAGATAATTTGATTTTTTTCTAGACTATTATTAAGTTTATAGATAATTTTTATTTGGGTAAATAATTTTGGCTGATTTCGAAAATAAATATTTATAATGCGAAAGCGAAATATCTGTATTTATTCACAACCTTATCCTAAACATATAAATATCTAAAACACTTGAGGTAAACAATACTGAAACAAAATGAACCTAAATATAAATTAAAAAAAGCGGCCAAGTGCGTGTCAGACCACGCACAACGAGGGTTCCGTGCCTATTAAAAAGGTCGTATCGTTACTAAAATCTTATGGCACGTACGTCCTTTTCTTTAAGGAAGGCAGTTTTTTAGAAATATCTCAAAAACCTTTGAACCGATCTTGTTCAAAACAATTTTCACTGAGAGAATTTAATAAGCCCTATCAGCATGATTTTTTTCATATTTTTAAAATACACGGTTCTAAAATTAGAGAGGGGGACACACAATTTTAGTGACTTTCGAGGAGATTATCTCCGACTCTATTCACTTAATCAAAAAAAATGCTGAGAAACCTTATATTTATTTTGAAAGGCCTATCGATTGATGTGCCACACGTGGGCTTGCAATGAAAAAAAAATTGAATTTCGGTTTTATGTATGGAGTGCAAAACTATGTAGCGGTTAACAAAATACACCTATCCTGAAAATTTTATTCAAATACACCTTATAGTTTTCAAGTAAAATGCCTGTGACATACGGACGGACAGACAGACAGACAGACATGACGAATCTATAAGGGTTCCGTTTTTTGCCATTTGGCTACGGAACCCTAAAAACAGACTTCATTAGTCCGCAATTTAATTAAGTACAACGTGTAACGACAGTTACCCCTATAAATTAAACTATGCCTAATTTTCGTTATGAACACTATAATTATTAAATTCTACTCTTATATCTTAAAAACATGTGATGTAATTAGTTTCTTAACATAATACAGTCACCATTGAATGCATGTATTAAGTATGTACAGTAGTATCACAAATATAACTTACATAGGCAATCTTCGTCCACATCGACGAGTGCTGACAAGTACCGAATGAAATCGAATGTATGACCATTTCAATAAAGACCTTGCACTATACGTAAGGTACAATATGCAATGACAGGTGAACTCGTGCTTTCCCGCTCATGGCGCCACACAAAATGGCGGGTGCCGAAGCTGCCGGCGTCGCGCGCAAAATTTCGGCCAATGGGCGTTGAAGATTTTACCCGCGCAAACGCGCTGCCTTATGATTGGTTAAAATGTTTTCAGAAAATGCTTTCTGCGAAGGTACATCGTTGTAACCAGGGACCGGCCCGCTATCCCTTATAAAGGTTTTTGTATGGGTTTTGCATAAGGCTTAACTTACCATACCCTTTGCCCGACGAAACCCATTCATTTAGCTTTTAAAGCCCTTATATAAACGGTAACCCATATGAGCAATCGGTATCCCAATACCCTTACAAAACCCTTATCACCCGCTCACCAATACCTTGTAAGGGTTAGCCTTATAAAGGGCTTCCCTTTTAGCATATAAGCGAGCTAATTTAAATCGTCTAACTTGTTCATAAAGCACACATTACTCCGAATCCAATAGTAAGCGCAGCAACTGGTAGTTGTAATCGTACTAGTACGAAGTAGGTATGGTAGGCACGTATTTTCTTTCCTTTTCATACACTAGCGTAGAACACTAATCCTGTCTCTATTACGCAAGGCTCACCTACGACATTACTAAAGGGAAAGCTTTATAAAAAGCGCTAAATAATAAGGGTAACCATTGTTAAGGGATTGCAAGGCATACAGGATAGCAGTAAGCAATTGCAAAGGGCTAGCTTTATTTTTTGCTAAGTTTTTCGATAAGGGGTAGTCAAACGAATGGGCTAGCAGTTCAAACTGGAATGTCTTTCAATGGGTTAGCCGTGTTTAAGGGATGCCCATTGAAAGGCTTTTACCGCGGAAAGGGTTGTCCGGTCCCTGGTTGTAACTTATATTTGTGGTTCTACTGTACCTATATTCCGTTCGACTGACATCACAGCACAGACAGCATTTTACCTCAACCTCGAACACTGACCGTGCACATGTTTGGGACTACTGTACCTATGTCCTCAGACGGCTTGGTACAGTCGGCATTATACAGTTAGTACTACTGTGGCTGCTACTAACTATATGATAAATAAATAAATAAATATTAGGGGACAATCTTACACAAATCAACCTAGCCCCAAACTAAGCAAAGCTTGTACTATGGGTACTAGACGACGATAAACATACACACATTCGTGCTCACCACACAAATAAATGCCCTTACCGGGATTCGAACCCAGGACCTCTTGCTTCGTAGGCAGGCTCACTATCAACTAGGCTAAAGCGGTCGTCACAATAATCGTAACGCATCCTTAGTCCCATAGTAATAAAGATGTGTTGCTATGTATTTGGCTACTTTGGCTGCTACTAACTGGATCACGATAGCCCGTTCGACGGCTAATAACGTCTCCGATTACACATTATCTCACAAAAGCAAACCGACTAAAACACTTGATCATCAGTCTCCTGCAGAAACGCCTCGAATATCTCAACGAAACTGTCTATTCCGTCCCTAAAGTTCTCGTCCACCGCCATCTCATCCTCTTCATTGAAGAACGCGTGCGCAAAGTCTATTATCTTCACCATCCCCCACTGGCACGGGTTCGGAGAGTCGCTGGACAGCTGGTCTAAGATGGCTCGGTAGTTCATGCGGATTTTGGAGAGCTTGTCTTCATAGTTGTGGTCGAAGGAGTGGTTGAGGTTGATTTTCTCGAGGGCTTCGCTCCAGGTGGAGGTGACAGTGGGAGAGGGAGAGAAGCTTTTCTGGGCGAGCTGCATGGACGTTATGGGGACGGAGTTCACCTGAAAGATAATTTAGTCCGGTCAATGAACAGAAATATTTGTATGGAAAAAATGACGATTTTGGAAATAATTTATAATAGCTTAATTTTTCTGTGCAACGGATATATTATCAATTAAATAATTACCCAGCGACAGAATCCGACAAAATTGCAGACATCAGAAAAATTATATAAACTAGCTTCTGAAAATTCAGAGAAAAAGTTTATAAATATTTGGTTCAAAAATTACAATGCATGCTTCATTTAAATCTACATAATTACTTCCGCGTGGAAAGTGTTAAAATTTTAAAATTAATGTTTTTCATAACCGTATTTTTCCTGATGTAATTTGTTTGTTCATAATCATCATCCTCCTATCGTTATTCCCGGTTGTGCCCTAAAAGAGCACGGGGTCCGCTTTGACACCTAAACCCAAGATTTGGCATAGGCACTAGTTTAACGAAAGCGACTGCCATCTGACCTTCCAACCCAGAGGGAAAACTAGACCTTATTGGGATTAGACCGGTTACCTTGCGATGTTTTCCTTCACCGAAAAGCTAACGGTAAACATTCCGTTCATAAGTTCCGAAAAACTCATTGGTACGAGCCGGGATTCGAACCCACGACCGCCGCTTGACAGCCGCACGCCTGAACCACTAGGCTACCATAGTTGTTTGTTAAAAATATAGTTGGGAATACGAAATAAAAAAGTGATGTGAAAATTAAGGTTTTTTCGGTGGAAATGGTGGAATGATCATACGACAAGGGTGTATCTCAAATGAAAGAAGATGTGTGCTTTAACTCGATAGGCACTACTCCAGACAATATAATCTTCCTTTTACGTGGGGAAAACGTTAAGGCGCCGTAGGTTCATGGTCTTCTCTCCCTCTCACTGAGCATAAGCGTAAGCGAGATGGAAGTGCGTGCTCGGAAGCGCGGATATCATGTTTTTTAATTTTAATATTGCTTGGTTGAATAATTTGTTACGAATATTTTAAGTGTATTTTTGTGTGTTTTAGACCTATGTTCGAAAAGCCTCAAGATTACTGTTCGTATTTTTTTGAAACCATATTATTTATAAACAGACGCATTATATTGTTTCAAAAACTCTGTTCGCTTCACTTCGCTGAACCTACGGCGCCTTAACCGTCAATCAACATCGTGCATTGAAACATGTACCTTCTTATAAACAGGTCCTTTCGAGGAGATCTGTCCGCTGAAGTTAGACCCGGCGTCGCTGTGCATGGAGTGTATCGACTTGCGGCGACCCACGGGCTCGGAGCGGCATTTCGGTCGGGGCCTGAAAGTGTATACAACTTATTTTTCTCAAACATGCAATGGAATATATATATATAATATTGACGTTGTGTTCTTCATAATGGGCTTCGAAGTGTCACGTTTCGGGCGCAGTGAGACGAGAGACCCGTAATGGTATTTCATACAAAATTGGAGGCCTACGCTTGCAAGATGGTCTTTTTTATTTATTTATTTAATCATTTACATAATAGACTTACAGTAGTGGTACCAAAGCGCCTACAATGTTAGGACATAAAATAACATAAATATATGATAGTTACACAAACAAATAAAAAGTAGCACTAACTAAATGTGTGGCACATAGCACTTATTTTAGTTAGCAGGCTCTGCCAATTGTCTGCAGACACGTCAGCATCCTGTCTCAGCACCAGCTCATTGAGCAGCGCCGACGCCCGAACGCCAGGCGCGTTACTCGCGCGACGCGTGCGCGGCCCCGCCGTCGCCCGCGCGGTAAACAGCGGGCGGCGGCGGCGCCCCGCGCGTCCGTACTGCTCTGGGACGAATAGACGAATGCCTTCCAATGCCACTGGATGGTCAATTTGCCCCCTGAGTAGAGAGTAGTGGACTGCGAGGTGCAGTTTACGTCTAAAATGGAGAGTCTCCAGCCCGACCATACCGGCTACAAAAAGAGACGGATATAAAAAAGGATAATATCCGTACTGCTTCTTGTACAGGTGACGTGCAAATTTCCGCTGAACCCGCTCGAGTAAGATTTTGTAATTTGCTTCTATCGGATCCCATATAACAGAGCTGTACTCCAACTTGCTACGTACCTACGTATGCATTGTACAAGACGATAGGTACAGCCGTGCTAGTAAATTGTGGCGCAGTGCGTATTACGAATCCCAACATTTTATTTGCGCTCTTAGTGATAGAACTAATGTGGCTATGGAAATCCAATCTCGTATCTACCTCAACGCCAAGATCGCGAATAGTTTGGACGCGGTCAACAGGATCACCACCAAGTAGGTATGTATAGGCTAGAGGGCATTTGCTTCGACTAAGAGATATTACTTTGCACTTTTTCCTATTAAAAAACAGACGATTCGCTTGACTCCATCTCGCCACGGCATTAATATCCTGCTGCAATACACCACAGTCAGAAACAGAGTTAACAGCATGGAACAACTTGAGATCGTCAGCAAACAGTAAGCACTCGACACTGCTAACAACCGAAGGAAGGTCATTGATCATCACCAGAAATAGAGTAGGTCCAAGCGTACTGCCTTGACTTACTTACTCCAGATCTAGTGAAATATTCATCCGATTGGTAGCCGGACAGTTGCACATATTGTCTGCGATCTCTCAAATAACTACCGAATAACTTTAATAAATGTGGCGAGAAACCAAACGCTGACAACTTCCTGAGAAGAATATCATTATCTACGAGGTCGAATGCCTTCTGGAAGTCGAAGTAGGCAGCGTCCACTTGACGAGATTGGTTCATATGGATAAGAGTGTAATCAACAAAGTTGCCGATGTTAGTGGCGGTGGACCTACCCCTACGAAAACCGTGTTGCTCCTCCGATAACCGACTCGATATAAGAGGCGCAATATATCTATTGATAACTCCTTCGAAAATCTTACCAAAAACCGACAGAACTGCGATAGGTCGGAAGGTGGTTATATCTGTCGATTTGGCTTCCTTAGGCACCGGCGTAACTCTGGATACCTTCCACTGAGTCGGATTTAATTTCCATTCCACAATTTGTGGCACAGGATCACGGCGTTCAGCTATGAAAATTAAAGTTGATTTCTTGGAGATTTTTTAATTTATTTCATTGCATGTTTGAGAAAAGCCCTATACATACCTCGGCGTGAAAAAGGGTTGCCAGTCTCATAACTATCCGACCTCGCTACGCTCGGCCGTCTATATGTACTCGTCCGGCAACCCCTTACTTCCCGGCCTCTGTAGTAATGTACTATTATTTAGGTACAGTCAGCATCATATAGTTAGTAGCAGCCAAAGTAGCGGTACACGCCTTAATTACTATAACAGTAAGGATGCTGACTGTACAAGGCACACAGAAGTTTTTGAATGACGCGCATTCGTCTCTATTTATTAAATCAACACAGCAAATCCTCAAATCAGTAAAGGGTCGGCAACACGCTTGTGATTTTGGCTACGGAACCCTAAAAATAAATATGCTAAACTACCCTTGCAAATCTGGGGCGGGAATGGGGATTTTCTGGGGCCTGGGTTAGGAGTAGGACCCATAACATAGTAGGTTACTCACCTCAGGCAGTAAAACAAACAATGTTTGAGATGGTAGGTATTTGACACGAGCCGAAGATGAGGCTGAGGCTTTTTAAGGTGAGAACAAAATTATAACACTCCCCCTGGTCAGGAAGTGGGACTTAGGGCGTAATTCCTACTTTATGGTCAGGTGCGACGTGAATCGTGAATATATATTATTTAATAGCTGGACTCACGCGAGCATGTCGGCCTCCCCACAGCACTCCTTCAACTTGACCGCGTCGTAAGCGAGCAGCAGCGAGCACGAGTATATCCTCAGCGAGGTCTGCCGCGACGCCCACTTCTGGATCTTCCACAGGGTGGCGAGGAACTGCAGGATCAGCGCGCGAGGTGGTGCCCACTCCGTGGATAACCACTTGTAATGAAGAGTATATCCTAGAGGCTTTGGACTCACACGAGCATGTCGGCCTCTCCACAGCACTCTTTCAACTGGAAAGCGAGCAGCAGCGAGCACGAGTATATCCTCAGCGAGGTCTGCCGCGACGCCCACTTCTGGATCTTCAACAGGGTGGTGAGGACCAGCAGTATCAGCGCGCGGCAGAGGTTGGTGGCCACTCCGTGGATAACCACTTGCAATGAAGAGTATATGCTAGAGACTTTGGACTCACGCGAGCATGTCGGCCTCCCCACAGCACTCCTTCAACTTGACCGCGTCGTAAGCGAGCAGCAGCGAGCACGAGTATATCCTCAGCGAGGTCTGCCGCGACGCCCACTTCTGGATCTTCCACAGGGTCGTGAGGAACTGCAGGATCAGCGCGCGACAGAGGGTGGAGCCGACTCCGTTCAGGAAGTTGCGAATGGCTGGAAATTATGAATGGCGGTATTCATAAACGTTCATCACGCCTATTTCCGCTGAAATGCCGTTAAGATTCGTTTCTTTGTCACTTTGACGTTTGTGCTCAAGACAAGGACAAAAAAACATTTTATTCGACAGAGGCATTTTAAGTTTACATACGAATAATAGGGTAAAGCTTGTGTACAGTTGCCCTTTTCACGAAGCTGCAATGCAATGCAAGTTACAACTACAAGTTACAAAAAAACGGGCAACAGTATAATTCGATTTTTTTAACAGCCGATTTTTGACAGCCGTAATTTATTATTTATTTATTTATTGACAAATACATTTACGTGACAGTACAGTAATAACCAATGCGTCACGAAACTAAATCAACAAATAATATGTACTATTTAGGCGATGAAACGGCGTGGCCCCGTTGCACCGTCAACTCCGGTCTAGGATTCGGCGGATTCGGCGGTCATCGCGGTACAATGAACGTCTATGACATAAATTGTACTGGGATGACAGCTGTCAAATATTGGATGTATGGGCATTTTCACTAGTCAAATGGCCAGTTGTTAAGTCTTACTGTTAAATTATAACTTGTAGCTTTGTGAAATGGGGCACAGGTGTATTTAGCCATGGCCTCCCAACTAGAACAACGTATAATTGATACTAAAAAGAACTCATAGATGGCGACACAGGTACCGAGCGAAACATTTGAACCAGTAATCGTGAAGATAGAATGATTTTTACACCTTAATAAATTCAACGTACCTTAATTATATCACAAACATACTTCCGCACATACAATAAAGGTATATTTTATAAGTTTAGTAAATGCAATAAAATTGATACTAAATCCATGTAACTCGTACTATACGAGTGAGCTTTCAAGCTTGCTACGTATTATTGGGTACTGTCACTAGATGGCGCCATCACGGGTCGCGAAAGTTCTATGGAACCACAGGCTCTAAGCATTTGGTTATGTATATTTTTGTGTGATGTGTAATATTGTCTCTAAAATACTACTTTTATATCGAAAAAAACAAAAATACTCTATTTGTTGCCTGGGAAGTCAACGCCATCTGGTGATATCTCAATGTATTACTAAAGGCTGACAGCGTCATAGCCGTGGTAGCTCGGATACTGCATCTACTGGTGTAGCTACGGGACTAAAATTGTATACAGAATTGCCTACATTAGGACGGTACGCTTTTGCTCTATGAGATTGGGTATCTGTACTTGTATTCTTTAATCTGTGATTTAGCTAAATGTTTTGATTTGCAACTCGATTTTGCTTGACCGCTCCGCTCGCTTATAATGCTTGGCGTTCGAGGAGAAGCGATGCGAATATTTGGGTTTTATGAAATAAAGCTCTTGTACATTAATTAATAATAGTATTTGTACAATTTAATTAAGTAAGTAAGTAAGTGATTTATTTGTAAATAGGTTACATGATGGTGGTGGAAAAAGTACAGTGTGGCGCTATGTTTCGCCGATAGGCATACAAATTTAAAATCTAACATGACATTAAAATTCACGATGCTTAAAACTTATATAAGTAGAATAAGCCTATATTACAATTACATTATGTCCCGGATATACATTAAATTCGTAAATAATTTGCAATTTAGTCTACCGTATCCCATTAGTCGGTGCGCCTTCACCACGGGGTCTCCACTCGAGAACCTTTCCGCCCCAACGGCCATCGATCTATCAGGCTTGTAGGTAGACCCCCGACAAGGTAGACCGATGACTCAGGTTGCTCATTTGACCCCTTTCGAAGCGTGTATAACTTATCTCTCTTTTTTAAATTAATAAATGATGATTTCATTACTCCAATTTCAGGAAGATAATTTAGCTGGTTTCCCCTTAATTTTAATAATCAATTTAAATCCATATCTCACCATCCTTAACCCCCTGCCCATGCAACCTCTTCCCATAATCCTTGTTATACTTCAGCAACTTGCTGGTGGACAGCCGGTACACCTGGAACCCCGGTATGCAGAAGCCGTATTCCTCTTTACTCTGCGTGTACTTGCTTTGTTCCTTCTGTATCTTCTCCTCGGTGGCCAGGTGGTCCCAGGTTCTTCGGCCTGGGGACAAGGTTTTGAGTTTATTTTTATTTCTCTAGTTGCGTCAGGAAAAAATGCCTATATTTAAGTATATTTTGCGGACAAACTTGTATACATCCATACTTAAGGCGCCGTAGGTTCATGGTCTTCTCTCCCTCTCACTGAGCATAAGCGTAAGCGAGATGAAAGTGCGTGCTCGGAAGCGCAGATATTATGTTTTTTAATTTTAATGTTTTGGCCGTTTAAATAAATAAAAATGTAAACACTGATTTCTCTCAAACATGATATTGCCCATTTTTAAAAGGAATTTTAATATTTATAGCTTTTGTGCATAATTTGTTACGAATATTTTAAGTGCATTTTTGTGTGTTTTAGACCTATGTTCGTGATTTTTTTCTATCGAGCGAAATTTGCTTAATCGTGTTTCGAAGCACTGATTTCCCTGCAGAAAAGCCTCAAGATTACTATTCGTATTTTTTTGAAACTATATTATTATAAACAGACGCATTATATTGTTTCAAAAACTCTGTTCGCTTAACTTCGCTGAACCTACGGCGCCTTAATATTATAAATGCGAGAGTGTACCTATGTGTTTGTTTGTTTGTTTGTTTGTCCGTCTTTCACGGCAAAACGGAGCGACGAATTGACGTGATTTTTAAGTGGAGATAGTTGAAGGGATGGAGAGTAACATAGGATAGTTTTTATCCCCGTAATCATCCCCTAAGGGGGTGAAATGGGGAGGTAAAAGTTTGTATGGAGCTGCGATATAAACGAGTTCCACGCGGATAGAGTCGCGGGCAGAAGCTAGTAATCAATAAACAAAACATAAATAACACAATAACACGTCAAGACAGCGGCGCGCGGCGCATTTTCTGAGTGAAATAACCGGCCTCGAAACCGCCGGATAAAAACTCATCTTACTAATATCACTAATCACGCATGAACGGCTCGACCGATTTGGATGAAATTTTGCACGAAGATAGTTTATAGACTGGATTAAAATATAGGATAGTTTTTATCCCGGGTCCACGCAGACGAAGTCGCGAGCGCAAGTTAGTGTGTAGACAAAGGTCAATAGTTTATTAGGTGGCATTCTCACCACAAATACACTCGCGGTCAAAGAAACCGGGTCAGTACGAAAATTTGTAATATCTCCTAAAATAATAAAGCTAGGGACATGAATTAAACTGCATATTGTAGATAATTTTATACTGAATTAAATAACATCAAATGGTGGAATCGTAATTCTTTTGTTTAATAAAATTACATAGGAAACAAAAAATCAACCAATTTTACGTACAAAAATAAGCAGTAGGTACTTCACATACAACACAAAAAATAAAAATTAATACTTCGTATTGCCTCCTCGGGCTCTTCTTACAGCTTCTAGACGATTCGGCATGCTGTTTATTAAGTTCTTTATGCGTTCTTGCGGGATATTGTCCCATTCTTCCACTAACGCCTGTTTCAGGTCTCTAAGTGTAGCTGGGGCGGGGTTTCGAGCTCTTACACGCCTCCCAAGCTCGTCCCATACATGCTCAATCGGATTTAAGTCCGGACTCCTCGAGGGCCAGTTCATACAGTTGATACCAACCTCCAAAAAATAATCTCTGACAATTTGAGCTGTGTGTGCCCTGGCGTTGTCATGCATAAACATAGAATTTCCACCCATATTAATTAAGTATGGGCCGACATGCTCATTAAGAATCTCTTCTACATATCTTGCACTCGTTAATGATCCATTTTCTATTAAAACTAACTCCGAGCGACTCTCTGAAGAGATTCCAGCCCAAACCATGACTGACCCACCGCCGAACGCCACTTTTTCCTCAAAACATGCTGGAATAAAACGTTCACCAGGCCGTCTGTAAACTCTTTGCCGCCCGTCATTTGCATAGAGCATAAATCTGGATTCATCGGAAAACAAAATTCTTGCCCAATCTTCGTCACCCCAGTATCTGTGATCGCGGGCATAAAGTCGTCTTGCTGTTCGATGTATTCTTTCAAGTTTTGGGCCATTGGCCGGCCTATGTGGGGTCAAATTTGCTTCTTTGAGCCGCCGCCTGACAGTCCGCTCGCTGATGCCGTCCCTTCGGGTCTCTAAAAGCTGATTTTTCACTTCAACTGCTGTGAGGTGCCGATTTCGGAGCATGGTTGTAACAATAAATCGATCTTCTCTAGCTGTAGTACATCTTGTTTTGCCAGTTCCTGGTCTTCTAAGGTTCTGCCTAGTTTGTAGGTAACGTTGGAGGACTCGCTGCACTGTAGAAAGTGACACACCTGTTCTTCTCGCTGTAATACCTCTGACTTCTTCCTTCTTCTAACATAGTGATGATACGAGTACATTCATCTCGTGTTAGCGGCATGATAGACATTCAAGAATGACCACAAAATAAAACAATGACAGCCTTTTATCATAGTTCTTTGACAGATTGAAAATAATTGCTTAAAAACAAGCAAAAGTAAAACGAACGCAATTTCAAATAAGTACCCAATTGGTCTTTTTTTTTCAATTAAACCTTTTTCCAGTTACTACGTAGAACATTGAAGGTTGGATTTAGAAGGATATTAAATTCTCTATAAAACAGAGTTAGTTTCATGCAGATACGACCAACGATTTACAAAATATTGAGGTTTTCGTCACTGACCCGGTTTCTTTGACCGCGAGTGTAGATTGAGATGAAACTTCTGCGATCTGAAACTATTTTTCACATGTAGTAAATCAATGCCGATTAGACGACCGGTTTAGCCTAATGGGTAGTCCTGCCTACGAAGCTGATGGTCCTAGGTTCGAATCCCAGTAAATATTTGTGTCATGAGCATTACTTATATCTTTCTGCGTCTTGGATGTTTTCGATGTATTTAAGTATTTAATATGTCGTCGTCTAGTACCCATAACCATAATACATGGTTGAGCTTACTACGGGGCTAGATCGGTTTGTGTAAGATCGTCTTCTAATATTTATTTACATGAATAGCACCCTAAGAAACACAAATAGCATTAGGTATAACATGCCACTTTTGGTGTAACACGGAACCTTAAGAATTAATAAACATTTAATATGGTTCAACCGTGAACTTATAGCTGCGCATTACGCTTTTGCCTGTATAATAGCATCATAAAAGCAGGAACGGAATACTACTGTTACGCGATCGGAGTAAGTGCAGATGTCAAAAATGCCTTCTTACAGCCTCTAGCAGCATGGTTCCTTAAGAGCATTTTAGTGGTAGTCAAATATGGTAATTGCTGTATGAAGGAGTAGATTTATACCACTCTAATGCCGCTGCTTAAAAGAGTCACTGTGAACTACTGTACAGCCAACAGTTTTAGAGTGGTGCACACTTAGTGATTTAATGCAAAGATTGCACATATATTGGTTCACTTGAAGTATTATTTACTGCAATAATCGTAATAGAGGAACTGAGGTGAACTCTTGTACTTAATTCAGGATTAAAACGGTTCTTATAGGTTTCTTCTGAATGTCGCCATTTTGCTGCTACGTTAACACCTTAAAAACCTTAAATTGTTTATGTTTTAATCATGATTTCTGCCTTTTTGCTTTTTGAATTACACGTTAAAATTACAGATATTCTAATATGAAACAAAAACTTTGCATAATTGTATACAAGTCACATAAAAATGCATTAGATAATATTTGACCTCTTACTTCTTTCACGATATTGATAATTAAAAACGAGATATTTTCGAGGCGCGTAAAAATTTAGTCATAAATACATATAAACATTCACTTGTAGTAAACTTGCATTCCCAGTTATTTTCACAGGCTGTTACAACTGTACTTACCATAAATACACCACCAGCAGTAAATATACTACCAGCTATTTTACACTTCACACCGCGCGGCCGTTTCTTTATTTTTCGACACCATTGAACGAATGGCAATAATGTAACTCGGCTGACAGGTCTACAAAAAATTACTAGGGAATATTTCAATATTATTCACACGGCTGATGATATAAAGGTATATGTGAACCAAAAGCGTTATTTAAGAGTATATGTTACCTTATCCTACTACTTAGTCTGTATAACAAGACACTCGTATTCTGTTAAACAGCTGATAAACAGCCTTGTGACCCAGAATAGTTCCAATATAGTGCTACTATAATTCTTTTAAGTAGAAATGTGAACTAAATTAGAGAGAAAGGCTGTATAATTTGTGCCCAAATAAGAGTTATATCGGTGTTTACAGCGCTGTTAACACCATTGTAACTCTTTCTTATACAGCTTTGGGTGTTGTGTTACACCAAAAGTGGACTTTTATAATGCTATTTGTGTTTCTTGGGACTCCACGTCCTGTGACACCTCAAGTGCATTTTTAAGTAGGATTTAATTATTTATTTAAACTTTATTGCACAAAACCAAAATAATTCACCAATGGCGGACTTAATGCCAACTGGCATTCTACCTACCTATCTTAACATCCATGATGCACGGCTCCAGCATCCTGCGCACCGCGTCCTCCAGTATGATGTATTCCTGCTCGTGCGTGTTGTACGTGAACCGCCGGCACCCGTAGTACGCGGGCACCAGGGTACCCAGTTCCTTCAGGTCGGGGTGTGAGGAGTTCGCAAGCCGCTCGTAGAAGTGGATCTCGCTTCGCTGGCATTCTTTGATGATTGGCTTTAGGATGGTGCCGTTGTTGCATTGGAGGAGGCCTGAAACAAACAGGTAAACATTCAATTTTAAAATATATCTCTAAAATTAGACCGAATCGAGCAAACTTTCTAAGCTTTTTAGGACAAGTATACACTGTTAGATTATTAGGTGTATAGTTGGTACATCTCTCGGCACATGTGTGTTATGTGTGTGTATTGTGTCAATGGTGCTATGGACTTGCACAGCGTTTCAAATGTTGTTATTAGGTGGTTGCTGATCTAAAACACTAGTAGGTGCATCAGAGCTCTCCGTGTGTCCCGCAACCTGTATCTCATAACTCTGTATCTGTACAGAGTTGAAATGCATGACAAAGGGTCTCGCCGTTTCTTGCTCGACCTTGGGCAAGCCATAGTTAACTCGGTGATTACCCTCCTAACAAATATTGTGATTAGATGGATACTCACCTAGAAAGCGTGCATCAGAGCTCTGTATCATTCTCCACCTTGGGCAACCCGTAGTGCACTTGGTGATTACTCTTCTAACAAATATTGTGATTACATGGTTAACTCGTCTAGAAAATGTGCACCAGAGCTCTCCCTATGTCCGGCAACCTGCTTCTTATAAGCCTGTATCTCTACAGAGTCGAACGGCATGACGAAGGGCCTCGCCGTCTCTTACTCGACCTTGGGCAACCCTTAGTGATTACTTTCCTAGCAAATATACCTATTTAGTAAATGGTTCCTCACCTAGAAAACGTGCATCAGAGCTCTCCCTATGTCCGGCAACCTGCTTCTCATAAGCCTGTATCTCTACAGAGTCGAACGGCATGACGAAGGGCCTCGACGTCTCTTACTCGACCTTGGGCAACCCTTAGTGATTACTTTCCTAGCAAATATACCTATTTAGTAAATGGTTCCTCACCTAGAAAACGTGCATCAGAGCTCTCCCTATGTCCGGCAACCTGCTTCTCATAAGCCTGTATCTCTACAGAGTCGAACGGCATGACGAAGGGCCTCGCCGTCTCCTTCTCGATCTTGGGCAACCCGTAGTGAACTTGGTATATGGAACGAACGCGCCGCAACGGTTGACGGGGCTTGACTTCAGCATTATTCATTTATCTTGACACTGTAACAACATAAGTACCTATATACTCGATCAATAAAACTGATTTTTATCGCGTATTTTGAAAATTAAAATATATTTATTGTAAAATCAGTACATCAGCTTCCTTATTAAGCAAGCAGTTATACATATGGTACATACAGAGTTCACTTATTGATTGATAAGCTTAGTAACGGTATCCTGTGCCCTAACCTAGGTAAACCTGTCTTGTAGGGAACAGGGATGTTCTAATATTATATATGTATCAAGTTGGCCATTCACAAACGCTCTAACAAAATGCCCGATTTTTTTACACCACGTCGGTGGCAAACAGGTGTACAGCCTGATGGTAACCGGTTACCATAGCCTATGGACGTTTGCAACTCCAAGGGCCTCGCATGTTCGTTGCCGACCCTAATTGATGGAACAGCCCCACGCCAAAATCGGTTAATGAATATCAAAACTGTAGCGTTTAAAGATGGTAGTTACCTATATTAGTTTATAGGCAGGAAATATAGGTTTATTGTGAACCATGTCAAATTATGGAAACCAAATTATGTCATCCTCAATTTGTTCTTTCTTAAACACAATGTTTACGTTCACGGGCCACGCAACATCAACGTTTAGTGGGCGTTTGTTGGCGGGTCGATGTGACGAAGACAGACGGGCAACTACGGAGACCCACACTGCGCGTGTGCAACCTTACATACACACACATACATTTTTCGTTTAGGTATGTACAAGGGCCTGATTTACCCACAGAATAATAAGGCTAGAGCCTTAGGGCGCAAGGACCAGAGATGTACAAAATACTTTAAAAAAAGTATTTAAATACAAAATACAAATACTTTTCTAATTTAGTATTTCAAATGCAAAATACAAAATACTTTTGCTTTTTGTATTTAAATACTAAATACAAAATACGTATTTTCAAAATACTTTATTCAAATAAAATACTTTCAAAAAGTAATCGAAACATAATCGAAGTCAATCTCGTTAAAAAGCGAAGCGTAACGTCATGTTGCACAGATAATAACGTTAATTTTGTTTTAACTGTCATTTTGCACATATACTGTCAAAGTTGCAGCGCCTCTAGTGGCCATTTGCCGATTCGCTGACCCATTCACTTGAAAATTTCAGTGGTAAAGGTAATACTTTCGAAACTTATCAGTAATACATACATACATACATACATACATATACTCACACCCGTATCCCATTGGGGTAGGCAGAGACTAAGGAACGCCAAATACTACGGTCCTTACATACTTCTTTCGCTTCGATGACATCCATACATCTTCTCATACACGCTCGTCGGTTGCGGGTACTCCTGACCTGGCCTTTTAACAGTATCGCTGAAATTTGGTCATGATACCCTCGCCTAGGTCGCCCCCTACCGACCCTTCCATCCATCTCCTGGACGTAAATCCTCTTAGTCAGTCTACTTTCACACATCCTCTCAACATGCCCAAATCAGTAATAAAGTATTTATATTTGACAAATATGAAATACATTTCGAAAAGTATTTCAAATAAAATACAAAATACTTGAAAAAAAAAGGATTGAAGTACAAAATATAAAATACGTTATTTTGTATTTGCATTCTAAATACAAGTATGTATTTCAAATAAGTCACAACTCTGAAATTAACTTATGATATGATCGAAGCTTATATTTATATTACATACTTGCCACAATGCCCACAATGACATGTTTTTTGTAGTGCTGTTTATGTACTTACCGGTTTTTTATAAATATATTTTTCTATTTCTGTATTTTTATTTGTCATTTATACATTTACTAGCTTCTGCCCGCGACTCCTGGAACTCGTTTATATCGCGCAGCTCCATACAAACTTTCACCCCCTTAGGTGATGATTTCGGGGATAAAAACTATCCTATGTCCTTCCCCGGGACTCAAACTATCTCGATACCAAATTTCATCGCAATCGGTTCAGCGGTTTAAGCGTGAAGAGGTAACAGACAGACAGACAGACAGACAGACAGACAGACAGACAGACAGACAGACACACTTTCGCATTTATAATATTAGTATGGATACATTCATAATCACTTAAATACGAATCGTTAAAATAACGTATTATTTATTGCCTACACGGCATATTATTTAAATACAATTTGTTTTGGCATTTTTAAAGACATTTCGAGCGAACAACTAAGAAATAATGAAATAGGTGCCAACACTGCAAAACGTAACAGTGACTTTGAGGATTGTCAAGAGGGGTCCCTCATATATAATTGGTCAGGTTTTATATGCGTTTTGTTTCATCTGTCATTTTGCGCATAGACTTTCAAAGCTGCTGCGCCACTAGTGGCCATTTTTTGTTTTTACTGAATCGCGGAATGCTTTAGAAAAATGAAGCTAATAATAAAAAAGTATTTTGTATTTTACAAACCATTTTAAAAATACAAAATACGTCTCGAATAGTATTTCAAATAAAATACAAAATACTTTTAAAAAAAAGTACTTAAGTACAAAATCCAAAATACGTATTTTGTATTTGTATTTTAAATACAAGTATTTCAAATATGTCACAACTCTGGCAAGGACCAAGCAAAGGGTCGGTGGGCCCGGCACTGAGCGATAGTTAGCCTAGGGCGATCAGAACTCTAAATCAGGCTGTGGGTATGTATCGTATTTCGTTTAGGTGTTTAGGAGGAAACTCTGGCGGAAAATTCTGGGACCAATCAGGAAGAAAGACGAGAATTGGCAGCGAGGAAAAATAGGGAGCTGGAACTACCGATGGCCATGCCGAGAAGTCAAGGCAACGCGACCTCGCTGGCTCGGCCTCTGGAGAGGATGGGGGACGATCGTGCAGTGAAGAGAGCGTATGTGGGTCGGCCCAGGTACCGCTGGAGCGACGAAGCCCTCAAAGATCTGACCACCCTTGGGGCATCCAACTGGCGTGAGGTGGCGCAGATAAGGAAGAGTGGCGTTCTCTCGTGTCAGAGGCCGAGTAATAGACGACCAACTTAATGTGTACTTGGAAAGGCCAATTTTCGTACAAATTCGCGAGACGCAACCGCACCGCACGTCGATGTAACATGTAAAGAAGATAGACAGGCAACTACGGAACCCTACACTGCGCGTGGCCCGACACGCACTAGGCCGGTTTTTCTAGTAATACAGTTTTGTGATCATAACCATCACTCTTCATAATGTTTAACCACAAATAATTATGAAAAGTGATTATTATGATATAAATTTTCTGAAATCCAATAATCGAATTTGCTATTTTATATGAACTTTGGTACTTACACTACAACATAATATATTATATTTTATTTTTTAATCTCTATCTTTTTAATCTTCATACAAAGCCACAATATACCTATGTATATTGTGGCTTTGTATGTAATGGTTTATATCCGGAACTACTATAATAGAACTGAAGGACTCATCCTAGCATAAAGTAGCCCGAGGTCCGCTTTAACATCTAATCTTGATTTTGCATAGGCACTAGTTTTACGAAAGCGACTACCATCTGACCTTTCGACCCGGAGCGAAAACTAGACCTTACTGGGATTGGTTTCCTCACGATGTTTTCACCGAAATGCTAATGGTAAATAATGCGTACATAACTTCCGAAAAACTTATTGGTACGAGCCGGGATTCGAACCCACGACCGCCGCTTGACAGCCGCATGCCTGAACCACTACCGTAGCACTGAAGGACTATGTTCAATATTCTAGCCTAGGGCATGTGTTCTCGCCGAAACTCAGTACAGTCAGTGTCATATAGTTAGTAGCAGCGAAGGTAGCCAAATATTTCGGTACACCTCTTTATTACTATAAGAATAAGGGTGCTACTAACTATATGAGGCTGACTTTACAAACTGATACATCAACCGACCATTAGTAGTCGTTGGCTAATAACAAAGAAGGAATGCATAACAATGACGTTATTATTCCTAAAAATCATTAACGTACATCAATGACAGCACAATACTGAATAATGCATAATTTAACATCAAATAACTTAACTTCATATCTAACTACCTATGATGTCCTCTACGGCAAATGACTAAGTAAATACGTACCTACCTGGTTCCTACCTACCTACCTACGTGGTGGTACCTACGTGGTTAGACTACTTGAGCGATAAAATGTATTTCTTGCCTCAAAGTTCCGGAAACTTGTCGTTATTTCCTATATACCTACTACGACCGGTTAGCCTAGTGACGCCGCCTATGAAGCTGGGTTCGAATCCCGGTAAGGGCAAATATTTGTGTGATAAGCATGAATATTTGTGTCTGAGTCATGGATGTTTTCTATGTATTTAAGTATTTATACCTATTATATATATCGTCGTCTAGTACCCATAACACAAGCCTTATTGAGCTTACTATGGGACTAGGTCAATTTGTGTAAGATTGTCCCCTTATATTTATTATTATTTATTATCCAAGACCCGGAAACAAATATTCATGCTCATCACACAAATATTTGCCCTTACCGGGATTCGAAGCCAGGACCTTCAGCTTCGTAGGCAGCGTCACTACCCACCACGCTAACCGGTCGGTAATAATTTTTTTTTGTAAAAAATATCATTTTTGTTACAAGCTTTTATTGCCGACTATAAGGTCAGGGTGGCCAACTCCGTCAGCGGGGCATTTCCGTCAAACGGCGTTTGCGGCTATTCAAACGACAGTACACGCTTACCGACTCGATCGGTAAAGCAGAGAGAAAAATTTATACCCGCAGTCAAAAACAGATGGCGCTGTCTAGCCAGTGAACGGAAAAACCCCGCTTTTAAAGTTTAGTTGCACTCCGAACTCGAACCCGAGTGTAGTGTGCTGTTGTGTTTCGTGACGGTGCGATGAGAAAATGTAAGTTTATGGCTTAGTAAGTATGTTTATTATATAGTTCGATATGCATGTTTGATGGTAGTTTTATTAATTTTCAATTATAATCTGTGGGTGAGAAACTATGAGTGGTTAAATATTGGTATTAACGAAATGATCGAGTAGACAAATACGTCAATTGTGAAACGGGCAAAACCGTCATGTGCCGGAATTTCCCCATTTCATATATTGTCAACCTTTTTGATTTGGCTTACTTAAATAATAACTATGATTGTTATACTATAATTTATTTTCAATGATTCTTAGTTTAATTTGCAGATGAGCAAGTTTATTTTTTCATTTTTGCTTTATTTTTTTATTTGGTATTCAACTCGGAAGACGGAGATTAGTCCTGATTGAAAGTCAGTTGGTACTAAATCTGTTATATGTAAAGGCATTGCAAATCAGATGTATTAGACGTGCGCTACCTACTACATTTGAAGGTATACATTTCTGTGGGACAGGTCTTACCGCTTGTGTGACGTGAGCACGCGTGCGTCTCGCAAGCAGTGTGACTTGTATTAGGAGGGAATACTTAAGATAGCTACGTTTACATTTTCAAACTGTCCAATTTACTTATTAAATACTTATGATTTGAAATTAAAAATATTGTCGCGCCCATAATAACAATGAGTTTGACATTGTACTTCGGACCTTACTCAACAGTGGCGCCAACTGGTGAGCACAAAAACAGTAGCCCATTATTTTAAAAACATGATGTCAGTTGACGGATTTTCCCTAGGGTTTGGGAATTCGTTTTAAAAGGTTTACTATTCCTGATTATAAAAATAGGCCGGAATTGCCCCAAAAAAATACATTTGGCTATACAATCTAAAATAAACCTTAAATTGAGTTCGCTAAAGTTTAGTTTCGATTAAGAGTTCAGCGGTATTTGTTCACTTGACGGATATGTTTGTAATACGTCACGATACAAGAAAAATCGTTGGTTGACGGAATAGCCCTAAACCGTAGGGAAAATCCGTCAACTGACATGTTTTCAAAAACCAGCAGGACTAGCGATTTAATATGAATACATTTATATAGTTAAATAAATGCCCAATCTATTACAGTGATGAGGTTTATTAAAAAGTAAATATCCTCTTAGTTATGACCAGCCAAAGTGAAATTATCAAAAAGTATGACGGAAATGCCCTCATTGACCTTACTTTCTTGCAGTCATTGAGGGGATTTCAATGAACCGAAACACTAGGAGGTTTTCTTGTGTTGTTTATTAGTTACCATGGCCACCTTCTGTCTCCATCGTCAGAGCAGCTTTATGGTACCCTAATATTGCATTTGCCATCTGGATTACACAAGTGCACAAAATGTAAACCCCTAAATTTGACCTGCAAGATGACCTTAACCAACTCAATAACATACATACTAGTATACACTGCAAGTTAAATAAAAGCTTGTAAAAATAGTCTATCCACTTTCGGCATTAGAACTATTTAGAACCCGCTTAATATTATCGTCTTTCCCGAAACTTTTATATATTTTATTTTCCATTTTAATGTATTGTCATCTGATCGACACATGCTTACCAAATTTTAAGTCAACGAAGCACTAAATTGGGTAAACCCGACTTAGGTACACTTCGACAATTTATATATTATTTACAAGTTACAATACGCCTTGTGAAAACCCTACCTAATCAGCAGGTTTTGAAAAAACGGAAGCGTCCTATCAAATTATTGAAATATTCAAGACGAAACGACTTATTTCACTTGACACTTCAATGGCTTTTTCTATGCACAAATTAAATGTAAATCTCACGTAACACTACCACCTTTAAATGTAACAATAAGCAATACTGCTTAAAAAAAAACCATAAGGAAAACTAAATATTACTCATACATGTAATTCAGATGAGACGAAACTTCAGCGAGCTAACTACTCAGCTGACCGTGGGTACAAAACTAAGACAAAACGAAAGAGGAAGATATATTGACTCGCCTCCACTAACTCTTATTTCTTTCATGCATACATTTCAAAATAAACCGTATTTGCCACTAAATAAGGTTGGTATTCGAGAAGATTGCGTTAGAAAGATACGAGATTGTAAGGTGTCGATATTATATCTAATCGTTATGAATCGCGATTGGGTTTATCTTTAGATATGACGGTTTTTACATTCGGATTTAAATAGCATAGTCGTAAATCGAATATAGATTGCGAATTTGCTTAGCTGTTTAAATTTGGGCTTTAAGTGATCGTAATAAGATGTGTTTTAAAACTATTCACATTGTGAAACATAGTCTCAGATCGAATGTGTGAATAACAGAACACGCACGTTAAAGTATCATCAATGAATTGTTTGCGGTTACTAAAGGGTAAATAAGTCACTACATAGTTTACTAGGTAATGTCACCAACGGGAATGAAGTAAACTTGGAAACTCCCATCAGATTTTCATGTGGTTTTCACTAAGGTTTAGCTCTATTCTCGGGCATGATTGCGTGTGCACATACATATAGGCATACTCAGACCATCCTTAATTAATTACATTAGCAAAGCGGTAACAAATTGCAAATTACGTGTAAAATTTACGGTACTTATTGTGTACATTGGAAATTATTTGAAGCGCGCGACAACTTACATAACCTGTTGTTGAAATTTGAATCTTCTAGCTAAGATAGTACGATTGTTATTCAAATGGATTGTTTTGTAGCTTCGCCGCATTGAATAATTTCACGTATAGTCGGAAATGTACCAATTACTAAACCAATTAGGTTAATGATAATACATAGACAACTCGGTTTAATTTTTTTATTTAGTCAACACAAATAACAGCAGGAAAATTCCTTATAATATAATATTATAACATATACATAATATATTATAACAAGTCGAGCTATAAACAACTTAGAAAAGTTGAGAAAGCCCCGACATTTTCATTTCAAAGTCCAATATCTCAAAAACGGCTGAACAGATTTTCATGAAACATGGCTAAGAACACTCGGGATAAAATTATCTATGACACAAAAAAAAACTAAACGAAAATCGGTTCATCCATTTGGGAGCTACGATACCACAGACAGATACACAGATACACAGACAGACACGTTAAACTTATAACACCGCCCTCTTTGCGACGGGGGTTAATAAATTAACAGCAGCTATAAAATTTCATGCTTATAGTTATCCTCTAAGGTCTAGTACATACGTATTGCTACAAATTTACTTTATTAAAAAAAAAACTCCTCGCACAAGCTGAATTTTAATAAGAGATTATGACTAGGTATATGAATTTAATTCAAAATACAATAACTACGATTACTAACAATTGTATTCCTTTACAAATAATACTCGTACTTAAGACTCAAAGCATACCTTTCGGACTCTCTAACGCTCCCGACATCTTTTCATAACTACTTTTCGTACTTATAAACCCCCTCCCCGCTCTTCCTGCCCACCTTCCCCTCAGCGACCAATCCATCCAGCACAGGTATAGGTCGGAACACAGGGTCCCCCGTCGCGTCCAGCATGACGGCCAGTATGGCCTTCTTGTTGTCCAGCCCCGTGAAGTCAGCCAGTTCTAGTGGGCCCATCGGGTAGCCCGCGCCTAGCTTCATGGCTGTGTCTATGTCCCGTGCTGTGGCGTCACCTACAAATTTGGAGTAAAGGTAAGTTTCTTCTTCAATTTACCGCAACAACTTAATTGACATTCTTATTTGCTGCGCCCAATATACATACCGTACATGATGTGATACCTTAGATTATTTTAATACCACCTATATAACCATAATGTGCAATAAATTATTGAGTATTGATTGACACAACATTCACAAGTTTCACAACTATTATATTCATACTAACCATTGTATGGAAAAATAATTGCTGTTTGGTCGTGAAATACTGCGTTTAGCGTTGCGTTTTAGTACATAATTTTCATATATATTGATATTGCATGTGACAGAATCCTATTGGTAATTTTTGATCTACTATTTCACGATTTAAAAATCATATTCTTCTTTCGATATTTTTGTAATTAATTGTGGTCATTTGATGGTTTTGCTATCCATATAATGACACCATGTTACATTTTGAGGAGGACAGTAGCCAATTGTATGACGGATTGGTGTGAGATTTACGTGTCCGCCGTAATGCAACAATTCCATTTATTGAATTGAGAATAATAGGTATATACATTTTGTGGGGAGAGTACCTTATTCAATGTTTTTCCACAAATTGTTCATTGAATACATAAATATGAATGTACTATAAAGTGTCTATCTTGCTGTGACTACGTCACCTGATTAATTTATTACGATAGTCATTCGTTTTCAAAGCGTCGACCGCAGGTATCTATTTGTAATAAATAATCATTGTTTTCGTTCCTATCAGTTAAGTTCAGTGAATGATTATGTAATTGTCATTATCATTAACATTGAAAATATTTACCCCGAGTGATGTCAGAAGAATTATCTATATTTTTTTATATGGCAACAACTATCAAATTAGCAGCCACTTGATAATAAGTACCTACCACGTTTGTATCTACGCATTCCTAGTTACTAGATAGGGAATATTCAAATTATTCGGTGTGGCCCTACTCGCTGGACGGATTGTAATGTAACATTTAAAAGCGCATTTTTTCCATCTCTATACATAATTGATTTTTATTATTCAACTTACCAATGCAAATCAAATAAAAACTCATTAAACGCCCAATACTTTATTATAAAGAAAAATAATATATCAAAAATAAATAGCTTCTGAACAGTCTCTTCAAGGTTAAAGGCACTTGCTTCTGCGATTAATTCTTTGTATAAAAATATATCCGAAATAGTATTTACTGTATAATGCGAATCGTTGACAAATTATCAATAAAACGATTGTAAACAGACAGCTTTTACCACTCATAAACGTATTACGAATTTTAGAGCATGCCTTTTGGACTAAAAACAGCCCCTTATTTCTTGTACTTGTAGAAGCCTTCTCCGGTCTTAATGCCCAGCTTGCCCTCGGCTACCATTTTGTCCATGATTGGGATCGGGCGGAAGACGGGGTCGCCGGTTTGTTCGAACATGGTTTGGAGCGCGAACTTGTTGGTGTCCAGGCCGGTGTAGTCGGCGAGCTCGAAGGGACCCATGGGGTAACCCGCGCCTAACTTCATGCCGATGTCAATGTCTTCTTTTGTGGCGTCACCTGGAAAATAATGGCGTAAATTACATAGGGCGGTTACGAGCTCTCAGAAATATCTGCTAGTGAAATTATAATGTACTATCTGACCGCGCAGCTCCGCCTGCGTATTACAAAGACCTCAGGCAAACCCATCCAGATTTTCTCTTTGGGTATCTACACTAATATTATACAAAAGGAAATTTCACTGAGATTGTAGCTTTGTACGTTTGTATGTAGAGGATAATCTCCGAAACTACCCACAGAATTTGAAAAATCTTTCTTCAGTACATTCAATGGACCTTTAGGATGAACATAGGATATATTGTATTCCGTGGGTTTACTTGCGTTATGTGCAATGCGCGAACAAAGCCGCGCGGGCAACACGTGTATTTATAATGACGTGGTAATGTAAAAACCGTAGGCGTACATTTGTTTTATTTAGTACTGCCATAACACTATAACTAAAGGCATTAATATATATAGTAAAATTATAAGCAGATGATACTTACGTACAGTACATGCAAACATGAAAAACCAGCACACCTAAATTCACCACATAAACATGCTGCAAACATTAGTATGTACAATAGCGTGTTCCACAACTCGACGTATTATTACGAGGTTAGAGAACGAATCTTATTTTTTAATATTCAACTAAAAGAGCAAAAGATCCCTCTGGCTTATGGCTAACATGCCGTCTTAAGTCTTCTTTTTCTTGTTGAAAAGTGTTACAACATTCTAAATGAGTTCTTAGATAATTAATTGTGACTTTCATAATTGTTGCAATATTGAATTAATGTATTAACGACCTTGCAACAAGTTTAATTAATCCATGTTAATTTTTAAAATAGTTATTTTATTGATTATTTATTTATTTAATCATACAAAATGTATACAGTTTGACAGTAAGGAACCAAAGCACTGTACAATTGAAAATTCTTAACATGTAAAACCCGATATCGAAAGAAAAAACATAATATCTAAACATCCATCGTATTGCAGTACCTCAGACAAATATGACAATTATATCTGTCTGTATTAAATTAATCAACACTATTATTAAATAGTGTTGATTAATTTAATTTTAGTATAATTGCGTGGCTTTTTAAAGTCTACATGTGTAAGGCTCTATAACTAATCAATTAATCATGTAACACCACTTGTATACCACATTTAATGGGAAATATCAATTCACTTTCTATGAATGGGCACTATGAGATAACACAATGCAGGCTGCATTTGGGGGAGGCCTATATCCAGCAGTGGACGTCTCTGGGTTTTTTTTTTTTAAATGACAATCAACTTTGTCAGTAGCAGATAACATATACCATCAGCCCTTCCTTTGTGCTAATAGTACCGTAAGACATAGGGATCAGACGACTTTGTTAGCTTCAAATTTCCACCACCGCGAAATCGAGCGTATCTTTGCCCGCAATGCCCATCTTGCCCTCCCCAAGCCGGCTTCATACTTATCTGACGTGATACACACTGATGCGCTTTGATGCCTGTCATATAAGGAGTCGTCACGTCAGAACGCATCAGATGAGTATGAATTAAAAAAAATGTTTATTGTGACAACTACCAGGAAATAAAAATTGTACGAGAGAAAAACCAAATACACAATCCACTTCATTAAACAAGAAAAAAAAAGAAAAACATACAAAACATGCACAAATTAGCATGTGATCTTGTGGTATAGGCAATGGGTACCAGTGTCAGCTTTTTGCTTGATATATGTGCATATATACCAAGCGCTGATTTTCAGACGGGTCCCTTTTTAGACAGGTCGGTCGTTACGCATCCAGGATTCACAAAATTCAGTACCAATTACTGGTCATGTAACAAAATGCGATCGGCGCGTAATCCGTACTACTTAAATTGATGAAACCGATATCGTTCGGTCAGACGACACGTCAGATAAGTATGAATCCGGATGTACCTTACGCCCTCTAAAGACAGAATCCTCTCCTTTTCCCCCACAATCTAAACCTCTTTTAAATTCTCAGCTACTGAGTGAAGAACCACGTAAATTCTTAGTTACTGCACGGACTAGAAGGTGCACCACAAAGCTACATTATCTTTGCCCTGATTATCCATCTTGCCCCACCCCACAAAAAGTCTCCTCAAACTCCCAAAACCACGGTGAAACGAACCTCTCTCATACATCCTCAGTGCCTCAGCGCTGTACGGGCCCAGCAGCCGGTTCACCACGAACCCGGGGGTGTCCTTGCAGGTGATGCAAGTCTTGCCGACGGACTTGCCCCACTCCATCATGGTCTGGTAGGTCTGCTCAGAGATGTGGTCACCCTTGATGACTTCTAGGAGACGCATGATGGGGACGGGGTTGAAGAAGTGAAGGCCGCCGAATCTGAGGGGTGAAAAAGTGATTTTTCTATTTGTTGTATGTTTGAATCCCTATAATAATGTTCTTCATGTCAGTAGAAAGGCGTCCAACCACCACCGCCTCTCAAGTATCCACGCAACAACCGATCTATTGCCGCCCACGTCCAATGGATCTCAACATTCACTAGATGGCACGTCCATTTTTTTTTTATACTCCAGTTGTTTTATTTGGTTAATAAAATCTGATTTATACAGTTACATTACAGCCAAAGGGGCACAAATTCATTGAAAACGAAGCTGACTAACAAGCGTGGCGCTGTTTTGATGATAAGGTCACCGTAGGCCATGGGCGCTTGTAACTTCAGCTTTATCTCATTTTGAGGAAGGTATCTAATAAAGAGAGATAGTGGTCCAACATTGTTTTTTTGGTGCCAATGATTGGGTGGTTTACCCTACCTGTCTTTTCTCTTGATACCCGCACCGATCGCGTTGATAGATATGGAAGAGGTGTTGCTAGCCAGGATCGTATGTTCGGGCGCCAACTGTAACGCAAATAAAAATAAAAAAATTAAACATCATGGAGTTATTATCTGGACGACCAAGTTGCTCGTCTTTTAATAGATTTCTAGTATTTTTTATACTTTTAATAGAGTCCTAGTACTTGAAACGTATTTACAAAAAAAATGCCATAAAGGAGTAATAAAATTACAAACACTATACTTTAAAACTAACTCCAAAATAAAAATTACTACTAAAAATTATTGAGGCATGGTACCTAGGACGCTACAAATTGATACAAGCTTTCTATTAACGTGCAATGTATGTACAGTCGAGGTCATAAATATGTTTACACTTTTGCACCTTATTACAAGGCAATAAGGTGCAAAAGTGTAGACGTATTTATGACCTCGACCGTACCTATGTAAATATTTTTTGTCCGGATGGAATCTTGCAACTCAATTTTGAAGCAGATATTTTCAACCGATGGAGCTGAAATTGTGGGTACAATTCAATATTATGGTACCATCGAGCTGATCTGATGATGGAGACAGAGGGTGGTCATGGAAATTCAGCACTTAACCGACGTAACCCCGTTGAGTTTGGGCTCGTTAGAATCGTCTCAATGAGTAGTAGTATGACGGTATACGGAAAAGTACAGTCGGCACCAAAAGCTTGTACCAAAAATTACATCTTTGACAGAAACTTATTTCATATCACAAAGGGAAATTATATGCTGTATAAAAGGGATAGATAGCATATCTTTTTTGATCTCGTAAGTCCCTATATTGCAATATCATCCAAATCATCAGGATTGTTATAAACGTGGTATTCTAAAGGTGATTAATCACAATGGTTGATATGAAGAAGAAAAGATTTGTTTAAATAAAATTATAACTTCATATTTTTTTACTAATATTACTTTGCTTTTATATCAGTTGAGATAAACCGATAACAGAAAACATACTCAAGATAATGTTAATCCGTGGTAACTTGTTTGATCAAGGGGATCTAGTCAATCAGCGTCATAAATAAATAATCCATATTTACAGCGTTGATCAAATTGGTGTAACTGACGATTTTGTAAGCCTCATAACGCCCAGTGTGCATTGTGCAATATAAAGTACAATACGTTTCACTGAAGCTGTTTAGGAAAGGAATACGCCTGCATTTACTTCGGATTACTGCTTTTCAGTACATTGCAAGTTATATCCTATTATCCTACCCTATAGTATTAACGAGCAATATTTGTATATAATAGTACATTACGTACCTAGGGCGGTGAATTCGTGAATGGCCCAGATCGCAGGTGTTTGTGCCATAAATATGCGATCTGGGGCTTTACGAATTACCGCCCGTGGTGAGTACACAATTTTACGTCTTCATCTGGCCACAATGCGTGTTTTACCGTACGCGCAGCGTGGCCCGTGTTGATTATGTCGGAAGCACGGCGGCCAGCCAAATCAAGGTAGACTATACTAGATTTTCTGTGCCCTCGCCTGGCAGTCCTGCCGATTTCGCTCGTGTAGAGAAAAGCAATGAGGTATTGACATTAACACGTTCGCAACCAAGAACCCGCCTAGCGCCTAGGGCACTCGTAATGTTTGCTCAGATGCCGACTGAGCCCGCTAGGCGGGCAGTAGTATGAACTTACACGGCTAGCGAATTCTGTCTGTTTCTGGTGAATTGTTCCATTTTTAGTCCGGTTGCGAAAGTGTTAACTGCCTAGCATGAACACATTTATAAAGCACTAGCTTCTGCCCGCGACTCCGTCCGCGTGGAACTCGTTTATATCGCAGCTCCATACAAACTTTTACCCCCTTAGGGGATGATTACGGGGATAAAAACACATATCTATTTTTTTTAGAGCGTTTAATGCTTTTATAATTACGATTGCACCTGATGATATGGAAGAATTATGGAACCTTATATGTATGGATGATAGAACGCAATACACTATGCACTTACCTTTGTTCCACTATATCACCTATATATATATATTAAGCTGTACACATGCATACACACACACACACACACACACACACACGCGCACACACACACACACTCATACACGCTCACACACGCAAAGATAATATATAAAAATTAGTTAAGCATAAGTTCTATTGAGACTGACCGTCTCCCTGTATAACTGTATATCTAAGTGCATGATGCTTTGATACGAAACTGAGTCCTGTAACACAGGGGTTCCTAGCTCAGGACACAGGGTCGTGATGTACTGAAATGTTAATTTATCCAATAAACTTTTTTCATTTTCATTTTCATTTTCAGTTACACTATCCCACACCACACCGCCTCCGCTATGAGTGCATTACGCGGCTACTCTTTTTTATTTCTATTTAAATACTTTGTATGTATAACCACAATCACCTTACAACTAGAAAATGAACCGTAAAAAGTCGCATTACCTTACTTTGGCGTTACTGAACATACGTTCTTTAAATACAGGCCGAGATGAGCTCGTTGTATTATTGGACAAACGAGACGTGGATACGTGCGGGGGAAGAAAAATATATACCTAGTATACCGGGCTACGTCTCAAAAAGTAATCCCCGCTCCAGCGGGCAAAAGGGTGGCGGAGTGGGATTTTATATTCGCAGAGCGCGTGTCAAACAACACCCTGAATCGGCACTTGAACAGATGTGGTTAGAGGTACGCGGGTTAGGTAAGTACGCCGTGGGGACTGCCTACCGACCCGAGTCCGTCACAGTGGATACCGCCATTGATGCACTAAGCGAATCATTCGATACGTTCAGTGCATACAGTAGTATCTTTTTACTCACTGATTTTAACATTAATCTTATATCTTTGAATCGACCTAACGCCAGGAAATTGCAGACATTTTTATCGCACAGAAGCCTCGTACAATTGGTGAACGAGCCAACAAGAATCACATGTGACACTGAAACTTTGCTGGACCTTTTCATTACTGATAGTCCAAACGTATGTAAACGTCTACACGTACAACATGGACACAACGTAAGTGACCATGCAATGGTCGTGGCAGAACTGTCGATCGCCAAACCCAAACCGACCCCTCAATACATTTACAAGCGTTTTTTGGACAAAATTGATCTCGAATTATTTAACCAAGATTTACGCAATGTGCCATGGGACGGTATACAAAGGATTGCAAATATTAACCAAAAGGTGGAACTTTTTAACGATTTTATTATAGGACTTTTTGATAAGCATTCGCCAGTTCGCCGTATTCAAGCTAATAGCCGGTCCTACCCATGGATCACAAACAATATTAAAATTATGATGAAACTGAGGGATTCAGCGCAGACCAGGGCTCGAAAATCAAAGGCACAATGCCATAAAAACTACTATAAAGACCTGCGCAATTATACCTACGGTGCACTAGAACGTGAAAAAACAGCCAACCAATAAAAATGTGGACGCACCTTAAGATTTTAGGTGATACAGATAGGGCTCAAATACCGCAGCATTTATGCGACCCGGACGCAGTAAATAATTTCTTCCTAAAGTTACCGGGGAATGCAAACATAGATTGCAGCGTGCAATCATTTTTCGCAAGCAAAATATTTACTAACAAGATTTTCACTATAGCAGAATGTACAGATAGACAAGTTTCTAATATCATCGATTCCATAGAAACCAACGCTAGTGGCCATGACGGAATTTCTATTCAAATGATTTGTCTCACCTTAAGCACGACCCTGCCGATTATTACGCATATCATTAACACATCATTTCATTCTAACATTTTCCCTGATAGCTGGAAAGTCGCCAAAGTCAGACCTATACCCAAGTCGACTAAGACAGAAACACACAAAGATCTTCGCCCCATCAGTTTACTACCACTGCTCTCTAAAATAGCAGAGAAAATAGTTTGTGGACAGCTCACTAAATATTTGGAAGAACATAAATTATTGCCAACTTTACAATCTGGCTTCCGGAGCAAACATGGTACTGCAACTGCCCTGCTCAAAGTCACAAACGACATCATCGCAGCCTCAGATAGCGGCAAGGGCACTATACTTGTATTGCTGGATTTTTCTCGCGCTTTCGACTGCTTAAACCCTGCTCTCCTACTAACGAAAATGGCGTACTATGGAGTATCCAATCCGTCGTGCGAATGGTTTCGATCATTCCTCTCTTCCAGGCAGCAGTTTGTGGAACTTCTGAACGAACACGGAGAAACTGTCACGTCGAGCGTCAAACCTCTCAGTCGAGGCACACCACAGGGATCCATCTTAAGCCCGATACTATTCATCTTATACACGGCAGACCTAGTTAATGTGCACCTATACGCGGATGACACGCAGCTTTATCGCTCGTTTGCACCACAAGACATGACCGTCGCGTTGGGCGAAATAAATATAGAACTTGATGTCGTCGCAGACTGGTCGGTTAGGAATAACCTTGTTTTGAACCCCTCAAAATCCCAGTTTATTGTCATGGGAAGCAAAACACAGCGTTTGGCAATAATTGAACAAAACCCCACAGTAACCATAAGATCTGAACAGGTTCGCCGAGTGGAAAATGTGAAAAATCTTGGTATTACCCTGGACGGCGAAATGCGATACATAGAACATGTTAATACTAAGATAAGGAACGCTTTTTCAGACTAAAATCGCTGTATAGAATTAGGAAGTACCTGGATGAAAGAGTAAGGGAAATACTCATTGAAACTTTAGTCCTGTCACAGCTGAACTACGGCGATGTCGTGTATGGCCCAAGGCTTTTGGAGAAAACCAAAAAATCTATCCAGCGTGTGCAAAATGCATGTACTCGATTCTGCTATGACATACCGAAACGAGACTATATTACGCCACACCTTAACGCCAGAGGAATATTAAATATGTCAAGCCGAAGGCAGATACACCTTGCGAACACCGTACGCAGAGTTATCGAGTTCGAAACGCCGCGATACCTGTTTGATGAGCTGAAGCCGATCAGATCCTCACACAAAAGACCACTGAGAAGCCACAGAGAATTCAAACTTGTTGTTCCGCAACACAACACAGCACTCTACAGAGGGGGTTTTAAATTTGCCGCAGCTAAAATTTGGAATGACCTGCCGCCGCCTTTAAGGCAACCTATGTACTACCTTAAATTTAAAAAATTACTGCGAGCTCATTTCCTCGAACTGCAGAGGCAAATTTAAAACCCACGCAACACACAACACGACACGACACACAAAACAGCAACACATCACACAACAACGAACACACATAACATCACACACACATACATATACAATCGTTATATATACGTAAAATACAGATAGACAAGACGTTTATTAACATTTGTTTTTATTTATAGTATTTATTTATTTATAGTAAGTATCTATTTATTTATAGTATTCTTATACATCTAAACACTTAACACAAGAATAATATGATCGTAGAGCAATCATTTACCAATTTAACATTAAGTACGTGTATAAGATAGACGTAGTGTTACGACCAACCCTGTCCAAGGGACTCGTCTGAAAACCAGCGCAAGGCTTCAAGCCTTGCATATGCTGAGACGAGCACCCATTGCCCAACCTAACGCAATTTAGTATTTTTAGTTTTAATTCTAAGGCATTGTCAAGCTATTTCTTTGTACCTATGTTAAAAGTTATATTTTGTGTATTTTTTTTTGGCAATAAATTAATTTGAATTTGAATTTGAAAAACTATCTTATGTTACTCTCCATCTCTTCAACTATCTCCACTTAAAAAATCACGTCAATTCGTCGCTGCGTTTTGCCGTCAAAGACGGACAAACAAACAAACAAACACATACACTTTCGCATTTATAATATTAGTATGGATATGGATAGTATGGATTCATCCCACTCGGAGTTACAAACATGTTAGTAAAGGAAAACAGCTTTGTGTCCGATATAAGCGTGATTGCTATCCAGGCTGATACACGATATCATGGCCTCCCAACTCGAACAACGTATAATTATTACAAAAAAGAACTCATAGATGGCGACACAGGTACCGAGCGAAACATTTGAACCAGTAATCGTGAAGATAGAATGATTTGTACACCTTAATAAATTCAACGTACCTTAATTATATCGCAAACATCCTTCCGTACATAAAATAAAGGTAAATTGTATAAGTTTAGTAAATGCAATGAAATTGGTACTACATCCATGTAACTCGTACTATACGTGTGAGTTAAGTAAGTTTGCTACACGTATTATTGGGTACTGTCACTAGATGGCGCCATCACTGGTCGCGAAAGTTCTATGGAACCACAGGCTCCAAGCGTTTGGTTATGTATAATGTTGTGTGATGTGTAATATTGTCTCGAAAATACTACTTTTATATCAAAAAAATCAAAAATACTCTATTTGTTGCCCGGGAAGTCAATGCCATCTGGTGATATCTCAATGTATTACTAAAACTATCAGGTAGGCTGACAGCGTCATAGCCGTGGTAGCTCGGATACTGCATCTACTGGTGTAGCTACAGGACTAAAATTGTATACAGAATTGCCTACATTAGGACGGTACGCTTTTGCTCTATGAGATTGGGTATCTGTACTTGTATTCTTTAATCTGTGACGATATACAGGGTGAAAAAAACTGCACAAATTGAGATATGGTTTTAACTAGTATTAGTTAAGGATACGTATTTTTTTTTCTAAATTATTAAACTTGAGAGGTAACGACGGCCAAAAGATTCCTTAAAACGAACATTCATGGACTCACTATTCTACTGTGAAAACCGGTGAGTTAAAAAATCAATTTTGGAACAAACGAGAACCCCCCCATCTTACACTTTCGTATACCCGCCGCCGCCTAACTACATAATACAATTATTATTTTAAGCCAGTTGTTCACGTTAGGTTAGACTGCGCCGTTAAGGGTCCATCCGTTGTCCTGCAAGGCAGTTCTGTAGAGAGAGCAATTTGGTTCAATGAGATAGCAATATTGTTTCTCATTCTAGCCGGCAGGATAACGTTAGGCTAACAGTGAAGAGGATGCGATGTCATCTCGCTCTAAAAGAAACTGCGTCCTGCACGTCCATCATGAAACGGCCGCGA
This sequence comes from Epinotia ramella, assembly GCA_947578815.1. Lineage (NCBI taxonomy): Eukaryota > Metazoa > Arthropoda > Insecta > Lepidoptera > Tortricidae > Epinotia > Epinotia ramella. Next base: position 1,936,222 of record OX388217.1, read on the forward strand.
CATACTCTCGATTTTTCTCGCACTATCCGTCTCTCTCTTATTAGAACACTTAGAACAAGAGGCATAGTGCGAGAAAAATCGAGAGTATGTCGCGGCCGTCTCTTGATAGACGTGCTGGGCGCCGTTTTATGAATGCCTGTAGGTATAAGCGGAAGGTATTTTCTTTTTCTCTTGTTTTCTATTGTGCTTTTATAAAACGGCCCGTTGTAAAATTTCAATGTCTTGTAGCAGCCGTCACACGTACATACCAAATCCCGCACAGCCCACGGCGTGATTTTAGCCTGCGATACGTGCTGCAATGTTATCCCTATCTCGCTCTTTCTAATAACTTCATACCACTCTTTATGATAGTGTTGATTTGAGTTTTATTTCATACAAACGAATAGTCGTGAAGTCGTTAATGTATGATAACAAACTAACAAGAAATAAATACATTATCACGAACGTTGAAAGTAGTACAGTCGGCATCACATAGTTAGTAGCAGCCAAAGTAGCCAAATATATCGGAACACGTCTTTATTACTATAGGAGTAAGGAAGTGTTACGATATATTTGACTACTTTGGCTGCTACTAACTATGTGATGCTGGCTGTACTTGAAAGTAAGGTGTCCAAAAGTTTTGTTTTTTGAGCAGGAAAAATTATAAAAAATAAGAAAATAAACTTGTATCTCATTTGAATGTGAATCGTTATATTAATGATATCAAGAGAAATGGAAAGACGAATGCCGTTCAAACCCACCTAACTCTGCTGCACTAAACTATGACCCAATCCGTTAGCAGTATGGCTTTTCGGCCCCGAGAAGGGAATGGTCCCGATTAAATAGGCTTCGCACTGAGCATGGACTATGCGGGATTACATCTACAAGTGTGGGTGGCGCGACACCAGCGTGCCACTGTGGTGCGCCAGTGCAGACCGTCCATCACATAATAAATGACTGGCCACACCGGAAATTCACTGGGGACTCTCTGAATTTGCTCTCCAATGATGTCAATGCAGTCCAATGGGTGAAGAATTTAGATATTTGTTTGTAGTTACATAATTTTTTAGTATAATTTAAGTATTTTTTTGACCTTGAAGCGACTGCATATGTATATGCCATACGAATAAATAAATAAATTCATATCAAAATATGCGCACTTATTTAAAAGTAATACTAACAATTACACGGTTCAACTCACGTATTCAATGTCACTACGGGCGACATGTTTCGAACTCTTCGCCCGTAGTGACATTGAATACGTGAGTTGAATAATTGTTAGTATTATTTCAACATGTCTCACGAAAGTTTAAATTCGATTATTTAAAAGTCATCCTAGGTCTTACCAAGTCCAGCTTATTGAAAAGCTCCTGCTTGACGTCCAACTTCTCGACAATGGCCTCGATGATCAGATCAGCGTTCACTCCATCCTCAACCTTCGTGGACACCTGGAGAATGTATATAATATGATTCTAATCATCATCACAACTTTATTACCAGTAACGTCAGTTCTTCCGTTATTACCACAGTCCATCTGCCGTCCGTTCTTTCGTTTTGTTTTATCTTAATAAATTGTTTTGTATAAATCCATATCCATACTAATATTATAAATGGGTAAGTGTATGTGTGTGTTTGTTTGTCCGTCTTTCACGGCAAAACGGAGCGACGAATTGACGTAATTTTTTAAGTGGAGATAGTTGAAGGAATGGAGAGTGACATAGGCTACTTTTTGTCTCTTTCTAACCCCCCACTTCCCTGAAATGGGGGGTGAAAGTTTGTATGGAGCTACGATATAAACGAGTTCCACGCGTACGGAGTCGCGGGCAGAAGCTAGTAAATTATATTTGTAGTAATGGTAAGTTTGTCTGAAGAAGACGCAGTCGGAGACTACGGATTTAGCATGAAGGAAAAAAATATAATGATAAAAGCAGACTTCAAAGCGTTTTATACAAAAAATATACTTATACGCTTATACTAAATAATACTACTTATACGCTGACTTGTCGGGAAAGCCGACTATCCGGCCTCATTTGTAGTCGGCGACTAGTCGGCTAAATGTGCCGATTAGTCGGCACTTTATGGATCACAGGAAAACGAGACATAGAATAAGTAAACTGCCATTAATACTAACAAACACACGGTTCAACTCACGTATTCAATGTCACTACGGGCAACATGTTAAAAATGTGTGTTAATGTGTTAAATTCTATTAAACTGCCATTTTTTACCATTCGTTTCATATTTTACTCAAATACAGATTTATTATCACATTTAGGGTTTGCAATATTCGTCCAATTTCAGTATTCGAATAATACGAATACTTCGATTTCCAATATTCGAATATTCGAATATTTCGAATAAAACGAATATTTTTGAAAATAAAAGAAAATAATTATTCAAGTTGTGTAATTGTTGTTACAATTCAAAAATATCAACATTTATGGTCGATGATAACAGTTAAACTTCTAAAATAATGATTACTAAATTAATCACAGCTGTTAAAATACAATTTTACCTTCTTTATTTAAGTTACAATAAAAACAAATCAATAATGAGCACTTTTCCGTGCATGTGTAATTGTGTAGGTTGTGTAATGATATGAATATCAACTTTTTCGCGAGAATCGCGAGCAACAAAATTATTTTTTTATAAAAAATCAACAGGTACTTACTAAACTATATAACTACCTAACAAAAAAAACTAATTTTACATGTTATCTAATTGTAAAATATCTGCCTGGTAAAATTTAAAAATATAGAACTTTTGTGGTATTTTCTTAAAATTTGCCAGTATTACTTTGCATTATAATAATTAAACTTTTGAGATAAATCACAGCACAGTTAAAATATAATATTACTTTGTGCATTACAAGTAACAGTAAAATTTAATCAGTAATAAACAAACTTTTTCCATGTGTAATAAAAACTGTTAGCATAACGTATTACGTATATGAATACGTACAAAGACAACAATTTTCATGATGGGTTTAGTATTAGTAAACAGACTCACCATAACTGAATCTTATGGTACCTAATGGTTCTATCTGAGGCTCTAGTATAAGTTTTACCGAAACAAAACTTTACGATCGCGTTTGCGTTTTAGCCTCAGTTTGTATGGGATTTGACAGCTAAACGCATACGCGGTCGTAACGTTTTGTTTCGGTAAAACTTATACTAGAGCCTCTGGTGAAGCTGCCAGAAAGCAAATGTCAAAATGGTATCTTTAATCTGATTCTAAAATAAAATTAATTAATGAAATATTACTTTGTTTACATAAATATACTTTAAATAAATATGCAGGTATAAGACAAAACAGTATGTAGCTGCCTTATTAAACTTTCACGAAATAATGGTTCTGTAAGTTCTGTTGAGGCCTTTCCTAATAACCGCTTATTATAGTTTGATTTTGGCAAGAGTAGAAAATAATATGTTATATGTCTTAAGCTGCAAACGCACAGAGAGCGGTGGCGGGGCGGCGCGGTGCGGTGCGGAGGCGGTACCGGTTGTAATGTTCGAGCTAATATGAAAGGATCCGCACAGAAAACCGCGCCGCGCCGCGCCGCTCTGTGCGGATCCTTTCATATTAGCTCGAACATTACAACCGGTACCGCCTCCGCGCCGCACCGCGCCGCTCCGCCACCGCTGTCAGTGCGTTTCGGCCTTTAGATTAAAGCTTTTTTAAAATATTTAAATCTATTTCCACGGAATTGTTAATGTGGAGGGTATTTCCAGCATTTTATTTAAGATATTCGCGAAGGTAAATAATTTCAGAAATAAATATGCACTATTCGTAATATTCGTTTTATTCGAATAATGAATGTTGCCGAATTCGAATAATATTTGTGGCGAATAATTCGAATTCTCGAATATTCGAATATTCGAATTGCAAACCCTAATCACATTTGGTACTTTGAACGCATGCAGACAGCGCGACGGCATAGCGCAACGAAGTTTCCCGATTGCACCCGAAATTAGCCAAAGTCCATGATCGGCCTAGCCGACTAGTCGGCCTTCTAGACTGCCGACTAGTCAGTTAGTCGGCCAAACCCATAGTCGGCCCATCTCTAATTATGACTGTATAGTATATGTTGCAATAGATTCTGAAATAACTTTTTATCTATAGCCATTTTGGGTAACTTCCTTTGCTTAGTTATTCCTACTACTGAGTTTACTTATTGCTGAGATAAATAATATTATCTTTTATAATATAGAAAACTCCCGTAAGTCTCAGACATATTAAAGTACTAGCTGATGCCCGCGGCTTCACCCGCGTGGTTATAGAAAAAAGGAACATATTGAATTTTTCCATGGAAATTAGATGTTTTCCCGCTGGAAAAAGTAGCCTATGTCACTCTCCAGCTTCCAAACTGTCTCCATACAAAAAATCACATCAATATGACGCTCTGTTGCGACGTGCAAGACGGACAAACAAACACACACTTTCTCATTTATAATATTAGTCAGGATAATGAACAGGGTCACTCACGTACAAGTATATGAGGTTGAATATCTCTGACATGTTTTGTGGTGGAACAGTTTTCTGAATGCACAGAAGTTCAAAGTTCATAGACTAACCTTAATTCTGCTGATGGAATCCTGGACGAACCCATCCACTTTTGCCTTGTCATCCTTATGGAGTTTCTTGGCAACTCGGGTCAGGTTCTGCTGGATGGACTTCTGAGCCTTCTCCAGCAGTTCCGGCTGCAGATCCACAATTGTCACATTCTGACCCGCCTGGGCTGCAACCTTCGTAAACCATTATTTTTAATACAGGTCACATTGGAGTACCTTACTTAAAACATTAAAGTAATCAAGTTCATAGTAATATCATATGGACATTATTTTATAAGAAGCTGTGTGCTGCATATCTAGTGCTACAATATGATAACTAAATTCAGATAAGTCTAATAATAACTAACTTATCAGAAGTACACATGGAGTACCACAATGCAAGTCACTTTAAACTTGTTTTTGGTAAGGCAGTCAATGTACAAAGTTAATTAGCATATTTAAAAGTCATTTAACATACCTGAGCGATACCAGATCCCATGAGCCCTCCGCCGACTACGGTGACTGTTTTCACTGCATTTAAAGATGATGAGCTCGAAAAGGCTCTCGTAAGTACAGATAATTTGTTCATTTTGATGTTCACAGCGAGAGAAAGCCGGTACAACTGAACTGAACTGACGCTAATACTAAGGGAAGGGGGGCGAACTCGCTTGTCATAAAAGTTAATTCAGTCTGAAGTTCACCCACGATAACAACTCTAAAACGATATCTTGTTTGTCGTAAAGCCGAATTATAGATAACAGCCACTTACCTGCCATTAAACCATTGCAGCGGCGACGAGTGCGTCAAATAACACATTTTTAGGCACTATATAAATTAGAAATATAAAAATAATTAGATAAATTAATTTTATTTTTATTGAAAAATCGTGTTTTTATTTTGATAGGTCGTCGTACTAAATTGCGTTCCGTTCTTCGTACACATGCGGACTCGATAAATGTTATCAAACCACAGAAGTAGTTGAAGGATTAGTTGAAATAAGTAAATTAATGCACTTTTTGTAGTACATAATCTATGAATTGCACAAAAAAATATTTTTGCCCTGAAACACATATACGAATACGAATCACGCCATGCGTGCAACAAAGCGCTAACGTCACTGTGACAGCGTTGTGGCAGAGCCGTTCTAAACGTGTGTATATCGCATTTGCTTTTATTTCATGGCAAATAATTGGAATGAGGGTTTTTATTAAAACTGATTAAAACGGAAGATAAGCTAATTTGTTGTATTGCGCTTTATTAAAAAGACATAAAAAGCTAGCTAGATTGCTTTTTTTTTTAATTACCATTTTTATAGCTTATAAAAGTTCAATTTGTGTAGGTTTCCGAACGCACTGCCAACCTGCCACTTGCGACCGAACTTCAGCCGGGCTCGGGCTGAGTTGATGTTGATTTGGAGTTGATCAAGAAAAGTTGAACTTTGGAACCAACTTTTTTTCATTCATTAAGTTTACTTACTCGGTTGGAACAATAAACGCCCTTGTAGGGTAAACTTTGTAAAAACTACTTCTCATATCTATAATGATTCAATTCGGAGTAATTGCAAGGAACTTCTCCAGTTCTTCGGCAGTACAGGCTGCAGTGAAGAATGTCACCGTTATCGGGGGCGGCTTGATGGGCTCCGGCATCGCTCAGGTAGGGGAGTTAAATATTATAGTACCTGTTACTCTGTGGTTACTTTTACACCTGTTGAATTCATATCAGCCAGTATTTTTGGAATAGTTTTTGCCAAATTACCTGTTGTTTTGTAATTATATTTTGTAACTTTTTTTTAATGTCATACATATACTTTCTTAATTGTAAAAAATCTGAAAACATTGTAGGTATTAGAAATTGCTAGTAAAATGGTAACAATAGAAATACTATATATAGCTAGTAAAATGGTAACTAAGAAGCTGAGAGTGATATGTATAATATGTATCCATCCTAATATTATAAATGGGAAAGTGTGTCTGTCTGTTATCTCTTCACGCTTAAACCACTGAACCGCTGATGACTTTTTCAAGTTCAAGTTTATTTGTTCCTTCAGCTGTCAACACGGCGAATCCTCAAACATATCAAGGGTCGGCAACGCCCATGTTACTCCTTTGGGGTTGCATGCGTCTATAGGCTGCGGTGTCCGCTTACCATCAGGCGGGCCGTACGCTTGTTTGCCACCGTCGTTGTATAAAAGTCCCAGGGAATAACACAGGATAGTTTTTATCCCATAAATCATTTCCTAAGGGGGTGAAAATTTGTAAGGAGCTATGATTCCACACGGGTTTCATCCCATAAATCATTTCCTAAGGGGGTGAAAAATTGTAAGGAGCTATGATTCCACACGGGTTTCATCCCATAAATCATTTCCTAAGGGGGTGAAAATTTGTAAGGAGCTATGATTCCACATGGGTTTCATCCCATAAATCATTTCCTAAGGGGGTGAAAATTTGTAAGGAGCTATGATTCCACACGGGTTTCATCCCATAAATCATTTCCTAAGGGGGTGAAAATTTGTAAGGAGCTATGATTCCACACGGGTTTCATCCCATAAATCATTTCCTAAGAGGGTGAAAATTTTTAAGGAGCTATGATTCCACACGGGTTTTATCCCGTAAATCATTTCCTAAGGGAGTGAAAATTTGTATGGAGCTATGAGATATATGATAGATTTTATGACAGTCCAAATTTCACCTTTTAAGTATAATTTTTAATTTCCTCGCATGATGCATTGTAAAATTTTGTATGATACACGTGTGGATTGGTAATTCCCAACTCGTGTCATACATAGGTCATCGTCACTCTTTGGTAATTAGTAATTACCAGAGCTCGGATAGGGTGAGCTGTTTTGAGAGTTTGCATTACATGGACATACCTGTCAATGGTATTTGTCCAAAGTGTAATTTAATTAGGTACCTTACTTTGTTGAATTATATCTATACTTAAGTCGATATCAAACGTAAGAAGAAATACGTTGAAAATAGTAAATATAGAAAAACTGAGTTCTTTTACACAGAAACTTTATAATAAATTAAAAATCGTAGAGAGTACTCTTTTTGCAATGCATTATCATTATAGTTTAATCATAATCAATTAAAGTTTCGTTTTGTTTTAATATTTATTTTCAGGGTGTATCCATATTCATATTAACGCATGACATTAATGACATAAGAATAGCTCACCCTGTCCGAGCTCTGGTAATTACCTACTTTCCGCACTTGTATCATAATAGTTATTTAGGATACAAGTGCCGAAAATAGGAAATTCGCAACGAGTGGTGATAAATGAAAACACGACCGAAGGGAGAGTTTTAAATCGACACGAGTTGCGAATTACCTATTCGCACGTGTATCGTACAACGTTTTACTGTACATATGGCTCTTTAAAGTTTCGACATATGCACGAAAAGTGCTCTTTTCCGCACTAGTGCGGGAAAGTAGCACCATATGTACTGTAAATAACTATTATTGTACACCTCCATAGTAACACGGAACTTTCGTACAGAAAACGGTGAATATAAGAGCAGAGGCAAACATCAGATGGAGTACACATAGTTGTTAATGTTTACTTTTCAGGTAGCAGCTCAAGCTGGTCAGAATGTGATCCTCGTCGACGTCAGCTCCGATGTTCTCGCCAAGGCCCAGAAGTCCATTGGGGGCAACCTCGGCCGTGTTGCCAAGAAGACATTTAAGGACAACCCAGCTGAAGGGGAGAAGTTCGTCAAGGAGTCTCTAGCGAGGATCAAGACGGCCACTGACCCGGCAGAGGCTGCAAAGAGTGCGGACTTGGTTGTGGAGGCCATTGTTGAGAATATGGATGTGAAACATAAGCTGTTTAAGCAGCTGGATGGGGTAATTGTTATTTTTATTTACTTTATTCTGCTTTTGCAATATCACTACTATTAAGTGAGATTGTTATGTCAAAACTTCGTATGGTTTTAAATTCTTTTTAAATTTAATTAACTCTGCTTTTGCAAAATCAAGTCACTGGTTTAATTCTTACCAACTTCTTTATAATAAAAAAACGATTTATATTTCAATATTAGTAAGCATTCAATTTTACTGTAATGAAACACTTAAGGGGATGCCTTGATTCGAGTCGACCAAGCCCAAGGGGCTCTGTCAAGGGACAGAGACACGCATATGCCTTCCGCGCACGAGAAAAAGAGATACAACACTCTTCGGGAATGGCTTTTTTGGACAAATTTCGATAAATACCTAACTTAGTGAAGTTTTATTTATATTTAATTGAGTGAGATTTTAGATGAGATAAAATACTATACTACTAACTTGTTTGTGTCGTAAAATAATGTATTGTTTGAGTAGGCTGAGTAAAAAAAGGAAAATAAAGACCTCACTTTGGATTTTTTTCTATTGAGGAAATTTTAGGCACACATGCATCAATTAGAATCATATATCTGAAAATCAGACCTTATTGTTTCTTAATCTAGTCTGAACAGCGTTTCAAAGCATGCGATAATTTCCAATGCACCCCCTTAATCCTATTTAGTTACTTTATCTTTTAAGGCTGCTAAATGGCCTAATTGGAAGGCTATGTTTTTCATAACAATTTTTTCACTGGCCCATTGAATTGCAGGTAGCTCCCGCACACACCATTTTCGCGTCCAACACGTCTTCTCTCTCCATCAACGAGATCGCGGCGGTCGTCAACAGGAAAGACAAGTAAGGACCAGGGACCAAAGTATGAGGGGAAATGCCCTTGTACTTCATCATGTTAGCCAATAGATGTCCACTGCTGGACATAGACGTCCCCTAAACCAGTACCGGATTAAGACTACTTGCCCTAAGCAAGCCCCGCCCGTGGCGCCCCCTATCTATAAGCAATTTTTTTTGTGGCCCCCCTGATGCCCTTCAAAATATGTGATGTCCTAACCAAGCAGTCCTAAGCAGTGTTTGGAGCAGCCCAACTGGGGAAGTACCCTCCGCCTTGCAGAAGACTACAGCCATAATAACATTACTAATTGCTCTGTAGTAGCGTTGTGTTCCTGGAGGTGAGCAAGGTCGCCAGAGCTCTCGAGGATGCGTTGTGTTGAGAGCGAGGGAATTTGTTCCTTCAGCTCTCAACACAGCGAATCCTAAAACATCAAGGGTCGGCAACGCCTATGTTACTCCTTTGGAGTTGCATGCGTCTGTAGGCTGGGGTGTCCGCTTACCATCAGGCGGGCCGTACGCTTATTTGCCACCGTCGTTGTATAAAAAAAAAAGTGCAGTTGTTTATGGGCTAGTCCGGCACTGCCAAAGAGTGCCAAAGTGATCTGTCCTGCCCCACTCGCCATCAGTCCGCCTTGTGGGCGGTCTACCCACGCTCCGGTACGTGCTCGCTCGAGAACCTTTCTGCACCTATGGCCATCATAGTTCTACATATGTATTATCCTTGGAATCAAGTCATAGAGTACATCTGGCTGTCTGTCAATTTACAGCAGCCTGACAAGACTGCGTGAGCACATAGCACGTAGAACTGATGGCCGTTGGGGTGGAAAGTTTCTCGAGTGGCGACCATGTACCGGAAGGCGCGGCGTGGGTAGGCCAGGCCCCCCACAAGGTGGACTGATGACCTGGTAAAGGTGGCGGGAGTCCGCTGGATGCGGGTGGCGCAGGACCGGTCACTTTGGCACTCTTTGGGGGAGGCCTATGTCCAGTAGTGGACGTTTTTCGGCTGATACGATGATGATGATGATGAGTTGATGACAAGACTGGCTTCCCACGAGGCAGCTTGACCACGTGACGTGCAATGTCTCCACTGCCACTTATTACGTTGTAACTTGTAACTACCCACCGCTCCCCAGGTTCGGTGGTCTCCACTTCTTCAACCCCGTCCCCGTCATGCGGCTGCTCGAGGTGGTCCGCGGCGACGCGACCTCCGAGCAGAGCTACCAGACCATGATGGAGTGGGGCAAGGCCGTCGGCAAGACCTGCATCACCTGCAAGGACACCCCCGGGTTCGTGGTCAACCGGCTGCTCGTGCCGTACATCGCGGAGGCTATCCGGCTATATCAGAGAGGTGAGCTTATTTATTTATTTAAATGTTCATAGACGTGTGCAGTACCACAAATATAAGTTACATCGGCAATCTTCGCCCACGCCGACGAGTGCTGACAAGTACCGAGTGAAATCGAACGTATGACCATTTCAATAAAGACCTTGTTGCACTATATGTAAGGTACAATATGCAATGACAGGTGAACTCGTGCTTTCCCGCTCATGGCGCCAGACAAAATGGCGGGCGCCGAAGCTGCCAGGCTTCGTGATCCTTTTAGTCATACCATCCATTTCTACTCAGAGCAGCTGCCATGAAACGGAAACGAAGTTCGTTCGTGTCTCTTACTGTCGCTCGAATACGGGTGTAGACTCGAAAATTATTATTACACCAAAAGAAAGAAGGCAAAAAATATGCCTAGTGACGAAAATCCCGTTCAGATATCTCAAAACCGTTTTGATATTGCTTGTTAGAGAGAGAAAACGCAAACAGTTTGTGACGTCACAAACTGCGAGGCTGCTGCAGAGCGCGTCGTCATATGAAGTTGCGTTTTGCGAAAAAGGGACAGACCCCTTCTTAAAACTTTGGACACTTATAACTTCGTGATTATTTAAAAGGTTAAAGGCGTTGCTTATTTCTCCATTTGACTAATCCTTTTTCGAGAAGATACGACATTATTGATTATTTTATTTATAAGTAGTGTCTACACCCCTATTGTCCAGTGCGACAAAGGACACAAACAAACTTCGTTTTATACCCTGAAAGTCCATTTCTCCGCATACCCTAATTCATAATTCATTTATTACATAGTTATCATGTGGTACAAATAGAATAGAATAGAAATAGTTTATTGCCACAATAAAAGAAAAAAATAACATAATTAAAACTTAAACTTAACAATCAATTTAATTAAAAGGCAAAGGGTTCCAGTCTCAGCGTGTGCTGGGCAGAGACGCCCAGCGCTGGTTTTCAGACTGGACCGAAAAGAAAAGAAAAGAAAAACTTAACACTAGAACGGTCGGATGCAATGAACTTCGATCCTAATATACAAACTGTGCTCGCATGAGGTAGGTACATATGAGTATTTGGCCTATCTGACAAAGAATAACTAAAAACAAAAAAAATAACTATACATAGTGCTTATTATCTAACATATATATTTATATTTGTTTGACTTTCCTAATAGCTAATAGTGGCCCTGGAATGCAAATTTCATGTGCTCTGCCCACCCCTCTTAGGGATAAAGACGTGTAGGTATGTATGCATGTACTAATAACTACTGTTTAGGTATAACAAGTGCGTGTATGAGTGTATCATGAGAGGATAGGTAGAGGTACCAGTCACACACATCCATTAAATTAAATTAACCGCATTCTGGCACTTATGTTCGAGGCATGAGATTAGATGCTTATTTATCATTTTATTATGCTGTTGAAATTATTGTTATTTTTTTTTCCATATCTCGGGACCATGGGGTCCCGGACTTTTGGGAGGCATGCATGGGGCCGAAGCCAACAGCGCAGAGGCCCTTTAAGGGGCTACCCGAGGTTTTCATCGATTTTTGACAAGTTTTGAATCGTATCTACTACTTTTGCACTACAGATAGAATCATAAATCAAACGCCTATCGGTTCTTCAATCTTTTATCTCCATTTTGACAGACCGGATTTTGAAACAAATTAATACTTAATTTTGTATGATTTTTTTAAACATTGTCTAAAAAAACACTTATTTCGCATCTCTATTGACGTGAAAGATCTAACATATACGAAATCTACAAATTTGGGTTCGTCTATGACGTCTCTAAAAACTGGCAGAGGGTTTTAATTTTAAACCAATTAACACAAAAGTTATGGCCAGAAAACCAGTTTTTTGGCCTAAAATTGTTCAACTTTGATGCCAAATATCTCGAAAACAATGAAGTTTGAAGTAAATATGGGATACTATATTGCTTAAAGCCGTTGTTGTTAATATAATAAGCTACAAAAAACATTAGAAAACTAAGGGATTCAGATCGAAGGTCATTGGCGTATGGGAGCCTCTTAAAACAAAAATAATATAAAGCGGAAAGGGATACACGTGGCGCATACCATCTCCGAGCACACAACATGATACACCCGATGATGGTCCCCGCCAGGTGCAAATTTCATTGCAGTGCAACTCTGTACTGCGATGGAAACTAAGGTCATGGGTTATTGGGTTGAATGGTGGGTGGTCTGGACAATGGGTTATGGGAGGAGACTAGCGGACACCTGCCGTGACAATTAGTTTATTGTTACCATTATTAAACCCTGAAACCCTGAACCTTTTCAACAGGTGACGCCTCGGCCAAAGACATCGACATCGCCATGAAGCTCGGCGCAGGTTACCCGATGGGTCCCCTCGAGCTGGCCGACTACGTGGGGCTCGACACCAACAAGTTCATCCTGGACGGGTGGCACAAGAAGTACCCTCGAGAGACCCTCTTCAACCCCATACCCGCGCTCGACAAGCTCGTGGGCAAGGGCAGGCTGGGAGTCAAGGCAGGCGAGGGCTTCTATAAGTACGACAAGAAATGAGGCTTCGAACAGCACCCGAGCATGCTGTGTTGGGAGCGAGGGTCTTGACCTGTTCCCATTTGTTCCTGCCTATGATCCCCTCATTTTACCGGCAAACGTTTCATTGAATGCTTTGTGTTAAAGCTAAGCTAATTATGTATTTATAGTTCCCGTCAAACAACTTGAACATGCGGGACGAAGTGGGGGGGCAGCTCGCACGTACAATTCGCCTCTGCGCAGGCAAGGTCATTTGCTCAAGTTGTTTGGCGGGAATTGTACCTACCTTTACCTTTACCTTAACAACTGTGAACGTTAATTTCCCAGGGGTTACAAAAAGGCGAGAACAAATGGGAATAGCCCCCTGTCTCCGTCAACACAGCAAATCCTCAAATCAATCAGTCGGCAGCGCGCGTGTGATTCTTCTGTCGCAAGCGTCCATAGGCGACGGTGTCTGTTTACCACCAGGCAGGCCGTATGCTCGTTTGCCACTGTCATAGTATAAAGAAATTCATAGTAAAAATCATGTTGAGTATTGTGTCGTAGTAACCTGTCGTAAAACAGACACTTATTTCAAAAGCCTATTATAAGATAAACTATTACATCATGTATTCGTACTGCACGTATCATGGGACTATCACGATAATTATCGTGATAATAACAGATGGATAATTATCGATTGATAATAACAAGAAATTACGCTCGTGAAAGTGAACTGCGGCGCTACCACGAACTTCGAAAGTAAGTTCGGGTATTTCCATCTCTATCACACTCCCTTACTCGAGTGACAAGGATGCATGTATTACGAACTTCGACTTTCAAAGTTCGTGGTAGCGCCGCTGTATTCGAAGTATTCTAACGTGTATTTCCGCACTTGCGTCTATCCGAACGCACGAAGTGTCAACGTGACGTGCCGCGCCGTGGGGATTCCCCTTACAAGAAAAAATTAGTTCGGATTATGCAAAGTTGAGCGAACTCAAGTGTCATTGGTTCTTATACTGGTGATAATTATCGGATAAATATCAAGAAGCGTAATTATCTTGATAATTTCGAACCCTGCCGGGACATACTCTCGATTTCTCTCGCACTATACCTCTTGTTCTAAGTGTTCTAATAAGAGAGAGAAGGATAGTGCGAGAAAAATCGAGAGCTCAGACGTGCTGCACTAAAAATCTATCAATAATAAATAAATATCTTTTTTACTGTAGTAATGTAAATTTATAATGAAATTATAATATTGTATACTGTTTTGAAAATATTTTATTTCGTCGACTTTTTTCCGCCAGTTCTTCTCAAGGCAGAGGTTTTCTTTCCGAACCGAATTTATCGACATTCATAGGTGCATGTAATATGGCTAAATTGAAGAATAAATAACTTTGATTTTGTGAATAGTTTTTATGAGTGTAAGTGAGATCAATAAAATATTGTTTTTTTTTAAACGAGTTTTATTATATCGCTTTTACTATCTATATTTACTCTATACATCTTTGGAATGTCAGCGTGTATGTAGGGGAAATCTCCGAAACTACTCATCTGATTTTAAATATTCCACCAGTATAGAGAATTGGGATGGACTTAGGTTATATTTTATCCTGTGGCTGTGCCTGGCCCCTTTGTAATATAATATGCGAGCAACCGCAGATAAAACGGAATTAAGTAGATGGAGCAAAATATTCTAGAATATGGGCAATAACTGAAAGGCCATGCGGTGGGGCTAAACGGTCCACAAGAATAAGACAAAGTTGTTCACATTTGCGGTATACTCTTGGCTCGTCTCAGTCGTTTTTTGTCAAGTTCTTAAATTCGTCCCTTTCTGCTTTCGTCACCCATTCTTCATTCGTCACTTTCGATATTTGGCTATTTCTTATTCCGGCTTAGTTCGGTATTCGTCAACATTGTCTTTGGGTATGGTCGAGGTTAGTTTATGTTGTTTTTAGACTCACTCTTTATTTGTCCTGTCGTTTTTGGTACTATTCTAAGTTCTTATTTTTCTTATATCGCCTCTTTTGGAATTTACATCTTTCTTTGTTGGACACATTCTCTATTAATCTCGTTCGATATTCGTCCCATTCGCTATTCGTTAATATCAGGAGGAAATGAAAACATGAAGTTTCTTGTTTATGGCTTCCTTCGTTACTACCATATGCTACGCTAGGAAAAGACAAACAACAAATATGACCAAAGATGACAAAGGCTTCCAGTGAAAGTGACGAATGCAGAATAAGATGAATTAAGAACTTGTCAAAAATCGAATAGGACCAACAACGAATGTGCCGTGAAAAAAAATACGAATAACGAGTGAGTCTGAAAACAACATAGACTATCATTGAACATGCCTAAAGACGATGTTGACGAATACCGAACTAAGCCGGAATAAGAAATAGCCAAATATAGAAAGTGACGAATGAAGAATGGGTGACGAAAGCAGAAAGTGACGAATTTAAGAACTTGACAAAAAACGACTGAGACGAGCCAAGAGTATACCAAATTTGCCGCTTTGGCATTGTTTTACGCCTGATGAGAAGATATGTTAGGCACAATATTGAAACAACACTAGAATAAAAAGTATAACTTTAATACAAATATTTCAATACTTATTCCCTATTCACTAAGGTATTTTAATACATAATGAATTAATGATGATCTCATACCTTTTTCATATTTGAAAAGATCAAAGATTTCTCAGATTTTTTTCTATTCCCGGTCAGTTAGGAGATGCCCGAGTCTCATATTTAATAAAAAGTCTATAGTCCACTAGTCTCAAGAGTACAAGATCTAGACTTCAGGCGCCCATTCACGAAGTCTTGTAACATAGTAATACAAACCCACTTTCTAATTAAAAAGAGACTTCAGCTTATATTACAAGTTATAGTTGCTATTATTGAATATGACCATTATGCATATAAAACCGTCATTGCATTTTGAGTTTTGATATTAAAATCGTTTTTGAAGGAATAACCGTGGTATAGAACTCGGCCAAGTCTAATAATTTTAAGTAATCGGCGCGAAGGGCTGTCGGCATATTGGCAACACTGGGCGAGCATGGGCTACCGAGGAAAGTCAAAGGGGTGGAGCTTGCGATCCAGTACTGTGATCTTGTTTTTGCGCCGTGCAGCCTGCAGCTGTCCACACGGGCCGCAATCACGCGGCGGACTGCATGACGGACTGCCATGGTCGCCCGTGGGGATGCGCCTAATAACGACTGGCCATTTCACCTGTGCTGCCTGTGTACTGTAGCTTCATGAAACAGCTCTCAGAGACCACAGAAGTCACCGTGTACAAGTATTGTCCTACAGGTCGTAGTCGTCATCCTCACGCTTGCGTTTCATGGCGCCGGGCTCGGCCGGGTCTATCTCCATCTTCACGGTCTGTGTGGACGGTCCGGCGGTCACGCGGACCGCTGGCTTTGCCACTACCTAAAAGAAAAAAAAAGCATGTTGTAGCAAAGCGTTGCGGTGGCGTGGCGATGTATACTCCGATTGCTAATTCAAGATAAAAAAATCAACTATAGGCAGACTAACTCAGTCCTCGCCTGCTCGGCGCGCGGGAGCGGAGGTAGGACGATAACGGGGACTGAGTAAAGCAGTCTACCTATAATGTATTGTCATTGAAAAAAGATGTTCACATACTACCAGTGATTTAATAAACAATTTGAATCAAGTGCCGGAATTATACTACTAAAATAAATACAATTTCGTCAATGTTGACAGATCCATGCTAGATATTTTGGTCTTCAATTAGCAATTGGACTGTAGCTTCATTTGAACTCTTTTATACAAATTAAAATACAAGTAATGTGATTGACTATATTTTTACCCGTCTATGTCTGTATTTTTGCCTGTCTTGTGTACAATAAAGTATTTACATACAATATGTAAATGTTCATGGAGTCTGATGGAGAGCAACACAAATCAATATTAGACCACAGCAGAATGTCATCTTGGTCATATTTGGAGCAGCTCAACTGGGGAAGTACCCTAGAGAAGACATAACACCACAAGTGGGGGGACTTCGCAATGCCAGCAGCCATGGGCTATGGTGTCTGCTTACCGTCAGGCAGGCTGTTTGCTTGTTTGCCATCATCATAGTATTAAAAAAAACATGATAAATAAAAGAGAATCCCTCACCTTACTGCCTGAAGTGAATTTAAGCACAGGTTTAGGCACAACGCTAGGTTTAGCCGAGGACACATTGACTATAGCACCGCCCGGCCGCTTCACCACCACATTCTGCTGGTTTCCACCCTTGGAGGATGTGATAGTCTTGATGGTAGGGGCGGGGATGGACGGTTTTGCGACCACCTTCTTGAATGCTGGCCGGAGGCGGTAGTTGCATGCTGATAGGCAGTAGCTGAAAACATTGAGAAAATGAGTAAGTAAATATCAATATGCATTGTTAACCCCCAACGCAAAGAGAACGGTGTTATAAGTTTAACGTGTCTGTGTATCTGTCTGTGGTATCGTAGCTCCCAAATGGATGGACCAATTTGAATTCGGTTTTTTTTGTGTCCTAGATAATTTTATCCCAAGTGTCCTTAGCAATGTTTGATGAAAATCTGTTCAGCCATTTTTGAGATATTGGACTTTGAAATGAAAATGTCGGGGGTTTTCAACTTTTCTAAGTTGTAGTTTTTCTTTCACAGGTTATTTACAGCTGGTATTGACCCTGCCCTCATGGAGGTCCTGGGTTCGAACCCAGTCAGGGCACTGTCAAGAACAAAAATATTTGATCCTGAGTTGAGGATGTTTTCTATGCATTTAAACACCCATTCTCAGTATGTATATCATCGTCTGTTACCTGTAGCACAACCTTAACTTGGTTTGGGACTAGTTAATTTGTGTAACATTGTCCCGAAATATTAATTTATTTAATAATATATAGTGTAAACAACTCACCGGTCAGGAGGCAGCCGTAAACCGCAGTGTGGTTTTATCAACGGCAGCGGATTGACATTCTTCACTCTAGCGATCTCCAACAACACTTCCCTCGGCGGCGGACTAGTGAACGACTTATCTAACTGCAGCTGCACCGCCAACCTCACATCCTCGATATCTATCGACTTCTTCTTAGCGTGGTTAGCGAAGACACGCGCGTCGTCCAAAATCGAGGTCACGTATCGATATGAGAACTCAAGAAGCTGGTTCACGACTCTAGGCTCGTAATCTGTGATCCCGACTTCCTTCATGATCGACATGATCACTTGAGCGTCTTTTGGTATGTGTTTGGTTTGGTTGTTGGATTTTGATTTGTCCTTTTCTGACATTGTGGACGTTTAAAATTGGCTTTTGGTATGTAAGATTTAGGTGAATAGCTTGTGTTATTGGTGTGACAGTTTTAATTACATACGTAGAGATAATAGTATCACAATACGCTTGCCACTCCACACCCTGAACCTGAACAATATATTTTGACATTTGGTAATTGGTTGACACTGACAGTAGAGATACTTTTTTTTCTATACAAGCTACAACACAGACTTTAGTGTTGCAGTGTCATAAAATACTACTACTTTGGTATAAAAATGCAGTTTTGTAAAACGTACATTTATAATGGCGTGTTTATAGATGTTATTCTAAGATTCAAGAATCAACTTACAAACTTTTCACCCTGTTGTAATTTTATGAAGCATTAATTTTGTTTTTTGTAGGATTTCTTTTCAATAATAATAGAGCAAGTATAAATTAACCAAATAAATAACCAACATAATATGTATGTTTATTGATTACTTTTCATTATTTTATTTTCGGTTTGCCACCTACTAAAATTGAAAAATATGTATGTAAGCAAAGTCAAAAAATCTATAATTTTCTGCCTTAGCTTGGTTGTAGCTTTATGAACTCGGTAACGCACATGGACAACATATACCAGCTTGCAACATCCAATATTTTTTTCATTGATTTGAAAATCAGATTTTTTATAAATTTTGATTTGAAAATCCAGTAGTATGCATCAAAATATTGAAAAACATTTTTTTTTGTCGAACAGCTACTTACAAGTATTATTTTCCCCTCACTGCCTCGGAAAGCCGTCTTTTGTCCTTTAAAACCAGTGGGCAAAAACACTTTTGCTTGTTGCCTTCATCAGGCGCTGGGTCTCAAAATGTATGGGAAAACTAAAATCCGACTCATACTTGACCAAAATTCTACTTGATATTACTTACGTTATTATTACTATTGAAAAAATTTAAAATAATATTATTTATATTAACTAAAGTTGTTTTGCATGTTGCACTTTCCTCGCTACAGTGAGGTGAAAAGTTTTGTGTTACACACGGGGGCAAATTTATTTGACTTCTCGTATGTTGAAACACTTGCTACGCTCAGGATTCTAATTTAGAACTAATCGCTTCGCTCGTGGTTCAACTATAGAATCCTTTCGCTTGCTCGCGTTTCAATTCCACACTCGCGGGTAAAATACAACTTTGCACCCTTGTATAGCAAATAACTATTGCATCTTAAGATCTACTTAAGAAGATTGTTAAGAAGCTTACTGGGGAAACACTAAATCAAACAAATATTGTATAATAACCATTTTGATTTTATTCAGTTAAAATATGAAATAACTTACGTGTACAGTAAAAATAAGTGGTTTTAGATAGTCATCGAAGTGTTAACTCAAGTATGTATACCGCTAGAAGCCACGCGGCTCGCGTCTCAACATGCGACTACCTTACTTCTTGTTTACCAAGTGTACTAAAATACATTCTAATGATTACATTATTGTAATTTGTATTAGGTACATTTTAACATATAAATGGACAATTTGGACGTACAGTTGTGAACTTTATAACTAGAATAGTGACAAACGCAATGTCCTATAGATGTTCTTCACTTTCGTTCCATTTAGACTATAGATTTATTTATTTATTTACAGGTTTATTCTTAATATTAAATACTTTTTGTAATTGTATACTTTCACATAGTTTCAATATTTTTCGCTTTATGATAAACGTGAATTGGGAACCTGCGTTACATATTGTCAATACATTTACAAATTACGCACCTCGTTACCTTTATTAACGTTACTCAGAATTCCCTCATACTTCAAACATCCTCAGCCCCTACTGTTAAATACTTACAACTCCGCGAAGCATGGTCTAAAATGGGATATTTTATTTCAAGTTAAAAGTATAAGGGCCAAGTCGGGAAGGTCAAAAGTATTGACAATATCTTAGCCCTATTTGCTCTATTATAGGTAACACAATTGACCTTATTTAACACTTTAATTACTTTATTCTTGTCTCACACGCGTTAATGTACAGTCTTATAATTTTGTGTAACCTATAATTCCATGGAACCAAAGTAAAGTAACATTGTACGAAGCGGAGCAATCGCTACGTCGTCAACAAACAAGACTATTGAGTTGTTCGTGATATGTTTTACGGCCGAAATTAATTAAGGTAACTGACGCACGACCGCTCGAAGAATACGAAAGTAATTACAATGTATTATTGCTTTTGTATCATTAATGGTTATACAAACTGACGTTACGTCTCGAACTCTGTTGCCGTCCAGCGTTACTCTATAGCTAGTAAATTGTGCTATTCGCTGAAACCACCCGATAAGACTATCATCATTCTTTATTATCCTTAATTTATATTATATCACCTAGTGAGGTTTCAAACAATACCCTACGACGCCCTCACACGTTAAGCCACGCTGAATAAAAAAAACATGCTTCACTATGGTAACGCTCGATACATACAGCCGGCATAATTTAAAACGATTGCGTGATGATTTACGTATTTTTTTCAGTCCTCGGCCGCAACGTGTGAGGTGACCTATAAAATACTACTTAGGTAGAAATGTACTTATTGAACTACTTTCAATATTCAATACAGTCAATACAATATTATCAACAACTTAACTAGGGACTAATTACGAAAAACTATGAACATCACAAAATCCCAAGTAACTTGACGCAGTTTATGGCTAAGAACAAAACATACACGTTCCGAATCACACGTTCACATTCACAATTGCAAATTCTTAGAAAACCTCGTCGGCGATGGTGTATACGGTTAGGAATGGCACTGCGGTATTATTATTATGTTTAACATCTTTGTTGAAGTATTGGTGGTATGGAAATATGTAGAGCAATTTGCAAGAGTGATGAGTTTGCGTAATCAACATGAAAATATCTAAAACACGTAAAAACATACGAAACAATACGACAACACAGATCAAGCTCAACTTTTAAGGTTAATATTATTTTTTATTTCATCATTCTATTCCAATATTTTAGTATATTATAATATAAATAAAAAATAAGTTCATTGACAAAAATATTGCACGATTTTACATTTTTAGGAAATCACATCTGTGGTCAATTATGTTATGTATTCCCATACAAAAATATCCAAACATATCAAAGTCAGTCCACAAGCTGAAAATCACCAACTTTCATTTAGCATTTCGCAAAAGGCACTCCTTAATGCAAATTAACGGCAGAATTTAGAAACAAGGGATCGGGCGGGTAGGAACCAATGTAAAATTGTTGAGCTTAAGATTATAAAGCATTTTTACAATGTCTGTAACATAAAATACTTACCTATACTAGTATTATCATAGGATTATTACAGGAAGAAACTACAAGGAATAGCAAGATGACAACCGGTTTTTCAAAACAAACAAACGGGTACTTAATAGGTTACAAACTTACTCAACTAATCTACAGATTATTATTTGTTACGCTGCCTAATAAATCTTTGATGACGTCTCTGAGACATTCACACTCTGTACACAGGAGTGTGAATGAGTCAAATCGATTTACTTTACTTTGCACTTAATTTCATTCCGTCGAGTATTGCACATAACATTCCCACAATAAATATATACATGTATCCAGTTAGTTATTGTATGTAATAACAGGTTATATTCGATCACATGAGTTTCCCGCCGGGGCGACAGCGACACCGACCGACGTCGCCTCGCCTGTAGAAAATTGTCCTTGCACTATACTCGTGGATTAGAACTCGGCGGTTAATTCGGTTCAAACCTGTAAAGTAATTTAATATTTTTTTTAATTTTGTTACAATTACAAAACACGAACTTAATGCCTTGAGGCATTATACCAGTCTACCTAGTAGAACCCATTAGACCAAACAGAAAACAATCATAGCAGGTGCGGGATAAGATAACGACACAGATATATAGAAAATATAAATTATTATGGCGCAAAATATATTGCTGATTCACACGAAAATGGAAGATCTAAGTTCGTACATCATCATTTGTTAGTCATTCGAGCGATAATGACGGCGATATTTTTTTTTAGTAGTTTTCATTCCTAGGCTGACAACCCTTTGGACGAAATATCAATACGGGTGTAGACTCGAAAATTATAATTACTCATAAAGAAAGAAGGCAAAAAATATGCCTCGTGACGAAAATCCCATTCAGATATCTCAAAGAATTACGAAGCTACAACCGTTTTAATATTGCTTGTTAGAGAGAGAAAACGCTCGCAGTTAGTGACTTAACAATCTGCGAGCGTCATAGTAAATGACAATCGTTTCATACGAGTATGCAGGTGCGTTTTGCGGAAAAGGTGTCCCTTTTCCGCAAAACGAACTCTTAAAACTTTGGACGCGTTGCTTTTTTCTCCATTTGACTACATTTTTAATTATTTTATTTAGTGTCTACATCCCTATGTCGATCGTTATCGCAGGTGGCGGGAAAAGCGGGAAAATGCAGATATTTATTTATTTTATTACATAGTTTTATCATTTTAGTCGATTCCGATTTCGACTTTGAGCTAACTAAAGGATGAAATAGTAGATTGTACAACAAGTGCATAAAACGCACCATTTTACGGGAGACATTTATCCATGGATATAAAATCGAGTGTAAAATGGGTTTTATGGACGAATTGTACACTCTACTTTTCACTTCGATTGCGAAATGAACTGAAAATCTTTTTTCATGAAGTTTTAATGTGACTTTGGCTGTTGGTATCCTTGCCTTGGTCTTAGAATACTAACGAAACATAAAAAAATAAATAAATAAAGAGTTTGTTCTATGAAGTTAAAGTTGCTCGTGTGGCTGTTGGGCCGATTGCCTTGGTCTTCGACGAAGATTTTACTTTAGGCTCTAGAGCATAAAAAGCGACTTTATGTCGCCTACGCACAGCATAAATACGAACTTTTAGAGCATGAAAAATGAAAAATGAATTAAGCTGGTAGGTACGCGCACCTATGTGTTAATTTAAGTCTGCGTGTCGAAATTTTAAGTGTGAGCAGCGAGTCGTTAGCTGAGAGGCTGAGATGAAGCGAAGGTGAGCGTCGTTCAGTTAATTAGGTACAGGAAGGTCCTACGAGTATGTACCTCGAGAATGCTTGCCCTTGATATAATCAGATATGTTTTTTGAGCTCTTGAGGTCAGACTCTTAGAGTGTTTTAGGACAGGGCAACAGCAATAATACATTGATTCCAAGATTAACTAAACGGGACTTAATGACGTAAATTAATGTAGTAATTTACCGCGACATTCCAAATGTAGAGCAATATCATTGTTCGCGAGATTGGCGAAAGCGAATCGTTATCAATATAAAACAAAGTTAGCAGCGGTACCGGTACGTAGGCTTCCATTCCTTCCCAGGGGGGTATTTCAAAATTGGGCGCCCTAGGCTAGCCCTAGGCATTAGCTTTTATGTGCATGGCGTGTTTGCCTGTAATTGGGTGAATACTCAAGCAATCTAATCTTAAAAGCTAATGCTTACAAAATATTTAAATAAATAAGGCCGCAGCACGTCTGACGTATTCAAAGATGTATTTCAGAAGACAAGTTAACAACTACCACCAAATATGACATAAAAATAACTAGATATTTTTGATTGCCCCCGAGTTCAATGGCCGCGCGATCAGCTGTAGGTACACCACTATGTACTACATATGTACAATAGGTACAGTCGGAGAAATGGAATCAGCACGGGTTTATTTACCCTCGGGCCATGTAGGCCATTTGTTTATTTAGTTTAATCTTATTTATTGGGGAAAAACAGAAATAGAAATATACAGTTATTTACAAAGGAAAAATAAGTTATACTTAAATATTTAAAATCTATTTCCTAAGGCGTTCCCACTAGGTTTATACATATTAATTTCCAATATAGTTACAATGCCATCGGAACAAAACAAAGAAGTTACGTTTTTAATTAAGTATTTAGTATTACACCTGTCGGCAATCCTAAATAAATAAATAAATCCCAGTTTTTCCCGTGGTTTCAAGTTAGGGAGTACGCAGAATGCATTTTTTTAAAACATTTTAACCAATCATAAGGCAGCGCGTTTGCGCGGGTAAAATATTCAACGCCCATTGGCTGAAATTTTGCGCACGACGCCGGCAGCTTCGGCGCCCGCCATTTTGTCTGGCGCCATGATCGGGAAAGCACGAGTTCATCTGTCATTGCATATTGTACCTTACATATAGTGCGACAAGGTCTTTATTGAAATGGTCATACGTTCGATTGAATTCGGTAGTTGTCAGCACTCGTCGGCGTGGAGGAAGATAGCCGGTGTAAGTAATATTAGTGGTACTGTAGGTACTGTAGTACTGTAGTAGTGTACCCCACACCGACCTATGTGGTGAGCGCGGGCTGCGGGTGGTCGGGCGGCGGCTGGTGCGGCGGCGGCGGCGGCGGCGCGGCGTACTCCACCACCTCCTGGTAGATGAGGCTCTTCCACTGCTCCACCGTGTGCTCGCGCTCGTCCACCGAGTGGTCGTACGAGGCGGGCGCCGGCTAGGGACCAGAAAACATCTTACGTTACAATCCCTCGTTACGTTCACGATTCAATACAACGCCCTCGCCGTAAATATACTATTTTGCTCCCTAGTGACCCAATAGTTATTTGTTATACAAGGGTGCAAAGTTGTATTTTATCCGCGAATGTGGAATTGAAATACGAGCAAGCGAAAGGATTCTATTGTTGAACCACGAGCGAAGCGACATTTGCACCCGTGTGTAACACAAAACTTTTCACCTCACTGCAGGGAGGAAAGTGCAACATGCCAAACAACTTTAGTTAATTTAAATAATAATATTGTTTTAACAGTAGGTAATAATGACGTAAGTAATTTCAAGTAGAATTTTGGCCAAGTGCGAGTCGGATTTTAGTTTTCCCATACATTTTGAGACCCAGCGCCTGATAATGGGAATAAGCAATTCTTTAAAAGTTCTTAAATATTTATTATGTTTTTTAGTATTTGTTGTTATAGCAGCAACAGTAATACATCATCTGTGTTTTTTTTTATTATGAGCGTTTTACCTTTTGTTATCTGTCAAAAGCTACTTAAACACGGTCAAATTACTTTCCCCACTAGTGGATAAAATTCGTTTTTGCCCACTGGTTTTAAAGTATAGAAGACGGCTTTCCGAGGCAGAGGCAGACACAAGGGAGCAAAATAGTATATTTACGGCGAGGGCAGTGTATTGAATCCTGAATGTTAATGCCCGAGACGAAGATAATTTTGCTACCGAGTGACACATACTATGTTTCACACCGACTATGAAGAAAATAAAAAAAGATCTTGTTAAAATGACTTAACAAGTTTTAACAAATTTTCTTATACTTTATTACTCATTTTTTAATATTACGAAAAATTCATAAATTTTCATATAACGTTGTTAAAGTAAAAACTTGAAATATGTTCGTTTTTAATCGATTACAATGAAATTACAATCGTCTATTTTATTAATATCTGTGTTCAATAGGCACATTGCGTAAATGCTACATGCCAATGAACAAATTAAAAAAGTAGCTTGAACAGAAAAGTAGCATTTTGATCCCTCTCGTCGTGTAGCAAAGCTTACTTTTCCGAATGAAAGGTGTGAAAATAACTATTAATACCTCGATCGCAACTAGTGGAATAGAAAACGAAATTTAGCTGCTGGAGCTTAACAAAAGTAAAGTATGATGTTTGAATGTCCCGTACCGCGTTGACCTCGCCCTCGTCGTACCACACGTTGATGTAGGGGTGCAGCAGCGCCTCGTCCACGGAGATGCGGCGCTCGGGGTCGATGACCAGCATGCGCGACAGCAGGTCGCGCGCCTGCGACGCCTGCAGGAACCGAGCATGCCAGATGCCATAAGCGGGTCGGTTTTAAAGAGGCACTGGGCGGGAGTTAAAGCGTCCTTACCAGACTCTACTCAACTTGCCTCATATTACAACGTGATTTCTTAACCGTCTTAGAGCCAAAGCCCCCTTAAAGTATCCAAAACGTACTAATCATTCGTGAAAAAAAAATGTACTGGTTAAGTTTATAGTAATAAAAGGTAATTAAGTTTGAAAAATCCTGTATGGCGCGCGGTGCGAAGTTCATTCACCCGGTTAGAGTTCGTAAGTACCTATCTACATAAGATGGCGGCTAGCGGTCACTGCGGTCACTCGGCTGGATGATTCAAATTAATATTAATACAAAAAAAACAATATTAATACATTAAAAAAAATACTTAAAAAAAACCTTT
Organism: Epinotia ramella; assembly: GCA_947578815.1. Classification (NCBI taxonomy): domain Eukaryota; kingdom Metazoa; phylum Arthropoda; class Insecta; order Lepidoptera; family Tortricidae; genus Epinotia; species Epinotia ramella. Next base: position 1,962,740 of record OX388217.1, read on the forward strand.
TTTAAAGTTCTTTTTAATGTATACATTAACTGGGCTACGGCTCTAAGACGGTTAAAAAACCAACCTGTATAGCTGTGGTAGTAACAGAGAAGCTAAATACACGCCTGAGGTCCTAAATCTCGTTATAAGCGGATCCATGGGTTTGGGTTCTAAGGGGATGGGCATCGGAGTCCGTACCAAAGTCTAACCTCAGCGGGCCCAAGCTCACCAAATGGTGGCATTGTGCCGAACCGAAATTCTGGATCCGCAACTGCCTCACGTTATAGCTTAGCCGCTGTGACAGTTACAGAGACGCTATATACTTACACACCATCCTATTTTTGGGCATCCTATCCCACTACGTAGACGTTTTTGTCAAATACTTGTCTTTGGTAATGTAAGGTACTAAACACATATTAGGCAATAGAGCTTGGTTAAGTTTTATGAATAAGGGGGTAAGCGGTCGTTCCTTGCGCGTTAGTGTAACACGCAGGGGATATGGATGAGGACCAAATTATTGGCCATTAGTTAGCCTATTTAGTCGGTAGTTAACATATTATACAAACTGAAGAAGTGAAAAAAGTTCCGTTGTGACAAAAAAATACCATAGAATTAGAATTAAAGAACAGTATACCTTGAGCCGGTTATGCTCGTTGCTGTCGGACGGGAACAGGATGTCCGGGAAGAGCCGCTCGAAGCTGTAGCCGGCGTACCGCGGGCGGTTCTCCACATAGTTCCTCACGGTGGGCTGCAGGCGCGCCATGAACGCCGCCGACGGCGTGCCCAGTTGCTCTGGAGGATTATGATTTGGGCATCATTTTAAAGTTTAAACGGTCCTTCTCAGGCGGAACTAATTTATGTGGATAATCGCATTTGTGTGGTTTACGGAATACAAATTTTTAAATGTCAAAGGGAGTTTTATCCCTTACATTTAGAACACCCGGTTTGATAAAATTGGGGTCTATTACTTACCATGAAGTGTAATTTTTAAGATGTTTCAGGAATCTTCTATTTTATAGAACAAGGCCAACCTTGCCCATTACCATTATTGTTATAATATTGAGACAATGGCACCTACCTATAATTTTGTTCCACTGGTCGATGTGGTCGGTGCCCGGGAAGAGCACGCCGCCGCGGATCATCTCGCCCATGATGCAGCCCACGGACCAGATGTCCACGTTCTCTGTATAGCCCATGCCTAGGATCACCTGGAACACAAACACATCATCATGAACTAGCCGAAAGACTTCTAGGCCCCCCAAAGAGTGCCACAATGACCGGTCCACCCGCATCCCGCGCACTCCGGCGACCTTTACCAGGTGATGAGTCCAGCGGTCAAGTAAATATGTCAGGGTATTAACGATTGAAGATTGCATACCGGAAAGGACAGGCACTCCGATACAACGCAACTTTGTATAAAATGCAGGGACTAATTCCGGACCGTCAACTGGAGAGAGACGGCATTGGACAGGGAAGCCTTGCGATCTTTATATTGTCCGAGGCCAAGATCCACTTTGGGTCGTTGTGCCGTGGGTCGAACTTGTGAACGTTGGTAGTGTTTGGGAGCTCTGAGCACACTTAGAATTAAAACTCCGCTGGCGCGACTTAAAACCTCCGTGATGCAAGCTCTGATCAAGCGAGGTGTTGCGCGGAGCGGGAGCGTAAACATATGTCGTTGAAGCGTACACGTTAAGTTTCGTCCACAAACGCCCTTCAACCGCCACTGACTGATGAACCACAAAAAGTGAAGTTAATATCCTTCCCTTTATTATGAAGTAAGTAGCTGAAAATTGCGAGTAACGTTTACATTTAAAAAGTTAAGAGAATTATGAAATGACCTCAGGCGCGCGGTAATACCGCGTGACGACGTACGGCGTCATCATGAAGGTGGTGCCGGCGGTGCGCGCCAGCCCGAAGTCCAGGATCTTCAGCGTGCAGTCGCTCTTCACCACGATGTTCGACGGCTTCAGATCCTGGGATAGAACAACAAATATCCTTAATGTCTGCTATAGATGATGGGAAACATTCACGAGCGTGACGACCGTTCCATTCAGATGGCGCGTTGGCGTGCGAACTATCTTTTAACGCTACATTCGTGAAAGTTGGTCCAAGAAGTTAACCGAGTCAAATGCAAGCAATCATACAAAAGGCTCAAGATGATCGAACGGCCTAGAGAGCAGTGGTCGTGAAGTGGTCGTGAAAGTTACCTACAGACGGCACGTCCCTCAGACATGAGGATACGACCAAGAAGAAGACATTCGTGGACTGATTTTGGCGCGGCGCTGCTCCATTCGGCTTGTTGGAGCGGTCGTGAATGGTAGCTTCAGGGGGGCTAGCACAACTGACGCCGCGCCACGACGCGAGTCGAGAAAGATCTACCCTCCTCTTTCGAATTTACACGGTGCGAATGAGACAGGGGACGCTTAGTCGCGCGAGAAGTAACTTGTCAGCAAGTTGTGGTAGACATACAGAATGTTTGCTAAGAGTGGTTGGGTGATGTCGATAAAGGTTCAGAGGAGAATAACATCGTCGTGATATTTAAGAGCCTTATGGTCATCATCATCATCATATCAGCCGAAAGACGTCCACTGTTAGAGATAGGCCTCCCCCAAAGAGTGCTTAAGTGATCGGTCTTGCGCCACCCACATCCAGCGGACTCCTGCGACCTTTATGCCTTATGGTAGTTATGGTGAATTATCAAGTGAGGGACTTTGTATAACCCTTACCCTGTGGATGATCCCAGCAAGATGCAAGTGCTTGATGCCGCACAGCATCTGGTACAGCAGGTAGCTCATCCTCTCGTGGTCCAGGTCCATCTGGATGACCTGGCACAGGTTGGCGTCCATCAGCTCCATCACCAGGTACACGTCCTGGAACTCTTCAAGGCTCTTCTGGGGTGTGAAGGCGTTTAGGAGGCCGATTATCTGGAAAGATACAGTTTATATCAGCCTAACCATAATACGGGTGTAGATTATTATTACTCCAAAAGAAAGAAGGCAAAAAAATATGCCTAGTGATCAAAATCCCATCCAGATCCATCTCTAAGAATTACGAAAATACAACCGTTTTAATATTGCTTGTTAAAGAGAGAAAACGCAAACAGTGTGTGACGTCACGTTACGCAAGGCTGCCGGGGGGGCCGCGTCGATGGCGGCGCCGAACACGACGGGGCGCGGCACGTTGCCGTCTATTAGTGACGTCACAATCTTCAAGCGTCATCGTTTCATATCAAGTTGCGTTTTGCGAAAAAGGGACAGAACATACCCCTTCTTAAAACTTTGGACACTTATAACTTCGTGATTATTAAACCTCTTGCGTTGCTTTTTCTCCATTTGACTACATTTTTAATCCTTTTTCGAGAAAATATGACATTATTGATTATTTTATTTAGTGTCTACACCCCTATTAGGTGTAGTAGTAGGAGTAGTTTCCTTTCTGGGCTGAAATAAGGGTGTTGATATTATTTATCACAAGAAGCCATTGTAGCCGCACGATTAGGTACGCGACTTTCGATGGAAGTCGTGGGTTCGAGCCCCAGCTCGTACCAATAGGTTAAAAAAAAAACGTATGTAGGTACGGACATCATTGGTCAAAAATCGATGAAAACCTCGGGTAGCCCCTTAACAAGAGAGAAAGAAAACCTCTTTGTTCGAATATCATCCATATTGCTTTGACATAGGTGCCCATGCCATATAGTACCGCGTCGAGCACTCGGACGTTTACCTTAACAGTTGTGAGAATTTTAAATCGTCATTGAAATGGCCTCCACTCAGCTTTATGTCAAGGTACCTTGTAAGTACTTTGACGCTGGTCAGTACACAGCTTGACAGCAACATTAGGTTTACGGTGAAGGAAATCATCGTAGGATATCGATCTAATTCCAACAAGGTTATGATTTCGTAAAACTAGTGCTTACGCCAAATCTTGGGTATAGGTGCCAAAGCGGACCCCGGGATTAATCACATTAAGTCTGCATTAATATTTTTGAATTCGACGTGATAATAAATTATGTATACACTTTTGGAACTTATTCCTCTGCAAAAAATTAATTTACCTACAGTCTCCATCATATAGTTGGTAGCAGTCAAAGTAGCCAAATATTTCGGTACACGTGTTTATTACTGTAAGAGTGAACATATCTTTGAAGTCGCCTCTACATGCAATGCATGCATGGCATTGCAACTTATTTACAAAGAGAGGCGGCTATACACTATTCACTATTGGCTAGTAAATTGTTTGACTACTTCAGTAAAATCATCAGCCTCTTATACAGTGTCTTATTCAAACAGAGCAGTGAGGGAAAATCTGAAACTACAAGAGATAAGGAAATTAACTCTTAGAAGTCACGACACCGATTATAGAAAAAAATTAAACCACTTTCAAAAAAGCCTCATTCACGGCCGGTAATCGAACCCGGTTAAATCTGTCAAAAAATAAAACTGAGTATTTTTTTTGTGTAACGTAATAGTGCTGGATGTACGGAACAATTCTTGCTAAGGAGCTCTGTATTCCCTATAATGGGCATATAGTCACGCTGGCCCAGTGCAGGTTGGGGACTTTCACCCATGATCTTATACTTTCTGTGAAGATTACAGTTGGTAGCAGTGTCTAAGGGCTGTTTATACCGGATATCCTCCCTCAGAAGGTAAAGAAGGTGATGCTAGTTCCTGGATTTTATTCTACTAATTTTTAGCTAAGTCAGACACGAGCGCATCTCGCGAAATTTACATTACAAGCTGAATAAATAATCCTTGAAAGTTACAAGATCAAATACTTTACAAAGCCCTCTAGAGATTAGTTGCAAGAAAATATTAAAATTCTATTTCACCTCGTCAAGTTTAAAGTTTTCTTGAAACTTGGATGCAGAAGTTCTGAGTGGTCGTCACTTAGTAAATTTTATAAGACTCTTAAACAGCGGCAAGAGTATGATGTCAAAGTTTGCTTCGCAACATTAAGATGTTAGGTTTTTTAATACTTTGATGCTCCGTAGGACCTCTAAGTCCCTTCTTGTTTTTAACTAAGAAATGAGTATTTTGGGGCTCTTCATCATTAGCGTCCGTCGTTTTGCAAAACCTACAAAAAGATACGTGACATAGTTGTAAGAGAACCTCCACGCCCCGTTATTCCATAAAAAAAAAGTTGCATCTGTATCCGTGTTCACCTACACCCTATTTTAAGTATCTTCTGTATGTCTAGCACAGCCTAGCTAGCATAATAGCTTTTATGTCGGACACAAAGCAATCGACCCTATTGCACTTCCATGCCGGCTAATACGGGACGCATGCTTCGTATCCGACATAAACGCGATCGTGCTACGAGTAAGCAGGAGTCAATAAAAAATGTAACCAAGATTTTTTAGGGAGTCTTCAATAACGCATTCGTCTTCCGAAATATCCACAATTCTCTTGATGAAGCTGCATAGGTTGCCGAACCCTGGAAATGGAAACTCCTTCCTAACTCAGATATACTTACATTTTTATGGTTAACAAGTTTCATGAGCTTGAACTCTCGGTATGCGCGCTTGGCGTGCGTGACATTCTGGAAGGGGCGCGACAGCTTCTTGATCGCCACATTCTGTTGCGTCACGGTGTCGTATGCGGCGCTGGAACGTGACACAGTGGAATTAATACTAAGCTGCTGGTATGGTCGTCGCTGTACCGTCTACGTTACTGTGCCTTCTGATCAGTTAGGAGAAGGTAGCGGGACGCGCGAGAAGGCACGATAAAGAGACATTGTAATACGTGACCCGTCTTTTATTGTTGTGGTTGCGGCTATCTATGATAGTGTCACAACGATACTATAGCGATATACGACGAAAATGCCACCATCATAGTTCTTCTGGGGGGCCACATCAGTTAGTAAACTCTAAGAGCACCTTTATGCTTTTGTTTTATCGTTGTCGCGGAGATCGCGAAGTCTGTTATTGTGGTATGTATCCTATCTGTCACTCTAAGCGTATTTTTCACTGGTAACACTGGCGATCGAGGTCGGCGAGTGTTATATCTGAGAGCGGTGAAAAATGGCGGGTAGGAGTTGAGATAAGTCGGGAGAAGAAGGCTGGATACTGGTACGGTATACGCGGTGTGGCGCGTGCAATCACGTACAGGAGAATCTTGGTAAGCGAAACATATCTATAATCAACTTTATATATTATATATATTGCAGTGACCTTGAATTAACGTCTACCTTGAGATAGAGCTGAGTTGAAGAATAAATTGATATTCTTTTGTGTAGCTCGAGTATGAATGTAACAAGCGAGGTGGCTGGAGGTTATCGGTTTGAGTTACTGGAGGTTCTTTATGGAGGCTGATGGATGAGCTGTAGGGGTTGTTGTGGAGGCTCGTCGGGGACCACATGGTCCCCACCTCAGTACTCATCGCATACCTATATGAGTTGAGTAAGAGATATGAGAGTATATGAGCTGCGGGATGCACGATGAGTTCTCCCGTGGAGATTCAGTTGTGCCGTGCATCCACCGATATGAGCCACGGGACTTGGGGCCCTTCTAATTATCCCCAAGAGAGTTGAGGTTACATTCATAACAAGAGATACGACTTTGAGAGTGGATGGAATTGAGCGCCCATCGAGTGTTGATTCATGGTCGCTGCAGTAGCTGTCATATGTTGTGTTTTATATATGTATAGATCCATGTAGCGAGGTTATTATTACATCCCCCTAAGAGTAAAACTCCGCTACATGTTTTGGTGGAGATGCTTAAAAAAAAGATCTGTCGGTGGCGGTTCATGTGTTTGGAAAGATAAAAGAGTTGTACTTAATGTTGAAATATTCAATTATTCAACTGTACTTTTTTTTGGTTTGGGTATGCCCATGGTGGTGCGTACACATGGGATGGTTTGACCCATTGCGGTGCGTACACATTAGACAGTAATATTGCCCAGCCATGAAGAGAAGGTGCATGTTTCGAATTCAATACTTGAAGGTAGAATTCGATTACATGGTGAACCGGCCGATAGACGATTCGTGTTTTTTTTTTCTTTTACTTTTTGTTTTGGGTTCTTTTCCACAAACAAGAATTTGTGTAGGAGCGGCGATTACGTTTTTTTTTTAATTTAGCAACACTGAATTTAGTCTCTGACCACGTTCAGAAACGCGCCATTGTTTATGTTTCGTCAAATTCATGTGCAAATTTATTTGTCATTTTGCGCCCGTTTCCTCGTAAGTTTTATTACAACAATTTTATATTATTGTTTAAAGTCAAAAAAGAAAGATATATTAAAACATTTACTTGTTGTTTTATTTTCCCTGCGGACATTATTTACGTTACGAAATGTTTATTATGTTTGGAACGCAACGGTTCGACAGATCGATCGGTCGGGTCGTATAGAGGAGGTTTAAGAGTGAAGTTTAAGAAGTTAGTCTACTTAATCTATGGTTTGTACTTTTGCAACTTACCCGTTTTTTTTTTCTTTCGTGTGTTGTGAGAAAAGTTTGTTAAAGAAGAAAATAACGAATAAAAGTGCGCAATTACTTAATTAAAGAGTGCCAAAGTGTGGTGGCAGACTGCTAAATAAACCGTCGTAAGTAATAGCTTAAGGCGACTTCATTATTAAGTAATTAAGTAGTTAAATTTTCATGTAAAACTGACAAACTTTTATGGTACATAAACTCGACTTCAAGTGAATGCATTTCATTGCAGATTAGCATCAAACAAAAGGCCAATATTTACGCAAGATTTAGAAGCATATGAAGTATATCGGTAGCTTGCATTGCGTACAAAATGGACTATCTGTTTTCCACATTAGAATTGCGCCTAGAACGGCTAACAGAAGCGTTGAAGGGAGCCGCAGAGGCCCTTGACAGCATTGAGACTGGCGTAACAAGGGACAGGATTATTGCCGTGAGAATTAACGTTAAAAATAGATTGTTATCGCTCACAACAGATTTAGATAGATATTTGTCTGGGGCGACGGACATAAAAGAAGATCTCTGCAATAAATGTCGAGATACGCAAGTAAAGGCGGAGGACACGCTGACCGAATTAGAAATCGCGATAAAACTATACTGCCATGAAGGAGAGACCAATCATAGAACGCGTCTACCTAAGTTAGAGTTAGGGAAGTATAACGGTGACATCCTAAAATGGAACACTTTTTGGGATAAGTTCGCGGCTAATGTTGATAGTAAGGACATTGCCAACGTTGAGAAGCTTTCATATTTGCTGGCGTCATTAGAGGGACCAGCCCTTCAGGCAGTTGAGGGTCTGGAAACTACTAACTTAAACTACCCGATTGTGGTAGACATTCTCAATAGCCGCTTTGGTAAACCTACGAAGGTCATCGATGCTCACAACGAGGCTTTGCAAAATCTTGCTGTAGCGAAGGATTCACCTGAAGATTGTAGGCTCACTCTAAACATTATAGAGAGGCACCTGAGGGTATTAGAGGCTCTAGGGGAGAAAGTTGATGCTAGTCACCTTAGAGTTATCATACTTAATAAATTTCCATCAAGAGTGGTATACCAAGTGCGGCTTATGTCAACCGATGATTCCTTTGCTGCAATCCGAAAAGCTGTGGATGCTGTAATAACAGCCATGGAGAGTTCAGTTGCTACAAACAGGGAGAGTTCTGTGATTCCAGTAAAGCCTAGTGACACAACGGAGATCAGTACACCTGCTTCAACAGCAACACTGCAAATCGGAGCGGTAAAGAAAAGGAAATGGCAACAGAAGAGGGAAGCAATTTCAACTCAACCTAACAGGAAACGCCCTAAGAGAATGTGCATATTTTGCAATGAAGAACATTACAGTGAGGACTGTGCCAAATTTAACACATATAAGGAGAGGATCTTGAAGCTGAAAGATAGGTGCTATGTGTGCTTTCAAATAGGGCACCGTGCCTCCAAGTGTACAAGAAGGAGGAAATGTGTACATTGCTCTAGGATGCATAATAGAGCGCTTTGCCGACAGAAGGTGCAGAAGGGTGAGGCTAGTGATATGGTACTTTCAAACATGACTTCAGTTGATGCACAGTTAAATAAGCCATCTAATTTCTTACAGACAGCAGTAACCCAAGTAAGGACAGCGGAGGGGAGAAGTCTGAGCATTAGACTTTTACTTGATTCTGGAAGTCAACGAACTTACATTACAAACAGAATAGCAAAATTATTACGAATCAAACCTGATGGAGAAGATTGTTTGATGATTTATACATTTGGATCAGAAAAGCCTAGAGAAATGTTATGCCCATATGCAACAATAACTGTAGTGAGTAAACGCAATGTTGAAAGACTGATTAGAGTGAATATAGTTCCATACATCACTGCAGAGGTACCCGTGGCCAAGGTAGAGTCACCAATGATAGACATCTTGGCGGACGATGATTCTACTGGTGAAGGCATCGATTTGTTGATTGGAAATGACTTATTCTTCTCATTTATCAGGAAGAGTGTTGAGTTAGGAAATAATACCTTTCTAGTAGATTCTGATTTTGGTTGGTTCCTCGCAGGAAGTGCTACTAACAACAGGGAAGGGGACACTCTATCAGTGGCTACATATTGCCAGTGCCATGATATCAATCAAGACTTTACAGAACCAGATCTTCCTCTGCGTACCATAGATGTCAAATTTTTGTGGTCACTTGAGAGCATTGGGATATGTGATTCTCCAAAAACTACATGTGAGGAAGAAGCCGTTCAGCATTTTAATAAGACTGTTGAATACGGAGAAGGAAGGTACCAGGTGAAGTGGCCGTGGATAGAGTATCCACCAAAATTGCCTACTAATTTTGGACTTGCCTTTGGAAGATTAAAGGGTGTATTACGAAGATCAAATAAAGAAGTCATGACGGAGTATGAGAAAATCTTAAAGGAACAGCTTGAAGCTAAAATAATAGAAGTTGTGGATCCTACCATTCCTGCTGACCATCCAGTTCACTATCTACCTTTTCATATGGTTCAACAGAAGGGAAAAAGGGGTCGTCTGGTCTATGATGCTTCAGCTAAGCTGAAAAATGAGAAAAGCTTGAATGAATGCTTATACAGAGGTCCGAACATGCTGGAAGACCTTACGGGATTGATACTGAAATTTAGAATTGGAAAAATTGCTATCACCGCTGATGTTGAAAAGGCTTTTCTTCAGGTTGGCCTACAAGAAGAAGACAGGGATGTGACCAGGTTTCTCTGGGTCAATGATTTGGAAAGGGAACTGACTGAAGACAATATCATCCAATATAGGTTCTGCAGGGTGCCGTTTGGAGTTATATCAAGCCCCTTCCTCTTAGCGGCAACAATTCGATATCACCTTTCAAAGACTAACAAAAGTCTTCTTCCAGTGATAGCAGATAAATGTTATGTAGACAATTTGGTGACGTCAGTTCAATCAAGAGAAGAGGCTCTCAATTTGTATGCTCAAACAACAAACTCATTTAAAGAATTAGGAATGAACATTAGAGACTGGATGTCTAATGACAAAGATTTTGTAGACAACATTCCTAAGCAAAAAAGAGCTAAACAGGAAAGTGAAATGAAGATCCTCGGTTTGGTATGGAATTTGGAAAATGACACTCTACGGCTCAAATTAAATAACGAAACCTTTGAGAGTGAGATCGTAGATAGAGGCATTACAAAGAAAGGAGTCTTGAGAGTGCTAGCCCGTCTGTACGATCCGTGCGGTTTTGTGTCACCACTCATGCTACCAGGAAAACTTTTATTCCAAGAGATCTGCACTAGAAAGTTAAAATGGGACGATATTCTGCCTGAAGACCTGACGACTTCATGGAGGAACATAATGGAGAATTTAAAAACTGTTAAGAACGTAGAACTGCCAAGACATGTCGCAAATGGATCAAAGTCGGAGTGTATGAAGTATGAACTACATTGCTTCACTGACGCATCTATGAACGCATATGCAGCAGTCATTTATCTGCGCGTCATAGCTGGAAAACAAGTGTCAACTTCGTTTCTCATGTCAAAATCCAGAGTAACCCCAGCAGAAGACAAAAGTGATCTCAAAATTCCTAGACTTGAATTGCTAGGATATCTGATAGGAAGTAGACTTCTGAGGTATGTTAAAAGTCAGATAGACCTAAATATATGCAAGATATATTTGTGGACAGATAGTCAAGTTGTCATAGCTTGGATCAAATCAAGTAGACTACTTCCACCATTTGTATTGAGACGAGTCAATGAGATCAAGCAAATTAAAGACATCTTAGGTGCAGAGCTGCGCTATGTCAACTCAAAAGAAAACCCTGCAGACATAGCTACCAGACCAGAGTTGTGGCATCACAAACAGGATCTATGGCTCCATGGTCCAGATTTTCTTCTACAAGACCAAAGTGACTGGCCTAAGGAGCAGGTACAGGAAGAAATGTGCTTGGCCGGGAGGGCTCTGGACACGATGGATGGTCCAGAGATGACAATGAAAGGTTATGAAGACCAAGATAGTGATCTTAACTTTTCTGAAATGGAGGATAATCCTGCAGCCACTGCACATCATGAAAGTTTGGAGTCTATGCAAAACCCGTCAGATGAAGAAAAGTGTGAAGAGACAGTGACTGAGATTAAGAAGTTACAAGGAAAATACTTTTCAGAAGAAGTTTCAGGAAAGGTGACCAGTTTGTCACGAAACTTAGGTCTCTTTGTAGATGAAGATGGGATCTTAAGATGCAAAGGAAGGTTCGCGAATGCCAATTTATCGTATGATAAGAGATATCCCATTCTGATTCCGAAGAAATCATCCTTCACGACCGAGATAATACTAAAGACGCATAGAGACAACTACCATGTTGGGGTCCCACACACGCTAAGTATATTACGCGAAAGGTATTGGATCCCACATGGGCGAGCCCAAGTACAGAAAGCTCTGAAGAGATGTTCGCAGTGTGATAAGTATTCTGGAGGTCCTTACAAACTGCCACCACCACCTGCACTGCCCAGTGAAAGGGTTAATTATAGTTCTCCATTTACTTTTACTGGATTAGACTATCTGGGTCCGGTATTAGTGGAGACAAATACTGGGAGAGAAAAAAGATGGATTTGTCTTATGACATGTCTAGCAGTTCGTGCTGTACATTTGGAGTTGGTCAAGGCCTTGACGGCTGAGGAGTGCTTGCTAGCGATACGGCGGTTCGTGGCAGCCAGAGGACCACCTAAAGTATTGATATCGGACAATGCACTACAGTTCAAGTTGACAAGTGAAGTACTAATCCATTCATACTGCCAGGAGAAACATATCAAGTGGAAATTCATCACGCAGCTTGCACCCTGGCAAGGCGGCTTTTATGAAAGATTAGTTGCACTGGTAAAGCACTGCTTAAAGCGCACACTCGACAAACATTTATTGACAGACGGTCAAATGCATACAGTAGTGAAGGAGATTGAGGCTGTATTGAACACAAGACCTTTGACTGCAGTGGGTTCCGACCCAGAGGGAGTGCTGCGACCAGCTGATTTTCTGTCTCTAGGTCAGTGTCTAGAAATAAACCCAGAACTTGGCGAGGGAACCTCGCAAGGCACTAATACTAAAATCGACTTGGTTGAAGGCTGGAAGAGAGGTCAGAGGATTCTTAACGAATATAAAGAGATGTTCACCAATCAATATCTACCAAGTCTGCGGGACAGATTCAGTCACTCTCATAAACAACCGCGAGTGATGTCAAAGAAGTCTCCAGAAGTCGGTGACATTGTACAGATTAAGAACGATTCCAAAAATAGGATCAATTGGAAGGTTGGTAAAATCTCAAGTTTAATCCGAAGCCGGGATGGTGAATGCCGAGCAGCCAAAGTGGTAGTTGGGAATACAGAGTTTACGAGATCCATAGCCCATCTGTACCCGTTAGAGTCTGATACGTACGGCACAACGAATTATGCACAACTACCATCACATGACAACGAGATGGCAGAGACACCAACTGAACACATGGAGATGACTGAAGCTTTGGAACCTATGAAAGCATCAGAAAAGATAGTGTCACCTGAGCTCGAAATGGAAATTGATGAGCTAACATTCCCTACTGAATCTGGAACAGAGAAAGATGTTTCTGTGCTAGATTCTGAAGAGAGTCCTACGCAAACTGAGCAAGCTCCCGCTGCTGATACGCACGAGGCAGGAGTGAGAGAGCCAAGTGTTATGGAAGAACGGCCTGAGGAAGCGACGAGAATAAGGCGGAACGCGGCCATTTGGGCCAGAGAACGAATAGCCGAATGGACGCGTCAGCTAATGACGCTACTTATGTAGTCCTTTCGCCTTTCGGGAGTGTCGCGGAGATCGCGAAGTCTGTTATTGTGGTATGTATCCTATCTGTCACTCTAAGCGTATTTTTCACTGGTAACACTGGCGATCGAGGTCGGCGAGTGTTATATCTGAGAGCGGTGAAAAATGGCGGGTAGGAGTTGAGATAAGTCGGGAGAAGAAGGCTGGATACTGGTACGGTATACGCGGTGTGGCGCGTGCAATCACGTACAGGAGAATCTTGGTAAGCGAAACATATCTATAATCAACTTTATATATTATATATATTGCAGTGACCTTGAATTAACGTCTACCTTGAGATAGAGCTGAGTTGAAGAATAAATTGATATTCTTTTGTGTAGCTCGAGTATGAATGTAACAAGCGAGGTGGCTGGAGGTTATCGGTTTGAGTTACTGGAGGTTCTTTATGGAGGCTGATGGATGAGCTGTAGGGGTTGTTGTGGAGGCTCGTCGGGGACCACATGGTCCCCACCTCAGTACTCATCGCATACCTATATGAGTTGAGTAAGAGATATGAGAGTATATGAGCTGCGGGATGCACGATGAGTTCTCCCGTGGAGATTCAGTTGTGCCGTGCATCCACCGATATGAGCCACGGGACTTGGGGCCCTTCTAATTATCCCCAAGAGAGTTGAGGTTACATTCATAACAAGAGATACGACTTTGAGAGTGGATGGAATTGAGCGCCCATCGAGTGTTGATTCATGGTCGCTGCAGTAGCTGTCATATGTTGTGTTTTATATATGTATAGATCCATGTAGCGAGGTTATTATTACATCCCCCTAAGAGTAAAACTCCGCTACAATCGTGGAGCACTGATTCTTAACATGTAGAGTAGAGACCAAAACAATTTAGCGACAACCCAGCCGCACATTGAGCCACTAGTAGCGAGCACGAGCCACTCCCGCAGCTTATGGCTCGGACGCGACCACAAACGCCTGGTGTGCGCCGATGCTTTACTAAATGTATGAAAGAACTCGTCCGCAGCTTGTGGCAGCCACGAGTGGCTTAAGGTGCGGCTTTTAGTGTACAAACTAAGTGCCCGCTCGCTGTGAGCGTGGCGGGCAGCGTCCATATAAAACAAATGCAAACGCCACCGCCGCACGCTCGCAGCGTAGCGGACACTCAGACAGGGGTGATCACGTAACGTTTTGAACGCGCGTTAGGACAGTAACTGTAATTTTTCCACATCTAATTTACATTTAGATCTCTAACGTAGGTACAATGCGTTACTTGATCGACCTGCGGATCCACAAAATGGTCCATTCTTATTGCCTGTACAAAACTAAGAGACGTCAAAATATTCTTAAATAGAAAATACAAGTAAAGTAAGTGTGGTTAGTTGCAAAGAAAAGCAGCCATTATGCATTAGTATGTTAAGTGGTATGTACTCGTATGAATGAAGTGGTGGCGCTAGCTTTAACTGTACATTAACCAATTAGTAGGTGTAGGTGGTTAGATATTGTGAAAGAACATGATTTTTGCCGCAGAAAAGCAGTTGTTAGATTTATTTGTCTCCTGGATAAATTACATAAGCAACCAAGGTAGGCATACTTGTTTTTCAAGTTAGATAATACCTAAAATTATCGCCAGTACCTTTACGAAGTCTACTGTGACTATAACGATATTTGCCACAAAATATTTGAGTACTTTGCGGCAAACAAACGACTACCCGACTACGACTTTTATCAGCGCGGATACTGTGAGTGTTGTTTGCCGTTCCCTAGACAATTAGGACTTTTTTCGGGTCTACCCTCCACATTTTTATCAACTTTTGTAGGGTAGTGAAATATTGTGCACCCATATCTCCGTTGACAACTTGCTGGGACGACAGTCATCTGCGACCATGACCGGTGCAACCCGAGTCGAAACGTCAGAAATAAAGGTAAATAAATATCGCGTTAGACCCGTGCAGAATAATAATATAAATAAACGACTACACGCCCAAATTCAGTGGTTGTTTATCATAGGTAAGTCACCAGCCGTTTTAAAGCAAGTTCTCATTTCATTCATTTCGACCCTATTGGTGGCATGCGCAGCGCCTCTATAAGAATCTTTACTAAAATCAACTCGCAATGCACACTACGAACATTGCCTACCGAGACAATCTAAACCGTAATGTACAATTGTCACGCCTGTGCGGAAAATGCATTCCTATCTCGCTACACAATCGTATAAAAACGTCGTTTGCTATGCAAGAGCGTACCTACTCGAATAGGCAAATTACATTTCCAAAACATGCGGCGTTTAATATTGTATTCGTGCAGCTTCGGCCGTGTCGGGGGTCAAGTTAGTCCGACACTTCGCACCTTTATTTCAATCTTTTAATTTAGTAATGATTATTTCAAAGGACCAAAACCCTTCCTTGTAATGACTTTGTTGTCATACCAATGTCCTAGACACACACCATCTTAAAATGACAATAGACCATATGCGGTGCTCGTGGGACACATATTTCATATATTAGAATGCGAAATGTCTTGTCAAATGGACCCCAAACTAAATTCAGCGCGTTTTGACTAGCTCCAAATGTAGTTTTGAATTATTCAGTGATTGTACGCTCTGTGGCCTCTGGCTCATTCACTCTACGTTGTATTTAGCTTTAGAGCGTACTTGAAATTTACTAAACTTTAGTTCAATGTGATGAGGGTGAAGTACGGTTGCCGGAGCGAATATAGATACGAGTTTTATAAAGTTGCGTTGATGTCACATCTAGTTAATATTTCAGTTGGGAAACAGCAGCGTCAGATTTTATATTAATGGCAATGGAATTGGTAGATAACTACATTTGAGGATTCACACGGAATAATTCAGTCGTTAATGGGATACTATCGAAATATTTTTACTGTTAAATATTAATCAAACTTATCACGTCACAGTGCAGGACAATTCTGTACCGAGACGATGAAGATGTCGACCATCGGCCATAAGGACTCGGTTTGCAGGCATTCCTACAGTTTTTCCGATGCTATTCAAACCAGTCTTCAGAGAGGAACAAATGTTTGTATGGGAGCAACTATGATTAAAGGCATAAATAGACAAAAAAAATAGACAAAGACGGACCTCGCTGGCGGCAGCCGAAACGAATACTAATTGACACAGAAGTATGATGTCACCGTTTTCTATTTGTACTATAATAATCGCTATAAGGTGAGTCGGGGCAAGAGACAGGCGCCTAGTCTGTTTTACCGACGGTACAAAAAGGCGCTCAATTCAAAAGAATTAGCCTTATGGAAAATCAAGTAAATTGCTGTGTTGGTTGTGAAATACTTAGTAGGTATACGAGTTTAGGCTTGACAACCTATACAATATTTTTTTTATTAAAGTGGTGGTGGATCGTATTCGCAGTATTAAATTTACTCTTGGACGATAAAAACAAAAACATATTTTTTCTAAACTTTCATGTTCCATATCTTTTTATGAGTCTGTTTATAATTTGCAAATTACACTTTAATGCAATAAGTACATGGTTTACTATCCATACAGCAGCTACTTTATGAATTGTAATATGAGGAAACTACCCTCTTCAATTGTTTGTGACATGGAGCGATCATGCCGATGCCGGACAAGAAAGGTCAGAAGAAGGACAAATCGTTGAACTTTCTGAGAAACACTAAAAGGCCGATTCGGATTTGGCAGGATGGAATAGGCGTGCGGTATTTTGTATGAGAGAGTATGTAATGAGACCTAACTACTAATGTCGCCTAGTTTCCTTACTTATCGGTATACTGTCAGTATTACATTCGCGCAATATTTGGTATATTGCGCGGACACGCCGCGGTACGCATGCAGTAACGCCTTTTTCCGCTTCCGCGCATCTCGCGCCAATCAGGAATCACCATAAAGCAAGGATAGAATAGAGGGACTCACTTACACATAGGAACATGTGTGACAAGGATGTCAGCATATACGATACCACAAGTGGGAACAAGATACAATGTCAAATCTCCTGTCCCTCAGCGCGTATAGGATTTATTTACTGAAACTAACGTCACGGATATAATACGACTAAAGTATATAGACATGAGATATCGAAGATGTAGTCTTCTGATATTTCTCAATTTACCTCTATCCCTTTTGAGCATTCATACGCGAAACACACATACATACATTACCAATCCCATCCTGAGGGCATTGTCGGAGAGATTTGACTGCCATTACATGAATCATTGTCATTTAATTCACGTGTTGGCAAACAAATCCCAGTAATCAATTTAAGTAGGTATGTAACTTAAGCTAATTATAATTATTCGTTGTCGTGTAATATGATCCCAGTTGGTCGAAATAAATGAATTTATTATTATTATTTATTATTACCGACTTGTCTGACAGTTGAAACTGACAGCTGTCAGCTTACTAACACCAAAGCGACTGCTCACCGCCCTTTGGCATGTATAGTGGAGGAAAATGAAAGTTTGGCACATGTCAACTCTATTTGAATGACGTTAAGGTCCAAAAGTGCTAAACATTCAATTTCCTCGACTGTACATCAATTTTTTTTACGAACGCTAATGTAGTACGTAAATATTTAACGTTTCTCGCCCCGCTAGGTTTTGGGCACCTCCAATTTATGACTCTCATAAAACACTTATTGTTATTCCGCGCCTGTCTGCTCTCGTTTTAGGTTATTGCTATTGAATTCCAGAACCAAAGGGACAATGGAACTCTATCGCTAGCCAAGAGATGCCACTATCATGCAGTAGTGACTTTTAAACGAGTGTCAAAGACACTAAAATAAAAAGTTCACTAGATAAATAGATAGTTTCCTCATACTCGCCGCCGCCATAATAAATAAACTGAAAAAGTTCAACAGCACATAGTTCAATCCACCTTTCACCCCTTATCCATTTCAATTCAACCATCACATCACTCATTATTTCATAGAATAACTTGATCCATTAGAAATTATGGTATGAGTTACTTTAGTTATCGCGGATTCAGCTGCTAGTACCTTTTGGACACAGTATTCTTAAATGTGTTTATATTTCATATTTGAAGAACAGTAGACAAAAATAGTTCCATTGCACCTAAATTCGCGCTAACTAGAAAGCGTCCATTCCCGAAGTTAATTAATAAGCAACTAACTATTGGTTAGACACGATCGCAAAGATTAGTGTTGGACTTACACAGTGAAAACCTATAATTAATTAATTTTTGAACATTAAAACATATTTCAGTTCAGAATTCTGTACGAAAAGACCATCGTATGCCATTAGTTCTATAACCATCGGACAAACAAATGCAATTCGTGTTGCGAAGCTGGGAAGCGGCAATTTTGAAGCTTAAGCGTAGTGAAGCACTCTATCGTAGTACCACGTTTATCTGTTCTACAAATTCTACAATAAATCAGTTATTCATGAGGTTATGTGCCACGTTAGTCAGTTAGCATAGCCAAACACCTGATTAATCTAACTTTAAAATACAAGCATATTATAACAATGGCGGTCATTGGATTTCTATTCCCGTCAACTTTTACAACAGACCGGTATCGATGTTTGACAGAAGGATGTCCACTTTCACGTCTCTGTAATTCGATATCAAAATGACAGAGCATGGCCCCTTTCAAATATCTCGGGTAGAATATATACAGGACATACAGGTCCATCAATGTTGACGACTTGTTGACAAGTCAAAAATCGGTCCCCTGCACGACAAATTGGCAATCACGACATTAATACTAAAGTCTTACAACTTATATCAGAAATGTTGTAATGTAAAACTGTTTCGATTGTCGTAATCGAAACAGTTTTACAGATATAAGTTGTAAGACTTTAGTATTAATGTCGTGATTGCCAATTTGTCGTGCAGGGGACCGATTTTTGACTTTCGAGCGCTCGACTCTTTCACTCGAAAACTGAAAAAAAAATGAAATGCTATTTTCAAATAGCGTTAGAAAATTGAAAAACGAGTGGTATTGACCACTCGTAATTAATTCTATTGATAGAAAGTAACTGCCTGCCATTTTGACACTACAAACGTATTTACTTTTATTTGATTTTCGTGCGCTCGAAAGTCAAAAATCGGTCCCCTGCTCTCAATCTAATCCAGCAAAAAAATATGAAAAGTTCGTGTTTAACTTCAAGACATCGTTTTTAAAAATTGTACAGGTCGCACGCAATTGAAATAAATATGCGATTTGAGGCTTTCCTTATAACTGCCCGCGATGAATTCAATGTTTCACGTCTCACCCTGACCTGGAAGAGGGACTTTCTGGCCTTCTATTCCTATACTTCAAATTGCACAGTATGTCAGCCTGTAACTCTAAACGTGGTACTACAACAGCGATACCACGAAAATCGAATATCGTTGTTCAAATACCTCCATCTCTGTCGCCCGTGTACAAGTGCAATAGCGACGGCGAACAAAACGTCGAAATTCGACTTTAGTGGTTATAGCTCAGACGTCCCCCTACGATCTTACCAAACTATCCCCTGCGCGCCTGCGCCGTGCCGCACGAGCTCTGTGTACTGCGTGGGTATACTGAACACCACATCGCCCAGCGAAACCGCGTAAAACTGAACCATGGCTATAAGTTTAACTTATACTCGATCAGCTATAAAGAGAAAGGTTACATTAGGCGCTTGGTATGGCGAATTTGTTATTTATGGTTAGAAATGGGATTCCAGTGTTAGATTGTGTCGATAGTGCCCCAATGTGGTGTTAGAATAGCACCACCTTTCTTGCTGTGGGAGTCGACTGCTGGAAAAGGTTTGAAGTGTGTTGTGGGCTACGTCCTAACAACCTGTGACTGCAATGTCACATTTCCTCCAACTTTAATCGATTCGAGGCCAAGCAACACTACGTTTTGTACCGAGTTGAAATCGCTCGTAGAAGCGTGACTCGTATTATTGGCCTTAAATGTGTTAAACCTATTGCTAAAAAAGCCACTGAAAATCAAATTTCGTGTACTCTGCCCATCTCTTTGGGAATATAGGCATGAGTTCATGGAAAAAGGAAACCGCAAGCTGCCTATGTGATTTACTCTTGGTAGAGATGTGTTCCTAGCACTGTGTCTGTTGATCCGTTTCCTAAACTTGAATACCTAAACTACAGTAAACATTTCAAATTGTTGTTGTTGTTAACTGTTATTCTAGTTATTATACAGTTGTTACGTGTATACACAGAAGTGTGTGCGCTAAGATACGAAAAAGCGTGCAAGTGCAAACCACAATCCAGTCAGTGTGCGGAGTGCAATACGGTATTTGACTGACAGTCAATTGAGCAACTTTTCGTGAAACGTCAAAAACGCTCCGTTGGTATGAAGTTTGTAGGGAAATGCAGACTGGTGACGTCATAGTCTTATGGTCAAACAGCGTCCTTTTTGTGCTTTTTAAAATCTTTATAAATATAAAAAAAATAAAAAAGCAAGTTTTGTTTGTTGGATAAATAAAATAAAATCTGTTATCAATTACCGTATTATACAGTGGTGCCATGCCCTTTGAAATGTGAAGAATTATGTTATTTCCTGTTCAGTATCAGTCACAGTCAAGTAAGCGTTGGACTGGCACCACCACTGAAATTATGCAGGCTTTATGTACAGAGTTACTATTACTACCAAATATAGGTACAACTGACTTCAAACATATGAAGCGTCGTACCTGGCCAAAAAGCAGCAATTAGCGCACGTTACGCGTGAAGAAAATCCCACTTCCTGGGCCAAGGAGAGACGTAAAATTTTGTCACCACCTGCGATTTGAGACATTCTTTGTTTTACCGACCTAGGTAAGTAATGTACTATAATAATCTCTTTAATGGAAGTTTGCATTTTGCTAGATAAATAATTAAAGGTGAAATTATTAACGACTATTACATTTTGAAGTCAGTTGACTAGTAAATAAATGTACCTAAAATACAGGTATTTACAATATTTACAACATCCATAACTTCTCCACCAGAATTAAGTAAGTTATGCCACTTGTATCACTCGATGATATAGAAGAGCACCTTAACTTCATCCTCACTTTAATTCTGGTGGAAAATAACTTTTTCAATTGTTTACTACACCGTAATAATGAACAGAAACACAGGTGTTCACACAGGTTCTACTTAATAAATTCGTAAACTATAATAAATGTCATTAACTTATAAAGGAGTGTTCGGTCAACCACAGGTCACGCCGCCATTTTGTGGTTGGTCGGAGTGGCGATTCCAAATGTCCGCGCCACAATATGATACGAGGCCTACCGCAGGTTAATTAGGATTCTCGAATTACGAGAACAAGGACATTTATTTCAAAATGTTAAATGATTTCGATTAGGTATTGATTATATGTATACATCTATAAACATTATGAAACATAGTCGTATCAGAAACTAAAAGATCAACGGCAGAGAATCGAAAGTAACGACAAATTGTACAATGGGATATGGGTAAAAGCTTAGTAAAGCCCTTATTTTACGAGTGTGTAGTTGAGTAGTTGTGTTGTGCAGAATGATTCTGTTTATGTTACAAATATTAAATATGTTATGTCTATTTGAACAAGTCACAACTACCTACATCTACATAGAAGAAGGGCTGTACTTAAGTTATTTTAACAACATAACAAATAATAATCCAAAAATCGAAAAAGGACAATCATCTGTTCAAATTAGCATTAAATGTCTGCTTTTCTTTTCTAGGTTTAAAATTGGATATATGGCACCCCTGAGAGTGGAGTAATTTAATATGCAGCTTTTCTTACTGCATATCTGAGAATAAGATCCCCCGTACATAATTGAACTTAATCTATGTGTCTGGTCTCAAATGTCTCGTCGAAACTTGCCAGACGCTAGACGTCGCGACAACGACTCTCTGAAATTGGCATCTCCAAAACGTAGCGTTTAAACAAAATATGCGAATAATTTGTCCAAAGATCCCCGTATAATTCCAATCGGGTAATGATACGAAAACTCTCCGTAATGTGTAAGTCTGCAGATTAAATATTGATTTTGTACTTAGACGAGTACCTACCTATACTTTGAAATGTTTGCTTATTGGCTCCGGAAAATGAGAGGAATCTTTCTCAAGGGAGCTCCGATACCAACATCTAATCGAATATGTGGAATGGGAGCCAATCATTTGGCCAGATTGGAAGATACTCAGGTATGTGTTGTGTGCGTGTATATATGTCTGGTGCCTATACGTTTGTTCCACGACAATTGCCAATGGGACAGCGACTGTTAGGGTGAATATTCACCAGAGATGCGCGGCAGCGGGGCGGTGTGCGAGGAAAAAATACAATAGGAAAAAATGCGTGAGCCATACAAGCAATGCTATTCAGTTGTTAGGCTGCTGTGTGCTTGCCATCGGACCGATTGCTTGTTTATCGTCGTGGTATTAAAAAAAACAGGTGTTGCCTTTTTTGTGGATACCTTCGAACCAGGTTCTCTACTGTTACCTTCACTAGTTTTAAGACGATAGGGGTCCTGTTATCGCTGCCCAGACACTGCATCTCTACCGATTTCCGATCGTAGCTGTGCGAAATTCGTCTGTGTATGTGTGAGGACTTTAATACGCATTATAATGTGTCGTTCTCAGAGAATAGAGACCAGTCGTTGGCGCTTTTGCGCCGTCAATCGTAGCATTTGTTGCACATCGTTAATAATGGCATATGCACAAAATATAACAAGGTCCAGTTTTCCTGAGAACGACACATATATCCTCCACGTACCGCTTGGGTACACTACAGCATATTTCATATTCCGAAAACCATGAAGGATTCCCCTGAAGGATTTTTTGTCTTTTCAGGATATAATACTAACCTAACTTTATTCCTTTATATTCCCAAAAATCATCTGCGTCCAAATTTTCGTTTAGCGATAAATGGCGTTCGGAATTATGTCGGTTTCGGTCAAATGACTCTTCGGATTTTTTCTGTTCCCATCCTGCGCGGACTGTTTCTGGATATTGGTACCACGATCATCGTCAGACAACATCGTCAACTTACCAGACGATGCCCTGCGCGCCGGAGCCGATGGGCTTGAGGTTCTGGTAGCGCTTGAGGATGGTGAACCGGGTGTCGCCCACCTCCACCGTGTAGAAGTGGGGGTGCCGCGAAGCCGACATGACTGGGGGCCCGTGAGCCGTCCTACCGGGCATCGACCACCGAGACTGCAAAAAAATATAGGTACATATTATCCATCGATTATAACTACATAGTAGAGCAGACATCCTTTAGCTAACGTTGGCGCGTGTTACCTACTCTAGTGGACATAGTTCATACTAGTCAAGACAGCATTATGACGTCATAACTTCATGTTTAATCGTCACTCGATCACCACGCCACGCGACGTCAGTAACATAAAAGCGCCAAAAGTGAAAGGCAAACAATTGCTAAAGCCACCAAGTATTTCGCACAGTATAACACCGGGGGTGTAACTCAGTGGTAGAGTGTCTGCTTCGCATGCTGAAAGTCCTGGGTTCAAATCCCAGCACCTCCAAACTATATGTTTGTACTTTTTTTTAAATGTAATTTATTCCTTTTTTTTTTACTTTTTAGTGGATAAAAAAAAAACAAAATCAGTCTTTTTTCATAATTATTAATCATAGTCTGGCCAGGAATTTTTCAGCCAACCAATTCGCGATTTTTTTATTTATTTACCTAGTAGATAGGTACTTACTACTTTTCATTCATTAAACACGTGTTGGTCAGATAATTTCTCGTTGTCTTATGAGTGGCTTGATTGGTATTTTAACATTTAAAAGTGATTATTTTAAAAACTACATGGTAATGGCAACTAGATGTTACGTAACTTACGTACTGCAAATGTACGAAGTAGTGCGAAAGTGTATATTAGATAAAAAAAACCAATGCTGTATATACTTACTTTACTGTAGTGTAGTTATATAACGCTTGTCCGTCTCCATATATCGCAGGCAACTATTATAGTCAGTCGGCGTGTATCACAGCTCAGTCTTGGGCTCGGGAAGACTCCGGCGGTGATTACGTCTGCGGGCAAGAGACCATATTCACATTAATTTCAATTCACATTTACGTGTGGTGTCGGGTTAGAAAAGCACACCGTTAGGTGCAACATCCGCACGGACGGTTTTCAACAATGATGTAACATAAGAAACCGGCCAAGTGCGAGTCGGACTCTAAAAACAATTAAAAATTTTTTGCTGTGTTTGCTGTATAGGAGGCCCCCTTAAATATTTATTTTATTTTGTTTTTAGTATTTGTTGTTATAGCGGCAACAGAAATACATAATTTGTGAAAATTTCAACTGTCTAGCTATCGCGGTTCTTGAGATACCTACAGCCTGAAAAAAAAACGTTTGTTGTATGGGAGCCCCCCTTAAATATTTATTTTATTTTGTTTTTAGTATTTGTTGTTATAGCGGCAACAGAAATACATCATCTGTGAAAATTTCAACTGTCTAGCTATCGTGGTTCTAGAGATACAGCCTGGTGACAGACAGACAGACGGACAGCGCAGTCTTAGTAATAGGGTCCCGTTTTTACCCTTTGGGTACGGAACCCTAAAAGGAGGTAGATAGGTTATAAGCGATCGAAAAGTGGCACACTAAAACTCAGCCAATTGTATGACCTTGCCTCAGTGTCGCGTCGTCAATGGACACGTATAAACGTGTCTCAGCTGTAAGATTTAGTGGCCAGAAGTTCATATAGACAACGTATCTACGAGTACCTCTTTTTATATTACATCATTCGTTTTCAAGCGATCCTACCCAAGTAAATCGTGTCGATGATGAGCACTCAGGGGAAGTACCAACAGCATTCTGGCTATTCTGGAATCTGGATGTCATTGCAGACCGGTAGACTGCCCATTGTCGCACTGGGTCGGGCAGATTAAGTCCGTTGCACAATTGATGTGATAACGCGTGGTGTATAAGGAATGTATAATTTGAATATAATACTTACATACCTAGGTTAAGTAAAATACTAACAATATATTGGATGTATAATTATTTTCCGAAGTAAAGAGTTTATTATCTATGGCACGGTAGTGCCCCCGCCAAGTCGAGCGCGAAGCAAACACTGCCGTACCATCCTTTACTGGAACCGTTTCGCCGCATTTTCAGGCCCCTATTTGAGAACCTCTGGATAAGACCAGAACGCAGAAATTTTCGTCATCCAGTAAGCTATAATCACATACTTAAAATCCAAAATTTCAAGTCTGTAGGTCATTTAGTTCCGAAGTTAAGCGAAAGCAAAGTTTCGCATTTATGACACTCACTCATGATCATCAAAATAGAACTAGTACTTCCCATAAACTCAGAGAGCTGAAATTTGGTACAGAGTTAGGGTTTAATGGCCACATAAAGGGAAAACTATAAAAAAATGCAATTTCAACCCAGTTTTCTAGATACCAACACCAACTGTATACATTACTTTGTAATCCTATACAAATATATAGGATTACAAAGTTACATTTGCAGTGAATGGGAAAATTCAAAAGCAAGAATGAGCCTGCATTCATAGTTTGTATGTATGGATAACACATTAAACTACAAAAAGAAGTGAGATCCCATAAGAAACATTCCATGTAAAAAAGAGGCCAAGTCTCGAAACTCTTCCACCGTAAAAAGTTGTGAGATATTTCGTAGAGCCAAGTCTCAGCCATTCTTATTAATCTTTATTTGCTTGCTAAATAAAATTTTGTGACTTGGCAATCACACATAATTTTAGGTAAGTATGCAAAAATCCATAAATACAGTTAAGTTGTGTGATTGCCACGTTGCAGAATTTTATTTAGCAAGCAAATAAAGATTAATAAGAATGCCTGAGACTTGGCTCTACGAAATATCTCACAACTTTTTACGGTGGAAGAGTTTCGAGACTTGGCCTCTTTTTTACATGGAATGTTTTTTATGGGATTATTATTTACTTTCCGTGGGTCGTATAAGTAGAAAACGGGATAAGTTTATTGTGGCCGTCTCTGCAATATGTAATTTTGCTAGAAGTAGCGCTGAAAGTAAAATTTTTTGAGCTCTGCCTACCCCTCCTGGGAACACCGGCGTGTATGTAATAGAGGTCAAGGAGGCGGCCTTAGACAGAGACAGATGGAGGGAGCTACACCGACAAGAGTACTGACATACGCTGATTTCCGGGACACGGAATAAATGATCTTATCATATATTATTATCAAAACAGCGCGAATTATAGTTCCAGTTTTAGAGAAGTTAATTATATAGCTAAGGTAGGTATATGTTACAAACAAGCATAATATCCTTTTTCCTTTTTTTTTTTTTAGAATGGAGCGAGCGCATAGCCCATTAGAGTGGTGCCAAGACTGTGAAAAAAGTCTATAACTCGATACAGAGACGGCTCTAGTCTTAGCGGGAATATAGTGGAAAGATATACAACTTGCGTCACTGTCCTCGTAGCTCAGTTGGTAGAGCAGTCTAGCGTTAATAGAAAGGTCGCAGGTTCGAATCCTGTCGGGGGCTACAGACGAAGATGGTTTATTTTTCCATTATGTTCTTTCTCTGTATCATATCGTTTAAGCATAATATCTTTTCTGAAATTCAGGTTCAAAATTTAAATAAAACCCTCATTGGGTTTACTTTATCCTAACCCACATTAAAATATGAACCTGTGGATCCGCACCCTAACGCGTTTTAGTAATTAACTTTTCCTAGCGTAGCAAAATAAACTAGAAAATTATTCACCTTAGCAACACAGATTGCCACTTAAAAATGTAAATGAGCTGAGGTACTTCAGAATCAACGTTTAAAGCTAAAAGGCCGTATATTAGTAAGAAGCTGGTATGGAGATACGACGTTTGTTGTTAGGTCACGGGTTGGACACTTTGACGAGTGTGCGAGGCGATAAGCGATGAACGATATGCTTAATAAGCCAAGGAGAGCGCGGCTTGCGATTTTTGTGAAATTATATGCAAATCGTAGTTGACGCGAAATGGGATTTCATTGGACTACCAGGTCCCTAGGTGACACTGACAACCTAAGCCAGTTTCAAATGGAAATTGAGAACTGAATTTCTGGTATAATAAATTTAGTCAACTGCCTGTAGCTGTAAGCTTTTCTGTTTAGCCCTGCGGTTGAATGGCAGAGAAAATGCTTTAGGGCATTAAGTCCGCCTTTGTACCTTTTATATGTGCAATAAAGTTTAATATATATTTCGTGTAATTCCCTCCCTATGTGGGTTTAAGTTGATAGGGTTAGTGCCACACCGAAATCACCGGATATAATGAAAGAAGCAAAATAAGATGAGATTATTCACTTTTTTTTAGACGCGTTCTAATTATTTAACGTTGTAACGTTTGAACGATAATAATGTCACTGGCTCTTATTGAATCTGTCGATAGCCCCTCGCTTACGTCACCATTTCGTACTATAGTTCAATAGTTAATTGAACACCACCGCAGGCCGCGCCACTGTGTTTCGGATGTCTGGCTAAAATTGGCAGCTAATTTCATCACTTAGGTAGTGGAGCTTCTACTATCAATTATACTGTGGTAAGGCTTAGGAGTCCTTACGCCCACATAAGCAGAATCGGGAGCGTATTTTGCAAAATGCTTCCTTTTTCATTCAAGATTACGACGTAACTATTAGTATTTATTCAAAAACTGATAACGTAAATAAATAATCATTTCTTAACCTCTTAATAAATTTCGGCGCGCGGCATCTGTGCAGCGTGATTTATACGTCTTTAAAAAAAATATACATACGGCATTGTAGGTAATAATTTGCTTTCATATTACTTTAAGGGCAAAATAAAAGTACAATTTGCGGTAAAAAAATATAATGTAATCCTGTTTTCACCAAAAAATTAAGAAAACTCGGAAGGTGTTTTATCAACTTTTTAAAATGAATCTTTGATTTTCAATCATGTCAGCCCCTCGTAAAAGATTTGGTGATGTGAATTGTAATCATTCATTTACCTAATGATTCTTGTTTAGTGCAAAATTGAGAACCGAAACAACACTTTTCACTGCAAAATTTGAAAAACACCCAAGAAAACTCATATATTTTAGGTTTAAAAACAGAAAATTAAAATTTGAACCATGTTAGCCCCTAGTTTAAGAAATAATTATTTAAGTACGTTATCAGTTTTTGAATAAATACTAATAGTAACGTCGTAATCTTGAATGAAAAAGCAAGCATTTTGCAAAATACGCTCGTTTTAGGCGTAAGGACCCTTAGGTCTCGCAAGAATGTTCAAAGACATGAAAATGAAGGCCTATTTTTTAGCATAATAAGGTAAGATTAGGTGTGCGGCGTGCTCGCCGTCATATTTAAGCTAGGACGTGGCCGGAGCGCGCCGCACGACATTACGCGATAAACTCCCGGCTTGCGGTAACTTCATAGTTTCATAAATTATTCTGATAGATACCTAGTCTATTTAAAAAAAAAAAAACACGGTGATTATTCTTAAGATTTTACTTGACTTGCACAGTTCGTATCATTGATTTATAAGTATAGAATATGGCAGACATCCCCTAGCATAACGTTTGCGCATGTCACCCATTCTGATGGACCTTTCGTATTATATTAATTATTATCTGAATGTCACATTACAATTAAGTGCACGTTTTCGAACGCTACCTGTGGTGCCACTATACAAGGAAAATCAATATGGCGTAGCGGTCTCTTTTCGATCATGAATCTTGTGTAAACATCAAGCTGACAGCCCATTGTATGATAGTAACATAAGATAAATAAATGCGTGTATCCCTCACATCTGTCTTTAATTTAACAAGCGTTCGAAGCGAACGAAGTCCTATGCTTGAGCTTGAGCCGAAAATCGCCGAAATTCCGCTGTTAATAAATATCAGTGGACAAATATTTAGGTTCGTAATGGTCTATTACTGTCGAAACAGTCAGACAAAAGGACTAGTTTTTGTGAATTTTTGTTAAAAGATTGCAAATAACTAATAAACCCTGTCAAAGTTAGCTTACCAAATTGTGTCCCCGGTGTAAGTTTCCATTTGAATTTTCCGTGTTGGTTTAAACCGCTTCAAACCTGCTTTAACTAAGGGTGTATTTGACTTGACATGTTGGATTAAAATCAAATTCATGCGAAATAATATTCTGCTTAATAGCTGCTCTCCTTCTTGGTTCATTATGTTGTCAATTGATTCACATGAATCGTTTTGCCTTTAGTTTCTCATGTGAGCTGCTATTGCTAAGGAATGGAATTCGTTCCTGTTCTGTGTATTAAGATCTAAGTATGCCTTTCCAATTAAGGCAAGCGTAGGCTATTACTGAACAGATGAGCTAGCTCTTCTCTTCTATGTCTGGCCTTGTCACTTACCATCAGGAAAACACTATAGTGCCAATCACTGGTTAGTAGGTCATAAAAAAATACTTTACACCTGCCGCCCACTACTTGTGCGGAAAATCCCACTCAAATCACGCGCCAAGCCGGACGGAGCGGGTGCGCCAGAAAAATTTATTTGATTTCAATCTACGTTATGTCAAATGGGCCCCTGGGGTTTGTAAAGCTAAGCAAATATTCGTGGTTTGGATCGGGTTATTTTGTGACAATGTTAGTTTAGGTTAGCGTGCAGCGTTTAATATATGTAGGGTAAAACGATATTTTTGAAATCTTTGCGACTGACCCAAATAAAAAATAATAATATGTGTTTGAATACTATATTGTACTCGTATGTATGTTAGTCTGTAAGGTATTTGTAGGTAACTATGGGCCTTAGTTGCCTGACATAAATGATGATTATTATTAAAAACTGTACAATACCTCGCCTTTCAACATTATCTCGGGAATTTCGTGTTCGATACCGATAATATACAAAAATATTTTACGCCAAAATTCCTAGGGAATTCTCGTGAGCCTTTTATGTGATTTTAAAACATTATGTGCCTTTTTTGCATACGATCATACCATTAATAATTAAATATTTTCTTTAAAAACATAGACCACCCCAAACGCCAAAGCTGCGACAAAAAAAAACCTCTTTGAAAAGTTTCCCGCGCTAAAGCGATTTCTCACGAGTTTTTTTTCAAAAGGCAAAGGTTGCGGGCTCTCGGACAGTAGTGGCCGGAATTAGCCGGCGCGGCCTACATTCCGTGCTCGAGCCCAAAGTATCGTGTGATGCGGCCTTTTCAAATATTTTTAGATTTTGACGTGATAAACGCCCCAGAAATAACGGGTGAGTGAGATGGCCACTGCAGCCGAGCGGTAAGTCACGCGACTTTCTATCTGGAGGTTGTGTGTTCGAACCCCATCAGCTTGTACAGTCAAGTGTTGAGCCATTTAGGTGTCAACTAATTTTGGTATTTTAATAGTCAAACTTTGAAGTGTCCAGTATAAAGTGAGCTCTAAATGGCTCAACAATTAAAGTCCGTGACCGTACCACTGGGTTAAAAAAAACTTAGGTATATGCTACTAATATTATAAATGCAAAAGTTTGGATGTTTAGATGTTTGTTACTCAATCACGCTTAAACGGCTCAACCGATTTCGATGAAATTTAGCACGAAGATAGTTAATAGCCTGGATTAAAATGTAGGGCAGTTTTCATGCCGGGTCCACGCAGACGAAGTCGCGGGCGGAAGCTAGTAAAAAATATAATTTGACTAAAAGTGGCATTTCGGTGAAAGAAAACACATGAGGAAACCGGTCTAATCTCAATAGGGTCTATTTTCCCGTCTGGGTTGGGTCAGATGGTAGTCGCTTTGGTAAAACTAATAGTGCCAAATCTTGGGACTAGGTGCTAAAGCGGACCTCGTTTAGTGCACAAAGTACCCGGAAAAACACTCGGAGGATGGTGATGATGAGATGGCCGGAACTACACGAAGCTTTTCTGATCATCCATCGATTGGGATAACAAAACTTATAACATGAATATCGCTATATGGATAGTAAGGGTTCTGAAGAGTCACTTGTGCGAAGCGAGCCACATTCCACTGCAAGATAATACTGACCTAACCCATTTACATTTTGATTTAAAAAATCTTCTGCGTCAAAACCAAATTATGGTTTGCCTAAATTGGCGCTTGGAATTTCGAAGTTTCGGAATAATTGTTTCGGACAAAACTTTCCTTAAAAAAGACCGGGTTGCACTCCGGGAGTGCCGGCAGAAGTGAAACCTTGAATATTTTGACATTTCGAATCGACGAATGCCGTAGCAACAGAAGTAAACTATTTCACTTGCAAATTAGCGCGTGAGAACTTATTGTGTGTCGGCCGAACGGGTAAGCGCCGCATCGCCACTACGGCATCGGTCCCCCCCCCAAGTTTGTGCTGTGAGCGGGACGAGCTCTCCATTTACGGTCACGGGACACCTGTCGCGAGTTTAACAATTTTTCCGCATCCCAAAAAGTGCACAGCGCCGCTAAAAAATGTTAATATAAAAATCACGGACGCGTCATTGCTGTGTGTGGTTTGATCTGGTAGTGGGACGCGTCGCATCGCAGCTCGCACCGGGCCGGCGCCGATGCCCCGCCGCTCGCCCCGCGCCGTTCCCCAACGTCGCCGCCGCCAACCAATTTGTTTTTGCCATTGCCAAATATTTTTCAAAGCTTTATCTTCTTAGGAATAACGTCCAAATTCGAACTATTCGAATTTTCTCAATAGCAAAACGGTAAAGGACAGGTGGACAAAATTACAAATTCATTTGCAGGATATGCTATTGCAAAAAGTGTATGCTATTGCAAGAGAACTAGAAACTACCGCGCGAACCGTGATAACGTACTATTGTCCGTCTCCGACAAATAAATTATTAAAGTGTGTTAAAAGTTATCGTTACTTGTAATGAGGGCTAAAATTGTGTTCATCGTGTGGATTGTGATATAAAAGTGTAACTTTGTCCATGAAATTACTTTCAACTGCCGGATTATATCCAATCAAAGTTTAAAACTGAAGGGTAACAAGTAAAAAATACAACCGACACAGCGCATCGAGTCCTGTGCTGCCCGCGTGAGTCATCGCGCGCGCAGAGCAGCGAGTGCACGGCGCGACACGGTGCGCTCTGCTGGAAACGCCCGCTTTCTGTGCCTGCTGTCTGTGTTTATCCACCGTCGCCGTGCGCTGCATACGCGTTATCTCGTTAAGTAAACAAACCAGAAACTAGCTTTTATTAACATGATTTGTACCGCCTGTGGTCTCAAAATCGAGAGAGGAGAACTATTGAATTGCACTAACTGTGCAACATACTATCACTATAAATGTCTCAATATGACCTCGGCTTTCTTTAGAGAGCACAGTATAGAGTTGAAAAAATTCTGGAAATGCCCATCTTGCGACAATATTACGAGGCGACTTCGCGATGATAATACACCCGCATCTCCAGCGGGCTTAAGACCCACTGAACACTCAGAAATCACTAACATGTCCTGCGACGAGAGTAACCACGACTCCAGCTTAGGTGATACATACACGGACACTCCAGCAGTCCAGCCGCCCAGCTTAACACTTAATACCAGCTCAATAACAAGTGAAGCTGCCCCGACGCAAACTGCAGAGACTAGAAACGAATCAATCACTTTTGATAAATTTAGACAACTTTTAAAAATGGAAATAGGAGAAATGAAAGAAAGCCTTACAAGGACTATCACAGATAATATTAGGGATGTATTACTCAATGAATTTAATACCAAAATCACTAACTTGAAATTGGAAACAGAACGAAATACTGCATCTATATCGGAAGGACAAAAACAATTTGAACAAAAAATAACCACATTGGACGAAAACATCAAAAGTCTGCAAAAAGAACATTATTCTTTAAAAACAGAATTAGAACTATTACACACAAAAATACAAAATCAACAAGGAAGCATGACAGAAAAGGTTCGTAACTCTATAGTTCTATACAGATTGAATGAGACTATGAATGAGTCCGAACATGATCTCATACAGCGTGTTAGCTACATATTTTACGATCTCTTCGGCATCGACGTCAACGGCTTCATTGATGGTGCCTCCCGCTTGGGCAGACACGGTTACCGAAGGCCGGTTGTCATTGACTTTATAAACAAGAGGATGGTAAAGTATATCCTAAGAAATAGTCTAACACTCAAAAATGTAGGATTAGTGGTTTCGGAATATATGGACAAAAAAGAACTACAACAAAGGCACACTGTAAAGGCGACCCTGCAAGACGCAAGAAATAAGGGTTTACATGCTGTAGTGAGGAATAATAGGGTTTTCGTCAACGACAAGGAATATAAAACAAGCAGCACTAGTACCATACAAACCACGATGCTGGAACGTAACTCTTCGAACGTACCGCCGCCTAATGCCAACACCAGTGTTAGGAGTGATGTGATATTATATGAGAGCCAAACGCCCTCTTGTACTATTTATACAGAAAGTCTTGAAAAAACATTAAACAAAGCAGAAGAAACTGATAATGAAAACTGTAATTTTCGTAACGGACGTCAGGAATGACTATAATTTTAAAATCCTCTATCAAAACTTCCAAAGCGTAGCTAATAAGCAATATATACTAGAAGCTTTCACACACGACGACTCGACATACGACGCTATTTGTATTTCAGAATCCTGGCTATCAAAAAACAAACTAAGTATGTTCCAGTTAAGTGGATATCAAATGGCTGGATCATTCTGCCGCGAAGAGAGAGTAGGTGGAGGCGTCTGTATACTATTAAAAGACCACATCGAATACACGCCAAAGGACGACATCACCAAATTTTCTATCGAATACGTGCTTGAAATTTGTGCCATTTCTTTATCTAAACTAAACACAATTATAATTGTAATGTATTGGAACAGGAGAGAGGAAGATTTATTTTACACTAGACTAGAGCAGGTACTAAGGTATGTTAACTGTAAATATTCGAAATGTAAAGTCATTTTGGGAGGCGACTTCAATATTAATATTTTAGAAAATAATTCGAAAACTAGTCGCTTTATCAATCGTATGCTTGAGTATAAATTCAATCAACATATCAAGGAACCTACACACTATACATCACCATTTACATCAACGTGTCTAGACTTAATTTTTACTAATTTCAAAAATAATGTCCGTACTAGTGTCAAAGAACTGGGATTCTCTGATCATTGCGGAACCATTTTATGTGCATACTTACCCCAACAACAGAAACAACAAATAACTTGGACAACAGAAAAAAGACACTTTAACTCTAAAAATACAGAATGCTTTCAAAATGAACTTTGGCAACAGGATTGGTCCTCAATAATAAGACTCGATAGGAACGTAAATGATAATTATGCAGCGTTCACACAAACCTTAAAAAATATTTTAAATAAATGTATACCAAAACGGAAACTTAAACTAAAATCTAATTACAAAAAGTACTGGGTCACCAAAGGAATAAAATTATCTTGTACAAACAAGCGCTTATTAAAAATATTAGTATCAAAATCAAATAACCAAGTACTACGAAATCACTACAAATACTATGAAAAATTTTTAAAACAATTGGTTAACACAGCTAAGAAATTACACTACGCAAATAAAATAAAAAAATCGAGTAATAAAGTAAAAACGATGTGGAGTGTAATTAACGAGCGGACGAACAAAAAATCGAAGAAAACTAAAAGTAACATCAAGTTACAAATTGGGGTCAACATAATATCGGAGCCTAAACTACTAGCTGACACATTTAATAGTTATTTTTCATCCATAGGTAAGGGTCATACTGTTATCATACCTGCCGCCGGGCGACTCGTCGCGCAGCAAATCGAAAATTCTATGTTTCTTACACCGGTAACCGTCCCCGAAATAACTAAAATAATAAGAAATTTAAAAAACAAATTCAGTTGTGGAATTGATGAACTTCCGCCGTCTTTGTTCCGATACTGCGCTGACCAACTTGCATATCCGCTGTGTTTATTAGTAAATCAATCTTTTGATGAAGCATCATTTCCAGATCAGTTGAAAATAGCTGTTATAAAGCCTATTCACAAAAAGAACTCAATGTTAGATCCAAATAATTATCGCCCAATCGCTCTATTACCAACAGCATCTAAAGTGTTCGAAAAAGCCATGTGTAACCGGATCTACACCTTCTGTGAAAAGTATAACATATTTAACGACTGCCAAAACGGATTCCGGAAGCATAGATCAACAGTCTTGGCAGTATACAAGTATGTACAAGAAATATTAGAAATTCTTAATTCGAAACAATATGCTATTGGCATACTTTTGGACATGACCAAAGCTTACGATAAGGTACAGTACGACATATTATTAAATAAAATATATGGGATAGGAATTCGCGGAAGTGCTTTCGGATGGCTTAAGTCCTACCTAAAAGATAGAAAGCAACTAGTTGAGATAGAACACTTTAACTTTGCAACGGGAGAAATACAAAATGTAAAATCGAATTCTGAAACTCTTAACGCTTCTATTCCGCAAGGGAGCGTTATTGGATGTTTGCTTTTCCTTATTTACATCAACGACCTCCCCAAAATCGTAAAAGATCCCTGTGTGTTATTTGCTGATGATTTGTCACTAATTACAGCCTGCGAAAACCCTGAAGACGTTAATGAGAAACTTACAATTAACTTAAATGTAATCAGTTCCTGGATGAGAGACCATAACCTCGAAATTAATTATAAAAAAACCAAAATAATTGCATTCTACCCATACCAGAAAGCGCCACTAGATATAGATTACACCTACGAAAATACTCGGCTAGAAGTCGTGCAAAGCTCTACACTATTGGGTTTAGATATAGACAGCCACATAAATTGGAAATCCCACATAGAGAAAATTAGGAAAAAAATATCTCAATTCGTCTATGCGCTTCGGGAGGTTAAAATTACCACAAATTTGGAGACAGCCCTAACAACATACTACGCGTATGCATACGCCTGGCTAAATTACGGTATTATTTTGTGGGGTAACAGTACCAACGCTCCATTACTTTTTACCCTCCAGAAAAAGCTTGTTCGCATCTTAATAAATAAAACCCTTGACGAAATCGAAAGCCACAAACCTTATTTTTCTGAACTTGGACTGCTGACCCTTACATCTATATATATATTAGAAATGTGTAAGTTCGTTCGAAAGCATAAGGAATTCTATACAAAACGAGGGGACCTACCTTCTACACGATCGATCCGTAATAAGAATAGAATTATCCCACCACCTTGTAAACTTAAACTACTGTCATCAGGCCCCCTAGTAATGTCCATTAAAATATACAATAAACTCCCGAACTCTATAAAAGAAGAAGAAAATGATAATATATATATAAATAAAATTAAGCAGTTGTTATTAGTTAAGTCATACTATACTGTAAACGAATTTTTCAATGACAAATTATAATCCAATAGTATCTATAAATCCTTTGTTCTTGTAAATATAATAATTTAATATTTTACTATTACATAATAATAACTGGCAAATGACATTGTATTTAATTTTTTTGAAATATTTATCACTTCATATTTTAAGGATATCATTGATGTTGTAAATAATGGCATATTGGTATTGTAAATAATAATAATAATATTGCAGTGCCCAACAGGGTTCACAAAGCTCTAGCTTATAAGTTTATTATCACCTGTACAACTACTTTGTGAAATTGCAATAAAATATTGAGTATTGAGTATTGAGTATTGAGTGTTTAACGGCTTTATACTCTTACGAATAGCGTTCAGTTTTGAAACTGTCGCGTGTTTAACAATTTTTCCCCATCCCAAAAAGTGCTCTGCGCCGCTAAAGAAGTTTTCACTTCAAAAATTAAATTGCGTGTGTTTTCGCCAAAACGGTGTTGTGAAATAGTTAAACGTGATTACTGGTTGTCTCCTTTGACGCGGGCCGACTGACCTTGACGAGGGACGGAATTGTATTAAAGGAACGTCGTTATCGAAGTGACAATTTTGGCGGAGAAATGTTTGCCAATTTCGTTACGGAAACTGGCGTTGTTTTAATTTTATCGGGAATTGCTTAAAATATTATGAAGATGATGGAAAAATAACTAAATAATACATTTTTGTACAATAAAAATCTTCGTTTGCATTTATAGCCACTTATCGAACAAGCGAGCGAAGCGTACGAAGTTGTATGCTTCAGCTTGGGCCGAACGTTGTCTGTCCCGCTGTCCGGCTATTCTTCTCTACAGCTCGCATTTCTGGTTTCATTTGTCTTTATTTTGTACCCCTTTGAGAGATTATCCTGTAAACACACACACATACACACACACACGCGGGCGCGCGCACACATAGACACACAGACCTTATACATCTCTGGAATACTGAATTAATATCAGTAACTTCTTGTTAATGCTGATACAGACCTTATATATCGAATGTAATGGTCATATTTTGCAATTTTGTTTTGTTTTCATTAACTTAGTGACATTTAGTTTGTTAACCGTTTATATCGGTCCTTAATCTGCAAATTTTAAATTATTATTGTGTAAGATTATTATTATTTTTATTGTAAATTACCGTTTGAGTGCCCTTGTGGTCTATTTGCAGAATAAATTATTGATTTTGATTGAGTTTGTGCATGCGCTCTTATACAGGGTGGAAACGATAAGTGATCTCGCTCGATTATTTCAAAACTATACACGATATCGAAAAACTGGTTACTGATCCTGAAAGTGCTTCACGAGCTCTATCAAACGGTATCAGTAATAGGTTACAGAATGAACTGGATCTATCCGAAAATCCAATGTTTCCAGCTTCCATTCATTTAGTACAGCCACATGGCAGTCAACTCTTGATAATATCATATCAAGTATAAGCCATGAAGCAATGTGAAGTGGAAATACGTGTATGAAAACAAGGGTAATTTTATGTAAACATGTGTATTGTTAAGCAAATAAGCCATTTTTCAATTTTTTTTAAAGGACCCCTCTTTTTGTCTCCCAGTTTTCAAGAAATTTCTTTTCATATTTGCACAAGGAGACGTCGTGGGGGAAAAATGGCCCTTCATTCGTAAAAACTATATCTAACCAGTTTCTGTCCGCAACTCCGTCCGCGTTGCATGGAACTCGATTATATAGTAGCTCCATACAAATTTCCGCGATAAAAACTATCCTATGTCCTTCCCCGGGGCTCAAATTTAATCTAAATCTGTTCAGCAGTTTAAGCGTGAAGAGGTAAAAGACAGACCCATTTTGACCCATTGGAGGTCTAAGACTTGCACAAATCATCTTAAAACGAACTAGTTGGAAATAATGTACGCCGGTAACACTCCTTTTCCTATTATAACTCCCGTCCCGCCCAAGGTAAGTTACATGTCAATTCAACAATTTTAAAAGTTGGACTGCAAAGGAAAACACCTAAGTTCAACAGTAAGAATAAAATGCATCACATTATTGGAACATCTAGCCAAGTTTGTCTGAGACAAAGTTACTTGAAGTTAGTTTTAAGTGGGAAATTCTGAGTTGGTGAGGATGTTTAATTTAGAAAACATCCATTTTGCAAATAGGTTACCTCTGGCCCTCGGCTCTTTTACAAAGTTTAGTTTACTGGAACTATTTAAGATGCTAATTATTTCGCAGGTTGTTCTAAAAATACGTTTTAAGTTTAACTATAATTTGTACATTACGGTTACCTACATACAATTAGATAAACATCAACCTAGCATTTTATCTAAGAACATGGATTTTGTACGATGGATAGTTTGATGGTGGCCCTAAAATAAATAAATTAGCTACTTGTTCGTGCCACAAGCTTGAAATGTCGTTAAAATTCGATTTGCAACACATAAATATGAACACCGAACTAAATGCTTCTTGACTTAAGAACAGACTTCTTTGATTTATTACTAGATATATTATACTTGATCACTATAATCATCACCATCATATCAGCCGAAACACGTCCACTATAAACTTGCTTGTCATTAAATCTCGATCATATCGATTGGTTGGTTAACAAATGAATGAGTAGGTACATCAATGTGAAGGAGACGTCATGACAAGGTTATATCATTGTGGGATGTCTCTAATGTGTCCTGTCATATTGACCAAGACCATACATTATTAAGTTCTATCAAAACGATAATTTTTGCTACAAACTTTAATTGTCTGTACTTTTATGCTTAATTATCCAATGAGCCCGAACACGGACGGTTACTCTTAGTTAAGAATTGCTATGGCCACGTTTTAAGGTAAGGTGTATGTGGCTAGCAAAAGAAACACGACAGTTACGACGGTGGTCCGTTTATTACTGGCTTAAGGATGCGCGGGCAGCGACAGCGCGCCCGCGCCGGTATGCATATACAACAGTATCCATCATCAGATCAGCTAGGTGATGCCATAACATTGAAATGTCAACTAATTCACATGAGTATGTCAAATTTCAGCTCAATCGGATAAAACAGGCTGGAAAATAGTTTACAAACAGTGCACGCAAGCTTGTGAAAAATATCTGCACGCAATTTACTTCAATATAGACTCAACGAGCATTTAATTAAACAAACGCAACTTCAGGGGCGCCGCAATAAAGCGAAGAATCAGCACGAATGGAAGGAACGAATGAACGAAACGGCGGGCGCATTTACTTTGATTTCCATTCGGTCCCGCGGGCGCGCTTCGCTCATCGACGTTAATGGGGAGCGAAGCGAGTGAGCGATGCGATGCCCAGTAGGGTTGCCAGGTTGGACGTTTCACTAACTTAAAGTAAGTTGAAGTTACTATATGTTGTGCCCGAGAATATTCTCAATTTGCATGAGGGAAAACTCGTCCGAATATTCTGCATTATCCGCCATTCAAGTATTCCATACTTACATATATTGGACTTAAATAATATCCAGATTTAATAGAAAGACAAAAGCAACGCGGGACATCCTCGCCTCGTGAAAATAGTCGTCAATTCCTTAATTGGCGACGAAAAATGCACTGAGTTAGAAAATCCCTTACGTTTTGTCACTATATGGAAATTGTGCGAATATTGTGCTGAATCACAAGCTCTTCAAACCTGTCTACTTATAGAAAATTTGGACGAGAAACATAAATCGGCCCATAAAAAACCCATTTGACATAGTTGCGTAATTTGCGTTGACCCTACACCGAGCCTCTTCGTTCGCGATGTTTCCACAGAGACACTTAATTGATTGGCTTTTGCTGAATGGACTGAATGAATGGGAAGCGAAAACGCGATCGGCGAGTGGCAAAGCGCGCGCGGCAAAATACAATACGATACCGAACAATATGAGGATGTATTCATGAAGTTTAAATGGCAACTTGTGACATGCCTATATTATAGAAGCGAAAGTTCAGTGTCAACAGGCTCAAAAAATTGAAGGGCACCTTCGGAAATTGCTGTGATTTTGGATCTATATTGGTCTCTCGCTTGCTCTTACAGGTTTATCCAACCACGTTGGACCACGGAATGACTTAGTCCCGTACTAACTGGCAAAAAAAAACTTCAGCGGGCAGAGGGGCGACGAGCGCGCGGTCACACTTCTGACATTGAACTCGATCAAATGTATGAACTTTGAACTCCCTTATTCGGTAGAACAGAAGAAATGAACTGTCATCGGATTTCTTAGACAGTGAACCTTCTGTAAGTAATAGTGGTAATTATTATTTATTCTGCGCCTGTGACCCGTATAGTAGGTACTCGTATCTGCCGAGTATTGAGGCTGGAATGTAATTAGATTACGGCCCGAGAGCCGCAACCGTGTCAAGTGCCTGCGATGTTTTATTTACTGGTTAACGTGTAGAACTGGGGCAAGTTCTGCAGTGTCGAAATAAAAATGGATTCAGGGGCAACATACGGCACGTACGGCTTGTAAGTTTAAAGGGAACATTTTAGAACAAAACATTTATAGAAAACTGATTAGCACGTGTTTAACACAACTCACTCTGCAAAGCAAGACAATAATGAAAAAACCGGCCATGAGCGTGTCGGGCCACGGTCAGTGTAGGGTTCCGTAGTTTTTCGTCCAGAAATTATTTTGTATTTTTTTTCAAAAACAATTCAACCTATCAAGTTCAAAATAATTTTCCTAGAAAGTTTTTATAAAGTTCTACTTTTGAGATTTTTTTCATATTTTTAAAACTTATGGTTCAAAAGTTAGAGGGACACATTTTTTTTTACTTCTGGAGCGATTTATCATTATCAAAAAATGATTTTAGCAAACCCCTATTTATTTTTAAATACCTATCCAACAATATATCACACGTTAGGGTTGAAATGAAAAAAAAAACACTCCCTACGTTACGTATAGGGGAGGTACCCTAATAAAATAAAATAAACCACTTTTTATTTTACCACTTTGTCGGCGTGATTGATATTCATATTAGTACCAAATTTCAGCTTTCTAGTGCTAACGGTTACTGAGATTATCCGCGGACGGACGGACAGACAAAGCGAAACTATAAGGGTTCCTAGTCGACTACGGAACCCTAAAAACAAGGATCGAATTTATAGTCTATGGTTGCGAAATTAAAAAGTCAGCGCGGGCGCCGAGGGAGCCGTCAGCTCCCGCTCCCAGGGAAATGAATGCAAAACGCCGCGCAAGCCGCAACGGTTGCCGCCATTTTATTAATCTGACAGCGGAACAGCCTACTTCTTATGGAGAGGAATGTAATGGAATTTTCCGAAGAAAATCAGAAGTAAAGTTATTAAAACATATGTTTATATTTGGTTTTTGTTTGATTGGTGTGTAATCGTATCACTTAATAATAATTGTATTTGTAAACTTCGACATGTTTATAGAGCCCCTGAACCATAATTAGATTTTTGTATTGTATCCTTCATTTAATTCACAATAGGTAGGTGTTAACAGTAAACGGGTACAATAAACTACTTAAAGAACAGTAAATTCTTCTTGAGGCGCCGTAGGTTCAGCGAAGTTAAGCGAACAGAGTTTTTGAAACAATATAATGCGTCTGTTTATAATAATAAGGTTAAAAAAATACGAATAGTAATCTTGAGGCTTTTCTGCAGCGAGATCAGTGATTCGAAACATGATTAAGCAATTTTCGCTCAATAGAAATAAATCACGAACATAGGTCTAAAATACACTTAAAATATTGACAAAAGCTAAAAATATTAAAATTGCTTCTAAAAATCGGAAAAATCATCTTTGAGAGAACTCAATGATTACTTTTTATTTATTTAGGTAAACGGCCAAAAAATTAAAATTAAAAAACATTTATATCCGCGCTTCCGAGCACGCACTTCCATCTCGCTCAAGCTTATGCTCAGTGAGAGGGAGAGAAGACCATGAACCTACGGCGCCTTAAAATAAACCGTTACTTCCTACAGAATAAACATCAATTTCTCGCGCTATTGGATTTAAACGATGCTGGATGCTCGAAACAAATTGAATCTCAACGGCAAGCTGTCTACAAGTGTGTACAGCCCAGTTCTGCAATACAATTTTTCTTGTTACTGACATAAGACATGTGTGTAGATATTTTTGAAAGGTTGTCTGTGTAGATGTTGGAGAACTTGACTGCAAAAGTTTCACCCTCCTGAGGCATACCAGTATTTTCA
This sequence comes from Epinotia ramella, assembly GCA_947578815.1. NCBI lineage: Eukaryota > Metazoa > Arthropoda > Insecta > Lepidoptera > Tortricidae > Epinotia > Epinotia ramella. The sequence continues at coordinate 2,005,250 of OX388217.1, forward strand.
GTACACCAAGTTGTAAGTCACCCAACCCGTCTAAATTGTAACTTTCTGCACTGCGGGCTCCGGGGAAATGAATGCAAAATGCACTAGCGCAGTAAATACATGTTGTTTTCCGCGTTCGACAAATATTAGACTTCTTTTCTATTTTTGCAAAATAAGTACAATTTTGGTCTCCGAACGCACTCGGGTGTAAACATCAAAACGAGTAGCGTATGTAAAAATTATGATATTAATGTAAATTATCAACAATTTGTTTAGAAAAAGTAGTCAAAGTAATCCGCAGTGAATGATTTAGCTGTGTGTGATAATTGTTATCTGGGAGTTTTAACAACCACAACCCCAGCCCCTAGCCCAGTGTGTTGAAGGGAGCAAGAGAAACGCATGTAGGTAAATTTGGAATGCGAAGGATAAGCCTCTAATCGAACTCTAGCAATTTAATTATGATAGTAGCAGTATTATCTATATACTAGTATTCATAATCTGTGGATTACGGACCGTGCTATTGACTGAGAGATGTACGTCTTCGTTCTCACATATCTCTTTGTTTTAGCAAAAGCGTGACCGCATTATATTATAATGTTACGTACATTATAATTCTAATCTGATACCAACACACACCTCGTTCCAGAATCGATACCCAGTTAGAATTCCCTGTAGTATGGCTGCAATAAATGCTAATAAAAAAGCTCTTCTGATTTACAACTCGAATGCGACCAACACTGCAATATTTTATGCTAAGTATTCGCAATGCGTGATTTAGTACACGGAACCGCCATCTTGCAGGAAACGGAATCAATATATTTTACTGCCTGCGAGCTGAGGCGCCATCATAGCGTATTTATAGAAAAAGTTACTAGTTTCAGAATGTGCATTGATTTTTACTTTTATTACCAATTTTAACTTTATCATAAAGTATCAAGGACGTTGTTCCATTGCACATAATTTTGCAAATGCTGACCGTTCAATTCCTTTTAATTTATGACACTGGCAATCTATAAAAACGGCTCAACATCGCTTCGAATTGTGATCCAAATTTAAATTTCGAAATACATTTATCACGAGGGCGTTTTTTAATAATCGGACGCAATTGCGTAACCAGCAATTGTTTTATGAGAAAAATGGGGAGGTCATTTATAAAGGCGAACGCAGGCACTGACAAAGGATAGAGTTTTTGTGAGATATTTTATTGGGTAAATGCCCGGGGTTATTGGAACGGCGGGGCAATGTGGTCGGAAAGAGCGTATTCCATTACACAAATTGGAGATCCGACGGATATTCTGCTTTTAAAGTTCAGCTTGCTTATAGCTTGTCAGACATCTTTCAAAATTGACAATACACACATTTGATACATTTATTACCTAAACTTTGAAAAGCACGTAATCGGAATGGATGGGAATTACACAATTAAGCCCGTTGTAACTAGCAAATCTAATTTAAATCAGTTAGTTCATAGAATCGAAATGGCATTGACATTTGTTTCTGAAGGACAAAACCTCAATCATTTAGAATTTGAACCCTATTTATATAATGAAAGGAATGAATAAATAATTTCACCTGGCCTGGCCCATGAATTTTTTTTCTTTTTCATTATAGGTAGTAGGTACGAAATAGCATAATTTGTCAATATAGACATTTGTTACTTTATTTTTTGTCCCGTGTAGCTAATTCATACACGGTTCTAAGATCTGTTTCCCTCATAAGAATGCACATACGAATGAAGAGAAATTCGAGATTATCTTATTCCAGCCCAAAAACGTCGCCGGTGATAAATAAAATAAAGGCGGCCACGTCATGCGGCCCCGCGGGAGATAAGTGCTGATCTTTATACATACCTTTTATACCTTGAATTATGTAACATTGTCAAATCAATATAATACATAATAGGGATGATGACTAACATTTTTTTATGATGTCATTCGAGACAGTTTTTGGAGAGGAACAAATGTTTGTATGGGAGCAACTACAATTAAACAATATAAATACCCAAAAAATTGAGACAAAGATTGACGTCGCTGGCGGCAGCGGAAAACGCTTCATACTGATAGACACACAAGTATGACGTCACAATTGTACAAAGTAGTTGTATCGTTGTATGGTAAATCCGGTAAATTGTTGTTTCGGTCGCGAAATACTGCGTTTAAGTACATAATTTTCATACAATTTTGTTTCTATAAAAGCGTAAGGATTCCATTTAGCATCACTACGTTATCAATTTGAATATCAGGCATCATGCCTATTGTTATTTAATTTTAGAGGTGCGAAGCGCCTACACACCCCCTGCCCCGTGCCTTTGTGTACACCTTGTAATACAGATTTGAGGGTTGTCTCGGAAGGACATTATTGCGGGGTCTGAGCGGATCTTTACCATTAACAATGACCATTGACAAGTTAAAATCATCTATCAAGGCTTACAGACATATTATTAATTGGCCTTCCTTCTTCATAGGTGATAGAGAAAAACATAGCGCCAATTCAGCATCAGCCTTTTATTCAATTTAGTGTAATTACCTTCCGGGAAGAGGTGTATAACTAAACAACAATAAAGATTATAACTAGCCATATTAGTGGCTCTGTGGGCTGTGGAATTCGCAGGTGAGTCAATTTCACGATTTTTTATTTTATTAAAAAAAAGTAATTCCATATAAAAACGTCTATTTAATTAACGAACTTGCTCATAAAATTTCACGAGAATCGGTAAAGAAATGTGGAGCGGAACGGAGGGGAACAGCCGGACATCCGGATAGACATACAACAGATTTTTGAAGTGAAAACTTCTTTAGCGGCGCTGAGCACTTTTTGGGATGGGGAAAAATTGTTAAATACGCGACAGAGTTTTGTGACGTCAGATGTGAAGGAGGTCACTGTATGCTCCTAGCCGATTCGACTTCATTCAAAACTGAACGCTATTCGTAAGAGTATAAAGCCGTTAAACACTTTTTGCAATAGCATATTCTGCAAATAAAATGGTAATAATACCAACGCGTCCTTCACCGTTTTGCTATTCAGAAAATTCGAATAGTTCGAATTTGGGCGTTATTCCTAAAGAGATAAAGCTTAGAAAAATATTTACCAACGGCAAAAACAAATTGCTATTTTGGTCGCCACCGCCGTCTGCTGTTCTTGCAAATTCGAATAGTTCGAATTTAGACGTTATTCCTAAAGAGATAAAGCTTTGAAAAATATTTGGCAATGGCAAAAACGAATTGGTATTGTGTTTGCCGCCGCCCGTCGGCGGGCCGACGGGCCCGTCCGCCTAAGTAATTGATAATTGTTAATAAATTTGCGTCAAATTCATTTTTAGGGTGACACCGTAAGATGTCACGTGACCTGATCGAAAAACTGTTACAATGTTATTGAGTTTTCACTTCTGCCGGCACTCCCGGAGTGCAACCCGGTCTTTTTTTTAAACGAGCTAGACCAGAGAATTTCGTTCGCTGCGCTCGCTCGTACAATAAGAAAAGCACACCACGATACGATACAACGTCTTATACCTCTCACAGACAGGAGCGGCCTGCGATGGCGGTCAATAGTAAATTTGACATCAATGTCCATCAAACAGGTATGTATGTACAGTTACTATTCCAAATTCAAACTTATTAACTGCCAGTCTCCGAAGAAGTGTTTACACAACCCTTAACCCAGAGCACTTCAGAAAGGTCACAGGGCAGTCCCAAACCTATTTACGGAATAATACGAGAAAACAAACTCGGAACTTGATCTCATTAAAGTAATGGCCAGTTATCTTTCCGCTGGAATTATTTATAAATACCTCAAAATAGCTTTCAGGGAAAATGTTGAATGAAAATTCTTATTAAAACAAGCATTGTTTCCATTGTACTATTTCTGGTTTTAAAGGCCGTACTTAATTCTAGAATGGAAGTTAAGCGCTAAGAGGTTTTATTTGTATGACTATTTTTGGGGATGAGGCTTTTCTGCCCAACGGTCTTAGGCTTGACTGGCACTTTTGTAATGTTGATCTTGTTGAGAATCTGTTGCTCGCGTCTGCAGGATTTACCTGCCACAACCCTGCAAGTGTCCCCTGGGTGGTGCTAAACGAGCGACAACACTTTCGGCGAAATAGGCGCTGCTACAATAATATCACGTTGATATTCGCCTATTCTACAGATCGCCATACGATTAAATAAAATGTTTATAAGATGGTAATTATGACAACTACTTTTCTAACAAATAAAAACTATGTCAGCTGATTTACGAGTACCTTACATGTATACATCCGATCCAATCTAGGTGCGGTGTTGGCAGCGCTTATGCACAATTGTTTATGTGTTGTATCTGAAGTGCTGAGTTGACGTCATGTTTAGATATGTTTACATTTTTGCTTCTAATTCTACTGTAACAGGGCGAAAAATGTATATACATACTAGCTTCTGCCCGCGACTCCGTCCGCGTGGAACTCGTTTGTATCGCAGCTCCATACAAACTTTTACCCCCCCATTTCACCCCCTTAGGGGATGATTACGGAGATAAAAACTATCCTATGTTACTCTCCATCCCTTCAACTATCTCCACTTAAAAAATCACGTCAATTCGTCGCTCCGTTTTGCCGTGAAAGACGGACAAACATACAAACACACACATACACTTTCGCATTTATGTATAATATTAGTATGGATATGGATATCGTCAAAGTCGACTTTACACTTTACAAACAACCAAAAGTTTCACAGATTTTTTTTTTTTTTTTTTTTATGATATAGGAGGCAAACGAGCAGACGGATCACCTGATGGCAAGCGATTACCGCCACCCATGGACACTTGCAACACCAGAGGTGTTGTGAGTGCGTTGCCGGCCTTTAAGATGGGAGTACGCTCTTTTCTTGAAGGTTTGAAGGTCGTATCGGTCCGGAAATACCGCAGGCGACAATCCATTCCACAGTTTAGCTGTGCGAGGCAGGAAGTTTCTGGAGAAGCGCACAGTTGAGGACTGCCAACCATCTAAGTGGTGAGGATGGTAATGTTGTCGCGTTGGACGATGGCGAAAAGAAGCGGCAGGGATTAATCCGAACAATTCCTCGGAGCACTCCCCGTTATACATGCGATAGAAAATGCAGAGAGAGGCCACATCTCTACGCAGCGCCAAGGGGTCAAGTCGATCCGAAATATGCTCGCTGTCGACAATTCGAGTTGCTCGTCGTTGGATGCGATCCAGAGGGAGAAGCTGGTATTGGGGTGCCCCTGCCCATAGATGAGAACAGTATTCCATGTGTGGGCGGACCTGCGACTTATAAAGCTGCAGGCGGTGGGCCGGTGTGAAATACTGTCTCGATCGATGATTCCTCATATGTAGATCCCATCAATCATAATAAGACAATCTTTTTATGGACCTAACTCGGGATTTTTTAAATTCAACTGTTATCTGTGTCTAATATTATAAAGTCGAAGCGTCTGTGAGATTGTAACTTTATAAGTTTGTACGTTTTGCTAGTGCGGAAAGTATGTCATTACGTCACGAGTACCTCGCCTAAGGCTCGTGGCAAGACTCGGGACGAGTGAAGAATGACATTTCCGCATGTGTATCGAACGACGTTTTTTTAGTACAGTTGCGAAAAAATAAGAAAAACAAGTAAGGAATTCGAAACTTTTATATTATTAATTCTGTAACGTCATTGTAATACAGTTGAAAAATAATGAAGTTGAAAAATATTTTTTTAAACAGTTCTATCTTATTAATTTTTTATTGACAATATAATTAATGGTACAAATTGTACAATTATTTAGTGGGAAAAGTGAAAAGCACTAGTTCGCGAAAACCAACTTTCCGCACGCTAAACAGCTACGTAAAGTAGCACTTTTTGAGCAACTGTATTTAAAATTCTTTTTCTCAAAAATGGCCCGCGAAGTGAACATAACTCGCTACATATTGGAAGGTAAAGTGTATAGTTTAAGGTCAGACCTAAATTAAAAAATAACAAAACATTGCAGGCCGCCTGGAATGTTATATATAAATTCCTTTATTTGTCGAAACTGGCATATAAAAGACGGCAGCCAATTCAGCAAATTCAACTCGTATTTTTCTGTTGCAAACACGACTTTTTTGTATGTGTCTCAAATAGTTTGCGTTTTTTCGGTGGAAAAATACACTTGCAATTCTGTTTAAAAAAAAAGGCGGGAAATCGTAAATATTTTCACGTTGTGCAACGATATTTAAAGTTCATATAAATTAAGTATTTTTTATTCCCCCATTTTTGAGAAAAGCACTATATTAGCCTCAGCCGGAATGGCAATTGCAGGCTTCGTATTAAAATTAAACGGACTCGCAAGCTCGTCCGTTTAAAAAATACTCGCCCTGCAATTGCCTCCTTCCCGGCCACGGCAATAATGTACTATTACCTGCGTGTAGAATGTTCTTTCTGGGTGGGTAGGTATAGGCTATATTTTATCCCGCCGTTTTGCCTGCTTTCTTTACAATACGCGGGCGAAGCCGCGCTGGCAGCTAGTAAGTTATAGTTTCAGTATAACGAGTACTTACCATAAGTTACACGTTGTCATTGTTTAATACTTTCGGTATGCTTTCGGTACACGACCTGGAACAAAACCAAATCTAGTTGAGGACTGACTTTATACATAACTTTCCTAGTTCTAACTTAAAACCAAAGGAACCTACATACTAAGAATAAATATTTTGTATTGTTTAGGTAATTTAATGAATAAACAACATGGAGGTACCCACTATATCACACAATCACAAGAGTACTTCTCGATTTCAAAAATATTACTTTCCCCATAAAACATTATTATTCGTACTTTTGAAGTATGTAGTATATGCGTCTTAGTTCTAATGAAATTTAAATTAGACGTTATCAGGAGCGGATAATGGTCAGGTCCAAGTATATCGCTTACACAGTCCAAAATTGGTTACAACACAGTGGTCTAGTGGGTAGACCCCACAAGGTGGACTGATGACCTGGTAAAGGTCACAAGAGTCCGCTGGATGCGGGTGGCGCAGGACCGGTCATTGTGGCACTCTTTGGAGGAGGCCTATGTCCAGCGGAGGACGTCTTTCGGCTGATATGATGATGACTGGTCAAATAGTAGTAACCATTGCGCTTCACTTATGAAGGTAAATGTGTCGCTGCTGGTAACGCGAGGTAACACGGCGAAACTATAAGGGTTCCTTGGTGGCTACGGAATCCTAAAAAAGGCATAAAGAACCATATCTCCGCCTCAAGCCATTCCATAAAGTTTATTATTTCATCAAAGTTGCCAGCGTCAAAAATCAAGGTAAAAGAATAAGGCGATCATAAACAATTTATGGCTAGAATGAGGAAGATGTATAAAGTCTGTGTTATATAAGAGGAAAAAACTACGATCCGCATGTCTCGGCAAATAAATGGGGGCCGCTTTATATTCTTTACGGAACATCAAATTGTAGCGTCCTATTTCAGTCCCTAAAACACCTAATAAACTAAAATAATTCACCCAAAGCATCACGTCCCACACTAATATCTAAAATTATTTTAGTTTATATAAGTTCTAGGAAAGGGGGAAATTCGCACAAATGAAAAGCTAATTTATGAAAGTTTGTTACATAAGTTTCATAAAATATCATGCCGTTAGCCTGCGAATGTCAAATAAAGTTTTGTATGGTAAGCCAACCTTAAACAATGGAAATATATTATGGCCAGCCTCTTTTTTGACTCACATAAAAATAATATTTTATTTATCAAATCAAGTTGCATATTTTGAGTTTCAGTATTATAAACATAAAATGAAAGTTTTAACCAATCAAGACCAATGACTCACATGTAAGTCATGCCTCTACGAGCGATTTCCGCTACAAAGCGGAAAAATGCTGCTAGCCGCTCGCGTTGTTAGAGCTTGGAATGGGTTAAACTAGGAGGCAAGTTGAGCACCATATTTGACAGTCTTAGTAGAAAAAATAAGCTGTTCAATGCCACGCCACGTATACTCGTATGTTTTTAGCTTCTCTGCTATTAAGGCAGTAGGTAGCCCAACTATAATAAACAGCGAAACAACAATAACATATTCACTGCCACGAATCACTACGAGCTACGCTCGTAACCGATCCTGTGATTCTGCGTAGGCACCCGCTAGGCGGGTTCCTGCCAGTGAGTGTAAAAAAACAATATTTGATTGGCATTGTGACCCGACCCGACACACGCTACAAGATAAACGAAATGTTAATTTTCCCTTGCCAACACCAACTAGTAATAACTATTAAAACAAAAAAGAATGTAAAAAGTTCTTATCGAAATGTCACGTTAAACATTTACCCTACGCAGATTTGATTAACCTTTACTCTGGAAAACACAAGCTGCAAAAACACTTTATGTAACTTAATTCACCTTTCATTTGACCTATGTCTCGCTCACATCTCGCTACTCGTTGTGGGCGGTATCAATTGGCTCTTACCTGGCTCAATGTCATGTACATACTGTTTGCGAACGCTTAAGCTAAGGCCACACCGACGTGGCGCACCTTGCGGCGAAGATAAGGGTTTTTTATACTATTTTTTCACACCTGCTATTCAGAAAAGAGTCATTGTTGCCCTGAAATGAGGGAACAAACTTGTACTTTTCTTCCTTCATCCTGCTATTCAGATACGTGTTGCCCTCAAACGAGGGATTTCACTTTTCCTCATAGAAGCTGTGAAAAGCAGTATGTGCCACTCGGCCGCAAAATTATTTCCATCTTGGGCGTACACACTTGAATCCCTCGTCACGCTCGAGATTCAACCTTAGAATCAATCGCTACGCTAAGGATTCTATTGTAGAATCTTTCGCTTCATTGAGCATTCAATACACCGCCCTAGCTGTAAATACAAGGTGGGCCAAAAGAAGTCATCTGATGTTGTATGGCTCTCTAAACAACATCGGATGACTTCTTTTGGCCATCCAGCGGACTCCCGCAACTTTTACCAGCAGGTGGATCACGTAACGCATTGTACGTACGTAAGGTAGATCTAAATGTCAATTTTTATATGGAAAAATTATAGTTACATGCTAACGCGTGTTTAAAACGTTACGTGATTATTCTTTAGGTCATCAGTCCACCTTGCGGGAGCAAACTACCGATGACCTTTGGGGCGGAAAGGGTCTCGAGTGGCGAGCACGTACCAGCAGGCGCAGCGTGGCTGGTCATAGTCAGCAATAATGCACAGATAGTACAGTCAAGTGCAAAAATATGTTTCGATTTAATCCTCTCATAAATATGTATGAAACCTTAATCCGCTGACATAAAAGCGATGGGACATATTTATGAGCAAGTTTAGTGCACCCGTATTGTTATCCTTGACATTGGCTTGGTTGATCTTTAACCCATTCAGGGCCCATGACGACACATATGCGTCAGACCGCCGTAGTCGCTTTCCGCTACACACGAGGAAAACCACGGGATCGGCTACGAGCGTAGCGCGTAGCGATTCTGGGCAATGAATGTGTCCCATTCAGGGCCCATGACGACACATATGCGTCAGACCGCCGTAGTCGCTTTCCGCTACATACGAGAAAAACCACGGGATCGGCTACGAGCGTAGCGCGTAGCGATTCTGGGCAATGAATGTGTACCATTCAGGGCCCATGACGACACATATGCGTCAGACCGCCGTAGTCGCTTTCCGCTACATACGAGAAAAACCACGGGATCGGCTACGAGCGTAGCGCGTAGCGATTCTGGGCAATGAATGTGTCCCATTCAGGGCCCATGACGACACATATGTGTCAGACCGCCGTAGTCGCTTTCCGCTACACACGAGGAAAACCACGGGATCGGCTACGAGCGTAGCGCGTAGCGATTCTGGGCAATGAATGTGTCCCATTCAGGGCCCATGACGACACATATGCGTCAGACCGCCGTAGTCGCTTTCCGCTACATACGAGAAAAACCACGGGATCGGCTACGAGCGTAGCGCGTAGCGATTCTGGGCAATGAATGTGTACCATTCAGGGCCCATGACGACACATATGCGTCAGACCGCCGTAGTCGCTTTCCGCTACATACGTGAAAAACCACGGGATCGGCTACGAGCGTAGCGCGTAGCGATTCTGGGCAATGAATGTGTCCCATTCAGGGCCCATGACGACACATATGCGTCAGACCGCCGTAGTCGCTTTCCGCTACACACGAGGAAAACCACGGGATCGGCTACGAGCGTAGCGCGTAGCGATTCTGGGCAATGAATGTGTCCCATTCAGGGCCCATGACGACACATATGCGTCAGACCGCCGTAGTCGCTTTCCGCTACACACGAGGAAAACCACGGGATCGGCTACGAGCGTAGCGCGTAGCGATTCTGGGCAATGAATGTGTCCCATTCAGGGCCCATGACGACACATATGCGTCAGACCGCCGTAGTCGCTTTCCGCTACACACGAGGAAAACCACGGGATCGGCTACGAGCGTAGCGCGTAGCGATTCTGGGCAATGAATGTGTCCCATTCAGGGCCCATGACGACACATATGCGTCAGACCGCCGTAGTCGCTTTCCGCTACATACGAGAAAAACCACGGGATCGGCTACGAGCGTAGCGCGTAGCGATTCTGGGCAATGAATGTGTACCATTCAGGGCCCATGACGACACATATGCGTCAGACCGCCGTAGTCGCTTTCCGCTACATACGTGAAAAACCACGGGATCGGCTACGAGCGTAGCGCGTAGCGATTCTGGGCAATGAATGTGTCCCATTCAGGGCCCATGACGACACATATGCGTCAGACCGCCGTAGTCGCTTTCCGCTACACACGAGGAAAACCACGGGATCGGCTACGAGCGTAGCGCGTAGCGATTCTGGGCAATGAATGTGTCCCATTCAGGGCCCATGACGACACATATGCGTCAGACCGCCGTAGTCGCTTTCCGCTACACACGAGGAAAACCACGGGATCGGCTACGAGCGTAGCGCGTAGCGATTCTGGGCAATGAATGTTACATTATACAATACGTCACAGCCATACCACTAAGCATGTGTGACTGGCGGCTGACATTTAGACTGAAAGCCTACGAAGCCTTTCAAGGACCTATTCACGGCGGTAAGAGGTTTATGTCTTTACCTGGAGCTATGAACTTCAAAATATAACTGTGGCGCTCTTTGATTGGATATTATGACATGCCATGATTGATTGGATTTTACGGTATATTTATGTTCATCTCATTATAATCTGATTTAAATTTACTTAGAGTGCTAGCTTTCAGCGGCCGAAACCCATTATGGCCCAGGTTTTAACGTCGCAATACTGAGGGTACGATTTTCCTAATGTAATTAGTGAAATTTCTAAGGTCGTATGTTCTTAAGTTTTTAATCTAACTTCTAAATTAGCTAATGTTTGAAATTTCTAGCGGGTGTGGCGCTGGAACGGTCATTGTGGCACTGTTTGGGGGAGGCCTCTGTCCATCAGTCGACGTCTTTCGGCTGATATGATGATGATGATGACTCGAAATCGTATTTTACTGGTATTTCTATAAGTCATTAGGATATGTTTATAATCACTTATACTAATTATTAACATATTCTAATGATGATGATTGAATACAATTCTAAACATTCTGTTTGTAGGTATTATGAGATTTATGAGTTACGAAAATACGACCGTTCGACAAAACGTGCTTAAAACATACGATTTTATGAATTTCGTACATGGAACGCGAAACTTAAGTGTCTAATCAACCTTCAGATTGTATCATAAGAACCTTGAAACTTGAACCAGCTTATGTAGGTTGTTCCTGCTCCCCAAATCAACCAGCCCCGTTATTCCGTAACTAGTAAAAGCTCACCTCAACGTTCACCCACAAATATATATTGACGCTGCGATTCGTAGTAACTAAGCGTAGGTAGAGGTCTAGTTTCGTTAGGCGTGACAAGTGAAAATAGGCGCACGAGCGCGTAAAGAATAACAGCCTAGTGAGCCTAGTCTTTGATGATCGCGAGATAAGCTAAATCGCTACTGAATCAGCGCGGCCCGTTTTTTACACGCGCTGCGTCGGAGTCGCGTGACTCGCCGCCATTTTGAAACGTAACCTACATTGGACGCGACACCATTCCGATGTAATGAAGTACCACAGTTGCCAACTTCGCGCACTAAACTGATTGTGGCTACCGTGGTTGGCAAAGTATATTTAAAAAAGTTGGCTACTTTTTTAAAATCGGAAATCAAGTGAGCGGCTAAACTTATTATAGTCTTATACCCTGGTGGTGACAAACAAGCGTACGGGCTGCTACTTGGTGGTAAGAGGATGCTGTAACCTTTGGACGCTTACGACTGTAGAGGAGTAATACGTATTGCCGACCCTGTGTTAGGATTCGCTATGGTTTCTGTCAATTGCTTTTTTTATTACTAACCCATTCACTACTAATGACGCCCATGCTCGTCGAATATTTGCCTACTTCACAGGCAGGAAACAGTCAGTTTCACAGCCGTCTAGTGGGCGCTTTCCGCTTCTTAGCAGAAAAACCACGCGATCGGCTAAGAGCGTAGCGCGTAGCGATTCCTGGCAGTGAAATCAGAGAGAAAGGTCTTGCCGCCGTGGACTGTCTTCACAGACAGTCCACGGCGTAGGGCGCTACGTCGCGTAGCATGACTACGGCGTAGCAATCTACAACTATAAACCTCCTCCTACCTCCTAGCGTTATTCCCGGTTGGGCCCTAAAGGAGCCCGGGATCCGCATTGACATCTAATCCCAAGATTTGGCATAGGCATTTTACGAAAGTGACTGCCATCTGACCTTCCAGCCCAGAGGGAAAACTAGACCTTATTGGGATTAGACCGGACCTTAAATCTACAACTATAAACATGGTTATAATATTAATGGTTATAGTATTAAAGGAACAATATTTGTACTCGTATATATATTTGAAATCGCGTTCTCGAAAACGGCTCTAACGATTTCAATGAAATTTGGAATATGGGGTTTTACGGGGGCGAAAAATCGATCTAGCTTGGTCTCATGTCTGGGAAAATTAGTTTTTTCCGTTTTTTCTCTATTTTCTCCCGAGCAGAGCTTGGCCGCCCAGAGACTAGTACCTACTTATCAGACCGAGGTATTAACCAAGATGTGTTTTACCCTTTAGCACAAGCGCAAATAGCGATTTCGCCTTAGTCAACTGTAACTGTAATACAACTGTATATTTTATTCAACATTTCGTACCCGGAATATTGTCACACAAACTAACGCAAACAGGGGGTGGAGTGCATTAATAAAATAACAATTACTACCCCAAGCCATGTGCTTGAAGTCGAGAGCCGGCGTATTTTATACACGAGGTCTATTCCGCTTGACGTATTACGACACAGTTATGACATGGCATTAATAAGTGCGGTGTCGGGTTACACCCACTTTCTCCCAGAGGGTGTCGTATGAATCCATTATGGAAATATGGTTGAAGTGTGTCGTGGGCGATGGGCTAGCAACTTATCACTGCAATATCACATTTACTCCATCCAAATGTCATCCCGCTCGAATGTGGAACAGCCCAACTGGGGAAGGAATGAATGGGAATGGGGAAGTACCTCCGCCTTGCAGAAGACCACAGCCATAATAACACTACTACTTGCTCTGTAGTAGTGTTGTGTTCCTGGAGGTGAGCAAGGTCGCCAGAGCTCTCGAGGATGCGTTGTGTTGAGAGCGAGGGAATTTGTTCCTTCAGCTGTCAACACGGCGAATCCTCAAACATATCAAGGGTCGGCAACGCCCAGTTACTCCCTTGGAGTAGCATGCGTCTATAGGCTGCGGTGTCCGCTTACCATCAGGCTGGCCGTACCCTTGTTTACCACCGTCGTATACAAGCGTACACTCGTATAAAAAAAAAAAAAACATTTATAAAACTGTCGATGACGCAAATAATCCTCTGTAAATATAGATAGGTTCGAAACCCGGCAAGAGCAAATATTTGTCTCCGAGTCTTGGATGTTTTCTATACGTATATTTAAGTATTTATATCTATTAAATATATCGTCGTCTAGTACCTATAACACAAGCCTTATTGGGTTATAGTCAAATAGATTCATAATTTTGATGTAATGATCTGCTTCGTAACGTTAATGTAAAATGGCAGCCAAAATGCATTTAAATTCCCTAGACGGCAACCTCATTACAGTTTCCCGGTCCGGTCGGTAACCGCTCGGGGCATTCGGAAGTATACAATTCCGCTTCAATGATGCCGGGGAAATGAGACAGACAGTCTTCCGACTCGCTTTAATGACAGCCTACATGGCAACCAAATTTTAACACTTTCACTGCCAATATTCGCTAAGCGCTACGCCAATTCCTTGATTTTCCCTGTACGTAGCGGAAAGCGCCTACGTAGGCGCCCGCTGGGGAGTTCCTAGCAGTGAACGTGTAAAACTCGCAGCTCGTAGCGCTTGCATGTGTCGTGATTGGCGGCGAATGAGTTAAAAGTAAGTTTCGTAAGGGATTTACACACTTAAGCTACATTTGTGAAAAGGGTCGACATCAAATCGAATTTAAAAATCAATTGGTAGTAGGTGAGTGCCAGGTGGTTCCCCGTGCGGGTGTAGAAAAGCAGCACCCCCTTCTAATGCGGGTGTCGACTATGGGAGAGGGTTAGTGATGTAGGCGACCTATGATTGCGTTTACTCCGTCTTAAACCCACAATTGTTGGAAGTGGCAACTAAATTCAATTTATGGTGAAGATTTTTTTTTATAGTCTGTATAGATATTGGAGAACTCGATTGTACATGAAGACTTAAATTAAGCACATGAAATGATGACTGGTTTAGCCTAGTTGGTAGTAACCCTGCCTACGAAGCAAGAGGTCTCGGGTTCGAATCCCGGTAAGGGCATTTATATTGTGTGATGAGCACGAATATTTTTTCCTGAGACATGGATGTTTACTATGTAAATATTTAAGTATTTATTTATATAGTCGTCTAGTACCCATAGTACATGCTTAGCTTAGTTTGGGGCTAGGTCGATTTGTGTAAGATTGTCCGCAAAATAGAAAAATGTAAAAATATAATTTGACATGGGGGTAGAAATAATGATAAAAACATAGCCACAACTACGCCTAAAACCGCTATTATTGTGCTCTACCTACCCCTTTTCAATATTTACTTCCATGCAATAGAGCAGAAAGTTCTAAGGCAAGGCAGGTTTTGCACTTTATTCCTTTGTACAGTCAAGTGCAAAAACATTTATCGATTTAATCCTCTCATAAATATGTACCTAAACCTTAATCCGCTGACATAAAAGCGATGGAACATATTAATGAATAAGTTGTATGCACCCATATCTTAACACTTGACTGTACTAAGGCAAAACATGTATTGACGTCGACTGTACCTAATGTTTATGTTATACTAAACAAAAAAGAGAGCACAATTATGTATCGTGACTGAAATTATTTATCTTAAGTATTTCCAAACTCAGCTTATTACCATGCTTTATATTTCGTATGATAATATGTAGTTAGTATTCTTTAAAAGTGGAATAAAGTAAAAGTTTAATCAAGTTCGCTGAAAATACACGGAGCTTATTAATGTTATGATTAGAAACTTTTTAAGTAGGAGCTTCGATAAACAACTTCTAATACACATTAATCTGTCTGTTTTATCAATGTTACAAACACTCCAGAATATTTAATTCGGGTACGCTTTGTATTGAATTTCCATATAAATAAATAAAATAATAATAAAATAAATAAATAAATATTAGGGGACAATCTTACACAAATCGACCTAGTCCCATAGTAAGCTCAGTAAGGCTTGTGTTATGGGTACTAGACGACGATATATATAATGGATATAAATACTTAAATACATAGAAAACTTCCATGACTCAGAAACAAATATTCATAGTCATCACACAAATATTTTTCCTTACCGGGATTCGAACCCAGGACCTTCAGCTTCGTAGGATACTTAAAGAGTATTCGTTTTTTGTTTGCTTATAGCGAAGTCATTTGAAACTAGAGCGATATGTGTAGAACCATACGTTTGACACGGTAGTGACCCTGCCTACGAAGCCGGAGGTCCCGGGTTCGAATCCCGGTAAGGGCATTTATTTGTGTGATGAGCACGAATATTTGTTCCTGAGTCATGGATGTTTTCTATGTATTTAAGTTTTATTTATCTATATAAGTATGTATATCGTCGTCCAGTACCCATAGTACAAGCTTTGCTTAGTTTGGGACTAGGTCGATTTGTGTAAGATTGTCCCCTAATATTTATTTATTATTGTCTCGAAAATATTATTATCTATACTAATATTTAAGGGGCTCCTAATGACCTTTCTCGGTAACTGTCTGTTTTTTCGTGCTTTTAATGGCTTATATCGTATTTACAACAACGAGGTTTACCCAAATAGTATCCCATATTTACTTCTAAACTCACAGTTTTCGAGATCTATGGCACCAAACTTTGGCAATTTTAGGCCAAAAAACCAGTTTTTTGGACGTAACTTTTGTGAAAATGAGTTTAAAAAATCTCTCGTCGGTTGTTAGAGACGTCACGTGTTAGGAACAGCTTTATGTAGATTTTATATATAAAAAATCGGCCAAGTGCGAGTCGGAACTCAGCAATTAGTGTTCCGTACATTCGGTTATTTTAAATGATTCATAATTTATCTCCTGATTTTGAGGCTAACTACTACTAACTAAACTGCTCGATTTATTGAATGGAGTTCAACAAAAAATATATTTCTATATCTTCGATTCTCATTGTCATACAAATTTGTATGTGAGGGCTAAAAAAAATTTCTACGAAGTGTATAACTAAAGAATTTGGGAAATTGCTAAAACTGTCTCTAGTAGTATTTGTGTTATTTAACATCTGCGTAAAACTTATACTCTTAAAATATGTGGTTATACTATTATTCTTTTTAGAACTAAAGTTGACGTTTGTTGCTGCACGACTGGGAAAGATTTCCGGGGCTTATATCAGAGAGATGACCTTGACATTGAACGTGAGCGCAGGGCATTAGCAGTAAGGTCAAATATGCTGGCCCGCAGGTTTGCTCGATGCTCCACTGAAGTGAAAATCACGCTATTTAAGGCCTTTAGCCAGTCCTTCTACTCGAGCAGCCTGTGGGTGAAATATACCAAAAGAGCCTATAATGCCCTGCGCGTGCAATATAACAATGCATTCAGAGTGCTGATGGGACTACCTCGGTGGTGTAGCGCCTCGCTTATGTTCGCTGAGGCCCGCACGGACGGTTTTCAAGCGATTATGCGCAAGAAATTCGTCTCGATGCTGAGCCGATTAAGGGAAAGTTCCAACAGCATTCTGAATGTCATTGCTGACAGGTACGACTGCCCTATGTTGGCGCACTGGATCGGTCAAATCAAGGCAATCGCGAAATTTAGATATATTACCTATAAGTAATTAATCACTGTGTATTTCGAGGCTGTATACTAATATACCTAGGTTAAGTTATACTAACAACATATGGATGTATAAAAATTAAATGGTCCGAAATAAAGCTATTTATTATTATATTATTATTATTATAAGGAAAAAGTTTCAACAGAAACTGCTCCTGCAGTGGCGACAAATCGGTGTACAAACTATCATATAGCTTTAATTCACCATTTACATAGTGAACACAAGTCCAGTGTACAAAGTCATTAATTAAATGGTCGGTTCCCGGCACAACTTGAATGGTATAAGGTAACAATACGATTCAACACTACAGCTCGGTATTACAATTTTAAATCAAATAAAGAACTTGAATGGTATAAGGTAACAATACGATTCACCACTACAGCTCGGTATTACAATTTTAAATCAAATAAAGAACTTGAATGGTATAAGGTAACAATACGATTCACCACTACAGCTCGGTATTACAATTTTAAATCAAATAAAGAACTTGAATGGTATAAGGTAACAATACGATTCACCACTACAGCTCGGTATTCCAATTTTAAATCAAATAAAGAACTTGAATGGTATAAGGTAACAATACGATTCACCACTACAGCTCGGTATTTCAATTTTAAATCAAATAAAGAACTTGAATGGTATAAGGTAACAATACGATTCACCACTACAGCTCGGTATTCCAATTTTAAATCAAATAAAGAACTTGAATGGTATAAGGTAACAATACGATTCACCACTACAGCTCGGTATTACAATTTTAAATCAAATAAAGAACTTGAATGGTATAAGGTAACAATACGATTCACCACTACAGCTCGGTATTCCAATTTTAAATCAAATAAAGAACTTGAATGGTATAAGGTAACAATACGATTCACCACTACAGCTCGGTATTCCAATTTTAAATCAAATAAAGAACTTGAATGGTATAAGGTAACAATACGATTCACCACTACAGCTCGGTATTACAATTTTAAATCAAATAAAGAACTTGAATGGTATAAGGTAACAATACGATTCACCACTACAGCTCGGTATTCCAATTTTAAATCAAATAAAGAACTTGAATGGTATAAGGTAACAATACGATTCACCACTACAGCTCGGTATTACAATTTTAAATCAAATAAAGAACTTGAATGGTATAAGGTAACAATACGATTCACCACTACAGCTCGGTATTACAATTTTAAATCAAATAAAGAACTTGAATGGTATAAGGTAACAATACGATTCACCACTACAGCTCGGTATTACAATTTTAAATCAAATAAAGAACTTGAATGGTATAAGGTAACAATACGATTCACCACTACAGCTCGGTATTACAATTTTAAATCAAATAAAGAACTTGAATGGTATAAGGTAACAATACGATTCACCACTACAGCTCGGTATTCCAATTTTAAATCAAATAAAGAACTTGAATGGTATAAGGTAACAATACGATTCACCACTACAGCTCGGTATTTCAATTTTAAATCAAATAAAGAACTTGAATGGTATAAGGTAACAATACGATTCACCACTACAGCTCGGTATTCCAATTTTAAATCAAATAAAGAACTTGAATGGTATAAGGTAACAATACGATTCACCACTACAGCTCGGTATTACAATTTTAAATCAAATAAAGAACTTGAATGGTATAAGGTAACAATACGATTCACCACTACAGCTCGGTATTCCAATTTTAAATCAAATAAAGAACTTGAATGGTATAAGGTAACAATACGATTCACCACTACAGCTCGGTATTCCAATTTTAAATCAAATAAAGAACTTGAATGGTATAAGGTAACAATACGATTCACCACTACAGCTCGGTATTACAATTTTAAATCAAATAAAGAACTTGAATGGTATAAGGTAACAATACGATTCACCACTACAGCTCGGTATTCCAATTTTAAATCAAATAAAGAACTTGAATGGTATAAGGTAACAATACGATTCACCACTACAGCTCGGTATTACAATTTTAAATCAAATAAAGAACTTGAATGGTATAAGGTAACAATACGATTCACCACTACAGCTCGGTATTACAATTTTAAATCAAATAAAGAACTTGAATGGTATAAGGTAACAATACGATTCACCACTACAGCTCGGTATTACAATTTTAAATCAAATAAAGAACTTGAATGGTATAAGGTAACAATACGATTCACCACTACACAGCTCGGTATTCCAATTTTAAATCAAATAAAGAACCTCGTACTTTGATGCTATTTTGTTTCTAGATTTTAACCAAATAGAGTCAACAATATGTAGAACTGTTAAAATATAGAACAGCAAAAGCTGCTTGAAGTGTTGAAATCTGAGGCCATTATTAAGCATAGTATTATTTGTGTTTTAGTAACCCAAACAAAACCGCATATAAAAAGATTCAATAGGAGTTTTTTTTTTAGTTCTCAACTGAGTCGTTTAATTACAAAATCCAAAATATTCATCGATATTGATGGGTCATCATTATATCAGCCGAAAGACGTCCACTGCAGAACATGGCCACCCCCAAATAGTGCCACAATGACCAGTTCTGCGCCATCCGCATCCAGCGGACTCCCGCGTCCTTTACCAGGCCCCGTATCATGATCTGCCTTATCACGCAATAAGTGACAAGATAGAGCGTCCGTCACTGGCTGACACCTTCCGATAGAACGAGACGACGCTCTTATCTTGTCACTTATTGCGTGATAAGGCCGACCATGATACGGGGCCAGGTCATCGGTCCACCTTGTAGGGGGTCTACCCACGTTGCGCCTTCCGGTACGTGATCGCCACTCGAGAACCTTTCCGCCCCAATAGCCATTCGTCAATCAATCAGCCATCGGTTCTACGTGCAATGTGCCCCGCCCACTGCCACTTATTGTTGTGTGTTGTGTAAGGGCTAGTTACTTACTTTACTTTACTGTGTTGTGTTAATAACTTTAAATTTGTCGAATCCGCGAGCAATAACCTCAGACCAAGAAAAAAGATAGAGCATTACGAAAAACCTAGTGAAGCCGGTTTTCAACCAAGCCAAATAAGTTCAGCACACGCTTACGCGCACTTACACAAACAAAAAAATGCACAACCCTGAATATGGGAACACTAAATAATGTGATAACTATGACGCGTGTAAGACGCCTCTATTTGGTTTATTAACCTTTGGTCTATGTATCAGCTTTAAATATGGAACACTAAAAACAAACATTCATAAAGTACGGAGTTCTTTATTTGAATTGGTATAAATTATGATAACCAGGGCTCGGATTTTTCATCGCACGATAAGACGAAAGAAAACTATGGAGTCGATATCAACATTAAAACTTTACTCATATTCATACTCATACTCATTCATTTAATTAATACCAAAAGTTTATTATATTGTAAATACAAATCTTAACCGCCACATCATGTTTATTACATTATAAGCTATATAATAAAATGTTCACGTAATGATTAAGTTAATTCATATATGCACTAATTGCAAACTTAAATAAATGACACGTCTAAAGCCGTCAATGATTGAAACATGAGGCAATTAAATAAAGCGGCCAGTACCCATCGTTAAGTCTATCGCAACGATATGGTCTGGATAACTAGGTATGCAACTAAGTTGAAATTTTGACAGCATGATAAATATATAATAATTACGGGACTAGGAAAATGAGTGAGTATGAATATGAGTAAAGTTGTACTGTTAATATCGACTCCATAGTTTTCTTTCGTCTTACCGTGCGATGTAAAATCCGAGCCCTGGCTATGAGAACAGGGTGTAGTTTGGTTTAATAATATTCCATTTTAGCAATAATACAAGGAAGTACCGACCTGCGAAGGTAGGTCTAGTTATGTATTGAAATTGATACGTAACGTAGGAACGGCAAGTCAGTAATGAGCAGGCCTCGGATTTTTCATCGCATGGTGAGATGAAAGAAAACTGTGGAGTCGATATTAAAGCTAAATTTTTATTCATATTCATACTCATACTCATCAATTTTCTTAGTCCCGTAATACTTTTGTCCCTTGTGCAGGTTGACAGATCGAAAATGTTAATCGAAAATTAATCTTACTGAATGTAATTAAAATTATTTGTGTAATATGATTTGGGAAGTGTAAGCCTTTTGCTTGGTAAAGGGTTACATTTACCCTGTAACTATATCAAATTAGTAATTCTTTTGTTTGGTTCAGACTACTTTGTTGCGGTAAACGTACTAGCTGCTTTATCATAAATCATTTGCATGTCAATGTCATGTCAATCGTTCACGACGCGATGTGTCACTTAATTATTTATTGCAATCGGTACGTGCAATAATTACGTATACAATTATGTCTGATCCGCATGTTTCTGCAATTTTATACTGGATAGAACCTTACAAAGATCTAAAATACGATCATGAGAAATGTGTTGTGTCGTGTGTGTGTTGTGGAGTAGAGCTAACGCAATTAAAACACATATTTATTTTAAAACATGTTAATAGTATTCTCCACCAAACGAAATCTCAGCAATAATAATAATAAGTAATATTTTATTTTATTTTATTTTTTATTTACGATATAATTTATTTCTACTCATATGACTTATTTTATTTATAATTTAATTTCGTTCTTAATTAAATGAATGAGTATGAATATGAATTAAAATTTAGCTTTAATATCGACTCCACAGTTTTCTTTCATCTCACCATGCGATGAAAAATCCGACCCCTGATGATAACAATAAATCTTATTTTTACTAGATGCAAATTATTCGTCGGATTCATTCGGAAATACGGAAATATAAACTATTCACAATCTATCTCTAAACTACCACACACCTCTAGTATATATTGACTCCCAGATCCGCAACAACTACACCGAATCGAAGGTCAGACTTTAACTGGATCGTGGGTAATTGTTGAAAACATCAGACCTGCGTTGTCTAATTACTTGACATTGGGTATTTTTCGGTTTCGGTCGGAACAAATCGGAAACGGGAAACGACACGAAATACAATGCTGTGATTTCATTATATCAATATTCATTTATCGGACTGCGAAGTGCAATGTACGTGCAGGCACGGCTATACTGAAGAACCAGCGTAAAATGAGACGCTATACCGATTTTATTTACTTTAATTTGTAAATATAATTTAAAGTATTAAAGCTAGCGTCATGTTGATAATTTTCCCGCCATCTACACACAATTTCTGTTATGCATGTGTATTTCCAAGTCTTAGTTGGCTATAGTTTTTGAAATAGAGCTGGGGACAGCACTGTATGAAAAAAAGGTACTTTGGTCATATTTTACACTAGCTAGCTATCTTAAAAAGAACTTAAAATGTGTATACCGTCTCAAAATTTTACGAGCTTTCTAATTATACCCCACACGTTCCTTACAATCCAAAAAAAACAATGCGAAACCCCTGTTCGGGCCGACCGTCTGCCCGCCCCCTTAAACTCCTCACGTGTGTACGCCTCTTGAGTCTGTGGTTTTGACAGTGACACTTCTTGTCAAGGCGGAGGAAAAAAGTTAACCTCGTTTTTGCAGACCCGAAAGGGTGTCCGAGTGTTTTTTGGGTAATTTGGAAACGCATTTTCCTTGTTTGGTGTAATATCGCTCGCTTTGAAGACACACGGGTGTCCGAGTGTTTTGTGTGGATATTTCGGTGACATCGGAAGAGTTGGTGATTTGACGCCGCGGATTGTTGGCGAGACGGCCCCGTACACCACGGCGGCTTCTTCAGCCCCGGAGACCCTCTTGATTGAACTTGACTTGACCTGACAGTTGACTGAACCTTGACAGATACTAACCGGAGTTGAAGCGAACATCGCGCCTCCCGGAATCAGGTGAGTTGAGCACGTTTTGTAGCCAATCCACTGGCTTATATGACCCGCGAAACGCGTGGCAGTTCACTCCACTCGCACTAGGCGAGGAGTTGAACAATTTTTGGTACCCAGAGCGTGGTTACCCACAAAGAAAAAACGCGAATTTTGATAGTTTTTTCCTTTTGGGTAAAAAAGGGCATTTTGAGGTTATTTGTTAAAACCAAATTTAGCTACAAGTATTTAAAACTTCTATTTTGTGGCACTGCAAGTGTTTTGTACTGTAGATTTCACGAAATTATTGTACTTGCAGTGCAAATTAGTGAGATTACAACCTCCGGAAGGTGATTACCAGTGTTTGGTACAATTTAATTTGGAAAATAGTTGAAGGCAAATTTAAGCCACATATTTGATTGATTGTAATTTGGGAAGCCTTTCATAGCTTGTTGTTTGGTAATAAGGCATTTGTTTTATTCCGTTTGCTATAAGCGGCCAAGGTTGCTAAGAATATAAGCTAAAATATAAGGCTACCACAAATATTAGTTGTAAGCTAGATTATTGTACAAGTGATGTAACTAGCCAATTATAGATTATAATTTGAGCTTCCACTGCGTTTTGAGAATCTATATTGGTTGTTATTGTAAGGCATTTCTGTAATTGAGTTGATATTTGGTTTTGATTCACTAGGGTGACCAAGAGATTGGAATTTCCACATTAATTAAATTAATTTTAATTTTCTCTGGTATTGTTGGAAATTAATTTAAAATGGGATCTACACCTAAGGCTAAGATCCAGTCTGCACTGCGTTGGTTTTCATCTGCAGCAGCTTTGGTTGACAGAAATGACCGGGAGGAGGCTTTGTTGACCCGGTACGAGGAGGTGTCAGACCGTCTTAAGGCTGTGGAGTTCCAGGTTGAACTCTACCTAGCGGAGCCCGGCCGGACGACCCCGGAGACCGAGCAGGTGGAGCGGGACTTTGAGCAATGTATGGATTTTGGGGACAGGATTGTCGAGAGGGCTTCTAAGATACTGCGGGTTCGGAATGGTGCGGCCCGGGACGTTCCGAAACACGCAGTTATCTATAACCCAGGGTTGGCAGCGCGCTTGCCAGCCATACAGATGCCGGTCTTCCGAGGAGACCTGGACGAGTGGACCAGCTTCATCGACCTCTTTGATAGCTTGGTGCATGCCCGGACGGACCTGCCAGCGGCGTTGAAGTTGGCGCAGCTGATGTCTGCTCTCGTCGGGGAGCCGCGCGACTTGATCGCGCATTTGTCGGTCACCGACGACAATTATGAAATCGCGCGCACGTTGCTGAGGGACCGATACCAGAACGTGCGGCGACTTGCGGATACTCTTATGACTAAGATCTGGAATATCCCTCGGATCGCTCAGGCTTCAGACATCCGGCTGAAAATGCTGAATCCTGTTTTGACAGCGACCAAAGGGTTAGAGAACCTTGGTTTGCCGGTGGACCAGTGGTCCTACATACTGTTGAATTTTTTGTTGAACCGGCTGCCGGCTGATGTACGGGCCAGGTTTGAGCACCGGTATGGTGGTGAAAGTGCTCAGCATCTGCCGACCTTCACCAATCTTATCGACCAATTGGAACTTGAGTGTCGACGGGCCGACACCTCGGATCTACCTCCACCCCCGAGGCCTTCTGGGGCCCAGCGGGCCCAGGGGAGAGTTGCACCTCAAAGGGGAGGGTGGGGCAAATCGGCCCCACAACCAGCGGGTCCTCACCAATATAATACCAGTGCATTGGACCCTGAAGTCTGCCTATGCTGCAAGAACCCTGGCCATCGGGTGCCAGCGTGTCCGAAGTTTCTTGCGCAGCGGGTTGTGGGACGCCGCAACATTGCTAAGCAGCGGCAATGGTGCTTTGTTTGCTTGGGCCCACATTTTGTGCGAGATTGTGCCCACCCGCGGGCGTGTAAGTCCTGTGGTGGGAAGCACCACCCCATTTTATGCATGAACCGCAGTGGGGATACACCTCCCCCCCCCCCCCTGCGCAGGGGTCATGCTCCCCTGTTCGGAGTCAGCAGCGGGCTGACCAGGGGCCCATGGCCTACCAGTGGGGACGTCGGGTAACACCCCCCTCTCCCCCCCTCCAAAACTACGCGACTACTTCGCACGCACCCGTGCCCCAACGGGGGGTCCTTACGGGCGGGTGCCCGCAAACGCCTCCACCCCGGCAGGCGCCACGGATGTCGCCGCCGCTTGTGGAGCGACCCCGCTGGGCGTCGGGACCTCCGGCGTACGGCCGGAGTAGGACATACCAGGGGGCGCAGGCGGCACGCATGGCGCGACGGCAGTACCAGCCGGAGTGGGACCCGCTCGAGCGGTACGAGCGGCCCGCCCATGCGGAACAGGATGCAACGCGTTATCCCTGCTAGGGATACGCCGCCCACGCACCAGCAACCGCCACGCCCTTGGAGACCGTGTTATTGCCCACGGCTTCGGTTTGTGTTTGGGGCCCTGGCGGAGGATCAGCCTGCGTGCGCTCTCTCCTTGACACGGGAGCGCAAGGCTGCATGGTATCCAGTAGGTTGGTGCGACAGTTGGGCTTGGTTGTGAAACCCCACCCGGAAAGTATACGTGGGGTAGGCAATGTGACAGTGTCAAACCTGGTAGGGCAGACCTTACTCACCTTTGGACCGGGTCCCACTTCACGCGCGAGGATTAATGCTCCCGCGTTAGTATTGGATGAAGTGGTGGGGAGACTCCCCCAGGTGAAGCTGCCTCCAGAGGTTCGGAGTTTGACAGCTGGATTAGTTCTGGCGGATGCTGGATTTGACAGACCTGGTCCGATTGACGTGTTGCTGGGTGCCGACGTTCTTGGGCGGGTGCTGTTGAGCGGCAACCGTACCTTACAGCCTGGCGGACTGGTTACACTGGAAACGGTGTTTGGCTATGCTGTAATGGGTTTGGTGTTAGCGGCTCCACCGCCTCCTACTGAGGAGGGCTGTCTGGTTGGAACTGCTCTTTCAGAAGCCGTGCAACGGTTCTGGGAGATTGAGGAACCACCTACCGCGTCGCGTATGAGCCCCGAGCAGGAAGAGTGCGAACGGTTTTACCAAAATAATACTGGGCGCCTCTGCTCTGGTCGGTTCATAACACGACTTCCTCTGCTCATCCACCGACCTCCTCTTGGAGCGTCACGTGAGATGGCTGAGAAGCGGCTGGTTTCGATGGAACGCCGAATGAGAAGAGATGCGCTCTTCCGGCAGAAGTATGTGGACTTCATGAGGGAGTACGAGGGTTTGGGACACATGTCGGTGGCTCGGACGGACTGGAGTACAGTGGAGCACTGCTTCCTGCCGCACCACGCGGTCCTAAAATCCCCGGAGTCCAAGATTCGCGTGGTCTTTGATGGGTCCGCGTCCACCTCGACTGGGGTGTCATTGAACCAGTGTTTGCATGCAGGTCCTAAGCTGCACAAGGATATCACGGATATCCTCACAAATTTTAGGAAACATCAGGTGGTGTTCGTCGCCGACATCCGGATGATGTTTCGGCAGACAGTGATCCATCCTGATGATCGTCGGTATCAGCTGATCTTGTGGCGTGAGAGCCCTGATGAACCGATGTTGGTGTACGAGCTGAACACGAATACATACGCCTTGAAGAGCAGTCCGTACATTTCAATTCGAACTTTGTTAGAACTGGCGTCTCGAGAGAGACTGAGGTTCCCTCGAGCGTCCGCCATTTTGGAACGGGACTTATTTGTCGATGACGTGTGCACCGGGGCAAACAGTGTCGAAGAGGCTTTGGTTTTGCGGGATGAGCTGGTGGAACTCTTGCGGACGGGTGGATATGAATTGCGCAAATGGATGTCCAACTCACCGGCCGTGGTGGCCGGCCTCCCCGATGATCACCAGCAGGATCCGCACCTGTTCGAAAATGTTGAGAGCCCGCACATGTTATCAGTCCTAGGCGTGCAATATCGACCAGTCCAAGATGTGTTCACCTATCGGGTGGAACTGGATTCCCCGAGGGTCTGGACGAAGCGGCTTGTGCTGTCCACGGTGGCCAGGACGTACGATCCGAATGGATGGATCGCGCCGGTCATCTTCACGGCGAAGGCATTTATGCAGCGCCTGTGGATGGTCCAACTGGGTTGGGATGATCCACTATCCGGAAATTTGTTGAGCGATTGGGAGGTTTTCTTCTCCACGCTCCCGGAGATAAATCAGGTCGAACTGCCGCGTAATCTGTTGCCGGCAGGGAAATGCCGAGTAACCCTACACGGGTTTTGCGACGCCTCCGAGCGAGGGTATGCAGCTGCCGTTTACTTGCGGACGGTCAGCTCCGCCGGATCGGTCGATTTGCACTTGGTAATGGCGAAGAGCTAGGTGGCTCCCCTTCGCACGCGTTTGACAATCCCAAAAATGGAATTATCTGGAGCGGCTCTTCTTGTACGCCTACTGAACCACGTGGCCTCTACCTTGAAGGACACCGTGAACCTTGAGGAGAGTGTCTACGCATGGACTGATAGCCAAATTGTATTGTGTTGGCTGCAGTCGTCATTCCATACTTTGGAGGTCTTTGTGGCCAACCGGGTCTCGCAAATCCAGAATTCGGAGACTGCCTTGGTTTGGAGACACGTGCCAGGTGAACTGAACCCAGCGGACGTGGCGTCCAGGGGTTGCACGGCACCTGAGCTTGTTGCCCACTCACTGTGGTGGAGACCAGATTGGTTGTTGGAACCGGAGACACTCTGGCCTGCCAGTTGTGTGATTGGGACCCCATCCTCTGGCTTGGGTGTCCACCTTGTCGAGACCGCTCCAGTGTCAGACACTGCTTGGTTGCTAGAACGGTATAGCTCTCTCGACAAGCTTGTTGGAGTGACCGCCTGGGTCAAGCGATTTATACACAATTGTCGCCACCCTGACAACCGGTCACGCGTTAGAGTTCTCGCCACAGAAGAGCGGAATGCCGCCCTACATCATTGGATTAGGGTTGTGCAGGAAGAACACTTTGGGGACGTATTGAAGCCCCTGCGGCAGGGACGTCCTAAGCTACCGAAGGCGATAGCACGCCTCAACCCGTTCATTGACGAGTCGGGTACACTCCGGGTTGGAGGACGGCTCCGCAACGCTAGCTTGCCGTACTCGGTGCGCCACCCCATTTTGCTGCCTAAGAAGGGACATCTGGTGGAATTGTTGGTGATTGACCGCCACATAAAGAACTCGCATGCCAGCTGCAATGCACTCTTGGGCATTTTGCAGCGAGACTTTTGGATATTGAACAGCCGACGGGTTATTCGGAGCATCGTGTTTCGGTGCTTGCCTTGCTTTCGGCTCAAGGCAGCCACGATGCAGCCCCAGATGGGGGACCTTCCTCCTGATCGGGTCAACGAGGCTAGGACCTTCTCTAGGGTGGGGACCGATTTTGCGGGACCTTTTTTAGTGAAAACGTCGCGACTTCGAAATGCGAAGGTTGTAAAAGCGTATTTGTGCGTTTTCGTATGCCTGTCGACCAAGGCTGCTCATCTTGAACTTGTTGGTGATCTTACGACGGAGGCTTTTATTGCGGCATTGGATAGATTTGTATCCCGTAGGGGACTCCCATCTCTGATCCGGTCAGATTGTGGAACCAATTACAAGGGTGCCGACCGTTATTTACAAGATGTTGTAAAATTTTTATTTGAAAATAAGATTGATATTGGAACAGACCTCTCCCGTCGGGGTATCACCTGGACGTTCGATCCGCCAGGCTGCCCCCACTGGGGTGGAATCTGGGAGGCTTGCGTGAAGCAAGCAAAAGCCCATATGTATCGGGTAGTCGGTCAAACTGTATTGACTTTTGAGGAACTCGCGACGTTGTTTTGTAGAATTGAGGCCGTCCTCAATTCCCGTCCGTTGTGTCCGCTCAGCTCCGACCCAAATGACCTGGAAGCGCTCTCTCCAGGCCATTTCTTGATTGGTCAGCCACTTGCAGCGTTGCCGGAGCACCCCCTCCGGGACGTACCCTCCGGTCGTTTGTCGCGCTACCAGATGCTGCAACAAATGGCTCAGAACTTTTGGACCAGATGGTCATTAGAGTATTTGCATGTTTTGCAGCAGCGCCTCAAGTGGACTGACAAAACCAGTCCCCCCAGAGTTGGAGACCTTGTGCTAGTTAAGGATGCTAACCTTCCGCCACTGCGATGGCGCCGGGGGCGCATCGTTAATTTGTTTCCCGGTAAGGACGGGACCCCTCGGTTTGCCGAGGTCATGGTTGGGGACTCGGTTCTGAAGCGAGCGGTAGCAACCCTATCGCGACTTCCCCTAGTATAGCGGACCGGCTTAGAGGCCGTTCCGAGGCGGGTGATTGTTCGGGCCGACCGTCTGCCCGCCCCCTTAAACTCCTCACGTGTGTACGCCTCTTGAGTCTGTGGTTTTGACAGTGACACTTCTTGTCAAGGCGGAGGAAAAAAGTTAACCTCGTTTTTGCAGACCCGAAAGGGTGTCCGAGTGTTTTTTGGGTAATTTGGAAACGCATTTTCCTTGTTTGGTGTAATATCGCTCGCTTTGAAGACACACGGGTGTCAGAGTGTTTTGTGTGGATATTTCGGTGACATCGGAAGAGTTGGTGATTTGACGCCGCGGATTGTTGGCGAGACGGCCCCGTACACCACGGCGGCTTCTTCAGCCCCGGAGACCCTCTTGATTGAACTTGACTTGACCTGACAGTTGACTGAACCTTGACAGATACTAACCGGAGTTGAAGCGAACATCGCGCCTCCCGGAATCAGGTGAGTTGAGCACGTTTTGTAGCCAATCCACTGGCTTATATGACCCGCGAAACGCGTGGCAGTTCACTCCACTCGCACTAGGCGAGGAGTTGAACACCCCTTATTACCCCTCAAACTGCCCCCTTTATTGGGGGTTACACCTTTTTGACTTTATTTATGTAATTAGGCCATAAATTTCTATATCTATACCAAATTTCAGCTTCCTATGTCAAACGGTCTTCGAGAAAACTGGCTGTGACAGACGGACAGCCTCCGAGTGATCGTATAAGTGTTCAGTTGGACCAATTTTGGTACGGAACACTAAAAAAAGTGTATAAAAAAACATACTAATCGCGAACACAGAGCTGTTTGGACCATGTTTGAATAAAATAAATGATTAAAAAAAATACTATTTCTTTCTCTTGCAAATGTAGATAATGGATTGAAGAACCGATAAGCGTTTGTGCCATAAATATATCTATAGTTTTGACGAATATCAACTCAAACATCGTCAAAACTAGTCAAAAAAGCGCTTGGAGCCCCCTAAGGTTGAAGTCTGTGAGATTGTAGCTTTGCAAGTTTATATGTTTTGGGTAAGCTCCGTAACCGCTTGTCCGATTTCAAAAATTATTTCATCTGCGGGTAGAATGGGCTTTTTGGATGGTTATAGGCTATATTTGATCACGCGGGCAAAGCCGCGCCGGCAGCTAGTTTGTTTATAAAAAAGATAGTAGGATAATTTCTTTACATTTTTGTGCGAAGAAAAATTAAAACTGAACGTAGTCAAGGGCGAAAAACAAACAACACCCTCCCTTCCCATTGCTAAACACAACACTACACGCAGGTTTTTGCTTTAAAATGACATCAACGCTGTTCCCCACCACATATGCGTCACCCCAAATACTCACCTATCGAATATGCTTGTTACATGCAAGCACTAAGTACGTCATTACTGGAGTTCGTGTCGTAATTGGAGGGTGATGCCTCTCGACGAGGTAAGTACGTTACTTCATACCTGCACGTCTAGCACAACTTATCTACTCCTGTCTCACACGCACCGTGCAAATTCGAAAGAGGAGGGTAGATCTTTCTCGACTCGCGTCGCGACGCGGCGTCAGCTGTGCTAGCCCCCCTGGGACGAGTCTGTGTAGGTGCGTGGTCTCAGGGTAATGGGACCTTATTGTTGTTGCTGCTATTGCTATTTTTCTGCCGTAAATCGTCGCATTCGTACAGTCAGGGGTATACAGAGGGTAGAGGGATAGACGTACATAAATAAGGATATAAATATCTGTACTCGCCTTTATGACATTGACAAGTCCAGACGCGCGTACAATGCGTTACATAATCGACCGGCAGGTTAGGTTAGGTCTTTAGGTAGATCTAAATGACAATTTTTATATGGAAAACTGACAGTTGGACTGTCCTAACGCGAGTTCAAAACGGTACATGATTACCCCTCTGCTGAACAGATATTGTGATATGTAAGCTCGGTCGAATTTCACTTTCCCATACAAACGGAGTTTCGTTCTCATTTTAAAACTACGTGTTGGATTGTGACGAAACTTTGCATGTACAATGACATTAGGTATATCTATGTCTGTAATTAGTTAAAATGGTTTCAGTTTATAAAACAAACAAAATACAGCAAAACAAGTATTGTATGAAAAACTTAAATTCGCTGTATTTTTGTTACTATGGTATCTGAAGCTACATAAACTAATTACAGACCTGGATATACGTCATGTCATTGAACATTAGATACATGCAAAGTTTCGTTACAATCCAACACGTAGATTTAAATGAGAGCGTAACTACGTTTGTATGGAGCTTACTGCGGACTCTTAATACCCCTGACTGTGCAGCCGAGTTCTCCTATATGTATAAGACAATCTTTCAAAAATATCTATACACAGTCTTTTTTGCTACTGACATAAGGAGTGCGGTGGAAATACTGCGATCGCCAACCCGCATGCCAAGCGTGGCGATTATGGCATGTACCCCCCAAATGAAAGATACAAAAAAAACCACGGCCCCGAGGTTCCGGCGACCCCCGGTACCCTGGTTGTGG
Source organism: Epinotia ramella (assembly GCA_947578815.1). Lineage (NCBI taxonomy): Eukaryota > Metazoa > Arthropoda > Insecta > Lepidoptera > Tortricidae > Epinotia > Epinotia ramella. Next base: position 2,037,143 of record OX388217.1, read on the forward strand.
TAGCGGCCAGGGTACCAGCGGGGTCAGGGGTGCGAAGAATCTCCGGCGAAGATCCGGCTACCAACACCGACGACCCCTGGCCCTGGCAACATATAACACGCGCACACTGCGGACCGACGAAAGGATAGCGGAACTGGAGGAAGGGTTGAGCAAGTTGCGTTGGGATGTCATAGGGTTATCTGAAGTCCGAAGAGAGGGGGAGGACACGATAACCCTCAAATCCGGCAACTTGCTCTATTTCCGGGAGGGCGACCAACAGTCCCAGGGAGGTGTCGGGTTCCTCGTCCACAAGTCCCTTGTGAACAACGTGGTGAAGATCGAGAGTGTGTCGACTAGGGTGGCGTACCTTATACTCAGAGTATCCAACAGGTACTCATTGAAGGTCATACAGGTTTACGCGCCGACCTCGGCACACTCCGACGAAGACGTGGAGGCTATGTATGAAGATATATCGAAGGCCATGCATAGTTCCAAAACCTACTTCACCGTTGTCATGGGGGACTTTAACGCAAAACTGGGCAAGAGAGATGGTGAAGAGCTGAGAGTGGGGCAATTTGGAGTTGGAAGTCGGAACCACCGGGGCCAACTACTGGCTGGCTTCTTGGAGAAGGAGGGACTCTACATGATGAATTCCTTCTTCAAGAAACACGAGCACAGAAAGTGGACCTGGATGAGTCCCGACGGTGCAACTAAAAACGAGATTGACTTCATCATGTCGACCAGGAAGCATATATTCAATGACGTCTCTGTGATCAATACGGTCAAAACCGGGAGCGATCACCGTCTAGTAAGAGGCACATTGAATATATGCGTCAAGCAAGAGCGCTCTCGATTGATGAAGTCTACGCTCCGTCCAGCATCAATCCAAATTCGAAACCCCGAGAGCTTCCAGCTGGAACTCCGAAACCGTTTCGATTGCCTAGGCGGCGATTTGGACGAACTGAACGACGGGTTTGTGGAAGCTGTCCGTTCCACTGGGTCTAAGTTCTTCAAGGCCCAAGGGACCAACAAAACTAAAAGGCTCTCTAGCTCCACTCAGAAGCTCATGAAGGAAAGGAGTGAAATGATTCTCCAGTCTTCAGCCGATGCGACCTTATACCGGCAGCTCAATAAACAGATCTCCAAGTCCCTTACCCGCGATCTGCGCCAATTCAATACAAATCGTATTGAAGAGGCCATCAAGCGTAATAAGGGCTCTAAAGTGTTCTCGAGAGATCTGTCTGTAGGGCAGAGCCAGCTCGCGAAGTTAAAAACTGAAGATGGTAGAATCGTTTCCTCTAAAACCGAGATTCTGGGTGAGATAGAGCGCTTTTACGGACAGCTATACACGTCAACACGCAGACCCGAAGTTGGTCGGGCGGAAGACCCTAGAGCTAGACTAACCCGGCACTATACCGACGATATCCCGGACATCAGCCTGTACGAGATTGTAATGGCTCTTAAACAGCTCAAGAACAACAAGGCTCCCGGTGAAGACGGAATAACAGCCGAACTCCTGAAGGCGGGTGGAAAACCGGTCCTTACGGCCCTTCAGAAGTTGTTCGATTCCGTCTTACTGGAAGGGAGAACTCCAAAGGCATGGAACGGAGGGGTGGTGGTGCTGTTCTTCAAAAAGGGTGACAACACCCTGCTGAAGAACTACAGACCCATCTCACTTCTGAGCCATGTCTATAAGCTGTTTTCGAGGGTCATTACAAATCGTCTCGTACGCAGGCTAGATGACTTCCAGCCTCCCGAACAAGCCGGTTTCCGAAGAGGCTTCAGTACCGTAGACCACATCCACACGCTCCGTCAGGTTATACAGAAGACCGAGGAGTATAACCTGCCCCTCTGCCTAGCGTTCGTGGACTACGAGAAAGCCTTCGATTCGATTGAAACCTGGGCCGTACTACAGTCTCTCCAGCGGTGCCAAGTTGACTATCGCTATATCGAAGTGCTGAAGTGTTTGTATGAGAACGCCACTATGTCAGTTCGACTCCAGGACCAGAACTCGAAGCCTATTCCGCTGCAGCGGGGAGTCAGGCAAGGAGATGTTATTTCTCCAAAACTGTTCACCGCTGCACTGGAGGACGTTTTCAAAACTCTGGACTGGAGAAGGCTAGGCATCAACATCAACGGCGAGTACATCACTCACCTTCGGTTTGCTGACGATATAGTAGTCTTGGCTGAGACCATGGAGGACTTAAGTACGATGCTCGATGACCTCAGTAAAGCTTCCGAGGGAGTTGGTCTAAGAATGAACATGGATAAGACGAAGATCATGTCAAATGCCCATGTAGTACCAACTCCCATTACAATCGGACACTTTACGCTCGAAGTTGTAGACGATTATGTATACCTAGGACAAACTATCCAGTTAGGTAGGTCTAACTTCGAGAAAGAGGTCAATCGTCGAATCCGACTCGGCTGGGCAGCGTTCGGGAAGCTACGGCACATCTTTTCGTCCAATATTCCGCAGTGTCTCAAGACGAGAGTCTTTGACCAGTGTGTGTTGCCAGTGATGACATATGGTACTGAAACGTGGTCGCTTACTATGGGCCTCATAAGAAGGCTCAAAGTCACCCAAAGGGCTATGGAGAGGGCTATGTTGGGAGTTTCTCTGCGGGATCGCATCAGAAATGAGGCTATCCGCAGTAGAACCAAGGTAACAGATATAGCCCTCCGAATCGCTAAACTTAAGTGGCAGTGGGCGGGGCACATAGCACGTAGAACCGATGGCCGTTGGGGCGGAAAGGTTCTCGAGTGGCGACCACGTACCGGAAGGCGCAGCATGGGTAGGCCCCCCGCAAGGTGGACTGATGACCTGGTAAAGGTTGCTGGAGTTCGCTGGATGCGGGTGGCGCAGGACCGGTCACTTTGGCACTCTTTGGGGGAGGCCTATGTCCAGCAGTGGACGTCTTTCGGCTGATATGGTGGTGGTGGTGGATAAGGCGTAAAAATATCTACATTTTCGAAAGGTTATACAGACATATATATTAGAGAGTTCGACTGTACGAGTACACGCGCTTCGTTTATAAATGGCAAAAGCGCCAACGACGATAAGGGAAAAGGACCCTCAGAATTACACATATATCTATAGAGATAGGAACTGGACGAGTATCATCAATACTGTCAATATATCATCCACGACAGAAAAATATATACAAAGGAAACGAAACCTTAGATTTTAATTCCCGGGTGTACAATATACACACAATATACATACAACTGGTAAACAATATTTGAAGCCCTTAGGGAACACGGAATACTTCTTAAACCCTAAGTAACTTCCATAACAACAAAATGTTTCTAATTCCCGAACGCCCCAACGCCGATCCATCAAACAAGCTCTTAAAATACTTCCTAATTATTTATTTTAAGCAAGAAGGTTATTTTAAACCCTTCGGAACGTGGTGAAAAATTGAGGGACCGCGTTCCTCCATTACCGCTCCGATTTACGCAAAAATCACTCCGCGAACCGTTTTAGACGGTGGATTTAAATGTCTCATGCTGCGTGGAACGGATTTTTAAAGTGCGGCGTGCCAACCCCTTTCGTGGGAAATAAACGAGGTGCGGCTTTTTTCATATGGTTGTAGTTGAGATTTAAATAAAGGAAGGAGAGTGATTTTTTATCCAAAATTCTGAAAACTGCAGTAGTGGGCATTAATGTAAAATATTTTTTTTCTATTTAGAGATTATGCCACACCACCTAAAAAGTTCACACGATTATGTAAAGCTAAAGCCTACGCGTTCCGGACATTTCACATACCCTACTATATACAGGGTGTTAACGGGGTCATGATCCGGAATGACAAAAAGCGAATAAGATGATCATACTGAACAACCTTTCCCATGGGACCAACCACGAAATCGCAAAAAAAAACCAGGTATTCCATACATAACTCTCAATTAAATCGCAGTTAACTCACAGTTAACTCTTAATTGGCTCTTTTTTTTTACGATTTCGTGGTTGGTCCCATGGGAAAGGTTGTTCAGTATGATCATCTTATTCGCTTTTTGTCATTCCGGATCATGACCCCGTTAACACCCTGTATTTAATGTACATTCATATTGTAAAGACGTAGAGTTTGTGAGTGTGTAGCATTATGAGGATGTATCTTTGCAAGTTTCTATGGGGAGTAATCTCCAGACCTACAAATATAATTTCAACATTTCTTCCACTAATATTATAATGGATCCTCGGGATCCAGTTGTTCTACTTGGGTTCTTTGAAATACGTGGGTAGAGCCGCGCGGGCGGCTCGTTTATAAACAAACAAACGAGCATCAAAACGACCATAAACACAAAGCAACGGTTAGATGAAATAACACGAGTTTTCCTATTCTCCTCCTTTCCTATTCTATTCTAAATAACACGAGTTTTCCGAGTGGGAGTATAAGTGGGCAAACACGGTTCTGATTTATCTTCCAATTAGAAGAAACGTAGAGAAGGCGCTTCCTGCGCGGTCCGCCCACACTTCAACATGATTCATGAATAAAATGCTGAAATCTTATTCATAACAATAATAAAATGTTTGTGATAAAGAGTCTGCATTCTTTTACTGATACAAATACCTGTAAATAAAATACATATTATAACTAAAATGAAACACAAGATAAACTTACGTCCTAACCTTACTAATATTCATGACAAGTAGGCACCTAACTACAAAGTAAAGTCAGTTAAGAGGAACATTTCGAACTATTTGTTCACACATAGCTAGCATACCGTGATCAAAATAAAAACGCCCCAGTTCAAGAGACTTTGGAATTACGTAACAAAAAGCCAACCGAAACAACTGCAATAGAATCCCGTTCAGTTATGCGGAAACACCCGTATTTTTCACGTAAATAAATTCCTTCAGAGATTAAGGCTCAAAGAAAAACTTGAGGTCTATTCAGCATCCCTCCAATTTGGAGTTCCGCCCGCACAGTTTAAGGAACGCAGTATCGAATATGAACCTTATTTCAAATAGTTTAATAGGTACAAAACTAAGCCGATCTTATTAAGTTGTTTTAAACACACGATCAGTGGACTCGCAGGTCGCAACCGGAACGCATTGTTTTCAATCGTTGTTGAAAATGTAAATTGAGAATGTGTTAGTCTTCGCAAAGTACCTCGCATTTTTAATATGCACTGTACCTACTGCAGAGTCGAGTTCAAAAATATCATCATCATATCAGCCGAAAGTCGTCCAGGCCTCCCCCAAAGAGTGCCAAAGTGACCGGTCCCGCGCCACCCGCATCCAGCGGACTCCTGCAACCTTTACCAGGTCATCAGTCCACCTTTGGGGCCTACGCACGCCGCGCGCCTTCCAGTCAAAAATATGGATCGATTTAATCCTCTCATATGTCTAGACCGAAACCATAATACGCCGACATAAGAGTCAGGGGCATATTTAAGAGTAAGTTGTAAATAAACAATGTGACGTTCGTTTTTGTATAAAACCTGATGGTTAAATTGCTGTTACTTTTATTGCCTGCTTATGTGTCTGAAAAAGTTTGACTATAAACAACGTGTCTCTATTTCTCGCTTTTCTCGATTGGCCCGTAGATTAGGAAAACATTAAGTAAATGTCTTAGTTCAAAACCAATTGGTATTTAAAGTTTGCCGTTTTAAACGAATGAATTCAGGAACCAAATCAAGTTCCAGTCCACGCGAGCGTATAATTAAATTACACTCGAAACTTCAAGTTTTAAATTCCGAAGTTTCAAGATAAATAGTCGCGGGACACTTCAACTCCATCTGTCACTTAAACTGTCAAACCGGACGCCTGTCGAATAACAGAATAACTACTTAGAGAATTTAGGCGGCGATTCAAGGAATGAGAGAATTATATTGAAATGGACCAAATTGTGGGAGGACAGGCTATGTATTTTCAGTAGCTTTATCATTCATTGGAACAAAATTATCGGAATTATTTTGAAGCGTACTTCAATGTCGGTGCTTTTCCATCCAGTATTTTCTTCTGATAGATATTTCATTCAATTCAATTGTTCCAACGGAACACGTATTTTACAGAACGAGATAATATCCCGAATTCTGTTATCAATAAATGTGCCATGTTCAAAACTTTCCAAACCGCAACAGCCGGTTGCTACACGACCGGATTCGAAATTCAAATCCAACGACCCAGAGAAAACTCGAATCGATAATATCCTCTAACTTTTCTGCGCCCAGCGCCTGAGGGCATTCAGCCACGGCGAAAGTACTGTTTAAAATTCACCCAGCGAAAATATACGGTAAGAAACTAGTTGCCAATAAATGTAACATGAATAGGGGGCAAATAGCAATGATGCGAATCCACCAGGCCCACCAGGCCCTTAAATAATTCGTGAACCTAAATGATATGGTGTCATGACTCAGAATTGCTTGGCGGTATTTTTTGCCGGCGGCCATTTTTCATAGCCCGATTTCGTTCAGAAATACATCGTTATTTTGCGTCGCGTGAAACTTATTACCTCCCGAGGTAACTTGAGAATGTAGACAAGCAAAAATAACCTTTAACAGTTAGCCATAACGACTGTCAATTACGAAGACTTGGTAGGCTTCTTGACGGTGTGGAACTTTCGTGACTTATGGAGCGAAATGAACAGGAGAAAGCTAAGTATAAAAGTTTAGAAAGTCTGTTTTAGGAACAACGATAAATATTTCAATATGGACTCTTTTATACTTGAGTGCGAATACTGACTTCCTCTAACTTCTTTTATTGTTGTTGTTCAGGTTCTTTGGCTATTTTTGAAATAAATAATATAGTATTTGGTATAACGAAGTACAGGTATTTATGTCAGGAGGGGGTGCCTCCTCAGGAAGTAGAAATTCGTTTTATGATTATGAAAAACAAGCTTCCGCCCGCGATTTAGTCTGCGTGGACCCGGGATAAAAACTACCCTATATTATAAACCAGGCTAAAGTCTATCGTCGTGCAAAATTTTATCCAAATCGGTTGAGCCATTTAAGTGCGATTGAGTAACAAACATTCAAACATCGCGTCCAAAGTTTCATATCCTTACTAATATTATAAATGCGAAAGTGTGTGTGTTTGTATGTTTGTCCTTCTTTCACGTCGCAACGGAGCGTCGTATTGATGTGATTTTTTGTATGGAGATAGTTTACAAGCTGGAGAGTGACATAGGCTACTTTTTCCAGCGGGAAAACATCTAATTCCCACGGGAAAATTCATCGTTACATTTTCCTATAACCACGCGGGCGAAGCCGCGGGCATCAGCTAGTTCATAAATAAATGTTAAAATCTAACCTCGAAGGGGTCCAGAGGCGTTTCTAGCCAATGTAGCGCAATCATTACCGTAGCGCTCTCTAGGTAAAGCAAGCAATTAAGCAGAAACCAAAATCCTAAAGTCTACCCCCCAACTCTAGATTTGCCACATAGCAGCCATGTTACGCGCTGTCAGTAAGTAAACTGCAGAACACGGCCCCTGTAGTACTGGTGCCGGGCCATTTGGAAGCGAGCTCGTCGCGGAGTGCACTCGTTACAAAAGCGCAGCTGCAGCCATTACGCGTTGTGCCAACTGCACGAGTTTACGGACAGGAACAATAGTGCAGTCGCTACGGGCATTGAGACGTATGTTCACGTTGTGGTTGGGCGACATATCCAATTTAACGTAAGGCTCTAAAATTAACGAACGCATAGGTAATAAAAAAAAATCATTATTGGTATTTAATAAATAAATAGGTAAGTACATACCGTATACTTAGGCCCTATCTCATTGGGGTAGGCAGATACCAAAGAACGCCAAATACTACGGTCCTTACACATTTGTTTTTAAGCCAGTAGTAGGTTAATTCTATTAGGAATATACCTAAATACATGTAATAATTATAAGTACCTACCTGAAATAACTGTTCCGTTTTATGTAAGAAGAGAGCACGTAATGCTGTTTCTCGCCAAACAAGTAGCTTAATCTTTGTTATTATCAATGTCCGGTGGCTTGAATATGTCATGCTCGCTTAAAGGGTTACGGTGGCGTCGTTGATCGGGTCGCCACCTTCCCTAACATATGGTTGAGGGAGGCGATGGCTGAGATATGCGTCATACTCGTGACCAGGTGCTGTTTGTGGAGTCCGGACTGTTCATGCTTGCAAGGGCATAGTACTTAAATACTAGTGTTGTTATTATTATTATCGTATTGACGAGAGACATCATTCTGATCTTGACACGTTTTATTGTTAATGACCCTGTACATCTCTGACAATATTACATTAATGTACCTTTTTTTTGTTTTGTTCCGACGCTTAGAGACCGTATACATCTCTACAAACATTAGAATAATTATTAATTGTATTTGGGCGCTCAGAGACCTTATACATCTCTGGAATACTGAATTAATATCATTAACTTCTTGTTAATGCTGTTACAGACCTTATATCGAATGTAATGGTCATATTTTGCAATTTTGTTTTGTTTTCATTAACTTAGTGACATTTACTTTGTTAACCGTTTAAATCGGATCGGCAAGTTTTAAATGATTATTGTGTAAGATTATTATTATTACATTGTAAATTACCGTTTGACATGTAAAAGTGGCCTATTTGCAGAATAAATAATTGATTTGATTGATTTGATTGTTTCGCTTCTCTAACATTCTGTATTGAATGCAATTTATTTATACTTTGTATTTATTTGTCATGCATGATTACAATAAAATAACAAGCGAATAAGATTAATCAAACTATTATACTTAGATAATATAAGTAAGTGATGAGTTTTGTTAGGTATGTTAGGATTAATATGAGTACGTAGCTATAGTTGTAGCGTACACGTTGTTTACGCAGGCATGCATAGTATCTATAAGTACCTACCTAGCTGTCTATGTATGTATAGTTTAGCGAGAACAAATAAAGTCAGTTAGCAACAGCCCGTGTGTTAATCTCCGTTCCCTAACCTCAAACCCTAACAAAAAACCGCAAAACCGTTCGTCAAGTTACACAAATTTGAACGTCTATTGGAATTGGAGACCCACTTCACTTTCTACTACTAAGTATTAGTACACTAGCTTTTCTAAAGTGTTTTACCCATAATGCTGTTATTGCCAGAGTATCACTGAAGACTTCAAGAGCCCAAAGTACACTCGGCAACAAAAGTGCAGCTGCAAACTAAACACACTGCCATTACGCGCCGCTGCCACCACAGGGCTGCCAGTTCATGTTATTTTTTTTTTAAACTTGCATCAAAAATGTCGTTATTTTCTGCATTACCTACTGCTTAGTTTTATTATTCATTTCTCCACTAATAATAAAGGATGTCTGGAAGACATCGCTCTTTAGCGATAAGACCACCTGTTCTTTTACCTATGTCTCCCTGTATCCTGTGTATTCTTTTGTAACTGCTTTATCTGAGTGTAGTGTGCAATAAAGAGTATTTGTATTGTACCTCAAAAAGAAAATAAACGGAACCCTTATAGGCTTATAGGATCACTTTGTTGTCCGTCTGTCTGCCTGTCAAGACCGTTTATCTCGGAAACGCGTGGAGGTATCGAGTTGAAATTAAAACCATATACTGAAGTCTACAGTCCCTTGAAGCTCTGAAAAAAACAAACTTCCAAGTTCGACACTCAAGGGAATCAAAATTTATAGGGTACTTTCCGTTGACCTAGAACTCTAGAACTATGAAATTTGGCAAGTAATATCGCCTTATAGTACAAGTGTAATTAAGAAGTACGGAACCCTCGGTGGGTGACTCGCACTTGTCTGGTTTGTTATTTTCGTGTGAACTGGCAAGTGGCAACCCTACGCAGAGCATCGTTCGAGGAACAAGCTCAGGCTCAACATTATGGGGCAAGCACCAAACTATTGCATGAAACTTTGCTACGGTTTCGATGGAGCGCTTGTGTTTGATTTGTGCTACTTTTGCTGCGGTCGTGTATTTAGTACCATGTTTGTTTATTGCCATGTTTTATTGCATATTGTGAGAATACGTACAATGTACATTGCTTCTATGATGCCCAGCGCAAGCCCTCTTAGAGATAATGTTTATGTGCACGTACGTTTACCTACCCACGTACCGGAAGGCGCGGCGTGGGTAGCCCCCCCCACAAGGTGGACTGATGACCTGGTAAAGGTTGCGGGAGTCCGCTGGATGCGGGTGGCGCGGGACCGGTCACTGGCACTCTTTGGGGGAGGCCTATGTCCAGCAGTGGACGTCTTTCGGCTGATATGATGATGATGATGATGAAGCATTGTTTGCACACTGCAGCCCTACACAAGCAATATTACATATAAAAATCAAGTGTAAAAATATGAGTGCATACAACTTACTCATAAATATGTCCCATCGCTTTTATGTCAGCGAATTAAGATTTCGGTACATATTTATGAGAGGATTAAATCGATACATATTTGTACACTTGACTGTACCTACAGTTCTGAGTGCAAATTAATAACATCTATATTGATCTAGACGTTATTAAGCGGGATAGCAAAGTAATACTTAAATAACTATACTTGTTCTTCAAAAAAGGAGTGTACAGATAAAAAAAAGCCGGCAGCATATGTCCTCTGGAGTTGCAGGCGTCCATAGGCTACGGTTACCATTTACCATTAGCCGGGCGCTTGTTTGCCACCGACATGGTATAAAAAAGCTCCCTTGGGTCTTTAGTAAGAGCCGAATTCACCACTAACTTATTTGGTGCGATATCTGTGATGTTATGATGTAGCGATAATTAAACACCAGCAACGGAAGTGTTTCTAGCAAAACCCGTAAATTCCCTTTCAAGTTAACTAAAAACTCCGCTCGCAGCTCGCGCCTGCATCCACGTAGAAAATACGCTCTTCCTAATAACAAAGGTCTCAACATCCTACGAAGTTCACAGTTGTTAAGGCGTTTTTACAGAGGGCAACCAAGTGCCTGTCGCTGTGTGAACAAAAGCCTGCCAGCGCCAACATGGCGGAGCGAATGCGAGATGGAAAACGCCTCTTCAACGAGATGTGCGTTTGATAGACGGGTTGGCGGGTACGAACATTTCGAAATACGTTATCTATGTTCTATTTTGGGAAGGAATACGTTTCATGGATATTGGATTTTACTTGGGTTTGACTTATTGCAAGATTGTTATTTTTATACCTTGATGTACAGTAGAGAAAAGTGCCAATCAAGAACGGTTCATTTTGGTAATAAGTTAAATTGGGTTTCATTCCTTATGAGAATAGTTTTTCTTAGATATTGGGTCGTATTGAGTATTGGTGTATTTTGAGTTTAGAGAACCATATGAAACGTATTAATAAAGTTTTATGGAGTTAAGGTGACCCGCAGACCAAATTTGAGGATAACCGATTGGATGAAGTCGTGTATACGTAACAGCGCCATCTTTTGTTGTCAAGCGGACGCCCCGTGGCGGCGATGATAACCAGTATATTTTTGGGGGCAAAATATAGCAAAAACTGCTGAACCGATTTTGATGAAACTTTCTAATATTGTATTTTAGACCTCAGAATAGGACATAGCGTGGCGTTTTTTTAGATATAATTTCTACAGAGGGTGATATAAGGTTCAAAACATTGTATGGTAATTTATTTATTTTTTTAAGATATTGTATTTTGAAATAAAATTGTCGGCGGTTTTTCAACTTTTGTAAGTTGTAGTTATTGGCCTTTAAAGTTTGTCACTCTTTAGTACCCACCCAGGGGACACGTGCAGGGTTGTGGTAGGTAGCTCCCGCGGACGCGAGTAACAGTTGTGCCCCCTTTGTCAAGTGAGTGGGCAACTCGACTGTTAGGAGTTCTTAAGCCGCCCGAAGGCCTCTAACTCGGCTTAACGACTACGTCATAGACAGCAGCCGGGATCAACTGCTTAGCGTGCCTTCCATAGAACGGAAGCGCTCATTTATATTAACCCCTCTAACATCAGGCGGTCACCCATCCAAAGACTGACCGCTGCCATCTTTGCTTAACCTGTGTTATCGTTTCCGACTCGCAGCCGCCGCTAGGCTATGAGCGCTTCGAAATTAAATAATAAAATAAAAATAAAAAGCCTTTATTTGACCAAGCTAAATCTACATTTTTCTATTTAAACTTAATTTCTTTGTTTACTTACTATTTGCTAGGTATTCATGCTTAAATATATTTTTCTTTTAATCCTAATTTACACTATTTCTAGTTAAGGGGCTCCCATACGCCAATGACCTTCGATCTGAATCCCTTCGTTTTCTAATGTTTTTTGTAGCTTATTATATTAACAACAACGGCTTTAAGCAATATAGTATCCCATATTTACTTCAAAGTTCATTGTTTTCGAGATATTTGGCATCAAAGTTGAACAATTTTAGGCCAAAAAACTGGTTTTCTGGCCATAACTTTTGTGTTAATTAATAATATTATAAAAACGCATATCAAATTCATAGGTAAGTTCAGTATGTATGAGTAGGTATGAGTTCCGGGTGTATAAAAGTTTTAATGAGGATGAAGTGTCGGGTTTTGTATTTTTACAGACCTCTCTTTAAAAATGGATAATTAATTCTGTATTAACATTTTTCAAGTTATTCAATATCAAAAATGTTAAACAGGAATCAATCTTTCCCATATCTGCACCTGGAAAGCTAGCTTCAATAAACCGAGGACGAGTGTCGAAATGAAAACTACAAAATTTCGTTGATTTTTGACGGGAGCCCCTTAATATATAGTTTTATTTTTTTTTAACATTAAAGTATATTAAGCTAGGTCCCCAGTTGGGTAAAGGCCTCCTCCAAAGACGTCCACTTCTCTCTATCCTGCGCTAATTTCCACCAGTTTGAGCCTGCAACTTTTTTAATTTCATCGTCCCATCGAGTATAAGGTCTTCCTCTCCTTCTTTTACCTTGAGGTCCTGTCCATATGGTGGTGTTGAAGGTCCATCTGTTGTCTTTATACCTCGCTATGTGACCGGCCCACCTCCATTTTAGCTTCTGTGCATAGCTCAGAGCGTCAGTAACTTTTGTTTTTGCTCTTATTTTTGTGTGACGGATCTTATCCAGCTTTCTTACCTTAAGCATGCTTCTCTCCATGGCTCGCTGACAGGTCGTAATTTTTTACATGGCTTTAGGCGTGAATTTCCAAGTCTGGCACCCATATGTCAAACATGGTAGGATGCTAGAGTTCATTGTCCGTGTTTTCAGGTTTATGGGCATGTCACTTTTGAAAACTTCCTTCATACTCCAGTATTTATTCCATGAACGCTGTATTCTTCTTTCTATCTCTAGTTCATTGTTTTCTTTTTCAAAGCTTATTGTTTTTCCTAAATAAATGTATTTGTCTGTGTATTCTAGTGGATTTTCGTTGACTTTTACCAGATTTTTGAGGCTGTTGGACATTGCCATGGTCTTAGAGAGATTGATTTGAAGTCCTACATTGGTGCTAGCTGTTTGTAGCTCTTCAATCATGAGCTGCAGTTGTGAACTTGACTCGGATAATATTACTAGGTCGTCGGCGAAGCGTAAATGACTCAGAAAGGAATCCCGTATGAAAATTCCACGTTTGCTCCAGTTCAATTTGTTGATGACGACTTCGAGTATAGCTATAAATATTAGTGGCGACAAAGGGTCGCCCTGTCTAACACCTCTCTCTATGGGGAAGCTCGGGCCCAGTGTTTCCAGCTTAATTCTTCCTGTATTGTTGTTGTATATATTTCTGATGACTTTTATATATACTTCGTCTACCTCCAGTTCTTTCAAGCTTTGCCAAATGCTGTCGTGAGTTACCGAGTCGAAGGCCTTTTGGTAGTCGATGAATCCGAGATATAGTGGTCTCTGACGTTCACGATATTTCTCTATAATCAGCTCCAGGGTATGTATGTGATCTATCGCAATCAAACGCCTCCTCCTTCGAAATTAAATAAATTCATTAAACTTAAAATGCCCGTTAGAGTCTGTAAAGCGAGTCGTGTCCCTGGAAATTTTGCAAATCCTACTAATATTATGAATGCTAAAGTTTGGACCTCAATCACGCAAAAACGGCTTAACGGATTAAAATTAATTTTGGTATACACTTAGTGTAGAACCTGGATTAACCTACGAGTATATAATACTTTTAATTCCGGGAATCATCGTCTAAGGGGGCGAAATAGGGGGTGAAAGTTTGTAAGGAGCTACGATATAAAAGAGTTCCACGCGGACGAAGTCGCGGGCAGAAGCTAGCAATATTATAAACATGAAAAGTCAGCTAGATTGTAGCATTGTAAGTTTATAAGTTTGTACGTAATGGGTAATCTCCGGAACCACTTCTGCGTGTAGAATGGTTTGCCTGCGTTCTTTGCAGTACGCGGGCGAAGCCGCGCGGCCAGTTTATCTCCGCATTCATTTCTGTCCATCAAGAATTAGGCGAATACTTTTTGTTTAGAATCTTTGACAGCTTATCACTTTATAATGCCCCATAGGAAGACAAAGAAGAAAAATAAAAATAACAGAAAAAAACAGAATCCATGCTTCGACTCTGAAATTAGGACACTTAAATTCTTCTCCAAACAGAATTGAAAATCACATTAAACAAACTCAACCAAGCGATTTAAACTTTTTAATCGCAAAACTCACTTGAAGACATTAAGAACTTGACGCGCAAAGTTGCGCAGTAGACACATGCGGCGACCGCACACAGTAAATATATAGCTAAGGCAGTATCTCAAGTAGTCTCTTAACACGTTCGCAACCAAGAACCCGCCTAGCGGGCACTCGTAATGTTTGCTCAGATGCCGACTGAGCCCGCAAGGCGGGCAGTAGTATGAACTTACACGCCTAGTATTCAGAGCACGCGCGTAATTCAATGTCGGAGAGGCAACCGGATGGCTCGCGGTATTTGAGCTCCCGAAGTGATGTGGACCCGCCCTGTGCTACCCGAAACCCCTTAAAGTAGGGCATGGAAGTTTGTATGAGACTTCCGCAAATTTTAATGCTAGGGGTCTGAAAATGTATATAGGGACTCCGTGTTATAAATAATAAAATACGTATTTCAGGATTTTTAGTAAATCACCCCCACTCTTTAAGTTAGGGGATGGAAGTTTGTATGGGTTTTCCCATTCACTTCTTTAGAAATTACCTTACAAAAAGGAATGAGATCCCACCAAAAACATTCCATGTAAAGTGATGCCAAGACTAGCTCAGGCCGGTCGCCGCATAGACTTTCACGCCGAATGAATTTATGATGATATTAATAATAAGTGACGGGTCTATACTTTTTAGCCAAGATATAGAATTTGAAGAGCGTGGCTGTTAGTGGTAGAGTTACGCCGTGTGGAGTAGAAAGCTTGGCGCTAATTGCGATCTGATATTTTTTTCACGCTGAAAGCTATATGAGCTAGTCTTGGCATCATTTTACATGTAATGTTTTTGGTGGGATTTATAGTAACAGAAACTAGTTTTCGACCTAGATATCGCGGACCCCATTGTGTGTGTAAAACTTCGTTTGTATTGAGAGTCGTCTTGAGTCGAGTGTGCTGGGCACTCTTAAGACCTTTCTACACCTGCACTCCATTAAAAACTCGTTCAACGCGAACGTTTAACTTTGTTCAACGCGGCACATTCGCGGCACGCGGATTGATGGGATGTACCGCCGACTACCCCGAGTTGCGCTTAAGTTTATTGTAGCAATGCGTGTCAGTGTGACTGCGTCACATCGGACATTTGTAGGGATGACACATTCACTGCCAAGAATCGCTACGCGCTAGCCGATCCCGTGGTTTTTAGGGTTCCGTAGCCAAATGGCAAAAAACGGAACCCTTATTCTCGTATGTAGCGGAAAGCGACTACGGCGTAGGCGCCCGCTAGGCGGGTTCCTGGCAGTGAGAATGATAAGCTATACTGCTTCAACACTCTCACTGCCAGAAACCGGCCTAGCGGGCAGCTACGCCGTAGTCGCTTTCCGCTACGAGGAAAACCACGGGATCAGCTACGAGCGTAGCGCGTAGCGATTCTTGCCAGTGAATGTGTAGCTACGAGTACATACATTTACTGTGCCGCAGATGACGGTCACTCGGAACCATAGGTCGTATGTCAAACAATTTCAGAGAACTGAGTAAGGCTCAAGTATTAAAAAAAAAAAACAATTATTTATATCGTATCCGTTCGTGCAACGTAGGAAAAAAGTTAATACGTAGAATAGTATAAGTAAGCAATTAATGTAAAAGCCAAGTCATCACTTTACTCATATAAAAGTATGGATGGTACATTAAAGCTGTTATCTTGGCAATATTTTGTTAAACAAGTAAGGAGATAAGGACAGTAGAACAGTCATAGAAACAGTTAAGTATGTAACATGCTTAATATCTAAGTAGAATAAGTAAACTAAACCATACATCTCAGTGAGGACTGTTGAGGAGCTTAATGCATGTTTGTTATGTGATTTATTAATCTTAAATATTCTATACATTTAACTCTGTTGTTCTCCTAATAAATAAATAAATAAATAAATAAATAAATAAATCAAGTAAACTCTTTTATATGAAAACGGAGCGACTACCGCAAAACGCGATTTGCATCATTCATGTATCTCTATCGCACTAGCATATTCGAGCGACAGAAACGGAGATACACGAACGAACGGAAAACGGGTGTAGACTCGAAAATTATAATTACTCCAAAAGAAAGAAGGCAAAAAAATATTCCTAGTGACGAAAATCCCATTCAGATATCTATCTCAAAGAATTACGAAGCTACAATCGTTTTAATATTGCTTGTTAGAGAGAGAAAACGCAAACAGTGTGTGACGTCATTAATATAATGACAACTAATAATAACATGAAGAAAAACAGGTTACCTGCTCCTTTAGAAAGTTGGATAATAAAATGACGTAAAAAGTGTCGAATTCAATAGAGTACATTCCAAGCTGACCTCTTTAAAACTGTTACGACGTGAATACTGAATAAAAACCACTAACATTAATGTCATTGCGTCGAACGAACTCAGCAAAATGAATTTCCACTGTAAATTAAATTAACTCAGTTTTTAATATAGAAGCACTACGTTTTAATGAACGTTCGAAACGTAACTTGAGTTACGTAGTTAGTATTTTTCTTATATTGATTTAAACTTTCACGATTCTCACACATAATTTATACTAAACGGGACTTAATCGCGTATAATTAACTTATTTTATTTACCTCACTGAGGTCTCCCGACGTTTCGGATGTGTTGCAACATCCATCCAGTTGTCCCGTGACCATGGATGTTGCAACACATCCGAAACATCGGGAGACCTCAGTGAGGTAAATAAAATAAGTATTTTTCTTGTTTCTAGTTTTATATTAGGTACAACTCGGCTTCGCCCGGAGGTTGCAAAGAACGCAGCCAAACCCGGGAAATAAAATATACATACATACATTCACGCCATTATTCCCAAAAGGGGTAGGCAGAGCACATGAAACTTATGTTACAGCGCCACTTTTAGCATAAATAAAATATAGCCTATAAATAAATAAATAAATATTATTATTTAGGTTATGGCAAATCGGTGTATTTAGAAC
The DNA here is from genome assembly GCA_947578815.1 of Epinotia ramella. NCBI lineage: Eukaryota > Metazoa > Arthropoda > Insecta > Lepidoptera > Tortricidae > Epinotia > Epinotia ramella. The sequence continues at coordinate 2,054,562 of OX388217.1, forward strand.
CGTGAGATCTTGGAAAAGACAGTACGGTTGCCAGGTGAAAGAAAGAAAGAAAAATGAAAGATAGTCTGCCTGATAGAAAGTGTCTTGATGATCTGAATTATTTGTCTGAACCTTTTGACAGTCAGTTTTCTGACTTGACATACTTATAGTACTCACATTTTTGTTCGTATGAAAACAACACTGTGCGAAGTGGCCTGGCTTTTTGAAGATGGCACAGGTCTTGCCCTAGGACAATCTTACACAAATCGACCTAGTTCCACAGTAAGCTCAGTAAGGCTTGTGTTATGGGTACTAGACGATATTATTTAATAGATATAAATACTTAAATACATAGAAAAACTTCCAAGACTCAGAAACAAATATTCATGCTCATCAAACAAATATTTGCCCTTACCGGGATTCGAACCCAGGACCTTCAGCTTCGTAGGCAGCGTCACTACCCACTAGGCTAACCGGTCGTCATCCCTATAACCATCCAGAAAAAGAAAGAATTTTTGAAATCGGTTAAGCGGTTCAGGAGATACAAAGTTAGAAACTTACAAACTTTTCCTCTTCATAATAATCGTAATAGTGTAAATTTACGTCACAAAGTCACGAATTTAGTCTAAATTAAACTAGCATTGTTTGAACACAGCTTTTGTTCAGCAAATTCGTTGTTAATTTATTATTGTTGCCAATTTATATGTACATTAAGTCTAGACTTTGTTTACGCTTAAACATAGAATAAGTAAAGAAGAACGAAATTTAAATAAATTCATTCTTTAAGGTCACATTAAACAAGTAATTAAACAACTGTAAGTATATTTTTTGCAGAGTAAATAACCACAATGGGTGCAGATCCATGTATTTTAAACGAGTATTAATAAGAAGGCTTGCATTTAAAGGCACATCATAAAAAAAAACCTAACAGCCTAAAAAATACTGACATGCACGGCTAAAATACTCTAATCGTTCATCAAAATTCGGTTTTGATGTGAAATTGTTAAATTTGGATGTGCAAGTCAGTATTTTTTGGTGCACTGTCAGTATTTTCTAGGTAAGCAATTAAAATTTTATCTTTTTTTTTCTCAATAAATCATTATTTGTCATGACATGACACTATGTTTTTTATTACAATCTCGTAAATTAACCCTTACGCGTACTAAGAGCACAGCATATCGAGCTAACATTGCGCCCGAGTGCATGACTGAAATCAAATTAGAATACAAAACGCCTCCGATTGGCCCCAGTGTCAAAGTCAAAATGTACTCGTGCCGCAAGATTTTGCCGTAATCCGGTACATACTCGTAACCCAATCACACCCACACCCGTGCAGATTGCGTTAGCGGCGATGCGATATCGCGCGCATTCGAGCGTTTTATAACGTCGGTGTGTAGTCAACGTTATTACCTCTGGGTATTCCATTACTGGAAATGAGGTCAAATCGTTTTAACGTAGTTGTATTAAAAAAAACTGGAGAAAGTCAGTTGGTATTCGTATTTTTTTTATCAAGGTACTGCAGTGAAGAAAATAGGAGGCATTTAATTGGACGAGCGAGCCAAGCGAACGAAGTTCTCCGTTTTAGCTTGTGGGAAAAAATGATTTCGTTGTCTGTTCTCCTCTACAATTCGCATTTCTCAACCGATTCTCGTAAAATTTAGTGAGTAGGTTTAATGTGGCGGTTCGGGGAAATTTGTTGGCCCGCTGGTTTGCTCGATGCTCCAGTAATGTCAAAGTAACGCTCTTTAGAGCATATTGCCAATCATTTTACTCGAGCAGCCTGTGGGTTAACTATACGAAGCGAGCCTACAATGCATTAAAAGTGCAGTACAACAATGCATTCAGAATGCTGTTGGGCTTGCCTAGTAGATATGGCATGTTCTGCGAAGCTAGAACGGACGGTTTTCCGGCAACCATGCGCAATAAAATTGTATCTCTAGTAGGTCGAGTGACAAGCAGTCCCAACAGTATTCTGAATGTTATTGCTGACAAAGCTTCTCGCTCACTGGATTGGCCAGATAAAAGGGGTTGCAACGAGCCCGTAACGAAAATTAAATAGGTACAGTCTTAGAATCAAATGTCTCCATAAGCACTAACCTTTAGCTTTAAGTTTAATTTATTTGTTTCGTTTTCTTTTGTTACTAACAACTATGAAGTCTAATCGATATGATACAGAGAAAGAATATAATGGAAAAATAAACCATCTTCGTCTGTAAGCCCCCGACAGGATTTGAACCTGCGACCTTTCTATTAACGCTAGATTGCTCTACCAACTGAGCTACGAGGACAGTGACTTACGCTGTGTATTTTTGCATTACATTCCCGCTAAGACTAGCGCCCTCTGTTAGACTTGTTCCACAGCCTAAGTCAATGTAATGCAAAAATACACAGCGTAAGTCACTGTCCTCGTAGCTCAGTTGGTAGAGCAGTCTAGCGTTAATAGAAAGGTCGCAGGTTCGAATCCTGTCGGGGGCTTACAGACGAAGATGGTTTATTTTTCCATTATATTCTTTCTCTGTATCATATCGATTATAAAAATGATCGGGGTAACTGCCTCGTTAAAAATAACACGAAAAACAAAATATTTAATTTAAAATAATTTGTTTCGTGATAAGGGTATTTAACTATGAAGTCTGTTGTTCGAAATAAAGATGTTTTTTTTTATTTATTTATCAATAATTATGTAGATTTTATGGGCGATTCAGTTTTTCGAATAAAAAAATATTGAATAAACAGACAGGCTCGCGAGCATTAACAGCAAGCTAATATTTTATTGGTTGGTTATAAAATCTTACTTAGTTTAGAATTCCTGCTCCGTCTTCGCAATCAAAGGCTTTGATGTGTCTTCTGGTGCCTCTCACTCTCATGGAGACAGCTCGTATGAGTGATATTTGAACTTTAACTTTTAGCCAGAAAATTAATTGTGAGTATGGTTTTTCCCATTTGGATGATAATTTGGATGGTGTTTTTTTCAAAAAAATCATATGTTCCGTCCCTAAGGCTCCATCACATGAGATTACTAATGGTGTAAATGAGGCTCTTAAGTCTTCTGTGGCTCGGTCATATTTTAGATGTTTTTCTCGGCTGTGTCTTTGTGCTGTTTTTTGCCATGTAAGGTTGCTGTAGGAGGAAGCGTCAGCATTAACTATGCGAACCCACCCTTAATTGGTTTAGGCATTAACAAGTATTTTATTGCTTTGCCGTTATTTTTCCTCCGTACCCGAATTGTTGAGTCATTCTGTGACTAAGACGTGTTTAAGAGCTTATTTTCTAGACACCCCACCCCATAGACAAATAGAAATTGTAGATATAGGTATGGTTGAGATTATTTAATGTGGTCAACTTCTTATAAAAGTGTCATTGGAATTACAATCTTCACCTAGGACGGTCCAGTTGCTTTTTGAAAATGAAACAACAAAATATGAAAGGTTACGTTACGTTATACTTAAATTATTATCACCCACATAAGGTTATTTGGAGCCCTCCCGGGTTGCGATATATTCGGTCTAACAAATATAAGAACAAAAATGATCTAACTACTAAGAGAGTAGTGTAGGAATATAAACTATAAGTTCGCTGTGATAAAACTCAAATAACAATGCCGGGACTGTCATTTAAGCCTGTTTAGTTCTCGAGTCATTATTCCTCGTGGCTACGTCTCTGTACCCGCAGGCTACGTGTGACGTCATAATTTCCGAATTCCGGCTAATCTAGATATAAAGGGTGGCGATAAAATGCTGGCTTATCGCGCGTGACTACAATTAGGTTTACAAAGACAATATTATCCATGTAATTTGTTAGGAACGTGTGATAAGCACAGAGACGCTTCAAACACGCTTTGGGTCTAATTTGATTCGGGTGTTTGTTAAACTGAGTCAACATTGGATAATTTTTATACCACGACCCGACGGTGGCAAACTAAAATACGGCCTAGGGGGTGATAAGACTTCGCAGCCTTCTGGCTCCAAAAGAGTGACCACTTATAGATGTGTGCATTTATTTCTTGCTTCCAGAAGGTCAATCCTAGTACCTATCAGTTTTTTCTTCGAATTCTATTATTTAACTACAACGCCGATTTGCTTTAAGTACTACGCTTTCGGACATCCTATTAGTTCAAAATTGTGACTCAGAGCCTTTTTGGCGGTTTCTGAGGATGCCTCGCTAGCATGTATTTGTACGCTAAAAAACAAAAACGCTAAGTGCCTAAAGACGCTCTCAGCATTATGAGTTGAAACGGTTATAATTTTGTAGACAATGCGCAGTGTAACCTTTAGACACTGAAACATACAAAAGGACGAGGTCAAAAAACGAAACGAGGCTTGTGTTAATAGGAAAATTAAGTCCCTAAATGACTGACGTACTTTATCGTTACTTTTTAAAACAGCACAGTCTACTTAGCCAAATGAGTAAGATTCTCTAGAAATTGCCTCTGAAACTTAAAATGCGGAGCTTAAGCACTCATTTTCACAAAAAATCAAGCTCGACCTCGCATCTCACTTCACCTGATCTCAACTATTACTTTTACTATGTTTTTAAAGTGCCAGCCATTTGGGATGATATTTTTTTCTACATTTTTTGCGCTGACTTTGTCTTCGATAAAATTTGAGGAGATTTGCTTGTGATGTTTTGTTCAGGTAGGTGATTAAATTTAATAAATTATTAGGATCTCTAGATTTACTGTTATTAATTAAACCCCATTTCTTATCGCAAAAAAGGGATGGAGGTAAATGAACCTGACTAAATGACAGCTGCTGAAAAACAAACGGCAGTAGACATTACAAGCATACAACCAAGCGGCGCAAAATGAGTTGCCCTATCTATCTATATATTCTGATTATTGTGATCCTACATCACACAATAATACAGTTGGTAATTAACGAAAACCAATAAAGTGATTTTAATAACAAACCGCAACTGATATCAAAGTAACCAATATTGAGTGAACGTACCGACAGTTATTTGTGTAGTTAAATATTACAATTTAATCGTGGTTCTGTTCAAACAGAGGTTCAATTAACTCTCGCCGCTGCGCTGGCAGAGTGTGACACGCAGACCTACCGTTTATATGTATATTTTTTAAAGTTAAGGGTGAGATCGGCGGTTTGAAACGCCCATTTCTAAAATCATTATAGAATAGAATAGTAGTTTATTGCCACACAACATACCAGATACAGAAACAAAACATAAAAACATACCAAACAGAAAAATATAAACTAAATCTAGTATATCTGTGCGACAATAGGAGTGAACTCAGCATTTGCTACGGCACAGACTAGCTGCACACAGCGCTGGTTTTCAGTTCACCCCTAGTGACAACCAGTTTACAATATGGTGGTTGCTTAAATTGCTACAGGGATTTTAGGTAGGTATAAAAAAACATTAAAATACATAAAAGAACATTAGAAAAAATTTCTCAATGTGCTTTTAAAGATATTATACTTACATCTAAACAATGGACAGCTTTACCAAGATACGAAGTTAAAAACGACATTTTAGGGTTTTCAAAGTATCTTTGTATGTTAAATAATAACTTTCAAAGTTTACATTTAAAAGTGTATTGGGGACAGTCATTTCTTAAATTATCCTCTCACATTATCTCCCCAAAATTAGGACAACCTGCGATAACTTTGATGCAATAAACAGGTATATTATTATACGTAAAAAGATATTAACTAAATCAGGCATCATATTTGCTGAGATGATAACGACGGAAAAAAAGACGGCGTAAAACCCTTGAATATTCATCATTTACTTTAACTCTGTTTGTGACCTTTGAAATAATAACCGAGGAGGGGGGGGGGGGGAACAAAATAGATTAACAACCACAAACTTCTAAGAGGACTTCAACTCAAAAACCGCAAAAAACGAATTGGAGTGATGAAACATCTCAAAGGCACTTAGCAAAGTATTTTTAACATTTTTAGGTGTTTATAAAAGGTTTAATGATACTCTTAGAGGCTAATGAACTCCAGTTTTTTTTAATAAAATAAAATAAAATCGTAGGTCAGTATTTTAACTTCAAAAGAATAAGGAGTGGTTGACATCAACCACACTTTCCAGGTCGGTAAACGTTAGATATGACGCGGGTCGCTGTCATCCCATAGAGAACTGTGAAACTCCACATACAATCTTATTTCAACGAACGTAACTTACGATAAACGTTTAAAACAACCGGCCCTAAGTAGGCGGTTAAACCATTCACCTGTGCTATAGTCAGCGTCGTATAGTTAGTAGGGACCGAAGAGTTCTTTCCCACTGACGTCCAGTTTTTTGCGGGATACGGTTTTCTGCAGGATTCCGTTTTAGTAGTATGCGTGCTAATATAGTAACGTTCACACGAGCATTCTGTTTGCGGGATACTGCACGCATACTACAGAAAACTGGATCCTGCAGAAAACCGTACTCGCAAAAAACTGGACGTCAGTGGGAAACAGCTCTTAGTAGCGAAATATGTCGTAACACATCCTTACTCTAACAGTAATAAAGCCGTGTTGCGATATATTTGGTTACTTGGCTGCTACTAACTATATAATGCTGAAGTGGTAAACCACGTGTGTACTTGTTGCAATCGCGGCGTGTGTAAAAAGTTGTATATGCAGGATTGTGCTGTGGCCAGGACTCAACCATTTGTGTTGGGTCGGTGAAACATCGTTGTATATAGGGTAAGTTCGGGGTAGTTAGTTGGCCATGTTTTTTTTTAATGCTGTTAAAAGCTAACCTGACACATTATTATTAAAATCTTTATTTATAATTCAAATATGAACAAATAATTTTGATATATTGAGCAAAAAAAATACGTATTCTAATGAGATTAACATTAAAAAAAAAGGTTTATTTTTATCTCATTTGGCCATCTCTCCCGAGGTGTCCGGATGAGATGGCCAAAATGAATGTTTTACATACAGTTGGCCATCTTTCCCGAAGGCATCAGGGTGTGATGGCCATAACAATGATTTTACCTGCTATTGGTTTTATTCTTGTAAAAATTTTAACCGTAGCTTAGCATCAATGAACAACGCCAAGTTAACTGAACAGTAACTACCGACGCCCAGTCAACGGTTCCATGAATTCTTTCGATGAGCCATCTCTCCCTTATGGCCAACTACCCCGGAATTACCCTAACCAATATCGGTCACCCATCCGTCACACGTGCACATCATTACCATCACATATTTAAGAGCTTTTGTTGGTGGTGTAATTTGCAACTTATTCTACAGTTTTCCATTGCACACATGGCACACATGCGCAGGGCCACTTATTTGTTTCATCTCTTTTTAATTTAAATATGTTTCGCGTGCTCGCTCTGATATGTTAGAACGACGCGCGTGGAAGCGAGAACGCGGCACACATTTAAATAAATACGAAAGCGACGAATAATAATAAGTACCAGCCGTCCTTCCATGTGTCACTCAACACAGATAAGCCTGTGTGTGCATGTGTGTTGGCGCGTTAAACCAATTACGGCAGCAGCGTTCGCTGTAATTGTTTCAGCCGGTACATTCGAAATCTATAAATAACCATTGTCAACTATTACTTGTGCGACGCGCTGTTACCCTGCGTTTTATACAGATCCGTTACACCTTATCTTGGTGAGTACTGTCAAAAAATCGAATGACTTACTAAAGTTTGATCTGACATTGGGTTTAACGCATCTGGTCAACCAAATCTTTACTCCAGAGCGGTAAACACGTATCGTTACGAACTCGCGTTAGGACCACTCAACTGTCATTTTCCCATACAAAAAGTGACATTTTGATCTACCTGAGGCAGGTACAATGCGTTACGTGATCGACCAGCTGGTCTCCGTACTTTTGGCATCTCATTTTTTCCCAAATTATTCATTTCGCCGAAGTTTCATTTCCCATCGCCCATTTTTTAGAAATCGTATTTTTTTTACGTGATTGTTGTAAAACAAACCTATACCTGATGAACTCTAGACATACGATGATATATTATTCCTAAAAAGTTAACGAATTTATGTTTTGGACAAGAAAAAAATATGCGATAAATTGTTAGTCCACATGAACGGCTAATGTACCTGACCCCCCCATATATTCCCTTGAAAGTTATAATAGTTATTCGATACTACTTACCACTGTTTGAATCGCTGTAGGGTTTCTGAAACAATTAAATTTTAATATTAATTGTGGTTACTCTCGTAAGTAATAAAAAGTGTGCAAAATGTTTGGTATAGTTAGTTTAATCTGCGGTTATATTTTCGTGCATTGTATGAAATAGTATGACATCTGTTTTAGAATGCTGGTACTAAAGCTGGTGACTTATATTCAGTTTGATATAGGCTAAAAAAATGGGTGCGTAACGATCGATATAAAAACCATTGATATATTTTCATTGGATATAACGATTAAAGGATATAATGAACTTTTAATATACTCGTAACAACATTTGATATATTGTCATGTAATATAATTATCAACAGATATAATGAACTTGTAATATAAATTATTAATCTAACAGTTATAACGTATAACATACATGGGATATAACTTTGTTCGATATAAAACTCAGTTGGTATAATGTACTATTGGCATAATCCCCCCGCAGTAAAAAAACGACAAATAATTGTAACAAACGTCGACACGCTGGCGGTTAAACTAGGTTTAGGTTAGGTTAAAATAATTAACGCGTGCGTGAAAAAAAATCTTATAATACATTTTACCACTAATACTTATATCCAATATACATTATATCCAATATACGTTATATCAAAAATGTACTAATACTATTTAAACATTACGCCATGAAATTATACTGATTGTTGTTATACCAAAAGTTTATTATGTCCCTTGAGTGATTATATCCAATGAAATTATATAAAATGTTGTTATATCCAGTGAAAATATATCAAAAGTTGTTATACCAATCATTACACAATACACACCCTAAAAAAATACCCTATCCCACCTGCCCACAACCATTAGAAAAACCAAGTCAACCATAATACTGATAATAAAACTAAATCTTCCCACATCTTAATCCAAGTCACGACTAGTATAAAGATTTACCGCACCAAAATGCAGGAACCATGTACTTTAACGTACGAACTTCATACTCGGCATTTCCTGTGGACAGGCGGGTTAAAAATAGCGCCCCGTCTAGACAGATCCTAATTGTAAATTATGATCACCGCACTGCTGCTGTGCATGATGCAAGAATAATATTTATATTACTGCAGGAAAAACTGTCTAAAACAGTTCTGCAGGGCTTTCGTTGTGCTTTTGTTTACATAACTCTGTTATTGGATTAATAAATTAATACCTAATTACAGTTTCTGTCTACGGAGAGCGGCAAAGCGTATTCCGTTTTTTTAATCGCTTTTTTATTCCGTAATTCACTAATGATGACATTTGATTATGCGCGAATGTGACCGAGACGCTAAGACAGAGACAATAAATATAGGTGATGAATCTACGAATTGCTTTCAGAGTTCCCTTAATCAACGCCCGTTTTTTTTTTATGCACTGGAGTCACTGACATAGTGTGATTGGACGGAGGACGAATTATTTTCCCGCTCTGTCTCCGCTACGGCGTAGCCAATATGCGTGGGCACTGCCAGCTACGCACTGGCATCGGAATTCAATTTGAGACACATTCACTGCCAAGAATCGCTATCGCTCTACGCTATCGGCTACCGATCCCGTGGTTTTCCTCATATGTAGTGGAAAGCCGGCGTTGTATGCCGGTTCCTTGCATTGTAGGCGGGTTTTTGGCAGTGAGAATGTAAAGGGAAGTAGCTACCCCAAATTCATTTGCAGAATATGCTATTGCAAAAAGTGTTTAACGGCTTTATACTCTTACGAATAGCGTTCAGTTTTGAATGAAGTCGAATCGGCTAGCAGCAAAATATAAAAGTTTGTGACCTCCTTCACATCTGACGTCACAAAAATCTGTCGCGTGTTTAACAATTTTTCCCCATCCCAAAAAGTGCTCAGCGCCGCTAAAGAAGTTTTCACTTCAAAAAATGGTTATTATTGACTTAATTTCAATCTGAAACTAATAGCACACTATTACGAAATAATTATTAATATTTTGCATATTGGTAAGTACAAACGACAACACTGTTAACTGACCATCCTGTGTTTATATAGAATCTTATTACAGTGCACTTAAGTTAGCGTTAGCTGTGTTGTCGATAGTACGTGCGCGAGCTTTAGAGAGCGAGCGAGACAAAATTATAGAGGGTTCCGTCGTCTTAAATACGAATTAGATTGGTTGTCTCCGAATGCAGGCCCAGACGAGGCATGTAACTCGATTTAAACTGGTTATTTGTTGCGCATGCCCTAACTAAACAGTTCCACAAACTACTTACCGACCTCCGTCACCCTCGTTTAGTCTGGTCACGAGCTAATTCAGTTGCTAGTTGTAACAGGATGTATGCCGAGTGAAGTGATTTATGGACATTTACTGCCAGGAACCCGCCTAGCGGGCGCTTACGCTCTAGGCGCTTTTTGCTACTTAGCGAAAAAACCGCGGGATCGGCTACAAGCGGAGCGCGTAGCGTTTCTTGGCAGTAAATGTGTTAAGGGCGAGTTGCACCAACTTACGCTTACAGACCGATCAGCGTTAAGGGGCTCCCATACGCCAATGACCTTCGATCTGAATACCTTAGTTTTCCAATGTTTTTTGTAGCTTATTATATTAATAACAACGGCTTTAAGCAAAATTGTATCCCATATTTACTTCAAAGTTCATTGTTTTCGAGATATTTGGCATCAAAATTCAACAATTTTAGGCCAAAAACCTGGTTTTATGGCCATAACTTTTGTGTTAATTGGTTTAAAATGAAAACCCTTGACCAGTTTTTAGAGACGTCACTGACGAACCCAAATATGTAGATTTTGTATATGTTAGATCTTTCAAGTCAATAGAGATACGAAATAAGTGTTTTTTTAGCCAAAGTTTAAAAAAAACATACAAAATGAAGTATTCATTTGTTTCAAAATCCGGTGGACCAAAATGAAGATAAAAGATTGAAGAACCGATAACCGTTTGATTTATAATTCTATCTGTAGTGCAAAATTATGAGATACGATTCAAAACTTGTCAAAAATCGATGAAAACCCCGGGTAGCCCCTTAAATATGGCGCCGGCAGCTAACATTCGATAAAAACTTGTGAAACTTTTCTAGTCAGTTTTTAACGAATACCGCTAATATTACGATTAAAGACGGTTTGGTGCAGCCCACCCTAAGGGGCACATTGGATCAACCACGTTTGACGGACCAGTAACCGCTAAATATTGCGCCGGCAGCTGTCATCTCATAGGGAACACATACTCTCTTACTTCCCATAATAAATGATTTTAAAAATAATATTTGGGTACAAACTTACACAAATCGACCTAGTCCCAAACTAAGCAAAGCTTGCACTATGGGTACTAGACGACGATAAACATAATAAACAAAATACGGGTGCGTAACGATCGATATAAAAACTTTGATATATTTTCACTGGATATAACGATTAAAGGATATAATGCAGTTTTGTTATAACAATAAACCGAAACATGAGAATATATCAAAATATATTCTCATGTAATATAATTATCAACAGATATAATGAACTTGTAATATAACAACTATTAATCTAACAGTCATAACCAGAGCTCGGATAGGGTGAGCTATTTTGAGAGTTTGCATTACATGGACATACCTGTCAATGGTATTTGTCCAAAGTGTAATTTAATTAGGTACCTTACTTTGTTGAATTATATCTATACTTAAGTCGATATCAAACGTAAGAAGAAATACGTTGAAAATAGTAAATATAGAAAAACTGATAGTTCTTTTACACATAAACTTTATAATAAATTAAAAATCGTAGAGAGTACTCTTTTTGCAATGCATTATCATTATAGTTTAATCATAATCAATTAAAGTTTCGTTTTGTTTTAATATTTATTTTCAGGGTGTATCCATATTAATATTAACGCATGACATTAATGACATAAGAATAGCTCACCCTGTCCGAGCTCTGGTCATAACGTATAACATACATGGGATATAACTTTGTTCGATGTAAATCTCAGTTGGTATAATGTACCTACTATTGGCATAATCTGGAATACTTACTACTATTATTTCTTACCTATTTAACTCTAAGGCAGGTTGGTGTAGGTAAGACGACGAGTAACCACTGACTCACAACAGTATAATAGCCACTGATAAACTGGTAACACATAGTATATTTTCGTATAAGGATTATGATATAGAATATTAGTTTAGGGCAACTACAAAAGGGGGCAGTTAAAGAACGACCAATAATTGTAACAATGGTATCATTTGTAGGTTAGGTTAGGGTTAGCTTGTGTCCCTTAGAGCGGAAATAGGCACCCCGCGAAGCGGGGTGACGTCTACTCGCTGGCAGTTAGGTTAGGTTTAGGTTAGGTTAAAATAATTACGTGTGTGTGAAAAAAAAAGTTATATCTTACAAAACATTATACCACTAATACTTATATCCCATATACATTAAATCCATTTAACGTTATATCAAAAATGCATTATACAATTTGAACATTATACGCCATGAAATTATACTGATTTTTGTTATACTAAAAGTTTATTATGTCCCTTGAGTGATTATATCCAATGAAATTATATTAAATGTTGTTATATCCAGTGAAAATATATCAAAAGTTGTTATACCAATCATTACACACCCACAAAATACATATACATTTTAGCGGACGAAGTTTGGGTTTAATGGCGGTTTGACACAGCCACATAACTTCGCATCTGGGGCGATATGTATCAAGTCATTTATTTTATTTATTCAACATCATAAGTCATGCGCATTAAAAGAGATGTTAATTAATACAGGTAGGTGGTTGGTACATGACACCCTGAGAGGACACATAATGTTTTCTAGCGCTTACATATTGCAAAAATAACACAATGTTTAATTTTGACAATTACACATGAACCCAGAAAATGATAAAAAATCTTAATACATTACGCTGTCAAAGTTTCGAATTTAAACTTTCGTGAGACATGTTGAAATAATACTAACAATTACACGATTCAACTCACGTATTCAATGTCACTACTGGCGACATGTTTCGAACTCTGTCAAAGTTTGTTCATAATGAATAATACATTTCAATTAAAGCAATTACGGCTATACATATAAAAAAATATAGTCTAAGAGCTAGCGACCAAATCGGTCATGTGGCTTCAGCTGTATTGAAACTCCGTTAGCTACTTCCCTGAACAACCTTTTCCGATAATCTTCGTGCTCGCAGGCCGCGGGCGGTGGGTGCGGGAGTAGTGGGGTGGGGAAAAAAAAGAAAAAAAATGTGGGCTCAGCGACTTTAATTTTTTTTTCAAACAGCTCTGTAGGTACTCCCTGTGCACCCAAAAATTGAACGAAATCCAACGATTTCAACATTTTTTTTCGATACCTTTCCACCGATATTTTTGCATGGCTATTTTTTTGGGGCTTACATATTAATTAATCTCGCGTCAGAAAAAAAGCCAATACAGGTGAGTCCACATGAAAATTACTATTATTTTGGTATTTTTCATTAACGCTGGCAACCCCTTCCCACCACCCGATCGATTTAATCTTTTTTGGGTCTAGAAAAGGTTTTAATGAAATGAAAATTCGATCTATTTCAATTTACCGACATAAAAAAAGCGGCCAAGTGCGTGTCGGACCACGCACAACGAGGGTTCCGTGCCTATTAAAAAGGTCGTATCGTTATTGAAATCTTATGGCACTTATGTCCTTTTCTTTAAGGAAGGCAGTTTTTTAGAAATATCTCAAAAACCTTTGAACCGATCTTGTTCAAAACAATTTTCGCTGAGAGAATTTAATAAGCCCTATGAGCATGATTTTTTTCATAATTTTAAAATACACGGTTCAAAAATTAGAGGGGGGGGGGACTCAATTTTAGTGACTTTCGAGGAGATTATCTCCGACTCTATTCACTTAATCAAAAAAATTGCTGAAAAACCCTGTATTTATTTTGAAAGGCCTATCGATTGATGTGCCACACGTGGGCTTGCAATGAAAAAAAAATTTTTGACTTTCAGTTTTATGTATGGAGTGCACCCCTAAAAAAATGTTTAATGTAGCGGTTAACAAAATACACCTATCCTCAAAATTTTATTCAAATACACCTTATAGTTTTCGAGTAAAATGCCTGTGACATACGGACGGACAGACAGACAGACATGAAGAATCTATAAGGGTTCCGTTTTTTGCCATTTGGCTACGGAACCCTAAAAAGGTTCGATAGAACCACGGAACAATTGATCGTATTTCAGGTGGATAGACTTTCAACTGTTCGGGATGGATACAGGGTGATGACACATACAGTTAATGTTAATGGATCTTTTACCATCGTAATTAAATTAAACGCCCACAGTTTTTTTTTACATTTTGTGTGAAAGTTTCATTCACAATAAATCATGGTCACCCTACACAACTAAATTAACGTTAGTCTTACCAATGCTGGTACGACTGAGTAGCTTATAAACTATTTAATCCGTAGGGTTGATCCTGCTCATGTCTCCTGAATCACCCTGTATTTTATCCCGTAGCTGCCGCAGCCGCGCGGGCCACTGAACTAATTAAAAAAATGCTCGAACCTTTCACAACAGAAATATAAATATTAGCTTCCACCGTATAAACCGTGGGAAAAGCACATGGTACAGAAATGCATATATCGTACGTCGCGTCGTTAATTCCAGCGCGCCGGGAAACATTTCATTGTTGGCCGGGAGCGGTTTCGCGTACGCTGTTATTTATTGTTCCTGTGAACTCAGCCATTCCTGTGGATGGGTTCTTCATGTGTTTTATATTAATGTGTCATCATTTACTCCATTCGATATACTAGTGAAACATTTTTTTTTAATCGGATGAGTACTTCCGGAAATTACCTCTACATACACACTTTTTTTTTATTACGTATAGGTACGCATTTGACCACTATCTCGCCTGATGGTAAGTGATGATGAGGTCGAGGCTGTTACATGCATACCTAGATAGTGCATGTTCACTTACGACCTCACAGACTTTTCCTTTTTATCATATTAGTATAGAGGTATACAATTGCGTTGAGTCATAGATAACCTCTATCCCTGCCATAAATAGAACAACTAGATAAGTGGGTATTGTAATTTCTGACAGTTGGTATCTAAAATAGATTTAACAGAAAATTTCTGACGCAAGTGCAAATGGAATGCCATTATTTCACGAGTTCCAAGCGGTAAAACACATACACTGTCAGAGCAATGACGTAACTAAAGGGCGTTTGCAACATTCAGGATTCGGGCAGGAAAAGTTCTGTTCTATTGAAGGGGAGTTTTTAAGGATTCTCCGTTTATACCTCAATTTAAAATTAAAATCATGCTGCAAACAATTACGTGGGTAGCGGGTAAAAATAAGAAAACAAGGGAATCCTACAAAATGAAGTGAAGAAATCGATTTCGAATTCTTTGAAAGTTTAACTGGTAGATTGTGAAAGGTGAATTAAGGCTAGCGCCACACCGCCGGCGAGCGTTACTATTTGTGTTTAAAATGGAGCTTTAGACATCAAGATTATGCTAATATTAAAAAACTAATACTATACTCAATTAATTAGCTACCATGTTATTTATTAACGTTTAGAAGATCGTTTTTCACCAATCCGTCATTTATGCGTAACATTTATACATATATACGTATTGAATGGTGTAAAATGGCTAAACTTGTTTACCTGCCGAATTCCAAAAAGGAATTAAATTAGTTTATTTCATTCATTTTATATTATTTATGTTTCGTGATAACATCAAGTTGGTGGAAATCTGTAAGTACCAAATTACCGAACCGACTTCGAAACTAACCTATATTTTTTATTGAAATTCTAAGGTGGTAAATTCGGTCGGTAGATGGAGGAAGGCAGATATTTTCATATTTAGTTTAAGTAAACGCTCGCCCGCCCTTAGTGTGACAGCGTCCTTACCACCTCCCCCAACAGCGGTAAATTAAAGGGGCAAAGCCATTTCCATTATGTTTTCAAAAAGCTTCGTCCACTTATCTCGGAGATAACTCTTTGAAGACCTGACAGCCCGTATTGCGTTCAAATAGGGTTCAGAATGGCGTGAAATGGTGATGAAAGTACGATGAACTCTTGTATGGGGCAGATAATGCATCACGATGAAAATTGTTTAAAGAGGAAACTAAGGGCCTGTTTCACAATCTCCAATTAAAACATATCCGTCAGATAAATGTTGGCTGTCACTTTTCTTTTATATTACGGGAGAAAAGGATAGCAATAATTTTAACCGGCAGATAACTTTATCCGGCGATTGTGAAACAGGCCCTAAGTAATACAAACAAATGAATGTTATTGCCGCTCCATATATTTATCATTAGGTTTGCCTGTCATATCTTTCGTTATGTCATTCAAATAAACTTAATGACAATACAACTACTTAGTTGATATGTAGATAGTTATCGATTATTTGGGATAGGTAACTAACAACATGACAAAGGAAAACAACAAACAAAAGAAACGAAGTACAAAGGCACTCTGCCAAATCTTCCAGCAATTGGGATAACAATAACGTGTGTCCCAATATCCCGATATTATATCCTAATTATCCGCTCGGCTGGTAGCACTACAGGAAAAAAGTGGAGGGAACCAGGTCGCGCGCAGGACACCTATGCGCAAGACTGACCAAGTAAATCCGCGTATCTGACCGCGCCAGAATGCCCGCCAACAGGGAGATACCTCCGACGTAGACGTCTCGATGTGACCACGACCGATGTGAATAGACAGAGAAGAAAGAGAACATCATCCTTTTTCTTCCTCGACCCCTCACTGCTCAGAAGCATATGGTATAGTCGTATTTTAGCTCCGTTAGACCGAGCAGGCAACTATTAAATAATAGTGTTGTCAGGTAAAGTCAGCAACCAAATTTTCATATGAAAAGGCTCTCGTATCTTTAAAATTAGTATAATATTTCGGGTACCGAGCAGAGTTATCTCTCCGTGGGGAGCCATAAAATACCTTTATGTTCATATGGTGCCCTAATATTTGAATTTGCATATATAAATTACATTCACAAATGGGACCACTAGTTTACATACAGAGATTAGAATACAAATTATTTTTTTAGCTGAATCGCATTAAGGTACTGTTACACATGCTGTTGAGTGGCACGAAAGCATGCTAGTTTCGAGCAAATAGCAGCATGTGTATCTGGAAAAGTAGCTAATAAGGTACTGTTACACATGCTGTTGAGTGGCACGAAAGCATGCTAGTTTCGAGCAAATAGCAGCATGTGTATCTGGAAAAGTAGCTAATAAGGTACTGTTACACATGCTGTTGAGTGGCACGAAAGCATGCTAGTTTCGAGCAAATAGCAGCATGTGTATCTGGAAAAGTAGCTAATAAGGTACTGTTACACATGCTGTTGAGTGGCACGAAAGCATGCTAGTTTCGAGCAAATAGCAGCATGTGTATCTGGAAAAGTAGCTAATAAGGTACTGTTACACATGCTGTTGAGTGGCACGAAAGCATGCTAGTTTCGAGCAAATAGCAGCATGTGTATCTGGAAAAGTAGCTAATAAGGTACTGTTACACATGCTGTTGAGTGGCACGAAAGCATGCTAGTTTCGAGCAAATAGCAGCATGTGTATCTGGAAAAGTAGCTAATAAGCCGCATGCTATTTGCATCCATACTAATCGATCGAGGAAGCGAAACGAACAAGGTTCTATGCTTCAGCTTGTCCGGCAGCATGTCCGGATGTCCAGATGTCCCGCTTTCCCGCTGTTCTCCTCTACAGATTGTAGTGAAATTTTGTGAGCACGTTCGTTAATTATATAGTTTTTTTGTCAAGTTACTTACTTTTTCGAAATGCAAATAAAAAAATAAAAAAAGACGGGTTCGGGAGTTCTACAGCTCACAGAACTACTAGTATTATAGAAGCGAAAGTGTCTGTGTGTGTCTGTTACCTCTATTTGGTAGTTTTTACCCCGGAAATCATCCCCATCAAGTGCGTGAAATGGGAGGAGAAGGTTTGTATGGAGCAACGATATAAACGAGTTCCACGCGGACGGAATCGTGGGCAGAAGCTAGTATGTGCACAAGTCTTCCGGCATGCGGCAGATGTGTCCGGCCGAGTCCCACTTAATTTTGGCGGCTGCGTGAGCTACGTCAGCTACTGGCGTTTTGGAACGCAGCATTGTATTCCTAATACTGCACTCCATGGCTCTCAAATCACTCTAAAATGCAAGAATGTTCAAATGTTTCGGTGTCAACCCACCATTACCCCACTTATGTCTTGCGCTTAATACTCCACGACCAAAGAGCGATATGAAGCTCACGTGTCCTTCGTTGAATATTCATATCCTTACGGCGGCCAACCGAGCCAAACCCGAGCCTTTGCAACAGTCATATACTCGTTCTAACTACAATGCATATTGCACCTTCTCGGAGAAAAAGTAGGGTCCTTTTTGGAATGTATATGTGGTATTGAACGACTGGAAAATAGCTGAGCGTTTCAAGATGTTGGTCGCGGTAACATGACGCATTCAGTGTAGGTTTTTGTTTTATTAGGCACTCCAGCGCCGAAATTGTTTTTACGCTTTGCTGAGTAAATGTAAATACATGCGAGTGACTTGTGAATAGGCTCCATAATGCACAAATAAGCCACATTTCGTTATTGTCGTGTGCTTACGCTTATCAGTTATCACAACACAGGCGTATGAGCGCTACTGACGATTTTTATACATATAGAGATTAAGCTGGTATAGACTACAGCGCGAATGTTCTTAGTAGCGTTTAAGTTAACCGGTCGTGAAGCTGATGATTTCGAGATACACTGTGGAAGGCTGTGACGTGGGTGTGTACTAGGTGGGCGCTCTAATCGTAGACGGGTCATGCAGATTGAGCAAAACAAAAGGTAATTTTTCCTGTGATCAATAGTTAAAAGGTTCCGTGCTTATACAAATGTTTTAATTGCATGAAATCATCTAAGAGGAGGCGCCGTTTATGCGGATTGAAAGTCCAACCTGAAATTAGGCTTGATATAGCCCCTAACTTTAGCAATGTCCACAGAAGACACGCTCATCTCTATCTCTGTATGACCCAGGCACTTTCGTTTTTTCGCATGTCATCGGCTACGAACGTAGCGCTAAACGTTGGCATATGTTAGGCTTGGCCTGTAAAGAGCACATTAAATACAAAACCGATTCCAATTAAATACCTCAAATTAAATACTACCTTGACAGATTCATTCCAATAATATGCCCTCACGTGGTGGCCGTCTCGAGCGCGTAATTGCAATCACTTCTCGTCAAAGGGAACGACAATTCAGCGAAACACGGGAATGATTGATAGCACGGTAATGGCGGACGGTAATGAATATTCGCAAGGGCTCCGTTTATTATGGAGATTTGGGCTTTGCCAAAACATCCACAGAGGGAGTGGAGAGATAGTGGATACCTACGTTGCGAATATCATTAATATACGATGCGGTTTGAGGTATATCTGACCTGACGTATATTGGTACGGCAGCGGGCAGGGAATAAATGAAAAAAGCTGAAGACCGAGCTCAGTGGCGTGCCACGGGAAAGGCCTATGTCCAGAAGTGGACTGACACACGCTGATGATGAAAATGATGTATATTCGTATGCTACGAAATTATTTGTTCCACGTGTACTAAACATACTCAGAATGTGGACACGCAACGTTATACCACCATTGATACAGTCGACTACAAAGAGATGTATCCATACGATGTTACAAAAATATGTATACATAGACTTTACTACCATAGTAATAAGATATACATACATAACTTTGTAACATTAAAAAACATACTTATCTTTGTAGTCGACTGTACAAAGAAAAATGTCAACGCGCACCCTAGCAGAGCAGGTGGTCGATTACGTAATGCATTGTATGCGCGTCAGGTAGATCTAAACGTCACTTTTTGTATTAAAATAATACTGTTATTAAATTGTCCTAACGCTCGCTCGAAACGTTACGTGAACGTAATCACCCCTCTGCGGCGCTACCACGAACTTCGAAAGTCGAAGTTCGGGTATTTCCATCTCTATTGCACTCCCTTACTCGAGTGACAGGGATGCATGTATTGCGAACTTCGCGGAACTTCGTGGTAGCGCCGCAGGCTGGGAATCGAATTCGATGTCTTTGGATTACCGGTCTACACATACCTTTTAACCACCGTTGCGCTAATTATGTTGCCCAATTTATCTAAAATATCGATATTACGAGTAGAACGTGATATCGACATTTTATGCAGTCGACGGCGACAATATGTTTTAATTGTAAACATATTTTACTAAAAGTACTTTATTCCATTGCAATAAGGGGGAAAGTTTACACGTATCTTTATATATATACGGATCCAGATTACAAAAAATATATATTTTAGTCTTGATTGTGTATGTTTTAAGTCCCGCAGAGCGCGATAGAGACAACTGCAGCTTAGACCGAAAATACCTATTAAAAGTACATAAAATCAACGTTTCGTGGTCCCCTGATTTCTTATCCAAAACTTGACCTATTTAACTATTTTTTTTATTAAAAATCAAAGAAGCGCTTTGGCCGTGTTCCTAGGCTTTCCTTTTTTTTAATAATCTATCCAAAATTGTTTTCTGGATGTTTGAACACAGCGGAAAATCTGGCATTTTTCTTAGGTTTTTGAAGGTTAATATCTCTTTTAAGAATAAATTTATGAAAAAAAGGAAAACATAGGAACATGTGAATAGTAGCCATAGATTTATGGAAAAACGGCCCTTGTGTTTCCTCGTAATAAAAACTCCAAACTCGTGTTTAAATTTAAAACGTCAAAGAATGAGTTCCGCTCGACCGGGCGGAAAGGGCTTTAAGGCAGCGGTAAAATTGCTCAGGGCATCAATTAGCGCAGGATGGCACGGCGATGACGGCACGGCGATGACAGCACGGCGATGACGGCACGGCGATGACAGCACGGGAATGACCGGACAGGAATGAGGACCGGTAATGATGTGATGACTATGAATGAGACATCGGAACACACCAAATCTATACTAGGTAGTATTTAAAGAAAAGTAAAGTTTGTGAGTTTGCATATAGGGGTACAAATCTTACACCAGCACCGCTATCATGAGACAGCCCGCGAGCTCTCTCGATTTTTCTCGCACTATCTTTCTCTCTCTTATTACAACACTTAGAACAAGAGGTATAGTGCGAGGAAAATCGAGAGTATGTCGCGGCCGTCTCATGATAGACGTGATGTTCGTGACTTCTTTAAGTTTATACGTTACGGCATTTTATGTCTATTGTTGTGAGCAATCAAGAGCATCAATCTACACTGTATTGTCTCTTAATTTCGGATAAATAAATTTGAGCCGAATTATTTTGATTTTTGGCTTATTATAATCTCTGCACCACCTACTACATAATCTAGTTTTATCTCTTTCTCCGATACCCAAAGGTTGTCTGGAAGAGATCGCTCTTCAGCGATAAGACCGCCTGTTGTCTACCTCTACCTACATGTTATTGTATTGTTTCTCTTTTTAACTGCTTTGTTTGTGTGAGGTGTGCAATAAAGAGTATTTGTATTGTATTGTATTGTAATGTCGAATGATGTAAAATTCATCCTAATTATACAATCAGAACTCGCTGAGTGCCCCAGGCTGTATTGTCATCTTCATAATTTTTTCACGTCACGAATCTCATAATTACCTGCTGTTTATTAAAATCAAAACCCATTTCATTGGAAAGCGGCATTCATAAGAGAGACAACGTCATGGATTTTAAAAAGAGATGGAAAGTCATATTTTATTAATGTTCTTAAAATAGATCAAAAGCTCAGATTGAAAGGAGTCTCCATTACATTTGAGAATTATTCATTGAACTAGCGACCCGCCCCGGCTTCGCACGGGTACTATATTATACATATAAACCTTCCTCTTGAATCACTCTATCTATTAAAAAAAAGCGGCCAAGTGCGTGTCGAACCACGCACAACGAGGGTTCCGTGCCTATTAAAAAGGTCGTATCGTTACTGAAATCTTATGGCACTTACGTCCTTTTCTTTAAGGAAGGCAGTTTTTTTGAAATATCTCAAAAACCTTTGAACCGATCTTGTTCAAAACATTTCGCTGAGAGACTTTAATAAGCCCTATGAGCATGATTTTTTTCATATTTTTTAAAATACACGGTTCAAAAATTAGAGGGGTGGGACACAATTTTAGTGACTTTCGAGGCGATTATCTCCGACTATTCACTTATCAAAAAAATTGCTGAGAAACCATATATTTATTTTGAAAGGCCTAGCGATTGATGTGCCACACGTGGGCTTGCAACGAAAAAAAAATTTTGACTTTCAGTTTTATGTATGGAGTCAATGGAGTGCAACCCTAAAAAAATTTTTAATGTAGCGGTTAACAAAATACACCTATCCTCAAAATTTTATTCAAATACACCTTATAGCTTTCGAGTAAAATGCCTGTGACATACGGACGGACAGACAGACAGACAGACATGACGAATCCATAAGGGTTCCGCTTTTTGCCATTTGGCTACAGAACCCTAAAAAGAGACCGGGTTGCACTCCGGAAGAGCCGGCAGAAGTAAAAACTTGAATATTTTAACATTTCGAATCGACGAATACCGTAGCAACAGAAGTAAACTATTTCACTTGCAAATTAGCGCGTGAGAACTTATTGTGTGTCGGCCGAACGGGTAAGCGCCGCATCGCCACTACGGCATCGGTCAGAAACTTAGGATTTAAACCTCCTTAAGAGGAAGCCACGCCTTTAGATTTACAATATGGTTAAGCCCTAGTTACTAATAAGAAGATGGTGTGGATTTGTGTGCATGTGTACCTCGCTGCAAATAAACTTAATTTGTGAATCGAATCTTTGTTCATATTTCTGACTATTAAAAATAGATCTCCTACTCAATCTCTTTTGCATTTAAGAGCACAACTATAAATGCATGGCGCCCTTCTACTATATTATGTAACCTTCTACTACAATAGCCGTGTGCCCAAAGCGCGCCCGTCCTTGAGAATCTATCTGACTGACTAGCCCGGTGCACGAAATCAAGTGTGGACGTCTCTACGAGTTCGTCAGGTATCTAGCACACACAGGTAAATGAAAAGCGTCTGCGTATATCACCTAGAGCAGGTTTTCATGTTACAACCTGTCGCGAGTTTAACAATTTTTTCGCATCCCAAAAAGTGCACAGCGCCGCTATAGTTATTTACGATACAAGTGCCGAAAATAGGAAATTCGCAACGAGTGGAGATAAATTAAAACACGAATGAAGGGAGTGTTTTAAATCGACACGAGTACATATGGCTCTGTAAAGTTTCGACATATGCACGAAAAGTGCTCTTTTCCACACTATATGTACTGTAATAGTATACCGTACCTAGGGCGGTGAATTCGTGAATGGCCCAGATCGCAGGTGTTTGTTTTTTCTTCATAAGTTTTCACTTCATAAACCGCATCAAAATCCGTTGCGTAGTTTTAAAGATCTAAGCATACATAGGGACAGACAGCGGGAAGCGACTTTGTTTTATACTATGTAGTGATTAGGCGAGTGGGATGAATTCAGAAATAAAACAGGGCAGTAGATAAATAAGGTAAAATATATCTATTTATTTCATAATGGACCAAAATATACCAGTGCTTAATTGGTATTTTGGTGAACTCTGCAAACAGGACATAAATGCTACCGCGCAGTGGAAATAGGACCTCAACGAGAGTTAGGGTGAAAATCTAGTTAATAGGTGAATGCCCAACATGCTAGAGGTGTATAAGATATTTGTCAACAAAAGTCTCTGACCTCACCCACGTCAGGGGAAAAAGAATAGATGAAAAGTTGAAAGCACAGCTTCGCACCTGTCTGGTGGATTTACAACCTGTTTGGTGGTTTTAATTTTTAAACTAATAATTAAAACGATTACATGTATGGTTACTTCTAAAGCAAGCGTTTACTAGTCATTATTCAGTTAAATCAATGCGGACTGCAACTGTTCTAGATTTGGTGTAGTTTTCGATTAACTAAGACACTGTTTTTTAATCATTTTTCATGCCGCGACCCCCTCAGAACAGACAAAAAAAATCAAAAATAATATTAGTAGGATTGTTACTTAGAAAATATGTTAGCAATTAATGTATTTAACTACGATTAATAATCAAACACTCACCAAAGCAGCAGCTGGTTTATTCAGGGTTCTGTAACAAAATAAACATTTATTAATATTGTTCTTGTATCACACTGGTTCCGAAGCAACCCATATTAACTCCTTTAAAAAGTTACTTATATATCTTAACACTTTCACTGGATGGAACCCACCTAGCGGACGCCTACGCCGGAAGCGCTTTCCGCTACGTACGGGGAAACCCACGAGTCCAACTACGAGCGTAGCGCGTAACTATTCTTGGCAGTGAATGAGATAACATATCTATTATTTCATGAATAATAATAAAATATGAATTCCCACTGTCGTTTAAGGACACCCTGTATACGAAGCTGCAGCAAATTGCCACTTTACGGGGGCAACGACCGTCCCGACATTTAGGTGATACGTAGCAGTCGTAGCATGCCCGTACATGCAATCTGCTGCTCGTAGCAGCTCGTAGCACCTGCCGTAGACGTCTACGAACTAGGAACACGTCTAGCGGTTTCGATTTAAATTGTTGGAATAGTTTGTTGGTATATTTATGAGATGAGTAATCGCAAATAGAATTTTGAAATATCTATATTTGCTTGACAAATTTCAAAACCATTCTTCTTTTGCTAAACATATTTTCTAAATGGTTTTCCTTGAAAGCCCATGACGATTAGCGCAAGATTTGTCTAATCTTATATAAAAAAAAATATATATAAGGTGCTAACAAATTAAGTACCAATATTTTAAGAGGTGTTACATTACATCAAAACAATTGACTTTAAATAGAAATTAAGAAAACTTTTCATATGATATTTTTGTTTTAATTTCCGGTACAAAATAAATAAATTAAAATTTCGACCAAACATAATCAGCCTGTGCATTCAACTGACGAGATGTTAAAACACTATCTGTCAAGTGAACATCGTCGTTTGTGACACACGTCAATGATTGATTGTTGACTATCTCATTAACAGGGTGTTTTTACGCAGTAACGTTGTATCCCTAATTATCTCCAAAAAGTGATACACACTTTTAAATGTTTCATACTTAACTCTACTCCTAGAGACTAGTACTATCAGCTCTAAAAGTATTAGTACCTAATTTGTTAGCACCTTATATATATTTGAACTGTTTATTTCAATAATTTCTTTTTTTCGCGTTTAGTCGCAATCTTAAATATAACAGATTTTTGAGATATTGAAAAAAAAAATTGTTCTGTTTATTTCAATATTTTTTTTACACAAATATGTTTTAAGACTTAGCACAATCTTAACCTTTAAAGATTATTAGCTAAGTTTACTTTAATATACAGGTTGATTCAGGAGACATGAGCAGGATCAACCCTACGGATTCAATAGTTTATAAGCTACTCAGGCGTACCAGCATTGGTAAGATTAACGTGAATTTTTTTTTAGTTGTGTAGGGTGACCATGATTTATTGTGAATGAAACTTTTACACAAAATGTAAAAAAAAACTGTGGGCGTTTAACTTAATTACGATGGTAAAAGATCCATTAACATTAACTGTATGTGTAGGGTTGATCCTGCTCACGTCTCCTGAATCAGCCTGTATATCATAGATTTAACATTTATATTTTGTTAGTTAATTAAGATTTAAGATTTTTCTTTACACTAAGGGCCTGTTTCACAATCTCCAGTTAAAACATATCCGTCAGATAAATGTTGGCTGTCACTTTTCTTTTATATGGGAGAAAAGGATAGCAATAATTTTAACTGGCAGATAACTTTATCCGGCGTTCTTAATTATACATTTGGCTGCGGTTTATCCCCGATAGGATATATCCCCGTTATTTATTACATTTTCTATTATATTTGTAGGGAGACTGTTTAGGACAGCAGGCACATAACTGGACCAGACCCTTCGCCCATAAAAGTTGTATATGGAATAACGTATATGTTAGCTAGGTCTAATTTCCGGGAAGATTAATTTACTCCATGTTTTCACAGAGAAAAGCTCGGTTTACCTGGTGGTTTATAAGTCATGGTAGAATAAAGCAAGGTAAGTCATTCCCGACGATATCTTACCCACGTCACAAAATTATGCCGTTGACTGATATCTTCCATACGAGCAAGGACTTTTATTTATTCAATTCATATCTTTATTTCAGATATAAAATCCATATTTTGTTAATGAGCCTTAAGCCTAATGTTAGTAAAGAATAATACTTAAAATGGATTTTTTTAATGTTAACTTGTTGAAATGTGTATTCGGGGTGGAAAGATAACTGTGTACAATTAGTATTCGTAACGTAACGTAAATATTGGTTGAAATCATGTAAGTGAAGTAATGCAATTTACTCGGCTAATTTACTAATTACAGTCCGCCATTTTTAAGATGCCCACGTCTAGGAAAAATACACTGACGTTACGAACTGTCACGGGAATGACTTACCTTGTTATATTCTACCATGGTATGTAATTTGGGCCCATTTCACAATAAGGACAAATGCCGCAAAGCCACAGCTGAAACCTGCGAATAAAAGGTGAAAATACTCGCCGCGGTCGGAGGGCTTTCTGATTGCCTTCGTTGCGCGATGCGGCGTTCTATTTTAGGCCGGGAAGGTGTTACGTAAACTTTTGTTCACTTGATGTTTTATGGTTTGTGTGAAATTACTGTAATTGGAATGTCTCAAGGCGAGAGTCTTTGGCAGTGATGACATGGCATTGAAACGTGGTCGCTCTCTATGGGCCTCATTAAAAGGCTCAAAGTCACCCAAAGGGCAATGCAGAGGGCTATGTTGGGAGTTTCTTCGCGTGATCGCATCAGAAATGAGGCTATCCGCAGCAGAACCAAGGTAACCTATATTACCCTCCGAATCGCTAAACTTAAGTGGCAGAAGGCGCAGCACATTGCACGTAGAACCGATGGCCGTTGGGCGGAAAGGTTCTCGAGTGCTGACCACGTACCGACAGACGCAGCGTGGGTAAACCCAACAAGGTGGACTGATGACCTGGTAAAGTTCGTGGGAGTCCGTTGGATGCGGGTGGCGCGGGTTGGTACTATGAGAGGCCTTACGTCTTTGGGCTGATATGATGATGATAAAGTCTCTTTTATTGGAGTTTCAGTGCTTAGAATGGCGCAAATGTAGCTCAGGGTAGAAAAAAAATACACCCTTCTATAAGAAGCAGAATTCCTACAGCAATTAGTGCTTTATTATGGCTGCGGCCTTCTGTAAGGTGGAGGTACTTCCTCAGTTGGGCTGCTTCGAATATAAGCGAGGAGACCTTTCGCGGCTATACCCTATTCCCTATAAGATTAGAAAAAATCGTCTTGCAATTTCAAGGAAAACCATTTTGAAACGCAAAAACGTTAGTATTGCACGTTTGAAAACTTGTACAATATTCCCCTTTGATATCCTAGATAATCGAAGAAACGCTGAATACGTCCATTAGGTTTCATATAAATTATCCCCCGACCACGTGTTGTCGTTGCGCGTCACCACTTTTTGCCGCTGCGTTGTGGTGTGGTTGTCGTTCGTGTGAATATACCCTTAAAATTCTCATGTGATATGGAATATAGCTCATTCCATACAACATGAGAATTTAATTTGTGTTTTGTTTGTGAATAGCACGACCTAGATCTTTATCTGTATCTGTCCTGTGGCTGTAGTTCTGCAGAATCATAACTAATGTAGTTACTCAGCTCGCGGCGGCGTGTGGGCGAGCGTAATAAATTGTTGAAGCGACTGTCACACGCAGGGACTGCGGCTGCAACAAGTTGTGTCGTGTCGAGTCAGCTATTCATACTGGAATACCTGGGGGACTATCTGGATTTACGTGTTGATATGTGATTGCGTGCAATTAGCTCGGCGCGCGATAAATCAAATCACCAATTAATGTATCCACATAGTGTGTATTACTATCTCTCGTTCTCAAGTACATGTTATGCACTTACTGTCCTTGTCATTTGTAGTTCTTGCCAGCCTTGCGCTATTATTACTATTCAATCTTACATAAAAATTGGCCTTGCACAGATAACCCTTCTAGCTAGACAATAACGAAATGGAAGGAATTTTTGGGGCTACATTGCTCATTTAAAAGACAATTTCTGCATATCTTTGTTTTATTTAGTAAATAATGAATAACCAAGAAAATGACAAAGATATACAAATGTCCATGAGTAGGTGTAACACTTTTTTGGCGTTTTAAAATACCCATACAAAACTGATAAAGAATATAGTGATAAAAATGCACAAACGCAGAATGCAGACCCAGTCGTGATAATAGCCTGGCAGTTGGAAAAAGGAGACAAACGACAGTTTTTACCGATACCAGCCGACATCGACAGGAATTCATTTATCACTTTAGGTTGATTTGGTCGTCGTGTTGTTTTCCACGTTCACTTGTTTTGCTCAACTTATTATTACTTAGGATTGCATTAAAAGTTCAAATCATTAAGAATAGTAACAGATTCCAGTTTGATATTAATGTTATGTTTCGCGTGCACCAATTTAACGTGCCAGAACGAGTGATCCGAGCTAAATATTCTTGAACCAAGAAATGTATTTATAAGATGTTAAAATATCGCTCATGAAGCCCAATTATCATGAGCCAAGTTTTTTTGACTATATCTTTATTCAAGATGACACATTATCTGTTTTATTGTATATTGATATAAGTAATCATTAATTTCTGTGTCATGCGAATGTGTAAAACTGAGCGCGCGAATCACATTGAAATGCGAAGTATGAC
This sequence comes from Epinotia ramella, assembly GCA_947578815.1. NCBI lineage: Eukaryota > Metazoa > Arthropoda > Insecta > Lepidoptera > Tortricidae > Epinotia > Epinotia ramella. The sequence goes on from OX388217.1 coordinate 2,083,403, forward strand.
TTAGATTAGCCCGCAAGTTCTTTCCCCTTACCTCCCACAAGCTGTCAACAGCCACTTTATCCAGCCAATCACAATGACACACCAAATCGGAGTCACCGCACAACAAATGATTCGCATCAGACTGTTGAAAGTTGCCAACTTTTCAACTCCAACCCCTCGATGGGGAGCGGTTCCACCCCCTAAAACAACAAGCTTCCCCTGGGAACCATATCAAATGCCTATTGGGAGCGCTGATCGATACGGATGCAGGGATATCTTACTAGAAATAATATTTTTGTAGAAATATTGCCGAGATTGTATTTTTTGTGCCGTGTGACTGCGCACCTTACATGTCAGGGCTATGAAAAAGAAAAAGACACCGAAATAATCATTAAAGTATACAGGGGACCAGATGTAAGAGAGCACAATACCCAACTTGTTTAGTTTTCCCGTAAAATACCTACCGCCAGCGAGTAAGCGAGTTACTATTACGTGCTACTCGCTCAAGCGAGTAAAAGCGAGTAAGAATTACTATGAGAGTACTCGTTACTCGCCGGCGGTGGGACCAGTGCCTAAATGTTAAATAGATCTGCTAGTACCAAAATGGATGAAAGGGCGATATGGTAAAAGAATACCGTAGTCAAACTGGGTCCTCCTCCCTACTTAGAATGTTTTTTTTGAGTATTGTCCAAACTGCAAATAAAATAAGTGAAACTCCAACATGGCATGTTTCTCATAATAGTAAATATTTACATCCGATCAACAACTCCATTCTGAAACGAACAACAGTACAGCAGAGATACCTATACATATATTTTGTTGTCTTAGTTATAGTGTCGCCTTTTGTTTGCCCCAAACAAACGACCAATTGTTTTGGGGTAAACAAACGATTACCCGCCTAAATTAAGTAGGTTGCAAGGTAAAAACAAGTTCTTAATTTAGCCGCCTTTCCTTGTCTTACGGTAGCACGCGTGTCGCTATATGGTATTCTCTCTTTAAGGATGTCACAGATGAACCATTCTCACCAAGAACGTGTCGTGGCGTCATCTCCGCCCACCATTTCCCAAACGTCTCCGTCCCCCGTCACATTACGCCGTGTATTAATTTCCTAGACATGTGTTAGGAGAAGTCTACTAGTCTAAGGTTCTATCTCTGCTGGAGGATGAGGCGTTTAGGACTTTGTCGCATTTAGAAGGTTTCAGAGAAAGGAGTCAAATGGATGTAAGGAAATGGATTATTTGCTTTATGTTATGAATGATTGATGTGAAAGATAAAATACTGAAGATCCTAAAGAACATTGGCAAAGGAGTAGATAATGTTTATTAACGTCACTAGTGATCTCTGAAGTAACCTAGTATTTTAAAATGATGGAATACCATGAAATTTGAGATTAAAGTGTAATAGTTCGTTCTATTCTCCGGTGAGGAATTAAAACAAAATCCTTGAATGCAGGTCACTTAATTTATAAATTAAGAAATAATCGTTCAATAGAAGCAAAATACTATAGCCCATCTGCAATAGTTATTTCATTCACTTAGGGAAAACGATGCAGAGGACACGCTCCCGCAACCTGCAGACTGGCATACAACAGTAATGACACAGAACCGTCAAAAATGGCGTGAAAGTATTAGGGAGGCCGGCCCCGTGTAGGCAAGGAGAGAAGAAGGAGGCTGCTAGGCTACGCTTGTAGCATTACGCCGTAGTCGGTAGCAGCTTCATTTCCGTTATGTATCTAATGTATCGAAAAACGACTAAGCCCTCTGACGCATGTAGGTCGCGACGCAGGATAGGCTAGGTACTTTCATTTCATGCCGTATAGCGTAGGGCGCCGTGTTTCACTGTTGCCAACCATTCGCCTATAACTTCCCTCGCATATCTTTTACGATTATTTCAAACGGCAAGCATTTGGCGCGGCAGCGGGCCAAGGGCACGGCAGTGCTGCCAACCATCCGTCAAGATCGAGGTCAGCTGTTAATGATAGGCAATTTGTTAAGTTCGTATACCGTAAGGGTTCGTGTTTTCTGATTCGGCCTCACTGAACAATGGAGATTATTTAGGTTCTTATACTGTTCAGACAATTTGTAAGATCGTGTTACTTATCTGATTCAAGCGAACTAAACTATGGAGATTATTATGTAGAACTACGTCAGTCGTGTTTTTGTATGTTTTATTCTTAATCGCCGGTTTGCCTACGGAAATGGTTGATAAAAGGTGCGCTGAATTTCGGTATATATTATCTACTCGCAGAATATTGTTTTCATAGAAATTTATTTATTGTGAAACCCTAAACTTCATTGGATTGTTTTAAAACTAAACCAATATAGGCTTCAAGGGGAGGCTTTTTCTGATATCATGTTTATTTTTTATACAAAGTAACATTTTGTATGAAACAGCCTTCTATTTGATACAAAATGCTACTTTGTATAAAAAACAACAACAACAGTGCAACATTAGTGTATTTCTGTTTCGTGTTCCTCGGTTTGCAATGACAAACCAAACCATTAATAAAATATATTCATCTTTCTAAAAAGAACATTAGATTTATCGGAAATATCTCTCTCTAAATCTCAAAAGTACAAGTAGTTATTTAGCGGTGACTGTGTAAAGTTTTGGTATCCAAGGCGGGAATAAGTTGGAAAGTTAATTGAATTACTGACTGGAAAGCTAATCGACCCGTGTTTACGGAAAACGGTTAATATTTGATGATGCCGCTGTATCGACCGCGACAGCTGTCGCAAAGGTCATTGACAACTCAGGGCTATGGGAAAATATAGGTGCCTGAAGAAAATCGTGACCCCCCGCATAAGCTTGTTTGCAAGGGGTCACGTTTTTCTGCAACTGACTGTACATATAATAATATTATTTTTATTAGGTATTTGGTATAGAGATAATCCCGACGGATGGATACTTTTTATCCTGGAAATAATTTAAATGATATCTACGCGGCCGACTTCGCGGCCGATACTAGTATTAAAGCAGTGTATAAAAAGCTCTTGATTTAAATACTGTACAATCGGTGTTTAAGATACATTCGCCGCCTTATTGCAAGGGAATAAGGAGCTAAATTATAAACATATCTTTAACGTCGACCGTACAGAAAATATTTGGAACTAACGGTCGCAAGAAAACGGTAATGTTTCTTCTGGACAATGATGTTAAGATATGTATTTTTATATTGTCTTGTCACTTTTTACGTACGCTCTGTAGCCGAAGCCGCTCTGGCGGACAATCAGTTTTAAATCCCGTTCTACTCAGCTGCCTACAAACAGTCACATAGGTACCTTTTCGAGTATCTCTATTGCGCCATACTTATTTAACGTGTTAAGGCTTTAAACCCAAATTTTGATATTGGATCCAAACAAGTATCTAAATTGCCTTTGTAACTTTTAACGTGTATGATTAGAACATACTTAATATTATTGATGTGTACCTAGACGTCCTACACTGTTAATATTGTATTGTGTATTAAAAAGAGGCATATGTTTAACGGACCACCAGATATAGTAAAATATGAACACAAAAAAAATACTTTTGACGACCAAAAATAGTAACTGAGCACCTAATTTTTTCACCATTTTAATGTGAAATGATAACCTAAATAATAACATCTTACTATCCTATTTAAAGAAAATGTCTCCTAATTAATCTTTGCTAACACATAAATAGTAAATGATCACCAAAATGTTACCACCATTTTTATGTTAAATGAAAACCAAATTATAACATCTTACTATCCTATTAAAGAAAATGTGTCCCAACTAATCATTGCTAACCCAAAAATAGTTAATGAGGGCCAAGATTTAATCACCATTTTTATGTTAATTGATAACCAAATTATAACATCTTACTATCCTATTAAAGAAAATGTCTCCCAACTAATCATTGCTAACCCAAAACTAACTCAGTCTCCCGCCCTCCGCCCGGGCTCCCGCCAGAAACTTGCTTCTGTCTCCGCGGGCTTTTATATACACTCTAGGGGTAAGACAGACAAGACCACGTGGAAGTGGGGTACGCTGATTCGGGTTTTGGTAGCAATTTTTACCTTTCGATCGCTTTATTTGGTAATATGCATACATTTTATGGCAATCATAGTGACTTATTTAGGTAGAAATATTGTATTAATTTGTTCGCTAAGATTAGGTGCTCAGTTACTAAATTTGGTAATCATTTACTAAATTTGATCTTTGAATACAATTTAATTGTGCAGTCGTTACTAAAACAGGTAGTACCATTGTAATGGTAGAATTCTTTTTTTGGTGTTCAGTACATTTTTTTGGTAAGAAAGCTTGAGGGTATCAAAGTATTTTCTGGTGGTCATTATATTTGTTCCCTTAAAAAGATGCTTGTTAATGTTCCCGTATTTGACCCAATGACTGTTCAGAGAAATCATGAATAATTTAGATACGAAAATAAGGATGTTAAAAGGATGGATCAGGGTAAATTAAAAAAACATCATTTCGCATGAAATATTTATTAGAAAGTACAAAAATCCATCCTGTTAACAAAATACAGTACATAATATACACATTATTATAAACTTGGTACACAGAATATAGTTTGACAGTCCTTAAAATGGATATACAAAATAATATGTGATGGGTAAACGTATGCATAATTTATTTATTTATTTATTGAAAAACAGGTTACATAACATTACAGTTTACACCAATGCGTCATGAACCGAACAATATTTATTTTGACGGCGAAACGGCGTGGCCCCGTTATTCCGACATCTCGGGTGTTGGATTTGGTAGGTTGCCCCGGAACCGACGAAACACGACACCTAACAATAGCATAATAATCTAACAATAGCATTGAGTATAAAACATTGACTTGGATGGATTCATCGCCATGTTCCAAGATAAGACACTAACATCTTCACACACTATTTATAATCTTTAGACATAAAGTTATGAAATATAAGGAACTTGGAAGGTTATGGATAAGATAAGCATTGTAACCTTTGTTTACGCTGCAGTTCTTAGCTTCCTCAAGTAAAACGCTAAGTTAATATGTAAAAGCAATCTTTGGTTCCTAATCACTGAAATAATGGATGCGGTTTTATATCTACTCTTTTGGTGTTGAAATATAATACTTTGTATTTGCTTAGTCGAAATCAAGTAACATAATCAGTTAGCAGAAAAATTTAAAAAAATATCCGGCAATGTAATATGCGTCTTTATCTTTAAGAACTTCTCACGGACCCCAATTTAGCCTACTTACTAATTATTGACACTATAATACGATTACTGATTCGCGACTTTTATAATATGATTATCATTATCGTAACTGTCTTTTACTGCGGCAAATCTCTCAAACAACGTGTCGTTACTGATGCTATTATCATCCGCGTGCCTCCACAAATTTTCATCTATATCATACTGATCGTCACTTTTAGGTGTAGTAGATTTCACAGGTCTAGGCACTGATTTCTTACTCTCTTTCGGTACATCTACTGCTACTACAGTGTTAGTTGAATTGAAAACTGATACGCTGTATTGAGAGCCTGTGACATGGACGAACAACTTGCCGTTAATATAGACGGAAACATTGGTGTTCGCCAGGCTAACGTTTGGTCTGTTTACTGTGCCGGCAACATTCGAAGTACCTGGTTCGCATAGCTTAGTCCACCTAGCCGTAGGAAACTGCGTGACGTCAGATACTGCCCGTGCTGCGCATACTTAGCGGCAATCGATAAGGACCGGGCATCGAGTACTACATGCTTGTAAAGTAGAAGGGTCGAGAAACAAAGGGTGAGGCGAGGTGGGTGTTTACTTCCTATAGGTAATTCAGCGGACGAACCATGGTTGCCATTTTTGTCACTTACCGTTGTCGATAAGACATCCATCACTCTTGCACTCGCATACTTGTCAGAACTTAACGGATGTACTTATATACATCCACAGTGATAAGTGATAATAGAAAAGTTGAAAAACCCCCGACATTTTCATTTCAAAGTCCAATACCTCAAAAATGGCTGAACAGAATTTCATGAAACATTCGTAGCCATGTTTCATGAAAATCTGTTCAGCCGTTTTTGAGGTATTGGACTTTGAAATGAAAATGTCGGATAACACTCGAGACAAAATTATATATGACACAAAAAAAACTAAACGAAAATCGGTTCATCCGTTTGGGAGTTACGATACCACAGACAGATACACAGACAGACACGTTAAACTTATATCACCCCTCTCTTTGCGTCGGGGGTTAAAAATGTTAACCGTGCTACCGGCCGCAGGTTGCATCCCCAACACTTTACTGACCAGTAGGTAACTATGGTGCCGGCAGATGTCATCCATCACATAAAGAGCTGTCAAACTTCCTACACAAACAGACATAAAACGACTATAATTTACCGATGGTTCGTTAGTTTACTACCGAGCCTTAATCGCAAAATATGAGAGCTTCCACCTATGCCTGAAATTATATCCGCATATAGCCGCCCCGACCCAAATGAGTTTCAGTATTCAATCATACAAAGTCCACCAGTAACTGACGGAGCAACATTGGAAACCACTCCCTCTTTTATCGGTTAGTAATGTTGAAAAATTCCCGAGTTCTACCTTGCTTCCCTTATCGCGTTTATGTCGGGCATAAAGCATTCGTTACTAGCAAATCGGTAAGTGTGAGCGGCACGAATGCTGTCTCGCGATCATTCTGGCTTTGCTGAAACGGTTAACAACACAAACGGGTAAGGACCCAATTCTTTTTGTGTAACAACGGAACTTATTTCATTTCTTCAGTTTGTATGGCTAACTACCGACTAACTACTGGCCAAAAATTTGGTCGTTACCCAAACAGGCGAAGCCTTGGTCATGTCCGATTTCCAATCTGCCTAAAACGTACTACCCAAGGGCCGTGACTGTGGCAAATTGAAACATATAGTTTAATAATTAAAGTTCATAACTGGCTGTCTCGGCGTGGGCGCATTGCGCACAACCTATAACCTTCGAACAGCTGTGGGAACGTATTTACGAGTAAGTAATCGAGTTAGCTGCAGTTTCCTTTATTAACTTCTATGTATGTAGTAGGCTATGCTCAGTCAAGGGTAGATAGTCCAAGACCTTCAAAATCCGGGGCAAAAAATATTAAGTCAGGTCAGTTACCACGAAATTACGAAATAATCAGCCGTTATTGAACGAGCGAGCAAAGCGAACGAAGTTCTCCGTTTTAGCTTGGGCAATATTCCTTTCGTATACTGTCCGTCTGCCGGGCTGTTCTCTTCTACAGGTCGTATTTCTCAACCAATACCAGTGAAATTGTGTGAGCAAATTCAATAATTATATATTATAGAATATTTTGTACAATTTTATTTTTTGATTTTTTCAAAGACTTGTTTGCGAGTTCTGCAGCTCACAGAACCGTTGTCTATTATATATATCAGTTTTTCGCTGCTGAAGTTTTCTATAGTTAGCGGATTCTTTCGCGATTTCATGGTTGGTCATATGAGTAACCTTCGTCCTATAGGTGTAAATATTTAGCCCCTCGTTTTCATGGGGGCTACAAGTATATATAAGCCTTAGATTTGGAAGAGTAAAGATGAATATACAGAGTTTTTAGGGAAACACGAGTTTTGTCTTTGTGATTTACCCACTGAAATCTCCACGTCATACTCGGTTTTCGTGTCACAAGCTTGTGGCAGAAATTATAAGCAAATTCCTTACGCAATGACATGGTAGTAGTAGGTATTTGCTATAAATAAATTATGAAACAAAGAGCAGCGCGATGAATGGACCCGCAACCGGTCTAGACAGGACACTCGCTAACAGAGGGCAGCTTTATCCACTTAGTTGCGTCGCTGAAACTATAGGTACTACAGAATAAGTACTATACTAGTATTGTATATGTGAAAGTAACGCTGTCGTACTGTCCATGCCTAAACCGATTAAGATGAAATTTTGTATGAAAATTGTTTGAGACCCTAAGCCTTCCCAGAACATGTATTTTATAGGATAGTTTTTGTTCCAGAAAATGGAGGGCGTCTTTCGGAATTGAGAAATGATTATTTATTTTATTTATTTATTTATCTCAGGCAACGAGGCCCATTTTTCCAAATACCTTACAGACTAACATACACATCAATATATAAAACTTATAAGTAGCACAATATCACGTTGAGTGCGTATTATGGTCGCATCTATCCATACTATAATATAGTAAATGCGAAAGTCTTTGATTATTAAATTATTCTCTGACGAGGTAAAATGGGGGGCGGAGTTTATATGGGCGTACCTACGATAAACACGTATGGACGAAGTAGCGAGAAAAAGCTAGTCACAAATACATGAGTGGTGGTGGCAGAAATAGGTAGATACTGGTTTAGCTTATCTATACCCGGATTTGCAGGCTGCACGAATAATAAGGGTTAATTAATATTAATAGAACCCATTACGCGAGCTGAAGTTCATTAGCAAAGTATAATATTGCAATGAATGAAACGACAGGCAATTGACCATTAATTAATTATTGCGTTTCGTTAAATGAGTCTGACTATTAAGCGAAATTACATTTGTACAGTTCTGTAACGGTAATGACTCGACTTTTATTCCTTTTGGGGAAGTGTAGTATTGATTTTACATGTTTTTATTTAACTTACCCTGTTCGTGTAACATAGACGCTGCGTATATCATCTTTTCGTGGATGTACAAGGCCAATGAGATGGTGACAATGATGATGTTCATATATGTAAGTCAGTATGTGTTAGCGTACAAAATTTGCCAAATGTTTTTCAGTCACTTGCCTCCTTTACACAAAAAAAACCCGTCGGTTTTGCGCCTCTCTCCTCACATTGGAATCGTCTCAATGAATAGTGGCTGACGGTGCAAAATATACTCAGCCAGGTTAAATGTACTTATTACCACGTTCTCTACAATACAATCAATAGCAGACAAGCAAATCACGTTAACTTGCGTGGGAGCATGCAGGTGCAAAGTGCCAGTCAGCCACTTTGCGGCTCTGAATTACTTAGTGCCGAGCCAGCCTATAGACTAAAGGTTACAGCCTATCGGCGCTTTAGTGCAGTGCAAGATTTAAGCTATGTTAGGTCATTGTTTCGGTTTAGGTTAGTTTAAGAGTGGCCTTCTTTAGACGTCTTAGTATATGTAGCTATGCCCACTTATTTTATGCAAAATTCACACTCGATATTGAACCTTTCGGGCATGATGCCCAAGGCTAAGCAATCTATAAAAAATAATTTAACTTTTGCAATCTTCCTAAATTGTTATAGGCGAAAATTTAAATGTACCTTAAACTTTTGCTAATTTTATACTATTACGCGTAAATATCATCTAATGCAATTTTACATCATTGCTTTTTTGATAGTCCTTCCATTCAAGTGTGAGCTGTGTAGTTTCTTGTAAGTGGCTAATCTACTTCGATTTTTGTATTGAAGCCAAATTTATTGTTCAGATGTGTTTTTCGTTGGTGGTGCTTAAATAAACAGGCCAATTTCCACTACTGCACCGCTCGCCGTCGGCAGGGCATTCATCCTCACACCCTAGAATCTAAATGGTCGCGTACAGTTTAAGAGGATCAAACGCTCCGGCTGTGGAATGAGATCCCTGCCGAGGTTTTCCTGAGGTTAATTAAGAAAGGACCATATAAGTCTGGTCCTTATACATAGCAGGCAATGCGCATGACACACCCCTGGAGCGTGCATATGCTGCGGTGACCCCATGCCAACAGGCGGGCCGTGCGCCTATTTGCCACCGACGAGGTATTAAAAGAAGTAATCGTTAAACCATTTAGTAGTTGCTAGCTGGAACCACAAATCCGCTTGAGCGAAGCTGAACCTGAGCTGAAACTCAATAATCTTTATAATCACGGAAATTAACACAACTAAAACGATTTGATTGTTGTCTGACGGCACGATCCCTGCATAAATAACATCGAACGCCAGCATCCGAGACTATAAAGCCGTGTACACACCAGGCAATATGCACTCTAATTTGTATGCAACCCGATCGTGAGGGCATTTAGGTCTGTCTAGACTAGACCATAGACACGCACACCCCGGGCAATATACACGTTTAAATCTATTTCAATGGTGATTCGTGTAAATGAGACTGAATCTCTACTGAAGTAAGACTAGGGTCAAGCAGTCCGTTTGGACTGTAAATGAAAAAAAAAGAAAATTCGATTCAACGAGTAGCCGTTTTCATTGTCCCAGACTATTCTATTCATATTCATACTAATATTATAAATGCGAAAGTGTGTTTGTCTGTCTGGCGTAGATAGAGATAGTTTGAGTCCCGGGGAAGGACATATGATAGTTTTTATCCCGGAAATCATCCCCATCATAGAACTACGATACAAACGAGTTCCACGCGGACAGAGTCACGGGCAGAAGTTAGTACCATTTATTTATGTGGCGTATGAAATCACTAGCTTCCGCCCGCGACTTCGTCTGCGTAGACCCGGGATAAAAACTATCCTATATTTTAATCCAGGCTATAAACTATCTTCGTGAAAAAAATCATCCAAATCGGTTGAGCTGTTTAAGCGTGATTGAGTAACAAACATTCGCATTTATAATATTAGTAGGATCAACTAAGGGCATGAAATACGAGATGGAATTTTGTATAATAATACACGTTCTTCACTAACAAAACATATTCGCGGGAAAAACTACAAAAGTATAGGTAGTTAAAGCGCTTCGAAGCCTGGGCAACTTGTCCCCCGGAAACAACGCAGGTAAACGCGCGATGACTCTGGCAATTAAGCTCCATCATGGCAGCAAACTTTAGGAGCTTTCAGCCTAACAAGGAGCTTTTACCGAACTTCGCGTGAGACGTGCGGGTGGCTATTGAATGTAACTTTCTACCGTAAGTATAAGCTTTTCTACCAGGGGTTGATCAGACAATTACACTTCGTGTTCCAATTTCATATTGTTGTCATGCACGCGCTTGTTCTGACACGTCAGCTCAGACCCATAGCTAGGCTAAGCCATGTTTTAAAATTGCCTGATTTGTATGAAAATAATGTTTACGTAGTACCAACATTTAACCCATTCACCGGCACGCTACGCCCGTAGCGCTAAGCCGTAGTCCGTCCCAGTTTAACATTTTCACTGCCAGGAACCCGCCTAGCGGGCGCCTACGCCGTAGTCGTTTTCCGCTACTAAGCGGGAAACAACTAGATCGGCTACGACCGTAGCGCGTAGCGATTCTTGGCAATTAATGTGTTGTCAATATGTAGCGAACAAAAATGTAAGTCGTTTAGGAGGTAACCTACATACAACTGACAAATCGATAAAAATGCCTTAAATACAGGGTTACGCTCGCCTTTGTACCCGTATAATCTGTTTTTTTTACATCGAATAAGCATTTATTAATATTTAAAACAAGTATATACAAAAAAGAAAGGACAGTTGTATGTAGAGGGGGGTAAGGTGGCGATGTTGGGTAGAGCTGCTCTGTTTCGTCTGTAAATTTTGACCTTTTTCATTGAAACGAGAAAAAATAATGTAGGTATGTAAAGGAATTACATTCATACAAACTTATATTTCACAGAGATTAAGTACTTATTTCAGTATAACATAGATTATCCCATCGCTCCTGAACTCAGTTGCGAAAATATCATCTTTCCATCTCCATCCATTTAGTAGGGTTCAGGCACTAGCCTGTTTGCAGAGCCCTCATAAACGGCTCCTGGGGGCCCTGATAAAGGGTTGCCCGGAGCCCCGCCTTAATTGGAAAACTAAATAAACGGGTTTTTCGCAAATGGTTTCGAAGCTAAGTTGCTTTATTAAATTGTAGGTCTGCGTTGTGGATTTTTGAAATATTTCGTTCGAATAGGGGTGTAGGTAGACTCGAAAATTAGTATTACTCCAAAAGAAAGAAGGCAAAAAAATATGCCTCGTGACGAAAATCCCATTCAGATATCTCAAAGAATTACGAAGCTACAACCGTTTTAATATTTCTTGTTAGAGAGAAAACGCAAACGGTGTGTGACGTCACATTACAGGATGCTGCCGGGGGGCCGCGTCGACGGCGGCGCCTACCACGATGCCGCGCGCCAGGTTGCCGTCTTCTGTGACGTCACATTCTTCCAGCGTCGTTTCATATGAAGTTGCGTTTTGCGAAAAAGGGACAGACAATACTCCTTCTTAAAGCTTTGGACACTTATAACTTCGTGATTGTTTAACCTTTTGCGTTGATTTTTTCTTCATTTGACGACATTTTTTATAATTTTTCGAGAAAATATGACATTATCGATTATTTTATTTAGTGTTTACGCCCAGGGACTGAAAAACCGCAAAAGACCGGTAACCTAAAATAAAGGTATCAATTGAAAAGGTATCCAACAGTATCGGTACCCGTAGGTTGACCGTTTCAAGTAAAGGTACCTGACCGAAAAATGAGCCGTACAATTACGGTGACCGATAAAACGGCCTCAATGATTTCGGTCCGAGTATCGGATACCGAATAAACTGATGGTTACATTTCTTACATTTTTCGTAACTTTTGACCCGCTCGCGTTACATGTGGGGGGGGGGGGGGGCAGGAGGGGAGGTGTAGGAGGGAGAGTAGGAGGGGGAGGAGGGAGAGTAGGAGGGCGGAGCATGAAGGGGGGCAAGGGCGGGGGCGGCAGAGGGGGGGGGGGGGGCTTCCGGTACGTGATCGCCACTTGAGAACCTTTCCGCCACTTTCCTTGACCACTTTCTTTGACCTCCAGCAAAATATCAGACTGGGCATTCTGGCACTCTTTGGGGGAGGCCTATGTCCAGCAGTGGACGTCTTTCGGCTGATATGATGATGATGACTAAATTACGTATCTCGGTGCAAAGTATCAGACTGGTCATTCTGGCACTCTTTAGGGGAGGCCTATGTCCAGCAGTGGACGTCTTTCGGCTGATATGATGATGATGACTAAATTACGTATCTCGGTGCAAAGTATCAGACTTGTCATTCTGGCACTCTTTGGGGGAGGCCTATGTCCAGCAGTGGACGTCTTTCGGCTGATATGATGATGATGACTAAAGTATGTATCTCGGTGCAAAATATCAGACTGGTCATTGTGGCACTCTTTGGGGGAGGCCTATGTCCAGCAGTGGACGTCTTTCGGCTAATATGATGATATGATGATGATGACTAAATTATGTATCTCGGTGCAAAATATCAGACTGGTCATTCTGGCACTCTTTGGGGGAGGCCTATGTCCAGCAGTGGACGTCTTTCGGCTGATATGATGATGATGACTAAATTATGTATCTCGGTGCAAAGTATCAGACTGGTCATTCTGGCACTCTTTGGGGGAGGCCTATGTCCAGCAGGGGACGTCTTTCGGCTGATATGATGATGACTAAATTATGTATCCCGGGGCAAAATATCAGACTGGTCATTCTGGCACTCTTTGGGGGAGGCCTATGTCCAGCAGTGGACGTCTTTCGGCTGATATGATGATGATGACTAAATTATGTATCTCGGTGCAACATATCAGACTGGTCATTGTGGCACTCTTTGGGGGAGGCCTATGTCCAGCAGTGGTCGTCTTTCGGCTGATATGATGATATAGCCCTCCGCATCGCTAAGCTTAAGTGGCAGTGGGCACATTGCACGTAGAACCGATGGCCGTTGTGGCGGAAAGGTTCTCGAGTGGCGACCACGTACCGGAAGGCGCAGCGTGGGTAGGCCCCCCACAAGGTGGACTGATGACCTGGTAAAGGTCGCGGGAGTCCGCTGGATGCGGGTGGCGCAGGACCGATCATTGTGGCACTCTTTGGGGGAGGCCTATGTCCAGCAGTGGAGGTCTTTGGGCTGATATGATGATGATGACTAAATTATGTAACTCGGTGCAAAATATCAAACTGGTCATTCTGGCACTCTTTGGGGGAGGCCAATGTCCAGCAGTGGACGTCTTTCGGCTGATATGATGATGATGACTAAATTATGTATCTCGGTGCAAAGTATCAGACTGGTCATTCTGGCACTCTTTGGGGGAGGCCTATGTCCAGCAGTGGACGTCTTTCGGCTGATATGATGATGATGACTAAATTATGTATCTCGGTGCAAAGTATCAGACTGGTCATTCTGGCACTCTTTGGGGGAGGCCTATGTCCAGCAGTGGACGTCTTTCGGCTGATATGATGATGATGACTAAATTATGTATCTCGGTGCAAAGTATCAGACTGGTCATTCTGGCACTCTTTGGGGGAGGCCTATGTCCAGCAGTGGACGTCTTTCGGCTGATATGATGATGATGACTAAATTATGTATCTCGGTGCAAAGTATCAGACTGGTCATTCTGGCACTCTTTGGGGGAGGCCTATGTCCAGCAGTGGACGTCTTTCGGCTGATATGATGATGTTGACTAAATTATGTATCTCGGTGCAAAATATCAGACTGGTCATTGTGGCACTCTTTGGGGGAGGCCTATGTCCAGCAGTGGACGACTTTCGGCTGATATGATGATATGATGATTATGACTAAATTATGTATCTCAGTGCAAAATATCAGACTCTTAACTATAAAAACGTCGGAGCCAGGATGCTTGAAAATTTTGGTGTTTCATTGATGGAGAAGTTACCCCACTTGTATTTACTACTTTACTTTAACGGTCGGATACCTTTAAAAGACCCGGTGAAACCGTTTTTAAAGGAACTTTTATTTAACGCTACTGTTTGTACGGAAGCTTGTTTGGAAGTATTGATAGCGGTACCGGAATGCAACTTAAACGGTCGGGTACCTTTAAAAGACCCGGTGAACACCGTTTCGAAAGGTTATTTAACGGTACCGTTTGGACGGAAGCTTGTTTGGATACCTAAAGTATTGATGACCGGTACCGGAATGCTACTTTAACGGTCGGGTACCTTAAAAAAGACCCGGTCATGACCGTTTTTAAAGGTACCTTTTCAGTCCCTGTTTACGCCCCTATTGGACAATTTAGGCCCGCTTATAAAAAAACCAAGGTTAACCATCGAATTGGTATGGAATTATCTTGGGCTAGCTGCTCGCGCGGCTTCGCCCGCGTATTGTTAATAACGCAGGCAAACCCGCGGGATAAAATATAGCCTATAACCATCCAGGAAGTCCATTCTACACGCAGGTGAAAGAAGTTTTGAAATCGGATAAGCAGTTTCGGAGATTACCCATTACATATAAACTTACAAAGCTGCCATCTTACAGACTTTTCCTCTTTATAATATTAGTATAGATAAGGTACTTATGTTTGTTTGATCGCTGGTTCGAGTTGAGAACTGCAAATGCATAGCCTATAAACTACGCAACATTGACCAGCCTAAGTACCACACCAGAGTTCTCAATCTGAAATCAAGGCAAATGACTTTCGCTTCACTTCGACGAAACGAACTAAATGCAACAGTACGAGCGTGCTACAAATACAAATCCGATTCTAATGCAACGTGTCTATTTAAATATAATCTAAGAAGCAAGTTGGCCCGCCAAAGTGAATCAAATTATCCTAGACAAGCCGTCAATCGGATGCTAGTTGCCTGCGCGGGCGGCGCTGGATTAACAATGCAAGCCACGTCTACTGACTTATTCGTTCAAGGCTGAGAAGGGAAACAGTGGAAAAGTCCAACAAAAATAAAACATCAGGGATCAGGGAGGGGGTGCCAAACATTGGAACCTATTGTTTTACATCTCACAATCATGATTGGGCAATTTTGATGTGTGTGTGTTTTGGGTTTGTATGCAGATGCATACGAGGCGTTAATTCGACGCGATTTGAAATCATAGTATGTCTCTTTTGCAGAAGCGCATACCCAAGTGTGCGTAGGCGCGATGCACTGATATTAAAAAAGGAATTATAAGATTTTTTTATAAAATTATGAGGTGAAATTTCTTTCAGTTCGATAAGAAGGAACTCACTTCATAAAACCGCATCGACGTGACGCTAACATATAGTCACATACTGAGCAGCCGCGCATTGAAAGATTCAAATTCACACTGAAATATTAAATACCACCTTGAAAACATAACATTCTCAGCTAGGACTGAAATCTGTCATATTGCAGCACGACCAAAACTCGTAAACGCCTGTACTGTACCACTACTATAACTGTCTACTAAATCTTGACAACTCATTCCAGTTCCAAAATTTGCGGAATAACTGTCCTTTTCGCACTATAACCATACGTAAGCGGGTAAAGGATGATATATTACTAAAACAGATATTTTGAATATACGAGTAGGTGTACTGCGGAAAAAAGTGTAATGATTCCTGTTGGTACGTTGCACCAGACTACAGAAGCTTTTGAACAATTTATATGCCATCTATTTCCGGCTGAAATGATTTGTCGTACAAGTAATTAGTAGTTTAGAATAACTCGGAGCTAAATCTCATCATCATCCGCATTTTACTATGAAAATATGATTTAAGCAGCATCGTACACTTCCATGAGCTTCAGAAATGCACAGTTTAATTTGATAGTTAAAAACCAACATACGTAGTATCCGATCGAACTTACTGAGCACCTGGCGCTCATGGAATTGTGCAAGCGCCAGGTCCAGAGTTAACTCGACCTGGTAGTACTTTTGAGAATAAGAATTTGCACCTTATATTCCTTCGTAATAAGGCGAAAATGGTGTAATTGTAAGGGCGATACGACGTGTATACAAGATAAGCGCGTGCGTGTTTATAACGATCATGTGTGCGTTTTTTATGCATGTGGGGGCATAATTAGCACAATATCGCAATATGGCGTCGAGGGCACTCCGCTGCACATTCACGTGCCCTCGCATTCCACGCACTCCCGACTTTCATTGTATGAATTATTAAATGCAATTTGGAGATGAGAAAGTAACTTTAAATGTTAAAAAAGACCTATTTGTAAATTTGACAAAGTTTGCCTACAAAATTATAATTTTCCATCAATGTGAAAAAATTGTTTAGTGAGTGCAGGAAAAAAATCGTCACTACGAGTGGGACCCACGATAGCTCAGTGAGCAATAGCAGCGCACGGAATGCCAACGTCGCAATTTTTTAAATGTTCAGTTTTATTCAATAGTTTGACATACTGTACAGCTCAGTTTACGTCATGTAGGTACTGACAATGACGTTAGCAATCGCAGTTTTAAGAGTAGGTATTTTTATCAATAAAAGCACTAGGTTCCTAGATTCTGATATAGTTCACATTAAATTCACAAGCCATCGATCGTAGACGCGCGAGCAGCCATCCTGCTGTCAGTGTTGCCCACAGAACAAGTAAGTGTTGCCAACATGCCCATATTATTTAGGCGCGTTCCGAAATACCGTCAATAGTAGGTATTACATTTATATGCCCTTTACAAACCCAAGTTTATGAAGAAGATTCGCTGACTTGATAATGGTCTCGAAAATATCAAAGCAAACTATTAACTACCAATTACTGCGATAAAGTCCCATCTTGCCGTTGCCCGCGTTCGTATACAACTTTGTCTAACTGAAGCATCCGTAACCAAAACACGTCGGCAGCTCTAATTGTATTACGACTCACTGTTAAAACCTCGTATCTTGTCCACTACAAATTCATTAGAAACTGTAAAGTGTTTGAAATAGCGTTCACTTTAG
Source organism: Epinotia ramella (assembly GCA_947578815.1). Taxonomy (NCBI): domain Eukaryota; kingdom Metazoa; phylum Arthropoda; class Insecta; order Lepidoptera; family Tortricidae; genus Epinotia; species Epinotia ramella. The sequence continues at coordinate 2,100,896 of OX388217.1, forward strand.
AATAGCGCATTGGAGAGATATGACGTTGATGGAGCAGTTGATGTGAGTAAGTGGGGCGAAGTGCAACGGCCCGTAAGGGGTGGCATGCACGGCCTCTGGCTGTTCTCACTCAGGGTTGCCACTCCTTACTTAATTAGTAATTGTACGACCTATAATGGGCACTACTTACAGCGTTTGAACCGCCCTGACTGAGGTCGTATTAAATAAATAAATAAATATTAAGGGACAATCTTACACAAATCGACCTAGTCCCAAACTAAGCAAAGCTTGTACTATGGGTACTAGACGACGATAAACATACTTATATCGATAAATAAATACTTAAATACATAGAAAACATCCATGACTTAGGAACAAATATTCGTGCTCATCACACAAATAAATGCCCTTACCGAGATTCGAACCCAGGACCTCTTGCTTCGTAGGCAGGGTCACTACCAACTAGGCTAAAGCGGTCGTCAGTGTATTAATGTTATTACCAGTTAAATATGTAGTACCTAAACTGAAAAGTGCGTTAAAGTTTAAGGGACGGAAGATTTAGGTACGGGAAGTATTGGACAAGTGAGTTATGATCGCAACGACAACACCTACATTGCCGGTATAGGCCAACAACCTTGAATGAAAATCATTTACCAGTGTTTTTTCCAATTGGGAATTTTAACTTTCGTTAGTCACGTTTAAAATTATACTTATCAAAACGGTTTATAACTAATATAATTGTAACTTTTATCTTGACGTTATAAAGTCGTTACAAATAAAACAAAGCTTTACATTCATGACAATTATGTCACAGCACAAATTATCTAGTAAATTTTTATAATGAGTTTCTCTGCCTACCCTCCCCGCCCGTGAACCCCGGTTCATGCCCAACTCGATTACCGCCCCTCGGTACCTACTTGTTTACACCTCTGACGAAATTCACCCCTGCGCTGATATTCGTAAAAATGATTCAGGCTCTCACCCGGGGCCGATCGGAGGGTTACGTTTCGCACTCTGAATTGATGTGTATCACGCACTCGGTTTTAAACGCGTCGACCTAAGGCAATTTTTTATGAGTTAGTGTTCAATCTTTCCTGTGGACATATCTAAAGTCAAACGCAATATGTGTAGTACCTTTGTGGCTTATGAGTTGTATGATCCGAACATAGTTTTTTGTTTGAACATTCAGTTTAGACTTATCTCTCCCAGAAAGACGCCTTTTTTGACTTAATTACCATTTATACAGCTTTGTACTGCCCCAACATATTTGACTTACTTTAAACATTAACAGATCTTAAAATAGAACACTTATTAAGTAAGTGTACCCTTCCTTTTTGCCGTAGACAGGCGAAAACAAGCCAGCCAATCGAAAATCGTGTTGGAAATGTTGGAATGAAGCCAATATGTGAGCGAGTCAATCCTAGAACACACGTTTTTACTGACGCCCGATTTCACTTAGATTTACTACAAATAAGAAAGAAAGAAGAAAGAAAGAAAGATACATTTATTTAGTGAACACACAGGACACACACATTTTTGGTGGTACTCTTAATCCGCATATAAGATATCTCCTACTACATATTTGTATGTGAGAAAAACGTTATTTACGAGTATATGCACGTAATCATTATTGACCACAGGAAATACGACTTTTGTTTTAATTACTCTATATGATCCACCGATCTTTAAAATAGTTTGCGTTCTTTTGTTCTGTAAAGTATAAGAAGTGAAAGAATAGCTTTATAGGCCTAATTCCAGTCTCGTAAACTATTTTTTTATGGGGGACCGTATGGTATAAAAGCCGTAATGATAACTAATCGTAGTTCGTCTTATGACGGAGTTTATAAAATAACGGAGACCTGTGCCACCGGCACGGCAGTCAGTTAAAATTCAGTTATTCGCGGTATCATGAATAGATGCAGTTCAAGTTAACCATATGTCGGATAACTGTCATCGTCATCATATGAGCCGAAATACTCCAGGCAAAATACGGTTTTGAAAAACATTAATTTATAATAGCGTTTTTTTTGTTGATTTCATATGAAAATGTTATTCTAAGATGATTTAGTCAAGAATCCGACAAACTTTCCACCCGGAAGTAATTATGTAGATTTAAATGAAGCATGCATTATCTTTTTTTGTACGATTTATCTTGAATATTATAGAGCAAATGTAAATGAACCAAAATAATGACAAAAACATTTATTCATATTTTTACTGACTTTTCAGAAGCCAGTTAACTTATCATTTTTTCGATGTCTGAAATTTTGTCGGATTTTGCCGCTGGGTAACTATTTAATCGATAATATATCCGTTACACATGAAAAATAAGCTATTATAAATTATTTCCAAAATTGACATTTTTTCCATACAAGTTGTCAGTTCATTGCCTGGACTAAAAGACGTCCACTGCTCGACATATGCCTCCCCCAGAGAGTGCCAAAGATACCGGTCCTGCTCTACCCGCATCCAGCGTACTCCCGCGACCTTTACCAGGTTATCAGTCCACCTTCTCTTCTACCCACGCTGCGTCTTCCGGTACGTGGTCGCCACTTGAACCTTTCCGCCCCAACGGCCATCGGTTCTACGTGCAACGTGCCCCACCTACTGCCACATAAGTTTAGCGATTCGGAGGGCTATATTCGACATACGGTCGTATTATAACTATTTTTCGAGCTGTCAGTAAACCGCTGTGAAACGGTCGCAGGCCGACAGGCCTGGGCTGGAACGTAGCCAATATGTGAGGGAGTAAATCCTAACAGACAAGCTTTTAGTGTTCCTACTCGATGTAGTAACTGTCAGCTTAACTACGATGTGGAGTAATTCCGTAATTATAGTCAGCGCTGCGTCATTTGATCATTATATAACATTGTGGGGTAATTGCGTAAATTATCGAACGAGCTTAAGGACAACTCAACTGTCATTTTCCTATACAATTTTTCCATACATATTTTTTACTAAAAGGGTTAATTATACGCGATAATTAATAAGGATGTTGCGAAACATCCGAAACGTCGGGAAGCCTCAAAGACGTTTGACGTGATTAAGTCCCGATAAGTAAAAATTATGTGTGAGAATCGTGAAAGTTTAAATCTATATATTTTTTTTTATTTTTCGGTGTTTTTCTGATACAGTATGTTTAGGGTCGGCACAAAACTAACAACAAGATGTATAAAATTTATTCTAGCCCCTCTGTAAAGGGATAATTCATTTATCTGGCGGTATGCACGAGTCATCAAACCTGAAGACCGAACGGACTTGCTAAAATGCATTCAGTGCAATGAACGGTTTCGCCTGCCTTAAATACTTGTTTTCTCCACCACTTGCTATCGTCTTTCATCGCGATCAAAGAGGTGTGATGAATGAACGCATCCAAATCCGACCATCCGTCACTCCCACCCCGCTATTTATTACAATACATTAGGGAATTGGCACTCATCCGTCATGGATATAGGTGGGACAGTGGTGCATATAATACAAAGCCCACATTTACATTACTACAGAGGCAAGTAAGGGGTTGCCGGCCGAGTACATATAGACGGTCGAGCGTCGCGAGGCAGGATAGTTATGAGGCTGGCAACCCCTTTTTGACGCCGAGGTATGTATAGTGCTTTTCTCAATCATGCAATGAAATGAAGAAAAAAAACTCCAAGAAATCAAACTTTAACTTTCATGGCTGAACGCCGTGATGCTGTGCCACAAATTGCGGAATGGAAATTAAAAAAAAACCATCTTGCAGGCCTAGGCCACCAATTTTGTATGATTGATTTATGATTTATTTATTTAGGAAATAATAGTACAATAAGTGGATATAATCTAATTAAGTTATTAACAACAAAACTTATATCTAGCAGGATTATTCGTATACAATATTAATACGCCAATGGGTCTAAAAGAAATGGTCTTGGTCTGAATGGTCTGGTTAGGACTAATATACAAGTTTATTGCCTAAACTAGACTACAGTTGTATTAATGTTAGTTGTTTGTTTTACATATATTGCCTGTCTAAACATTTGTTATCTCGCGTCAAGAAAACAAAACTAAATTTAACAATAAGAATGCGTGCGATTGCAGAACTATGAAATGCCATATTTCTCGTCTCGCTGCGCCCGAAACGTGACACTTCGAAGCCCATTATGAAGAACATAACGTCAATATTTCATTGCATGTTTGAGAAAAATGTATGATTACTCCAAAAGAAAGCAGGCAAAAAAATATGCCTAGTGATGAAAATCCCATTCAGATATCTCAAAGAGTTACGAAGCTACAACCGTTTTAATATTAGAGACTTGTTAGAGAGAAAACGCTCGCAGATCGTGCCGTCGCAATAGTAAATGACAATCGTTTTATATAAAACTTTGGACACTTATAACTTTGTGATTATTTAACCTCTTGCGTTGTTTTTTTTCCAATTGACTACAACCTTAATCCTTTTTCAAGAAAATACAACATTATTGATTATTTTATTTAGTGTCTACATCTACAACTATCATTGTCATTATTATTGTTATTATTATTGCCTTTATCCATAACAACTTGGTATTCAATGCAGCAAATCAACCAAATAAATCAATTTGACTACTTATATTTTACCGCAGTATTTTTTTTATAACTTAACCACGTTCGTAATATTATTTTTAACACGATTTTATTATGTCCATTTCAATTTATGTTAAAATAGTAACACAATATCTACTATGATATAGTTACTATTATTATAAAGAGGATAACTTAACTTAACTTAGGAGGTGATCTCCGGAACAGCTCATATGATTTCATAAATGTTTGACCAGTCGTGAATACACAGCTCCTAAATCGATTTTAAGATAGCTCGATGGTTACATCACCGCTGTTTCTGATCCAAGTTGATAGATTACGTGGCCCTGTAGAGTAAACATTTGTGACATAAAATAAATCGAATTACCCAAATAAACAAATGTAGCATCTTTGTTGTTATAAGTTACAATACACAAAAAGTAATCAATATAATTCATACTCGTAACATGAAACGAGGATAAATCTCCGAAACACCGCAACAATAAATCATTTGTCGTCGCGCGCCATTTTTCAGCCAACGGAACATTCATACTTCAACGCGGGAGTGCCGTATTTTACACACAAAAGATTATTTCTGTGCGATTCTTAGCCCAGCGAGCATTACAGAGGTGCCCAAAAGGAAGAACGTACGCAAATAACAACTGTTTATTACCGAATTCTCTGCCGAAACGCATGAGGACCATACCATTACTGTACAGCGTGTAAATTTGATACGCGCGAATATTATGATAACGATTAGTGTCGGTACGAAACAACACAAAGTAATTGAGAGCACAAATTACTCACTACACGTTAAGCCGGATTCACATTTGTCTGTCGTGTTGTGTTGTTACGCATCAGAACGGTATCGGTTTCATACATTTAATATGGTTGCGTTCACATTTCTCCGACGACGACGGCATCAGAGCAGACGATGATTCCAACTGTACCATCCAGTTTTATCACATACACTCTCTACATGCCCATACCATCTTAGCACGCCCTTCTCAATTTTCGTCACTACATCTTCAGTCACTCCACACCTCGCTCTTGTCACACCGTTCCGTCTACTATTCCTAGTTGTCAAAGTAATTCACAAATCGAACAGGCCCCGTAGCATGGATGGCGTTATCACGCGATAAGTGACAGGATAGGCGCGTCGTCTCGTTCTATCGAACGGTGTCAGCCAGGGACGGAAGCTCTATCCTGTCACTTATCGCGTGATAACGCCATCCATGCTACGGGGCCTGGTTGTCAGAGAACGTCGTAAAGCTCCGGGCGCGGGCCGCACCCTCCAAGACAATACGACATTAATAAAGTACAATTCGTTATTTTAGGACCATTTAATGTCCACCCCGCCCCTCCCTATTAAACACAACGGCCACGAACTTGAGGCGCGCTACTGCACTAGCAGAACCAAATCACGTAATAAGTCTTTGTGAAATATAGGACGTCCCGAAAGTTACGCAAGATTTGAATTGCAAAGAAAACATGTTTTATCAGATTTTTTTATTAGGTATTGAATCATATAGTTGTTTTGAAGTGAATACTTCTTTAGCGGCGCTGTGCACTTTTTGTGATGGGGAAAAATTGTTAAACTCGCCACAGGTCACGTGACCGTAAGATTCGTAAGACGTGAGATTCGAGACAGATCACGTGACCGTAAGATGTCACGTGACCTGATCGAAAAACTGTTACAAAGTCATTGAGTTTTCACTTCTGCCGGAGTGCAACCCGGTCTTATTTTACGGTGGCAACCCCGCGTGATGTTAAGCAGACGCCTTAGCCTAAGGAAGATTGCGACACCCGTAGAATCAAAAGCGCGCTGCCGACTTTTTAATGATTTGAAGATTCGTTGTGTTGGCAGCAACACAGCACTTCCTCGGGACCTCAGGCGACCTTACTCTCCACCAGGAACATAACACCGCATCATCGGCGACCTTACTCTCCACCAGGAACATAACACCGCATCATCATATCAGCCGAAAGACGTCCACTGCTGGAAATAGGCCTCCCCCAAAGAGTGCCAAAGTGACCGGTCCTGCGCCACCCGCATCCAGCGGACTCCAGCAACCTTTACCAGGTCATCAGTCCACCTTGTGGGGGGCCTACCCACACCGCGCCTTCCGGTGCGTGGTCGCCACTCGAGTTCGTTACCTTGGTTCTGCTGCGGATAGCCTCACCGCATACCTACAGAATAAGTAGTGGTGGTAATATGACTGTGGTCTTCTGTACACGGTATAGGGTTTTGTATAGAGTAGCAGATGGGCCAAATTACTTTCACGGCGTTTCCGCCAATACTGTGGACTTTATGATTTAACACTTTCACTGCCAGGAACCAGCCTAGCGGACGCCTACGCCGTAGTTACTTTCCGCTACATACGAGAAAAACCACGGGATCGGCTACAAGCGTAGTGCGTAGCGATTCTTTGCAGTGAATGTATTAATAACAAAATATAAAAAAAACCGGGGAAAAAATGTGTTGTCTTTATAATTCTAATCTAGCGTGACTTTTGGGACATACTTTATAACCTCTTTACGATTTCTTTTCGGACGCGTAAAAATATAGATAGGTACTCGAGATTCCTTATTGTTGAAACAAAGTTTTTATACCGTTAGCGGAGACGTCGTTACTTTCGACAAAGTTGAATGTCCCCATAATTTTACAGTTGATTGTCTTTTGGAGCTACGGTAGCCTAGTGGTTCAGGCATGCGGCTGCTAAGCGGCGGTCGTGGGTTCGAATCCCGGCTCGTACTAATGAATTTTTCGGAACTTATGTACGGAATATTTACCGTTAGCTTTTCGGTGAAGGAAAACATTGTGAGGAAACCGGTCTAATCCCAATAAGGTCTAGTTTTCCCTCTGGGTTGGAAGGTCAGATGGCAGTCGCTTTCGTAAAAAACTAGTGCCTATGCCAAATCTTGGGTTTAGGTGTCAAAGCGGACCCCGGGCTCCTTTAGGGGCATTACCGGGAATAACGCTAGGAGGATGATGATTGTCTTTTGTAGTTTGAAGGTTATAACATATAAGGGTGGGTTGCACCAAACTGTCTGTAATCGTTAGCGTGTTGGTTAAAATCTGAATGTATGGAAAGTATGACAAGTTTCTATGGGGTGACAGCTGCCGGCGCCATATTTAATGTTGATCGGTCTGTAATCGTTAGTTAGTGCAATCCACCGATAGTTTTCCTTACCAACAGTTACATTTTGAGACATTTCTACGGGTAATCTGTCAAAATGTAACTGCCGGTAAGGAAAACTATCGGTGGATTGATTATTGGAACCGGCGGATTAGTCATGAGACTGACTACAAAATACACGTATTTGAGAAAAATTATATCGACAGATTGACCGCTCCAACCAGCCCGAACGTACAGTCGAGTTCGAAAATATATTATGTGCATGCACGGTCAAAGTCAAATCAAAAACATGTGAACACGACTTTATTCTTAAGGGCATAAAGTTGCTTCGATGTTTTGATCCTACGGGATCATACAAAATTATATTTTATGGGCTCGACTGTACTAACTGACCAAGCCAACCAGGCAAATATAATGTAGGTATAGGGTATAGGTACCTTTCTCAGCTGTCGTCTACTAACTACGCTTCGTTTTCTGGATAAGGCGGTCTAGTGAGCTACCCTGAGGGCCTACCGCGAAACGAAAACGAACTTCGTTCGTGTATCTCCATCTCTGTCGCACTTGCCAGTTCGAGCGACAGAGAGAGAGAGATACTCTAACGAAGTTCGTTTTCACTTCGCGGTGGGCCCTCTGGTCTCGTCAACTACTCAATATACCCGCCGCCATGACTGTCATTGGGACGTCATAAACACTCTTTAGGGCGCGCCAGCCTGTGAAAGGCTTAAGGGGCTCCTAACTCCCAATGACCTTCGACCTGTAACTGTCGGTGGTTTCGTGTTTTTTATGGCTTATCGTATTAACTACGAGTACAACGAGGTTTACCGAATTAGTATTTCATATTTATTTCAAAACCCACAGTTTTCGGGATATATGGTACCAAACTTTGGCAATTACAGGCCAACAAACCAGTTTTTTGGACGTAACTTTTGTGAAAATGAGTTCAAAATAAAAATCTCTCGTGGGTAATTAGTATTTCATATTTACTTCAAAACCCACAGTTTTCGGGATATATGGTACCAAACTTTGGCAATTTCAGGCCAACAAACCAGTTTTTTGGACGTAATACTTTTGTGAAAATGAGTTCAAAATAAAAATCTCTCGTGGGTTGTTAGAGACGTCAATAAGGAACGGTTATATGTAGATTGATTTCATATATACAAGAGCATTACATTGTTACATACTGTTACAGGGATAAATATAATAGAGCATAAACAACATACTTGTATCAAAAATATAGCTTTTTTGGACCATATATAAATAAATCATAAAAAGAAAAAATAAAAAAAAGACCGGGTTGCACTCCGGGAGTGCCGGCAGAAGTGAAAACTCAATAACATTGTTACAGTTTTTCGATCAGGTCACGTGACATCTTACGGTGTCACCCTAAAAATGAATTTAGCGCAAATTTATAAACAATTATCAATTATTTAGGCGCACGGGCGCGTTGGGTGCGACGGCCCGGCTCGCCCGCCGCCGGCGGCGAACAAAATACCAATTTGTATGTGCCATTGCCAAATATTTTTCAAAGCTTTATCTCTTTAGGAATAACGTCCAAATTCGAACTATTCGACTTTGCTCAATAGCAAAACGGTGAAGGACGCGTGGACAAAATTACAAATTTATTTGCAGATTATGCTATTGCAAAAAGTGTTTAACGGCTTTATACTCTTACGAATAGCGTTCAGTTTTGAATGAAGTCATTCGACTACGGCTAGCAGCAAAATATAAAAGTTTGTGACCTCCATCACATATGACGTCACAAAAATCTGTCGCGTATTTAACAATTTTTCCCCATCCCAAAAAGTGCTCAGCGCCGCTAAAGAAGTTTTCACTTAAAAAAAAACCTCGTGCATATGTACGAGTAGATAAAGGATTGAAGGTTGATAAGTGTTTGTGCCATAAATATATATATAGTTTTTACGGAGGAATATCAACTCAAAACTCGTCAAAACTAGCCAAATAGCGCGTGGAGCCCCTTAAGGCCTGAGTCACACGTCGGTCAATAGTAAATTCTTAAGTTATTCTTAGTCTAAAACGACATGCAAGAATAACATGAAACTAGTTTCAATTTTTTTATATTATATTTCTATTATTGGCCGTGTGGTGTCGGGTTAGAATTTCACCACCCCCTTTCTTCCCGTGGGTGTCGTAAAAGTCGACTAAGGGAGCAGGGTTGAAGTGTGTAGTGGGCGATGGGCTAGCAACCTATCACTGCAATAACACATTTTGTCGATCTTTTATACCCACATTTATGCTAAAAGTGGCGCTGGAACATAAGTTTCATGTGCTCTGCCTACCACTTTTGGGAATAAAGATGTAAATGTATGTATGTATGTATATTTCTATTATTATTTATAGCAACAGAAATTAGTTTCCGACCTCGTCATAGCGGATCCCATTGTCTGTAAAAAGTTTCATGTTATTCCAGGATGCCGTTTTATAATTAGAACCAAACTAGGTTTGTATGGAGAGTCGACTCGTGATGGGGTCTCTTAACTAAAGAAAGAATATGGCCGTTGGAGCTTTGTACATTTCTTAACTTAATTTCATTAACAACCATACGCCCTTACAGTAGTAGATATAATAAATATTTGCATAATTCGTACGTAGGAGTGCAATTTCATTCCGTGGTTCGCTAAGCAACGTTGCCAAGAACAATTAAACTAAGTTATTTCGCTTGCTCCAACAACTGCTGAACACACGGACACCGAAGAAGGATACGCAGTAATATCATGGTCATTTAGTCTTGGTAAAAGCACGTAGAACCGATGGCCGTTGGGGCGGAAAGGTTCTCGAGTGGCGACCACGTACCGGAAGGCGCGGCGTGGGTAGGCCCCCGACAAGGCGGACTGATGACCTGGTAAAGGTTGCGGGAGTCCGCTGGATGCGGGTGGCGCAGCACCGGTCGCTTTGGCGCTCTTTGGGGGAGGCCTATGTCCAGCAGTGGACGTCTTTCGGCTGATATGATGATGATGATGATGAAATAGAAGGGTGGTATATAAAAGCATACAAGTTCAGCTGTATATGTCAGAAGTTTTTATAAAAGTTTTTTGTGTCGCCAAGGTACCAATTACTCATTCCCTGTCATCGTCCTATCCGATGCATAACAAGAGTAGGGTATTCCATATAAAACATGATAAATCTTTCACAAAATTTGTGCATCCAAGATTTTTTGAAAGTGCTCACTGTATTACTTATCAAAAAAGTTATAGTTGTACATCTCGCCGTAAAAAAAACAGCGAAAGAGTACATTGGACAATTGATACGTGTTTGTGTGAAAGGGTCACCGGGAATGAAACTAGGTGGTCCATTTTAGGTAAAATTTAAATATCACTAGATTCAGTAGTCGACAAATCGGCGGTGCGTTTCCACTACTCACCGCCATCGATCTTCAAGAGTTCGTTTCCCGCGCGCCCCTAATTCCCGACACGCGGAACCGCTAATGCGTTTTAAAACGACTCGAAAACGGCTATCTCGACGGCTGCGGAAACGTAACGTAAACGCTTTACGCTATATCGATAAAGCGCATTGCTAAGGAGCAGTAAACGATCGGGGTTTCTATTTAACCTTTTCACCGCCAAAGACGGCCATTCACGTCATCGGAAAATCGTGCCATTCGTGCCTCTGACGCCAGAACCATAAACAAACCAAACATTACAAAAGAGTTCTAGAAGTGGTTTTAATTGGTTTTTGGACGGTCGTCATTTGACGTCGGTGGCGTCCGTGGCACTTCGTGCTGCGGTGAAAAGGTTAAGAAGAAATGGTCATACACATATTTAGGTTTACATCTTTTCTTTGGACCGTTAAGGACATCCACTGGAAAATAATGAAATTTGCGAAAAGCCGTACTGATTAAATCTGGTAACAAACTTAATTAATTTATTTGCTTGTCTGAAGCCAGAATACGATTGCTTAAAATTTTCACGAACGCACAAAAAGTCGAGTTATACATATTTCTTTTTTATCCTAGTCATTAAAATTAAGGTATACTAACTTTTGCCCGCGACTTCGTTCGCGTTGAATTTCTTTTGTTGTACTTTTACTGGGATAAAATGTATTCTATATGTTAATCCAGACTATACTCTATTTTTATGCTATAATTCATCTTAATCCGTTCAGCTGTATTTTGTGATAAACCTCCAAACTATCCAATTTACAATATTAGTAGGATTACCTCATCTAACATTGTATTGAAGCAAACATGTAGGTATCATACTAAGTTAATCGTTATCACATTAAAACATCAAACTGTTATAAATCTTTGAGCTTACTGTGTTCTATGTTGCAGTGACTTCAAAAATTCGCATCAGATGGATTTGATATAAGTGTTGAACCTTAATTTCTCAAGGCTGCTTGAGACTGAGCCCCGCACTTTCATTTAAAAACTTCTCAGTCACCCCCGTCTGCCGCAGTATTCATGAAGTTGCTTATCAAGAGCAAACACAGTGCAATGTTGCTGCGTCTTGTAATGGCAGGCCATTTCAAAAGGTCTAATTAACTTTCGTATTCGACATATTTCTAAGGTTTATAATTGAAAGAATAAACTTGTGGCTCTGGGAGCAAAAAACGTCGCGTATCTTTAACACTTTCGCTGCCAGGAACCCGCCTAGCGGGTGCCTACGCCGTAGTCGCTTTCCGCTACATACGAGAAAACCACGGGATCGGCTACGAGCGTAGCGCGTAGCTATTCTTGGCAGCGAAAGTGTTAAAAAAAGTTTTTATTTTTTATTTTCAAGAAACTATAAATTTTACTATACCTACAAGAATGCTCTTAAAATTTCACGAGAAGAATTTTACAGCACATAGTCACTGATAATTAAATGGGATTTTAATATGATAGAAATGAAGTTAAGTATATGTAAAATGGAACACCGACGTAGCGTGTAAAATAGAGCTTAACCGAGGTTTAATTTTATTTTAAACTCTAATCTAAAAGGCACCGCTGAAAACTCAAGTCTAAAAAGTTTTGGTAAAAACGTGCAATATTGCGTCGCCGGTAAGTCGCAACAAAAACAAAGTTGGCAACATTTCTCCCTCGCCGACTGCGCTACGAAGTTCTTCGGCGTAGCGCTACGTGCTACGAGTTCGTAGCGGAGATTGATAAAGTCACTATTAGCAGGCTAATGCGGATTTTGCGACAATTTTAACTAATATTCTAAGCCCCTTGTTAACTGAATTTGTCCGCCAGAAATGTCGTAGATCATGCCGGTCTCGTAATGGTCTCTACAGTCACCAAAAACGATATCTCCATAGCAATGTTTAAATTGTCTGAAATAGACGCAAAGAGTTATGATGATGATGAAGCCCCTTATTGATAAAACGTCACATATCTCTTAACTGAAATGTGTTTGTTTTTTTCTCACGAATACAAAAAGTCAAAGTGACATAGAGACGAACGAATATCAACACATTCACTGCGAAGAATCGCTACGCTCGTAGCCGATCCCTTGGTTTTCCCGTATGTAGCTAGGCTCCCTGCAGAGATAGGTACGGTCAAGGACTTTAATTGTTGAGCCATTTAGGTGTCAACTCATTTTGGTTTTTAATAATTAAGCTATGAAGTGTGCAGTATAAAGTGAGCTCTAAATGGCTCAACAATTAAAGTCCGTGACCGTACCTACTTTACCTAAAATAGGTTTGATAAACGTGTGGTAACAAAGAAAGGTTCGCAAATGACCAAATACCTGCGAACTGAGACATTCTTCATTTCACCGCCCTTAATGTGTCAGTCAATAAGGTAAATTCGTACATAAACAAAACTAAAATACCGCTACAATAAAAAGATTAGCAGAATAAGACTGAGTTCAGCCCCCAGCACGCCCGCGCCGCGACAGCCGCTTCCAAAGTTTATTTTTACGGCCCACGGGCGCCAATAAAACAATTACACTCCTTCGGTTTGTTGCGCTAGCTCTTCACTTTAACGTATTGGCAGAGAGTAGTGAAGACTAACATGAGGGTAGAGGTTGCTTCGTCTCGAGTTCTCAAACTTTGAGAAACTTAATCAAGCTATGGGATAGAATACCTGAGAAGAAGTTAGTTAATCTTGTTGTACTGTGCTGGCATCGTCACGCCACTTACCTGTAAAAAAAAACACATCATTAAAGATTTGCCAAAATTCTTGTGACAAAAAGACAGACCAACAGACAGGCATTTTCCTGTAGTCCTACAGGGCTCTATGGCATTGGGGTGAAAATCAAAAAAACTTTTACATAGTTAAGGGCCTTAATCTAATCTACCAGTATCTACTTTTAATTTCCACAATAAAACGAACTATATCTAGAGAGATCGAATTTGACCGAGATCAATTCCCGTTTGTGTATGAGGCTTTCGTTAAATCTTTGAATGCAATAACTTTTCTTTAATCGTCCTTGTTGGCGGCTCCTAAGAACCAGGTTCCGTTTATCTTGTATTTTCAAATTTTGCTCCCATTGAATAATACAGCCTATATACAAATAAATGCGTTTGTACAGAAATATGTCTACTTAAAAAAAACAGTATTGTGTAAAAATACAGTTAACTGAAATGAATGTTAATCCGTCAATCGTTCAATTAAAACTATAAAAAATCTACCAACTCAGTGTATATAAGCCTGCAGCGGCTATACGTGACGTCTATCAACGCCACTCGCTCCATTAATAACGGCACAATGCGGCCAACTTCGCGACGTTGATTAATAATCTGCGGCTAACTTCATTACACACTTTCAGATTTGTGTTGCGACAAGCCTGATGTGGCTATAGTGCAAACTTTAAAGTAAAACAGTGCGTGCGTCAGAGTTAAGCCTGATTCACACTAGCGTGGCCCGCGGTGGTGCAAGTTTACTATTGACCGCCACTGCAAGCTGCGCCAGTGTGATACAGACCTTACAATTTGTACCTACTGATGTGAATAATGCTTTTCCAACGACCGAACTCTTAAATACGACTATAACCGAAGTGTCAATAAATTTTAATTATATGCCTGTCACAGGATTGAGAATAAGGGTGTAGACTCTATAATTATTATTACTCCAAAAGAAAGAAGGCAAAAAAATATGCCTAGTGACGAAATCCCCATTCAGATATCTCAAAGAATTACGAAGCTACAACCGTTTTAATATTGCTTGTTAGAGAGAAAAAACGCAAACAGTGTGTGACGTCACAATACGCGAGGCTGCCGCGTCACGCGTCGCGCGCGCAGCGGGCCGTTGCTGTCTATTAGTGACGTCACAATCTACAAACGTCATCGTTTCATATGAAGTAGCGTTTTACGAAAAAGGGATAGAACTTACCCCTTCTTAAAACTTTGGACACTAAGATTTTTTCTCCATTTGACTACATTTTAATCCTTTTTCGAGAAAATATGACATTATTGATTATTTTATTTAGTGCCTACACCCCTATTGTATATCTCAAGCATTTGATCGAAGTGAGTAAAAGGTTGATCGTGAAATAGTAGTTTATGCAACTGATACATAATCAGAGGCCTTAAAATATGAGTGTGGTTTTATGAAACGAGCGTGAGCGAGTTTCATAATAGGATCACACGAGTGTTTTAAGGCTAAATTATGTACAGTTGCATACACTACTTTATCTAAACACATATCATAAGTACTCTAAGATGGGTTCAGAAGCCGTAGGAAAATGACCTGCATTGCTACCATAGTGCTACCTGTAAAATGTCTTTGTTGCAATCATTGCTGCATTTACGATATCCGTCGGAGTGTTCATATCGTTCTCGGAGTCACTACTACTCATATTTTCAACTAAAATGTGAATTACAAATAACTTTTCACAATTCTACTTTCGTCACAGCAAAAACCAACAAAGAAATGACAACAGTAATGGCGGCAATTCAATCCTACGTCAAGACGAATGTTTTTTTAATCATAGACAAACGAATGAAGTCCCTATTCTCATGTCACTCTTGATCAAATGTCGTGCGGTTTATATTAAAAAACATACTGAATTGACGTTTCGCATCGATAACTGTTTTAATATCTATGGATACTAGAATAGAGACCCACTTGAGTTTTGACAGCTGTTCCAAATTTAAACTCATAACCTTACAGAAATCTGTACTGTAACATTACAGTACAGATTTTACCTACTACCACAGACAAGAAAGTTCTCATAGTAAAATTGGTTGTAATAATGCTGATCATTTCCTACGGTTTCTGAACGCATTTTAGAGTAGTGATGATATGTGCGTAGATAAACGATTATTACATAGAGCATGTCTCTCAGGCAAAACACTAGAGTATCAATAGCTTAATTTTGTTGTATATGAAATGTCTCAATTTTTAATACACTGCCAAAAATCGCTACGCGCTAGGCTCGTAGCCGATCCCGTGGTTTTCCTCGTATGTAGCGGAAAGCGACTACGACGTAGGCGCCCGCCCGCCAGGCGGGTTCCGTGCAGTGACAGTTAACATACAAATTCCAAGTGAAAGTTTTTTCATTTTTTGCGGGTACTTGGTGAATAGCAAGGTCGCAGTGTAACAACGTAAACGTGACACAATCTACACCTACACCAGCCATACCTATACTACATACTTAGTGTATACTGGTAGTAGAGCGGTGTAAATGGCCGGTAATTAACCTGTGACGCCCATCACGCCCACGGCCCCCTACCACTGCCACTGTCACTGGCTGGGAGGTAATTCGTCATCATAATACCGGTGAAACTCCAAGTTAATGTCGCGAATATAACAGACATTTATGTCAATGTTTGCGAGCTCTGATCAATTTTAAGCATTACGTCTGTGAGCGACGTCGGTGCTAAATATTTCTATTGTAATTTAACTAATATAAAAAAGTTGTCTACCTCTACCAACATGTTATTGTATTTTTTCTCTTTCTAATTGCTTTGTTTGTGTGAGGTGTGCAATAATAGTATATTACAATCACACGCACAGCACAGCTCAGGCACGTGTTATTTGCCTTTATTTATTTGTAAGCTCCTATAGTCTATAGTTAAACTGATGTACATTATGTCTTATCAATAAATTATCTATTTATTTATTTGTATTTGTATTACTACAGAGGCCGGGAAGTAAGGGGTTGCCGGCCAAGTACATATAGACGGATAGTTACCAAGACGCAACGCGCGCGCGCGCGCGTTGACGGATGAGGCTGGCAACCCCTTTTCACGCCGAGGTTATGTATAGTGCTTTTCTCAAACATGCAATGGAATAAATAAATAAAACTGCTAGAAATCAAACTTTAATTTTCATGGGTAAACGCCGTGATGCTGTGCTATAAATTGTGGAATGCAAATTAAAAAAGACCATCTTGCAGGCCTAGGCCTCCAATTTTGTATGAAAAGCCACTAGGGATCTCTCGTTTCACTGCGCCCGAAACGTGACACTTCGAAGCCCATTATGAAGAACACAACGTCAATATTTCATTGCATGTTTGAGAAAAGAGTATTTGTTATTGTATTGTTAATACAGCCCGTGAGCATTTAGAATGGCATTCGGGTCTGTCTATATTTCTCTCTGGCTTGCTCTTACACATTCTTATGCAAAAATAAACGATTTCACCCGTACCATTTCTAACAGCCGGGCTGTAACAGAAATTGTATCACGAGCTCCAACCAATTCCAAGCAATACTCAATATATAGAGTCAGATAGACCCCATGCTGCTAATCCAAATGCAAATAATATAAAGACTCATCCGAAGAGCTTCAGTTAACGACCACTTGAAGAACAAGAGTTGTTCAATTAAAGGTTTAAATATTTCTATATACCTAAATAGAGACTGTTTCTATATACCTAAATAGAGTGTTTATACACAGTGATCCGATTTTTTTTTATGTTATATAATGAGAATCTGGTAAATAACCAGAAATTATAATTTTAGTTCACCAAATCATCTATACACAAGTCGACACACTAAATGAAGTGTTCGCTAACCGACGCAGCACCCTCTAAAAGTAAACTGCATTCTCGATAGCGACTTTCTACCGCGTATCCGAACTACAAGAGCAAGTGGTAGGCGCCGTCGGTGTGCCTGTGCCGCCATTATTGGTTGAGGTTGAGACTCGCCACGTGGCGCACTGTTTACAGCTCGCGCCGACACGTTCATTTGCTAATTACTTTTAAAAGTATGCTTAATTAGTAATTGGAATGCACAGTTTGGCATATACAGCCAGGTAAGAACTCACTGAGATTAAAAGTAGGTACTTTAGATCCGACTCTTGAAATAATTTGAAACGTAATTGGTATAATAATATATGTATAGTTCTCATACATTTATATTAACACTTTCACTGTCATGAACCCGCATAGCGGGCGGCTTTCCGCTATATACGAGGAAAACCACCATTCTTGACAGTGAATGTGATAATACCTATATATTTTAAGAGAACCTGCTCTTACCGGTCCGATCTAACCATTAGGTCTGACCTGATGACTTTTTGACCCACCACGATACTGGTAACTTTAACTTGATCTAGTATTTAATTGAACTAGTCGGAGAAAAAAGGACAATATTCTCCTGTTTTTTGTTGTAAAAAGTATCCACTGAATTAACATACGTTACTGTATGTCGGGCTAGTTAACAATAGGAACCCCATTGCAGCGAGGGGCGCAAACGAGGTTAATGGCACAGTTCGGGGCCCCTGCTGGGAAACAAAAAACAAAAACTTATGCGCGGATTACAGGGAAATCGAATTAGCTTTGATTAGTACCAGGGAATTGTCAATTCTAAATGCCAATAGGAAAGAAACACTCGTTCATTCGCAGGTTCAGTCAGGTCAGTTGTGAAGGATTCTTTTGGAATTCCATGTAGGCACTCTGTTTTTATAATTTCAAATTTCGAATACAACTGCAGTCTTCTCATACATCAGGCACAGAACACTTCAGGTTAAATGTGAAATGACTGATTAGATTAATTAGGTTTAAAGTAATGGACAGAAAAAAGTCCGAGAACGTTCTTAGTTTATTTCACAGTGAATGTAAAGTTTATATTTCTATATATTCCGATTCCATATTCATACAAACAGATCATTTTGAATTAGATTAATCATATCAACACAATAATACTCCTAGCGAGAAATCCGATTTGTGTTCAGTCGTAGAGAAGCCACCCGTGGAAGCTAGAAATAGTAACAGTAACATAACGAAAATCACTTTATGATAATAGTAGGTAGCTACTGCCGTTTCCATATTAAAATGTACATATGTTTCAGTAATTACGACTGTCAGTACCTGCTATCAGGAAATTAAATTTTTATATTTAACACATTCGATGCTATTACAACACAACTTTAATCATATGTTATTGCAGTGTGGGCGCGGTATGCTTGCTTGCCACCGTAGGGTGAAAAGGAAGGGTGTCCACGTTCGTTATTGCTGTATTTCAAAGCCGTTTTTCAAATCGGCAAATGAGGTTAATCGCACGTTGCGTAATGTGTGCAGCTCCCCCTGACACGACTAAAACAAAAACTGACGGTAGAGTTACAGGGAAATCGCGTTAGCTTCGATTCGGAAAATGTATCTAAAGGTAGAATCAGACGGTTCACTTTTCTTTCATTTTCTTGTTTCATTTTGCATCTTTCACTCAAAGTCTGAACGAAAAGTGCAACAAAACATGAAATAAATATGAAGCATTCACTCGAGTGAGCGTTCATTCAAGTGAACCGTCTGATTCTACCTTAAGCTGACAATACACTACAGATAAGAAATAGATTTGGTATGATGTCATTTTTAAGCAAATAATCATGGTACTAATATGGACGTTGTTAAAATAATCTTTTCAGAAATTAATAAGACCAAAGATGAGATATCCATCGGAATGATGGATCAAAAATAAAGCTGTTATGTACAAGTATTATGATAATGTTCATACAAACAATTAAGCTTTTTGAACACTATTTATTTAATTTAAGCTCTTGCTTCTAAGCTTCTTCCTATTATGATAACATATGATGTACCAACAGTTATATATGAAACTATTCAAATCAACACAACTGCCACGCATCATTTCGGCGGTACTACATCACGGTATCATATTGGCTGTCTAACTTTCCTAATAAGCGACTATGCCTCCTTATCGAGTTAGCGAGTTCATCGCCTACTTATCAGATTACTTAGGTATCATGCATCCATTGGGACTATTGCCTAAATTGATATTGAAGTCATTTACTGTGTGATTCCTAAGTGTTAGGCCATGGCCAGACCAATAAAATAATAATGTTGATTTACCTGTCTTAATTTTAGTATAATTTCCATTTGGATGGCTTTTTAAAGTCTAAATGTGTATGGCTCTATTACTAATCATTGTAGTATACCATTTCATCCTAATTCTACCATCCTACTATATCCTATACATATATCGTGTATATAAGTCGCGGGCGGAAGCTAGTATCAAATAAATATTTCTATTCTATTCATGTTTATTGACAAAGCGGAACGTTCGGCAGGGCCAGACGCGTACTGTCAGGCGAGTTTGGACACACGCACGCCTGACGTAGGTACACAAACACTTAGTAATACACTCACGAGCACAATAATTGCATCACTTTGCAATTTTACATCTGCACCCTATAACTTTGTAAACGGGGTTACGTACTTTAAAAAAATAAATTAATGAGGTTTTGTTACCTGAAATCTAAGCTGTGCAAAAAGCTAACAAACATGAAAATTGACCCAATATTTTTCACATTATGGGCATTTTCTTAGTTTGTGGGCGTTACCGCCTTAGTAGGTGCACAAGTTGAGCTCCCTTTGTCGCCTATATACACAGGGGGTACAGGAGGGGGGGTTATCAGTCACTTATCAGAAGTCGACCTGATACCACTGAAGCTGAAGTCGTCGCAGTCGTCCGTTTGCTGCAAGAGCCGTAGCCAACGAGAAGTAGCTGCCGAGCTGAATTTAACGCAATCCACAGTTTGTAGAGTCTACCAGAGGTTCCAGCAGACTGGGGCCTTCACTTCAAGACCAAGAACCGGCCGCAGAAGGTGCACATCGGAGCGGGACGACCGCTTCATTGTCACGTCAGCTCTCCGAGATCGTCACCAGACAGGCGTTTCCCTTCAGCAGCAACTCCGTGAGGTCCGAGGAGTGACTACCAGCGAGTGGGCAGTCAGGAGAAGACTCAAGAAAGCCAACTTGACACCGAGGAGACCCTGCGACGGGGCCCAGATTGCTGCCTCGACACCGAAGAACACGACGTGAATTTGCTGCAAATCACGTGAACTGGACCATCGAGCAATGGACCCCGGTTCTCTTTTCGGACGAGTGCAGGATGTGCCTGAACGGCTGCGACAGAAGAGGACGAGTCTACAGGAGACAGAAAAACGATTTGCTGAGTGCTGCATCTCCGAAAGAGTCGCCTACGGAGGAGGTTCGGTCATGTTTTGGGGCGGACCGAGCTGGTTTTCGTGCCTTCTGGAGATCGTGGACGTGGTTTGAACGCTGGAAGATACATCACCGAGATCCTGGAGATGCACGTTGTCCCTTAGAAAGGAATGTTTGATGAGGAGTTCATTTCTATGCAAGATAATGCCCCCTGCCATACCGCAAGAGACACCACCACCTACCTTTCCGAGGTGGACATCACCACGATGAACTGGCCAGCGATGAGCCCGGACCTTAATCCGATCGAACATATGTGGGACTACCTAAAACGCAGGGTTCGGAAGCGGAAACCTGCCCCGTCCAACATTGAGGAGCTGAAGGAAGCCTTTCTGGAGGAGTGGGATGCCATCCCTCAGGATTACGTCAGGAAGTTGATAAGATCCATGCAACGTCGCCTAAATTGTGTAATAAGAGCTAGGGTTGGCAACACCAGGTATTAATTTGTAGTAATAAATTCAATGATTGTTAAATTGTCCTCTAATTCTCTGTTTTCATATATCAATTTTTCATACATTTCCGACTGCTTTCAGTTTTCCGACGTTTTTGTCTTTGGACTGGAATTTCGTTGAAATTTTTTACATTTTCTACTGCGTTATATTGCCAGCTTTCATTTGGTAACTCACTTGTCAGTTTTGGGTAACAATTTACAAAGTTATAGGGTGCAGATGAAAAATTGCAAAGTGATGCAATTATTTTGCTCGTGAGTGTATTGTATAGGCAACGCCATATGTTTGTGGACACGGAAGCTGATCTTGATTGAGCTTCGGGTGAGAACACGAACCGGTACGCCATCCTGTCCCTCCTCTTTCGAAAGAGTGGGACGCATACCTACTCTTATATAGGGATAACCCAAAAAAATAACCTGCTTTTATATTATTATTCGTTAAGATAGTAATTTCCTACTTTTATATACAAGTAACTAATTTTTCATATAAAGTCGATTCTTTTCTTTTATCTCTTTTTTTCATGTCTCCACACACATCAAAAATATGGGATATCCCAATTGCACGATCTAAAACTATAGTAATCTAATGCATAGTTTATTCATGAACATAGCGTTTTGTTTTCATTCTTGCAAACATTATGGATGGAAGTTCATGGATAAGAGCTTTAAGGATCAACGGCTCGTGACATATTAAACACTGAATACGCTCTTTAGCGGCTTGGCTTAAGCCTGTATCATAATGAATTGTTTCTAGTCGGAACCCTGCAAAAGCAATAATAAGCTAAAACCTAAATCTGAGTTAATAAGAAAACTGTATAAAAATAAAGTATTAGGAAGGTACCCGGAGAAAGTGGAGACAATTTGTGAAAGTTTACGAAGAAATGTACAGAGCAACGTAAAAGTTCGCAACGAGGAGTCTTTATCGCGTTCTAAACTCACTATTGTTATCTAACTAAGGTGACGTAAGGATCGTATAAATGTAAGAATTATATAAAAATCACTCCGTCAGATTATGTAGATTATTATTTTATTTTATTTTATTTATTAAGTGCCTGGGCAAAAGCCTCCCCCCTCCGTTTACAGACTTCGCTTTCCTGAGCAGTCTCTGGCCAATTCTTTAAAAAGGAGTCTAGCTCGTCCCGCCATCGCCGACGAGGTCTGCTGCGTCTCCGTTTTGAGCTGTCGGGCATCCAGTCAGTTGCAAAACGTCTACTTCTTATGGATAGCTCTGACATGTACTATCGGCTGCAATAATGCATGGACACCTTACGGCCCAGTTTCGCTTGCATCGTTTGACGTCTGCTGCTCACACAGTTGCACGTGGTGCGCAGTAATTAAACTAGATGGCGTTGTTGGCGCTACTATTTAGAGATACCGCGGAAAATAAGCACTATACTAGGCACATTAAATACCTATACATTGACACCTGTTATCACCAGAAATATTCTCATATTAGTATAATTATTAAAAAGGCTATTAAATGCTAAGTTATAATAGCTGTATTTAAGTGCGATACCACTGGTATGTGAATGCTATATTTACACCATTACCTATAATGTTGAGATAGCTCAATGGATTAAGACATGTGCTCTTGGCTCAGCGGCCTAGAACGATCGAAGTTCGAATCCCAGCTAATGGGAGGTAAGTTTTTGTATTTTTTTATATTTGTTCTATTTCTATAGATGAAAGTTTTTTATATACAAATATTAGTCATAAAGAAAGTTATATATTCATAACTTAAATAATTAAAACAGCATTTTAAGTTTTAATATGTTTATTTTGTTCACTACAGTTCTGTTAAAGCAAATTTTATAATACTACTTAGTAATAGTTACCTATCAACTTTTTAACATTTTTATTGAGGTTAAGTTTCATTTCCATAATTGGAAAAAGATTGAAGCTTCACCCCAATAAATATAATATTGACAATATTAGCTTACAACCGGGTTATCTAACATTCAAATCAGCAGAACGCATTAAGGTTTTAATTGCCATAATATATCTTTACCTATATGTGAGCGTTCAAACCATGAATTATTGTGTTATTGATTTGAAAATAATCATAATAATTTTATTTGGGCTTTCACCGTTACTTACACTTGTTTGATCTTATGAAATATCACATTTTAAATAATAAAGGAATATAAAAAAACAAAGCAAACGGCATATTAATACCTACCTACTGAAACAATATATATTTTTTAAATTTATTTAGGATAACCCGGTTTATAGAATATATAAATCTTAACGTAATCCGTACTCTTTGGGCGACAGCATCTGCTCTTTTTCTATATTAGGAACTACGCGACCATTATCACGGCGCGTTTTATTATAACACCATAAACTTAAATGGCCCTGTTGACTGGATTTTATACACTTCACTTTTTCACTCTTCACTTCAGACAGCCATATCATAGGCCAAATGACAACCTTGTTTTCTGGCCTTCCGTTAGCAACGACGAACTGGGTTTTCGCTTGTGTGGAATGTGGGTTATCCGCTTAAACAAATTTTCTTCGTATAGGTCATCTTCACAGCTTCATAATGCGCGGCATCAATGAGACCTGGTCTACGACATCCTTCCTCTTGTGCCCATAAAAGAACCGTTTTTCGCTGTAACAACTGTATTCGTAAATACACAATAAGAACAATGTAAGATACGAGCATGTAGTAAGGTATAATATATATTACAAAACATATGTAAACACTATATACTTACGTTTACATTATATTTAACCAATTAATTGTGATCTTTTAACTAGATCAATCGAGAACTCATTGTTATGGTTGTATAGAAGGAAATCGAATCGTAAATGGCCGACAAACGAACAAGAAGTAAGTGCCATAAGAAATATAAGAAATTGGATGGTAGTTATGTATTACAATACAGTCTACCCTCCTCAATTATTCGTAGTTGTGATGTGACGAATATTTGCATACAAAATTAAACTGATGACGAATTTCAACCAATCTTTCGACTATCATAATGGCCCAATGGTAACTAGACAGGTTTACCTCGACCTAAGTTATCATCACTGGAAGGTTCCGAGTTCAAATCTGCGCCCAGCCAAGTTATGGTGGGAATCAGTGTTTTTGTAATTTATTCAATGTTTGAATATTTCCTCGTAGCGCAAACATAAGAAAAATATGAATAAATCCACAAAAAGGTGAGTGACAAACAAAAAAATTGGCAACGCGCTGGAGTTGACTTGATAAATATAATGTAAAAATAATAGGTGGTAACCCACAAGAATGCAGTTTTAAAAGACAATAAAAACATCAATTTTATTTTTGCCAAAAAATTGCTTACAACGCCATCTAGTGAAATCTCGCTAATAGTCGTGCGTCGTGCTCATAGATGGCGTAGGATCGGCGGACAAGCGATTCTGTTTCTGGAATGACCATGCACTTATGCTGTCTGCTGTACATTGGTACAATCAATGATGTAATATAAAGAAGAGGTAGAGGTTATAAGCCCTGCTAAAGTGGCACACTAAAACTCAGTCAATTGTATGACCTTGTCTCAGTGTCGCGTCGTCAATGGTACGTATAAACGTGTCTCAGCTGTCAGATTTGGTGGCCATTCTTAAACACGGAATTTAATTTAGAGAACGTATCTGCCTATTTTTTATATTACATCATTGGGTACTGGTATGTTGGTATGCCGTTGCAAATTTTCACATACCTAAATAATTTTTAATATACAGATTTTCAGATCATAGACCATTTGGTATCCCAAAACCGTAACTTATAGATGAGTTTAGAAAATTGGATCATACAGCAACTAGGCAAAGTTTGGCTTGTTAGATATCAATAATGATCGGTTCCAGAGTAATTTTCTTTGACCTGATACTTTCATCACCCACATTTATAAAACATTCTAAGGAAAGTGTATCCATATAATATGTACTTGGTCTTATAGCCTACTTATTTTAGGCTAATTTTCCGCCAGAGTTAAGCTAAACTACATTTCCATACAAGTGGCACATAGCTTCGTGTGCTATCTTGGCCGATTTTATAAAAACATACAGTTCTTTGGAACAGCAGTGTTTTAGTGATACTAAACCTACATTCCTAGAACACAAAACAGATAGCCAGAACTATAACGTGGAGACAACGGCAGTCGCCAAGCAGCCATAACACAGTTTTACATAAACCCTTTACGGCCGCAGCGCCCGCGCGACATCTAGCGGGAGCGCGCGGCGGCTACGTTCAAGGCACAACGCAATGTCAAGGCTCACGCGGTTTACTACTTTATGGCTCAAGTTGGAAAGTCTTTTATTGCGTGAGATTGTTTAATGTAATTACAAGAAATGTATACGGGAGCTGTTAAAATAAAGTACGATATTAATTACAGTCAAATTCAAAAGTATGTATGTGAAGAAAGCGAAGTTAGTATGTGATCCAGATATTGTTAAGAGAAAGTGTTTTTCAGATATATCAGTTAATCTGGGTAGCCCACATCTTTTGTTGACAATCTTAATAGAGCACTAAGGTTGTTTTTATACGACTTGCGTGCCTTCGGATGCATAATATAGATGCCAATGCGACGAAATCATGTTAATAATGTTGGCGTGTTGAACCAATATTATTTACCATATATATATACGTTCATTTTAAATTAATTCGATTACGGGCAAATATTTGTGTGATGAGAATGAATATTTGTTTCTGAGTCTTGGATGTTTTCTATGTATTTATATATTTACATAACACAAGCCTTAATGAGCTAACTATGGGGCTAGTTCGATTTATGTACGATTGTCCCCTAATATTTATTTAATTTATTTATTTATTCATCTCTCTATGTCCTTTGTTCTTTAATCACTAGCAAACCTACTATTATAGTTTTTTTACTACGCCGGGGGCAATCAAGTATACGACCTGCCTGGCGGTTAGCAGACACTGCAGCCTTTGGACGCTTTGGACTCCTGAAGAAATACGCAAAGTTACTCTTTATTGGTTTGAGGATTCGTTGTGTTCGTAGCGTCTCAACACAGCGCAACCTCGGGAGCTCGGCTTCTAACTTTAAGACCTACATCGGTCATATGGCACGATTGCGTCGTTACAGCGTTACTTGCGTCGAAAATACTTAGAAAATATCTTACTAAATGCTGCGGGAAAAAGTCGCTTCTGCAGGGCAATTCCGTAACTTTTCAAACGCGCTTCAGGATTTAGCAACTGTAATTGTGACAGTTATGCCATCACAGTTTATTAACGATAGCTCGACAAGTAACGCAACTACGCCGCTGGTCCCGAAATTTAACGTCACTGGAGTACATTTTTGGCTCTTGACGTTCTTGGGCCTTAATTGTTTATA
The DNA here is from genome assembly GCA_947578815.1 of Epinotia ramella. Lineage (NCBI taxonomy): Eukaryota > Metazoa > Arthropoda > Insecta > Lepidoptera > Tortricidae > Epinotia > Epinotia ramella. The sequence continues at coordinate 2,127,657 of OX388217.1, forward strand.
TTAAGTATTCCCATAGTCTGAACTATATGGAACAGAAAATACAATGAGTAAAATCATTAACACTTCTTCTTCGTGTCGAGGTTCCTCAAATAAGAGATGCCCAATGGGCAGCGGTGTGGACAGCTCTGGCAGTCGCGTCTGTCAGGTCGTGTTCCGAGACACACACAAACACTAATCATAATTAATTAATTGCTAACTTCCAAAGGAAGAGGTTCGTGAGGATTTAACACATTCACTGCCAGGAATCGCTCGTGGCAGATCTCGTGGTTTCCCGCTAAGTAGCGGAAAGTACCTACGACATAGGCGCCCGCTAGGCGGGTTCCTGGCAGTGAAAGTTTATAGTTTTGTTGAAAAGATTAAGGCAGAGGGGTGTCCTATATTATCTTAAACCAGATCGAACGGATGAAAATCGATTTTCATACATATTTAACTTCGTAAGTTGGAGACCCAACCGTTTATACCCACTATAAACAAGTGAAATTAAAAGATAATTCAAAAAACCTGCTTTTTTTCAAGTTTTATAGCCTATGCGATTAAGAGGAATCCAACGACACCTCATATGTCGAAATCCGTCAAACGGTTTAGGCTGCAGGGCGTGCCAAAGAATAAGGTCACATACATACAAACATACATACGCTCGAAAAACATAACCCTCCTCTCCTTCGGGAGTCGGGTAAAAAGCATATGTCATACAGAAATTCATATATAACTAATCTAGATGTGTTCTAAAGATGGATGTAAGAAAACACTGTATGGATCGGACTTGAAAATAGGTTTAGACTATATTTCGTGACGGGATATTTAATTTGCTAAACTCAAGCTAAATTCAAGTAAGTATGCCGGCAAAAGCTAGTAGGTATATAATAATAGCGTAATGTATAGAACAGCAAAGATGCAAAAGTTACCTAACCGGATATTATCGAATAATCACACAGAAACTTTGCAATTTCCTCATTCAGTAAGACTAAATGTATTCAAGAATTCAAATTGGGAAGTTTTTCAAGAATCAATGGTACATCGTCAACTACGTAAGCGGTTATTCAAGACTACTACTATATACCAGCTGTAATGCTGTCTATATAATCGATTTAACTAGATATACAACTGGAAAGTTCTTTCAATACAAAAAGAACACAAAAAAGACGCTAACACAGTGGTGCAGCAAAGTCAAAATTTCCACCAAATTCGAACAGGCCAAGACTCCTCGCTGTCAATTCGAATTCCATTCAACACCGACAAAACCTCACCTTGCACTCCACTATTTGCAACCAAGTGTATTCTGTATTCACTAACACTGTTACACTACACTGCAATGGCGTGCGCTCGGTCCGGTGGCACGGGCTGACTGCGGCCCCCCGAGCTTGCGCACACCCTTCCGATTTGCGCAAAGGGAAGTGTAGAGGGGTCTTTTAATAGACAACTTTAGGCTAGATATCCCTTAAAAACACCTCAACAAATCTATAGTCAAATCTCTAAGCAAGAACCTGAAGCTGGGCCCTATACTGGCCTCTATCGGTTATTTTTTATTTTCTTTGGTTTATGGCATCCCCCAAGCGTCGCTAAGTTAGGTAAGTATAAGTCTCCAGCCAGTGACCACGTTTTCGCAATCTTTTTATGAGACAAGGGGAAGCCTGTTTGAGAATTTGCCGCCGATTTTATCGCGGTAATGCGCGTCTGGGCTCGGCTTTTTCGGATCGAATAAAATAGGTACGTTATTAAATATAGCTTGTGGATCTAGAGAGTCCTAGGGCGGGAAATACTGATCCATTATTGGAGCGAACGCCTCCTGGATTAGGCGAATTTGCTGTGTAATAAATCAAGCTTACGCTACTGTATATTCAATCAACAAACCTTTCAGACTTAATTTTGGACTGAAATTTGTATCTGCACGTACCTAATCATTGCTCTTATTTTAGCTTTCGTATATGGTGGGTTAATAAAATCGTGGGTTCAAGCATCAGTAGCACGGTATACAGCAAATAAAATAGTTTCTGAAAACCAAATGCAAAAACTTTAATGAAAAATGTGTGCAGAACTATAATCAAAGACGAACATAAGGTTAAAGTAGAGCATCTATGGGTTCTAATGAAGAGCCCTGTTTAGAAAGATACATTGAATTAATCACAGGCTATTTCGTACATACTTAAATGTATGGTCAAGGAAAATGAAAGTTTGGCACATGTCAACTCTATTTGAATGACGTTAAGGTCCAAAAGTGCTAAACATTCAATTTCCTCGACTGTACATAAATATCTAAACACATACACTCGACAGCACAACTTCGAGACTACTCGCACCAACTGCGGGATAAGTCTTAATTAGACAAACGAGAATAGTTATTTCCGTGGACCAAGTTTATAAATATATCTCCTGAACTGCTACAATTAGAGAAGGAACCAGTTCTAGGCAACATAACTAAGGGTACTCATGATACTGGGAAGCTATGTTAAACAACAACAATACTAGGAAGAATGATTTCACACCCTGTGTTAAACTTTTGTTTCTCATTTTATCTCGTAAAATATTTGATTCAACGTGAAACTACTCTCGTAGCTAATTGACCTAAAGTCCACCAGCATAGCTAGCATGATCGCACTTATGTCGGACATAAAGCATTCGTCCCTTACTAGCAAGTATGTAAGAGCGAGAGGGACGATTACGACGAAGACTTTGTAGGTATGGCAGACTAACATTACGCAAAACTGTTTTATAACGCCTCTATAAATATATATATGAAATATTATCCTACACCCCGATACTAAGTCCATACTCAGTCTCTTAGAATAAAACCTATCATTAACATTCCTTCACCTAGAAAACCTACGAGTATGATTCAGTTAGACCCATAATAATCACATTTCCAGACGCATACCTACAGTGGGTTTCTTATAACTAAGGTCGTTAGTCTAGATGTGAGACGTCAAGAACAAAATTCGCCCCAAGCCCTCCTACTATACATTCAACAACTCTGTGGTTCATGGTATCCATTTTTAACCGACACCAAAAAAAAGGAGGAGGTTCTCAATTCGGTTGTATTTTTTTTATCACTTATCGTTGTGGACATCCGTCCGTCGCACTCGCATACTTGTCAGAACGTGACTTATGTCTTATCCACAGAGTGATAAAATGGCAACTATGCTACGCCCGTTGATGAGCTGTCCGTACTGTGCGAATACGAACGAGTAGTTTAGAGTTACCGCGTGTTCACACTGCGTCCGTTTCCGTGTCCGGGACGCATCCCTCTTTTTCTCGCTTGCGATGTTTCGCCCGAGTGCGAAAGAGACGGATGCCTCCCGAACACGGAAACGGACGCAGTGTGAACACGCGGTAAGATTGGCTTCGCAAGCCATATCAGGGCTCACGCCCGCAACTAGCCAGAGCGGCTGCCGCGAAACGGAAACGAACTTCGTCCGTGTATCTCCCAAAGCAAGTGCGACAGAGACGGAGATAAACGAACGAAGAGAAGTAGAACGCACAAGAAGTGCTACATTGTAATTTTATTTATTTATGTGTTGACTAGCTTCCGCTCGCGACTTCGTCTGCGTGGACCCGGGATAGAAACTATCCCATATTTTAATCCGGGCTATACGTGCAAAATTTCACCCAAATCGGTTGAACTGTTTAAGCGTTATTGAGTAACAAACATCTAATCATCCAAAAATCCAAACTTTCGCATTTATAATATCGTACTAATACCGAGGGGTTGATCACGAAAACATGTTAGGACCACTCAACTGTCATTTCCACATACAAAAAGTGACCGGACGTTCGTACAATGCGATACGTCATAGACCTGCAAGATTCATAGGTATAGGTTAGGTTAGATACTTGCTAACCTTAGCCTTTTTAGCGCCACAGACGGATTAATCCGTCAAGGAGTACAATGCGATAGCAACCTTCATACGTTGACATAAGGTTTAACTCCGCACTAAATAAATGTTTTCTTTCTTTCTTTCTAAATTACTTGTTGACGTGGTATGATTGACAACTTTTATTTTTGACAGGATGTTGAAATGGTTAATCAAGTTTTCACATGTCTAGTGGTAGGGTGAAGTGTTGATTGGACTTGCTTTCTCGTCCTACACATAGATATTTTTTTACACATGGCAATATATTCATGAACATACTCGTGTTTGCATCACAAAATAAAAGCTATCTTGTCTGTATTCAACGGCCCTGGGCCTCAATTCCAGCCGCCATATTTAACAGGTGACATATCCTCTATTTCATGTATCTCTTTCAACAACTGTTTATCTAGCACAACTTGCTGACAAGTCGCTTCGCGCGCGACTGAGCGTCTCCTGTCTCACCGTGCAAATTAGAAAGAGCAGGGTAGATCTTTCTCGACTCGCGTCGCGGCGCGGCGTCAGTTGTGCTAGCCCCCCCTGGGCGCGACTTGACGTACAAAATGTGACATGACGTCCACAGCATGTCTTAGCGATGTCCCCCTTGGCTGTCTTGCAAAATGAGAATGACACGGACTCATCACATTTTTAAATTACCATTACTAAAACCGGCTTTAAAAGACAGACATCAAAGTCCCTTCTGTCAAATATCACCGATGGAATTGTAAATTAACCCTTCGGATGCTTTGACGCTGACATTGCTTAAGGATAGCACATTTTTCGCTTCTGTCATAGAGTCATTTTTCAATTCAGTGCTAAGACAAACCAAGGGTTAAATAATCACCAATCCATACGACATTGACGGGTGAGAAATAACGGCAGTTTCACTGCAGGCTTAGGATCCTTAACGAGCACTCGAATTAATGCATATTCAGTGCTACGAGCTACCTCGTAGCTGCTACGCCGTAGCGCTACGAACCATAGACAAACAATTTAATCAACGAGTGAAGGGGACGGTAGCAACGCGGGAAAGAGACGGACGATCGAATAATTTTCTGGGTTGATTCCGAATTCCATTAACCGTTGTTTAGTGCATGTTGACCCCACATAAGGTTGACATTAGTTGGTATACTTTATGTAGTATTATGTTCATGGTGGTTTACCTTATAGCATCGCCAGAGCTCCTCGGATTCACTGTGTTCATTAACGGAGCTGCTTTTGTTTCTATACGTTGACACAACGAATCCTCAAACCAATAACGGGTCGGCAACGAGCTTGTGATTTCTCTACAGTCGCAAGCGTCAGGTGTTTGATTGCCATGTGACAGGCCGTATACTTGTTTGGCACATAATGTAATAATATAAACTGCCAGTAACGATATTAAATAGTTCCTTTTTGTGACCAATAGCGGCTATTTTGAAGACCGCTTTAGCCTAGTTGGTAGTGACCCTACGAAGCAAGAGGTCCCGGGTTCGAATCCCTGTAAGAGCATTAATTTGTGTGATGAGCACGGATATTTGTTCCTGAGTCATGGATGTTTTCTTTTTATTTATGTATTTATTTATCTACATTGTATACAGGATGTTAACGGGGTCATGATCCGGAATGACAAAAAGCGAATAAGATCATCATACTGAACAACCTTTCCCATGGGACCAACCACGAAATCGCAAAAAAAAAGAGCCAATTAAGAGTTAACTGTGAGTTAACTGCGATTTAATTGAGAGTTAATGTATGGAATACCTGTTTTTTTTTTGAGATTTCGTGGTTGGTCCCATGGGAAAGGTTGTTCTCAGTATGATCATCTTATTCGCTTTTTGTCATTCCGGATCATGACCCCGTTAACATCCTGTATAAGTGTGTTTATCGTCGTCTAGTACCCATAGTACAAGCTTAGCTTAGTTTGAGACTAGGTCTATTCGTGTAAGATTGTCCGAAATTTTATTTATTTATTATAAACTACCTATGATTTTCTTTTCACGCTACAACTGTCGGATTCTTACTGTGGACTCCAAGATAAATGAGCTCTATTAGAGCCTTCGAATAAGACAACCGGATCATGTAATTGTGCTATTACCTCCTACCTTGCCTAAGTTAGATCTAATAAGCAGTCAGGTGAGTCATCGAGGCTGCTATTTCATCTGAGAGCCCCTGGAGAGTGATTTAGCGCATTTTCGTTATAAAATGCCCGCTCATAAATCCAGAGCATTATGTAACACATTATGTAAACGTAGCCCTGCTAAAGCCGTGGGTAAGCGCGCTCCTCGTCTAGTTAGGATATTTTTCTTCTATGTCGGAAACTGTCTAGATCCGATTCACAACACAATGTACTAACTATTTGGAATACTCGATATGATACAGAGAAAGAATATAATGGAAAAATAAACCATCTTCGTCTGTAGCCCCCGACAGGATTCGAACCTGCGACCTTTCTATTAACGCTAGACTGCTCTACCAACTGAGCTATGAGGACAGTGACTCACGCTGTGTATTTTTGCATTACATTTCCGCTAAGACTAGCGCCCTCTGTATCGTGTTATAGACTTGTTTCACAGCCTTGGCACACCTCTAATGGGCGAGCTATACGCTCACTCCATTATATTCTTTCTCTGTATCATATCGATTATAAAATGATCGGGGTAACTTCCTCGTTAAAAATAACACGAAAACAAAATATTGAATTAAAAATAAATTGTTTCGTGATAAGGGTATTTATTTGGAATACTCTTTAGGTTCACGAGAATTCTACTTGGAAATTGGTAAAAATAGTTAAGTATTCTTAGTATCAGGTCGCGGGAGCCCGCTAGATGCGGGTGGCGCAGGACCGGTCACTTTGGCACTCTTTGGGGGAGGCCTATGTCCAGCCGTGGACGTCTTTCGGCTGAAATGATGATGATGATTCTGAGTACCTACACTTTAGTCAGACCTTACGAGTAATTAAGTAACTTTTCGAATAAATTTTAGGACAAATCAACTGTATTTTTAACCAGAGTGCCCCAGAAGGCGAGATATGTTTTTCGAGCGTATGTTACATACACACGCTCGAATAACATATTTCCCTGTGGACATGAAAATTCTATTTCACGGGCTGCAGTCGAAACGGCTTGATGGATTTTGACATATGGGGTGTCGTAGGATTCCTCATAATGGTGGGAGTGACATAAACTATAATATTCGAAAAAAGAAGGTTGGGATTTTTGGAAAAACTGTTGATTTCACTTTGTCCCATTTGAAAAGCATTTAGTCTCTAAGGTACGCATGAACCGTTATGCAATCCACGTCGCTTGCTTTATGGACAGGTGAATAGGGAAATGCTCCCGTAGGACTCAATCAACATCACATCCTATACTTAAATACGGCATAATTTTTTGGGGTAATTCAGTGAATGTACAGTCTGTGTTTATTCTTCAAAAAAAAAGCCTACGCATAATATTCAATCTAAAAAACGGGGAATCCTTAAGGGAAATCTTTAGAAGCAATAAAATTCAGCGACCGGTTAGCCTAGTGGGTAGTGACGCTGCCTACGAAGCTGAAGGTCTTGGGTTCGAATCCCGGTAAGGGCAAATATTTGTGTGATGAGCATGAATATTTGTTTCTGAGTCATGGAAGTTTTCTATGTATTTAAGTATTTATATCCATTATATATATCGTCGTCTAGTACCCATAACACAAGCCTTACTGAGCTTACTATGGGACTAGGTCGATTTGTGTAAGATTGTCCCCTAATATTTATTTATTATTTATTTATTTATTTATAATTTTAACTCTGACGTGTATCTATATACTAGAAATTTGTTTATTTGTTAAGGAACGGCATGATATTTTTAATAAAAAAAGTGTGTCCAAAACTAATCTAAGATCCCAATATAAATATGATGTGTGTACAATTAGGCCTTCTAGTTACATCATTAGAAAGAGTACCTATGCTACTGGAATCAGAATCTTTAATAACTTGCCTGAATTGATTAAGTCACTACTCGAGAGTACCAAGTTCAAAAGGGAACTGAAGGAATGGCTTGCAATTAAATGCTTTTACAATCTTAATGAATATTTCGTATAGATCTACAAACAATTAAGTTTAATTTTAAGTTCAAATATTGTACGTCCGAAATGGGCAAACTGTTGATACCTTTTAATGTATGACATGAGATCTTATGTACACAGTTTTGACAATAAATGATATCTATCTATCTATCTATCTATCACTTCTAAACACCCGCGCCGCTATACGGCCAACTTGTCCAAACGTGGCTCTAGGAATAATACACATAGTGGCTTTGTGAGCTATAGAACTCGCGACTGTCTTTCTTCCAAAATTATTATATTTCATTTCACAAACTTGGAAAAAGAAAACGATATGATAAGAAAACGAATGAATGAACCTGCATAGCAAATTTCACGATAATCGGTTGTGAAACGCGATCTGGAGAGCAAAATTGCCGGACAGCGAGGAACGAATATTGGCCCAAGCTGAACCATAGAACATCGTTCGCTTAATTATTACTAAAGGCAGTAAATTTGTTCAAAAGATCAACGAGAACGGTGACTTTTATTGTGGTAACAGTTGTATATACATTGGACTAACGAAATAAAACCTTTGCTACAACATTGTAATAGCTTACATTCAAATGAAGCTTCACAATAGCCCGCTATCTCAATCAGGCCCGTTATATTTATACCTCGCGGCGCTACTTTGTCGACTTTGTCGAATCAGATAGCCGCCGGCAATCCCAGTAATTGCTAGTTGCTATACATTTGTACCCGATTCGTTACTAGTAGTGTACTGTCCTAGTCATTATGTATGTATGTATGTATGTAAGCACTTTATTGTACACAATAACAGGTTAAAGAATATACATGTCACACAATAGATCAAAGTACAAAGGCGAACTTATCCCTATAAGGGATCTCTCTAAGGTAGAATGAGATAGGCAAACTTGTACCGTGTACAAAACCACAGAGAAAATGACAACAAAACCTAATAGGTATTAATCCTAGACAAATAAATTATGTCACCCAGTCATTTGTGATGAAAACTATCTAATACGTGAATGTGTTTGCGGTAGAGACACCATGTTTCGGAGGCATAAATGTGATTGGGCAGAACTATTGCCATGTACACATGGTTTGGTTTGGAGTTTTATGTCGTGTGACCGGAAAGTGGAGGCAGCAGTGAAGGTTAATGTGCAAGCCTTCGAAGAACGAAGACGTAACCAATTCGACGCTAAGCGCGAGGAGTTAAAAGCTCGACCACTCTGCGGGCATCCACCACTACAATCTTGTCGGAAGTCTGACCTGTAGGGAATGTGATCGCACATCTGCAAAGATAGGCTACGTCAGCCACCTAAGAGCTTACGAACGACGCTCCAGTTAGCCAATTTTCCTGTCGCCCTGGTTGAAATTGGCCAGGATGAAGATGAATGCCCTAGTGTTTCTAATATAGACTACATTCAGTCAGAGAATACGGTCCATGACATGACACAATTCCAAATATGCAACAATTTTTGAGTGTTTGTGCTGAAATTCGGCATATGCGTAAGTTCGATATCAACTCAATATTATGGTACATACCATGGAGTTGATCCGATGATGGAGAAGAAGGGTGATTAAGATCTACACGATGATTTTTAATCCGTGATCAGGAGTCGAAAAATATTGATAAACAGCCAAAACGGATTTCAATGGATGAGGTCTCATGCAATTAAATCACTGTTTAGAAAATTAAAATTAATGATAATATTAACACTAATATCCACTGAATGTCTGACTGGTCAATGGTCATTCTGGCACTCTTTGGGGGAGGCCTATGTCCAGCAGTGGACGTCTTTCGGCTGATATGATGATGATGACTAAATTACGTATCTCGGTGCAAAGTATGAGACTGGTCATTCTGGCACTCTTTGGGGGAGGCCTATGTCCAGCAGTGGACTTCTTTCGGCTGATATGATGATGATGACTAAATTATGTATCCCGGGGCAAAATATCAGACTGGTCATTCTGGCACTCTTTGGGGGAGGCCTATGTCCAGCAGTGGACGTCTTTCGGCTGATATGATGATGATGACTAAATTACGTATCTCGGTGCAAAGTATCAGACTGGTCATTCTGGCACTCTTTGGGGGAGGCCTATGTCCAGCAGTGGACGTCTTTCGGCTGATATGATGATGATGACTAAATTACGTATCTCGGTGCAAAGTATGAGACTGGTCATTCTGGCACTCTTTGGGGGAGGTCTATGTCCAGCAGTGGACGTCTTTCGGCTGATATGATGAAAATGACTTAATTATGTATCTCGGTGCAAAATATCAGACTGGTCATTGTGGCACTCTTTGGGGGAGGCCTATGTCCAGCAGTGGACGTCTTTCGGCTGATATGATGATGATGACTAAATTACGTATCTCGGTGCAAAGTATGAGACTGGTCATTCTGGCACTCTTTGGGGGAGGTCTATGTCCAGCAGTGGACGTCTTTCGGCTGATATGATGAAAATGACTTAATTATGTATCTCGGTGCAAAATATCAGACTGGTCATTGTGGCACTCTTTGGGGGAGGCCTATGTCCAGCAGTGGTCGTCTTTCGGCTGATATGATGATATAGCCCTCCGCATCGCTAGGCTTAAGTGGCAGTGGGCACATTGCACGTAGAACCGATGGCCGTTGTGGCGGAAAGGTTCTCGAGTGGCGACCACGTACCGGAAGGCGCAGCGTGGGTAGGCCCCCCACAAGGTGGACTGATGACCTGATAAAGGTCGCGGGAGTTCGCTGGATGCGGGTGGCGCAGGACCGGTCATTGTGGCACTCTTTGGGGGAGGCCTATGTCCAGCAGTGGACGTCTTTCGGCTGATATGATGATATGATGATGATGACTAAATTATGTATCTCGGTGCAAAATATCAGACTGGTCATTCTGGCACTCTTTGGGGGAGGCCTATGTCCAGCAGGGGACGTCTTTCGGCTGATATGATGATGACTAAATTATGTATCCCGGGGCAAAATATCAGACTGGTCATTGTGGCACTCTTTGGGGGAGGCATATGTCCAGCAGTGGACGTCTTTCGGCTGATATGATGATGTGATGATGATGACTTAATTATGTATCTCGGTGCAAAATATCAGACTGGTCATTCTGGCACTCTTTGGGGGAGGCCTATGTCCAGCAGGGGACGTCTTTCGGCTGATATGATGATGACTAAATTATGTATCCCGGGGCAAAATATCAGACTGGTCATTGTGGCACTCTTTGGGGGAGGCCTATGTCCAGCAGGGGACGTCTTTCGGCTGATATGATGATGACTAAATTATGTATCCCGGGGCAAAATATCAGACTGGTCATTCTGGCACTCTTTGGGGGAGGCCTATGTCCAGCAGTGGACGTCTTTCGGCTGATATGATGATAAAGCCCTCCGCATCATTAAACTTAATTGGCAGTGGGCACATTGCACGTCGAACCGATGGCCGTTGTGGCGGAAAGGTTCTCAAGTGGCGACCACGTACCGGAAGGCGCAGCGTGGGTAGGCCCCCACAAGGTGGACTGATGACCTGGTAAAGGTCGCGGGAGTTCGCTGGATGCGGGTGGCGCAGGACCGGTTATTGTGGCACTCTTTGGGGGAGGCCTATGTCCATCACTTTATTCGGTATCCGATACTCGGACCGAAATCATTGATCCGTTTTATCGGTCACCGTAATTGTACGGCTCATTTTTCGGTCAGGTACCTTTACTTGAAACGGTCAACCTACGGGTACCGTTACTGTTGGAAACCTTTTCAATTGGTACCTTTATTTTAGGGTACCGGTCTTTTGCGGTTTTTTCACCATAGCGGTACCGTTTAAAAAGGTACCCATTAAATTTGATTTATTCGGGTACCGATACTGTTGGATACCTTTTCAATTGATACATTTATTTTAGGTTACCGGTCTTTTGCGGTTTTTCAGTCCCTGTTACACACACGTGGCTAGCACTAATAAAAGAGAGCGCATGAACCAACGATTTATTACGTCAAAACCGCATTCCAGGTTAGGCCCTTCTTGATAATCTGAGCGTTTATAATAGTTCCCAAATAAAGGCCCTTAGTTACCACAAAAAGCAATAAATCCGGAGGTCGAGCCATAATACGGTATTTTATTATTACTAATATTTTTAATTGCCATTCTACCTAAATCTGTAAAAAGTTTAGAGAAGAGATTAGGTTAGTAATAAAAGCAAATTAGGTTAAGTTACAATAGTTGTAGTAAATGAGCGCGTCTCGCCATCAAACTTAATAGTTTGGCGAGTGTATATTTGTAATTTATCATGTAACTTGTATTTGGAAATAAATAAAAAAAAAATAAAAAAACTTATGTAGTTTTTCTTCTGCCAGCAAGATGACCCTCAGTTCCACAGTTTTTTTTTGTAAGTATCTAACTTTTTTCGGAATTTAACTTTTAAACATTTTCCAGGGGAACCTACACAGGGTTTAAAGAAACATCAATGTAAATGAGTCGTTCGTTGTTTGGTCGTTAACAGGGCCGCCCACAGCCGCCCACCCGCTCAGATCAGGGTTGGCAATCGTCCCAATACAGCATTTTTAGGGTTCCGTACCCAAAGGGTAAAAACGGGACTATTACTAAGGCTCCGCTGTCTGTCTGTCTGTCACCAGGCTGTATCTCATGAACCGTGATAGTTAGACAGTTGAAATTTTCACAGAATGATGTATTTCTGTTGCCGCTATAACAACAAATACTAAAAAACCGGCCAAGTGCGAGTCGGAGTGGGGCTCCCATACAAGACATGTTTTTTTTTTGCCGTTTTTATAGATATAATGGTACGGAACCCTTCGTGCGCGAGTCCGACTCGCACTTGGCCGGTTTTTTAGGGAATATCGACCGTAAAGAAGCCAGCATACCTACATTTTTTGACATTTTTACGATACGAATCAATTGTATTAGTAATGTGTACGCTTTCCCTCCCATTCACGCGCAACCACATATGTAGAAGCGGCACGCACATGTGTAAGAGAGTGAAACAGACATTTTTACTCTGAATTCTTACAACTTTGGTTACATGTGATCTAATTAGGTGCGTTTATCCATCTTATATTCACTTTCAATTCAATTTAACGAAACGAGACGAGAACCCTAATCCAATTCCTTGAAAATCAGTACATTTTTTCCTTCATCCATTTTGCTGTCCATTCCTAAAATACTCAAACGAAGACGCGGACGAAACATTGAATTACGGAATATCCTCGCAAATCTCGTAATCTACCTTCGTCAAATGTAAAGTAAATTACACCCCGGAGGACCGTCCCGAGTTTTTTAATTACCCTGCCGTAAAAATAGCATACGAGATTTTACGAAATTACTTTTGTCAAAGGAGTTTTGTAAAGTTAAGGTCCGGCAGCATTACGGTTCACAGAATATAATATATATACATATACAAGGTAAGATTACAAGGCGAATAATATTTAGTCGATATGCTTTAGGAAATATTTGTAAGAGCGTAACTAATAATCTACCGAATTAGGCGCTGAATATTTCTTTAAAATTTTGATTCTGATGTCTGATGTTTAAGCTGCCCGCGGAGCCCTGTCAATACTTATAATGCAACAAGGTAAATGCAAATGAAGAATGATGTGTGTGAATGACATTTACTTTTTTCAAATTGAGGGTTGCCGACATTTATTTATTTTTATTTAAAGAGTACCAACAGCTGCAAAAACGTGAGTTAATCATAATTGGTGACACAAAACCAATTAGAGATTCAACATACAGATTATCTTTATATATAGAAAACTCCCGTGAGAATCCGGCATATTAAAATAAAATACAATATCATTCCAAATTGTGTTACTACGACTCTCTAACCGTAACCACATATACGAACTTTCACATTTATAATATCAGTGTGATAATGGAATCGGTTTTCACTAAATATATTTTGATTATCATCTTCATTATCCTAATCATGTATAGTACCAAATCATCATCATGTATGTTTTACTATCAACAAACGTTTTACCTATCTAATAATTTGACAGCTGCCTTTCCAAAGGTCAGCAACTTTAAAGACTCGAGAAGCCATTATTGCTCAAATTATGTCAGAGGTGGGATGGGTTGAGCCGCCACGTGGTGTTTATGAGCGGCCCAACCCTGGACCAAGGCGTTTATCCGGGTAACGACGGCCATATTGCTTAAAAAGATGTAACCGACACTATTTCTTAGGTAACATAAGGTTTTTTACACAAAAGCCACTATTATGTGACGCGGATTTGCTTGGGAACGATTTATCGTGAGGATATTTGGAATAAAAATGGCGAGGCAGGCAGCGTAACCCGCGTATGAAAATATTTTATAGTAAAAAATACTTTTGCATTGAAATATTCCGAAAACTGACGTCGCAATAGAATTCGTGAAATGTCAAATTCATTACACTGCGTAACAGTGAATTGTATTTAACAACGGAATAGCAGTAAATATATATTTGAGGGTACGTATTGGACTAAATATCTAATGTTTAAAATATCAATATATATTTGAACCCATTGAAAATTTAACTGAGTGTACTACCTGAGGCAGAATGAGTAAATGCTTATTGGCTAACAGCTAAAAATACTTAAATGGAGTTTTAGCTCTTAGTGATGCAAATACTGTAACAGCACAGTGAACAAGAGTTCACTGTGCTGTTACAGTATTTGCATCACTAAGTACCTATAGTCTGTAACTTATGTTATGAGCAAATAAAGAACTGAAACTGCAAAATTCTGGTTTCAAATTACGCACACGAAATAGATTGCGCACTTTAGGCGATAACTTAAGTGTAATAAGAGCTTTATTAGCAGGTAATATTGTAAGACCGGATTCCAACAAAGTTGTCTGACTGACACCATCTCGAAAAGGCTTGGTTGCCATGCCATACATAAAGCAGCTCACTTGGCCGTTGAATCCGTCGTATAGAAAGACATCGTGATGGGTCACGATCCTCAGTCATGAGGGAACGATGACTTTAGAAAGGTATTTTAGAAATAAGAACTAGGTATTATTTGTTTCTGCTTTAATTTGGAGGAGTTAGGAAGGATGATTCAGGGACCGAGGAGTGGGGTGTGAATTCTTCAGGATTGGCAGGATCTGGAAAACAGAATTGATAGTTAAATAACACTATTCACATGTATGTTCTACAAGAACAGCTGACGTGATAATAAAAATTATAGTAATACATCGCTGTTGTGAAGGAACGCCAGATTCAGACCAAAAATAACTTTTTGGAAGTATTTCTTTTTAGGTAGACCCTCAAATCCATATTTTTTTACTAACTATAAATTACTACCCCATACTGTTTCTTTGCAACAAGTAAATGAGCGTGCTACTACGTACATACTATTTACTATGTGCAGCACTTTATAGGAAAATAGAGAATAACCAATTCCGAAAACGCAATTTCATTTGTTTTACCACATACCTACACAAGCATGCATTCCCCGAATGGGCCCGGCGGTTAGCGAACCGTCGCTGGCAGGGTTAAAGGTAATCCCCGAAATTTGGGCGGAGGCATTAACCCGCCCGCCTCGTACCTGCGTCTTTATTGTTTATGCCCACTGAACTTTGTCTACTGGCTAATGCGTGCGTTTTGCACGCGTGAGTTCGTGCCCATGTCGAGGAATGGGTTAAATGGTTAAATTAAAGACAAGGCTATATAGATGAAAGGAAAACATAGTTGCATTAGCCTCATCGTTAAGTTTTCTTTTTACCACGTCGGTGGCAACCACGCGTACGGCCCGCCTGATGGTAAGCGTTCACCGAAGCCTATGGACGCTAGCAACTTCAGCAGGGGTGTCACATGTGCATTGCGGACCCTTAAAGAATATTTTCACTCCTTTCTTGAATAACTCTCTGTAGTCTCTCGGGAAAACCTCGGCAGGGAGCTCATTCCACATCCGGAGCCGTACGCCATTTAGGTTCCAGGGTGTGACGATGAATGTCCTGCCGACGGCGAGCGGTGCGGTGGTAAAAGGCAGCCGTAGGCATCATGTCGAACAGTTACTTGGAGCACAACCCATTATACAAGCTTGTTTGTTGAAAACATGTACAGCCCGTGAATACTTAAAATAATCTTCGGATCTATCGCTTGCTCTTAAACGTTGTTATTCCAAAATTTGCGGGTTCACCCGAAGCCGAAAGCTGTTCTGAGAACTGACGGAGTTTAGTTGTGTTGTCTTCGTCATTAATAGTTTGATTTAATACCACTAGTAGCAAACAGAAGCTCAGAAATCAGAACTACTCAGAAGTAAGCTAACAATGTAACTTTGTTTAGGTGTTCAAATAATTTGAAAACTCAGCTTTACTATCATTTTCTTACTTCAACATGAGAAGAAATTTTCACATACTGCCTACAAGCTTCTGCCCGCGACTCCGTCCGCGTGGAACTCGTTTATATCGCAGCTCCATACAAACTTTCACTCCCCACTTTATCCCCTTAGAGGATGATTTCCGGGATAAAAAGTATCATATGTCCTTCCCCAGGACTCAAACTATCTCTATACCAAATTTCATCCAAATCGGTTGAGCGGTTTAAGCGTGAAAAGGTAACAGACAACCAGACAGACAGACAGACAGACACACTTTCGCATTTTCGCATTTATAATATTATAAGTAAAAGTAATATAAGTAAATAAGTAAAGTATATAAGTATAAGTATATAAGTATGGATTAACTTTAGGTATCCAAGTAACTTCTTTAAGCAAAAACATGCCCGTATAAAACCTTAATTTAGTCCGTTCCATGAAAATTGCTTAGATATTATCTGTCGTCTTCGTCATATTTTCCTTTATTGCAGTTGTACTAATATGAATTCCAAATCAAATAATATTCATATTTTCGGTCATAAAAACCGGCGTGGCGGTAATTATGTAATTTCCATCTTAAATGTAAATGCGGTCATGAAGACGACTGTATGACCTAATGAATGGATATACATGGTGGAAAGTTGAGATGGGGCAGTAAGGGAAGCTACTAGATCCCTTGCTGCTACGCGAAAATGCTCTTAGGAGACCTTTACTAACTTTTTATGTGATGACAATCGACATTCACAGATTTTTGATAAGGGAATCTAGTAGCTGCCCTTACTGCTCCATCTCAACTTTCCACCATGTATAAAAAGTATGTACATTGTGTGGAAATAAATATTTTGATACTTTTAAAAAGTATTTCGAATAAAAAACGACTACATTGCGAAACCTTCATGACATCAGATAAATCCGCTTTTAATCAAAGATGAGTGCCACAACCATTTCCCAACAAAACCCGAAAAGACTGGCAATTCTAGGTACAAATATCTCAAAAACTACCATTGTCTATGACCCAGGCGAGCGCAGATAACTAACCAAGTAGGTTCTTTATAGTGTTGATGCTCCGCGGCCCCGAAATTCGCCCCAAGAGAAATTCTCGGCGTGCGCCTGATAAAACACCCAACATGGGGCTGCAGTAACATCACGGCAAAGTGCCTCCGTCGCGGGGTTCGTTTCAATTATTTCTACCCTCGTGCGGAAAATGTGTTTGGTTTATGATTGTTATGTTAATGATAAGGTTTCTGTGTTGCAATGTAAGCGGGATTATGCGAGTGCACGGGTATAATTGTATAATCTGGGATGAATACGGGTTGTCAATAACATTGATAAGAGGGGAGGGTCAGGACTGACAAGATTACCACGTTTTAGCGTTGTCAAAGAAATTGTTTCATCTATTATAAGAAAGACACTACGTCCTAGTTTACGAGTTTAGCAAAAATCTTAGACAGAAGCCAAATAGATAGAACTAATATAACTCAATTCCAATGCAAATAAACCACATTATCTTCTTCTCAAATCACCTTTAAAATTGTATTGCTAGTAAAGCAAGTTGGCAGTATAAATACATTTTGTACGAGAATTTACATCTAAATAACATTATAATAGCGTGACGTAAAGTCATCCTGAAAAAAACGCGTAGAATAATCAATGTTGAGCGAAGCCCGCCTCAAACGAAGAGATTACCATCACCTTTCTTGTAACATTTTCGCGCAAAATGAAACAAAAATATACTTAAAATGTCTGGCTTTTAATCAGCGGCAGTCTTTGCGTAGCGTAGACGACCAAGAGTTTTTTTACAAGGCAAATGATACAGATTAACTTGATTTATACTAAGAAAGGAAGATAGAAGAAACGATTGATGACCGCTTTAGCCTAGTTGGTAGTGACGCTGCCTACGAAGCAAGAGGTCCCGGGTTTGAATCCCGGTAAGGGCATTTATTTGTGTGATAAGCACGAATATTTGTTCCTGAGTCATGGATGTTTATACAGGATGTTAACGGGGTCATGATCCGGAATGACAAAAAGCGAATAAGATGATCATACTGAACAACCTTTCCCATGGGACCAACCACGAAATCGCAAAAAAAAACCAGGTATTCCATACATTAACTCTCAATTAAATCGCAGTTAACTCACAGTTAACTCTTAATTGGCTCTTTTTTTTTGCGATTTCGTGGTTGGTCCCATGGGAAAGGTTGTTCAGTATGATCATCTTATTCGCTTTTTGTCATTCCGGATCATGACCCCGTTAACATCCTGTATAAGTATGTGTATCGTCGTATAGTACCCATAGTACAAGCTCTGCTTAGTGTGGGACTAGGTTGATTTGTGTAAGATTGTCCCCTAATATATTTTTATTTATTTATTCCAGACATAAAAGAGAGAAATATACAAAAAATATATATAAGTTATAAAAACATCGATACAACCCGAAAAGCATGTAAAATGAAGTCATCATCCTCCTGGCCTTATCCGCTGGCCCGGTTCCGCTTTAAATGGAGAATATTGTAATCAAAAAGAAAATGGCTCATGTTAAGTTGATGGTTCATAAACAGCATACTGGGACACGTATTCAAACTCAAACTGCTATACTGCTTAAACTTTTCTAAAAGCTTCTAACGTTTTCCGATTGAGCTAACATGTACGGACATCAAGTAATTGCAATTTACAAAACAGTTCAGTTTCGCAGCGTAAGCGTATGCCTCTGAGAAATTTAATGATGAACATTATACTTTCCACCTTCGCCCAGCGGGGCTAGTACAACTGACGCCGCACCGCGACGCGAGTCGAGAAAGATCTACCCTCCTCTTTCTAATTTGCACGGTGCGAATGAGACAGGAGACGCTCAGTCGCGCGCGAAGCGACTGAGTAGCAAGTTGTGCTAGACGTACAGAGCGAGTCCCGTGGGTGTGTTATGTTCATTTCGCTGATTCCTCAAAGCAGTTTCATTCAGTAACTTTGACATGACCACTGCGGAGGAATTCAGTGTAAAAGCATCCGAAACATACATCCAGGGATATGAATTTGCAACACGCTTCGGAAACTAGCAATCGCGAGAATATCAGTTTTGCGGAATATTCTCAGTGATATTTGATAGCTGTAGCTGCTATATGATAATGTTTCGGCTTCATAGGAAGCTAGAGTTTATCGGAAAAACGACGATTATTCATATTTAATATTGTAAAATGAATAATTCTGCACAAATTTCTATCAACATCTCTTGATAATTAATACGCCGTGTTATTACACAGCCAATCATTTCCATAAATAAAATACGCACGAATTTTCAAATATTTTACATGCCGCTGATTGAATATAAAAAAAACTATGTTTATTTCTCTAAACGTAGTTAGAATTCTAAAAACTATACAAAGAGATGGTTTCTAATGGCGGAACTAGATGATATTGAAACGAAGGATCTGTTATAATGGATAATGAACACGAACATCGCCTGGAAAATAGCTTAAAAGAATCAAAATTTCCAATCTAAATGAGGAATGAAGATTGAATAACAGAGCCTGTGTTATTTTCACGGTTCGTATTACAGTGATCTTTATTTCTTTTGAATTCCATCCGTTTTTCAATGCGTCACGCTCACACACACTTGACTATGCTAACAAGCAAGCGCCTTGAACCGTGACGACTTATATTAATTTCGATAAAGAGCGCCTTCCACAATTGTCTACCGCACTAAGTAAAGTTTCAAGATTGATTTTCATTTAGAGTGGTATTCAAACATTTCTACTCGCAATTGCAGCATTTGCTTGTCACTTCTCAATTCAATATCTAAAGTAGTCAATATTGACCGCTATCAATTTATGCGAGCTCAAGTCTTGAAATTGAAATGTTGGATAAAACCGTGCTCGGACAGAGATGGAACGGGCCGTCGGACTCCGTGGCTCATTCGGCCTGTTCACGTCGACTCCAGGAACTCAAGCTCCGCTTTCGGAGATAGATGCCGAAACCAAGTGCTATCGATTCTCATTCCGTTTCACAACTTTTGTACGGTTGAACTATTATCGTACCGGACCTTGAACCTTGTGTTGTTTGGAATTACTCAATCTCAATGTTTAGACTTTGTCTTTGTTAGATTTGTCCGAATGCTGTTTTGTCTGAGTAGGTGCGTTCTCATTTCAAAACATTGACTTAGGAAATTAATTAGATATAACATATGTTTTGTAACAATCCTGAAAAGTATATCAAACGGAGAAATCGTCTAAAACACGATAATTGGCAAATGATACATCCGGATGAAAATAATTTGAAGTCTGATACACCTCCGAATTCGACATCCATTACACGCAAACCCAACAGTAATTATAAGACCCAGTAAGCACGGAAGCGGCCCCGAGAACTAATCCAACCGTTGCATAGATTGCCAACCCGCTCCCGAGTTCATTTGGGGGCGATCCGACGAAGATTCATACCATACGAGCCAAGATAACGCAGACAATCGAAGCATATTAAGGGTTTAATTCGATGATTGCGGAATCATCATCGTTAACGATATCTTGTTATGACAACTTGGTGTTCTTACCGGTAGAAAACAATTTACAAACGATTTGCGATTCTTTCACAATTTACACAACACTCATTTCTTATACATGATAACCAAAAAAACACGAAAGGAAAGGGCAAATACAAAGGCTTTAGCATTTAAGTTCAACTCATTGTTTCAGTTCCACTCAAAATTCCAACACTTATCGAACCACAAATTTCTACAGGTGCCGTAGCCGTAGTCACAAAATTTTGACTAGTTAGTTTGATCCTTACGTCGGGATGTCCAACCTTGCAGACTTGATCATGACCAGATGATTCATGACTGCATGACTGTGACTGGCTATTTATACTTATATATACATCTAGACGAAAGGAGACTAGAAACATACATATAAGGACAGTGCTCGACAAACTTCCATCAGTTGGTTGATCAGAAGACAAGACAATTACTCTGAATAGACCGTTCAACCCTACTCAGGGGTCTAATGGCAATTAAAATTATAATAGCTGGACCGCATTTCCTCAACAAGTAATCAAAAGAGTGCACTATCCATTAACCGATACCGGCAGTCGGGAATCTAATAAAGGACTCAAAGGCGACCTAACAGCGCCATTAGCACTTTCTTTAGAGCGAGCTCGCCCTTTATACCGACGATACCGAGCAAAATATACCTCATTACCAGGAGACGTAGCTTTAATGTTGAAGATTGGCAATTAAAGTAATAGGGGCGAGACACTAAATAAAATAATCAATAATGTCATATTTTCTCGAAAAAGGATTAAAAATGTAGTCAAATGGAGAAAAAATCAACGCAAAAGGTATTAGTGGTACGAAGTTATAAGTGTCCAAAGTTATAAGAAGGGGTATGTTCTGTCCCTTTTTCACAAAACGCAACTTCATATGAAACGATGACGCTGGAAGATTGTGACGTCACTAAAGACGGCAACGTGCCGCGCCGCGCTCCATCGTGGCCGGCGCGGCGCCGCCGTCGACGCGGCCCCCCGGCAGCATCCCGTAACGCGACGTCACACACTGTTTGCGTTTTCTCTCTCTAACAAGCAATATTAAAACGGTTGTAGCTTCGTAATTCTCTGAGATATCTGAATGGAATTTTCGTCACTAGGCATATTGTTTTGCCTTCTTTCTTTTGGAGTAATAATAATTTAAATAAATCGAGTCTACACCCCTATTAAGATCGGCCCTTGGAACCTGTTCTAGAAATATCTAATGATTTTTATCAACTTTGCTAGTTCTAGGTTTTAAGGCGCCGTAGGTTCAGCGAAGTTAAGTGAAGAGAGTTTTTGAAACAATATAATGCGTCTGTTTATAATAATATGGTTTCAAAAAAATAGGAATAGTAATCTTGACGCTTTTCTGCAGGGAACTCAGTGCTTCGAAACATGATTAAGCAAATTTCGCTCGATAGAAGAAAATAAACGAACATAGGTCTAAAACACACAAAAATACACTTAAAATATTCGTCACAAATTATGCACAAAAGCTATAAATATTAAAATTGCTTCTAAAAATCGGCAATATCATGTTTGAGGGAAATCAGTGTTTATATTTGTATTTAATTAAACGGCCAAAAAATTAAAATTAAAAAACATGATATCCGCGCTTCCGAGCACGCACTTCCATCTCGCTCACGCTTATGCTCAGTGAGAGGGTGAGAAGACCATGAACCTACGGCGCCTTAAGTTTAGTTTGGGGCAGCAAAAATCTCCGAGGTTATAAGTTACAAGCTCATATCTAAATGTATCTATTAATTATTCGTCTTATTATCTGCGGGCTTGATCCTAAACATATGTAAGAGTTTAAAAGGAGATTTGTAGAAACTCGAGATATTTTGCGAGTTCGCACTGAAGTTATCCGTTTACTGCTTCCAGATAACTTGTCAACTGTGAATTCGGGAATATTGTTCCAGGCCTCCCTGAAGACTGGGTAATGAAGTTACAGCACAAAGTAAATAGCGGCGGCGCGCGCCGGAGCAGAGAGTCCGCTCAGTACAAAGCGTCATTTTCGCCGCACGCACACAGACGTTACATTTACAGGCATACTTAGACGGGACTTGGACAGAGCTTAGTCGGGCTGTGCGCGCGTTGATCAATTGACGTCCCCGCCGGCGCCGCTACCTACGTAGGCACTTTGTATCACGTACGGCAAAATGAATAAACGATCTTATTACAGTTGCAGTGTATTTGGTTGTTTAAATACAACAAAAAACTGTGCCTACAGTTTTTTCAAATTTCCAAACGTTATTGAAAGGTAAGTTAAACTGTTTTCTCATGTTGGTAGGTAGGCCTAGTTAGGTAGGTAATTTTTGGAACTAGCCGCTTTGATAACGAAGATAAACCATTACACATTCATCTTATCGTTCGCTGGTAAAACGCCAGTATTTAGGTAGGTACTATGGTTTAGTTAAGTAGGTACCTAATTAGGTATAGGTATTCTTTGTTGGCGCTCTCGACCGCCGCCGGCCACATGTCACAACTCGCAGCGGGTCATGCATCAATTTATTTACCAAGATACCTACGCATGATAAGATGTATGTATAAACGAATCGATGTATGTGTCTGTAAACTTATATTACCTACTCCTTTTTAAAATTCGGAATCAATACAGAAGCAACCCTAGTGAGTCGGGCCAGTTTAGGTATGTATTTTCAAGGACGGCGGGAACGGCCCTTCTGTTAATTCTTTATTTTGTGGTTACAGTGAGTATTCGATGTTTGACTTGCCAAAGGTCGAAGTTCCAAAAGCCAAGGTCAGGTACCCGTAGCGATTATATGTGTCTGTGTGTTTACGGACATACACGGAATCCGTAGAGTGTATGGTTATTTTATTTTTTATTTTGCCCAAAGGGTTCGATACTGCGGGCTTAGCGACAGGGAATGCAATAGCGCAGAATTCTGACCACTTGTAATAATCCAAACTTTATTAACTGGGAGGGCTTTGTATGTAGGCCCTTTTATAATGGGTTTTATAATTGGAGGTCGTTGTTGTTCTACGTCTGTAGGATTAACCCTAGTGACCGTGACCTCCGGGTGGTGCTAAAAGAACAACAAACTCGGCAGCTGCACTGTTCCTTCTGAATCTCGCAGCGCACACTGGAACCCTATCAGCGAAATCGATACGAATATATAACCAGTGTGTAACCGCCATACGATAAATAAATAAATATAATGACTTCTAAACAAATCTCGACTTGTCAAAAAGCTACTAAGTTGTAGTCCGCCCTCCAGTTGGTGATCGAGTCTGGATTAGGTATTTCAAGTGGTCAGAATAGTTCCGTTAATAACTACCTACTAGAGACTATTTTTATGTAAGCTAATGTTTCTTCTTTCTGCAGGATATAATGCTCAGAAAAAGATCCACACGAGGGATGACAAGAGACGCCTACAGTTTACGACAGTGCAGGGCAGGCAAAAAAGGCAGGCGACGTGGGTTACGCAGCCACGCAGTGCCTTTTGTATTGTGCCTACGAATACCGCGCACAAAAAGCTGGAACATACAAAAACCCGTAGTATGTCGTCTGAAATATTATATCATCTGTGTATCAACCTGACGGACGGATACTTTTTGCCGAGGAAACTGGGCCAATTTATTACAAGCCAAGCCACCGGACAGACCGCTATTCTTTAAGTTTATATTTGTTTGCTTTCTGCTCCGTAAAAGCATTTATTTTTGAAACTTTTGCTTCTTTACTGACTCGGTTGGATGAGCAAGACGGAGCGTCGAGTTATTTAATTTATCTAAGTTTCTTTTGCAACACCTCAGTATTTAATTTAACCAAGCGAAGCACTTATATAAAGTCCATCAAATGCATTTCAGTGCACAGAAGTTTGAACAATACCTACTTATTTAACTAGTTATCTTTATAAAAACGCTTGAGAAAGCGGGTATTTGGAAAATGTTGCCAAAATATCTGTAGGTTTACTGTTTTTCACATTTACACAAACGTAGACTTTGGGTCGCGGCTGAACCTTGTTTGTTAAAGATAATTTAATCGAATTTTGCAGTACAAAAACAGTCATTATCAAAGCATAATTCAGAAGATATATCCTTTTGAGCAGATAACACATACATCATAGAGACAGATATTATCCAGATTCTGCGAATCTGCCGGCATTTCCCGATATCTCTGGGAAGATCTGTGCGCTTGAATACAACGGTTGAGATGGCTATTGAAACGGAAAATTCACTTTCGTACATTCGTATCACAGTATCAATGTTTTATAGACGAATATTTATACACGAGCAACTTTGTTTGCTGAAAGTTGTTGGTAATACAAATATTTTTGCGTAATTGCATTCGGATACTTTCAGCTTTCATATAAAAACGGATAAGGGAAAGTTTGGTAGGACTTGCTTTAAATGGAATCAGATTATTATTCTATTCATAATATATTGCATAAAAAAAGTCGTTCAGACACATTAACTACCTCAAGTAGTCAAGAAAATTACTTTTCACTTCTCATGCTAAAAAAAATCGTCATATTAGGCTTAGCAAGCGGGGCTAAAGTAGCAAATGCATACATATTTATGATTTAGAAAACATTTTAATGTGACCAATCAAAACAGTTCACCGTATTACACCTACCAATCACAACACATTAAAAAAACATTTGTATTTGCTATCAACTAACCGGATTACACCTAGATTTAAAATCGACCAATCAGGAAACAGAATTCATTTCCATCATTAGGTGTTTATATTCCCTAATTCACAATTATTCCAAATAAAAAGTGTGGTCTAAAAGTCATATTACCCCTCAAACTATTTCCCCTCACTTCGTTCTGGAAAATAACCATCTCGTGGTAGTATGGCTTATTTTAGACCCTCGTCATACAATCTACTATTATTATTTATTATACGAGTACGTCGGCAAACGAATACCACACTTATAGTGGAGGTGGGCGAGACACTTAGAGGACAAAACGGGTTAGACACAGCATGGTGGCCAAGGTCATCAAAACAGTCAGCGGGCAGACCACCAGCCCGATGGACCCATGATATCTGCAGAACAGGGAGCAAACTGTGGATGAGATTAGCACAGGACCGAGGAGTGGCGTAGAAAAAGAGGCCTATAGTATACCCTATACACAACAATGGGTGGATACGGTCTGAATAGATAGATAGAACAACAGGGAACCAAAGTACACACACACATACTGAAACCTAGAAGCTCTACAAAATATAGACCAATACAATTACGTTGCGTCGAACCTCGCCGAGCAGAGCTAAATATGTAAATATCGGATATTTCCATGCTATAGATAACTTATAACTCAATTCCCAGGAATCCCAGGCGAGCTACTGACATCGCAAACATCAAAGCCGCGGGGAAACTCGATTTCACACCTTTCAGCTACTATCTACTTGCTTTCTGACAATATTTGCGTTCGGTTCTAGGCAGGCTATATAACCCCACATGGGTAAAACAACAGTCAAAAGAATGTATGACGAGCATGAAACTAGTAAGGCCCTACTGGACTAAGCTCTTTTGAAAACAAAAACTAAAGAGAAGGCAAGCGACATCAGATCTCGTTTGGAAATACATTAAAGAGTAAAAAGCAGGTAGCTACGCTTTGTTTGGAAATTCAATAAAAAACGTTTTAATTATTTTGCTGCCGAGTATATAAAGATTGTGTTTTCTCCTCAAATACTACTGGGCGTAATTACTATTGGGCGTATAAGCTGTCGAATAAATATAGTTTTTTGATATCAATTGCTTTAAATAGAAAACATTTTCCAATAAAGCAATTGATGCCTAGCTGTCACGCTACAAGTAATCTTGAATTTAACGAGAGACTCGTGCATGTGTTTACGCCCTAGACGGAAATATTTTTTACTACCAAGTGGCACAATACTGCTTTTCACACCTTGCTCTTTTCTGAATAGCAGGACCGGCGAAGAAAAGTACAACTTTCATCTCTCATTTGAGGGGAACAATGACTCTTCTGAATAGCGGGTGCGAAAGACGAATTAATAACCACATTTTTTCAAAAGGTAAACCGAAAACACTTGTTATATCCCTATATGTGGCTATTACCGATTCAGGTGAGGTTTGTAGTGCAAAGTTTATAGACGTTGTGCCCCTGAACGGGTTAAAAACTTGCTTACTTATTACCGACGCTTATTATCTACAAGACAATATGATGAAAAGAGGGATACATCTTTTTGTACCCGACTCAACAGTTGAAATTCGATCTTGCTCGGTCCGCTTTCTCTAGTTCATCATCAGAGAATGTCGTGTTACTCGGCATTAAGGTTCCATTTCGTGTAGCAAACATCAACTATACTCGATCCCCACATCGAGTTCGTTGAAGACGAGTGACCGCTGTAAATCTTGCAGATCAAATATTGGTGGGTAAAACGTTTATTCGGCTTTCGGGCCGACACGTCATGAAACCTTTTTTAGTGTAGCGGAGAATAACTTTGGGTACGGGAACTAACCTGAAGGAACGTTTATGGAGAATTCGGGATTTGTGACGTATGATGAATCTTTATTGAAATAAACGTTGTAATATGGAAAACAAAGGGTTTCAATGTTTACTGGTGAGATATACTGATCTCATTATCATACTTATATCGAATATTAAATCTTCTTCATGAATCATGACTTATAAATACGATTTTATTTAGAGTGCTTGACCGCCTAGTACGATTGAGCCATGTTTCACGGTTGTGGGTTGTCTCTGACTACCATACCTATGACTCAAACAAATGAATACCATTGTCTACTATTTTAAGAGTGTGACATGATAACAATAGTACATTACGTACCTAGGGCGGTGAATTCGTGAATGGCCCAGATCGCAGGTGTTTGTGGCCCGAACCGTAGGTGAGGGCCATAAATATGCGATCTGGGGCTTTACGAATTACCGCCCGTGGTGAGTACCCAATTTTACGTCTATACCTGGCCACAATGCGAGTTTTACCGTACGCGCAGCGTGCGGTATAACTCGCATTATGGCCAGGTGTGACGTAAAATAAGTGAAATCAATTTGAATTTTGACGTATGATTAATTAAAATAGACGCTTTTGATCTATGGAGGACTACAAAGGAACACACATACATACATACATTACCCTACTTTGTTCCTTAGACTGGTTATTTATTTGTGTCCGAGTCCACTAATAAAAACTGTTTCAAAAACTGCAACCCAAGCCCTTTCATATGATACCTCACTTGACCTAATAGTTGTTTTTTTTTTGCTTCCCTCTCTTATTCGTCATTTTTCATCTATCTATCTTTATCTTCAATGGCTCACCGACCCAAAGTGGGTCTTGGCCTCCGACACGAGTTGTCGCCACTTGACCCTATCCTGCGCCGTCTCCTTCCAGGTCATGGCTTTAAGGTCGCGCAGGTCTAATTCGACGACGTCGTTCCAGCGATACCTGGGACGTCCGACGGGTCGCCGCCCTGCTGGATGTCCCAAATATGCCCGTTTGTCGCCCCGATCTTCCTCCATCCTTTCAACATGACCAACCCAGCGAAGACGGTGAGCTTTTGTTTCTCCAATAATGTCGTAATTTTTCATAGAAAATTAAAATGTATATTTCAACTTCTCATTTTCCATGCACGTGGATAACTCTCATTTAAAACCATTCCAAATTTCAAATTGATAGCTTAAGTAGTTCGTGAGATATTTCACTTTGTGACAGACAGACAGACGGACGGAGTTGCACCATAAGGGTTCCTTTTTTACCTTTTTTGGTACGGAACCCTAAAAATTACAAAACAATAGCGTCCTTCTACTCTAATGGAAACAAGCTGTCCATCGCCTAAATTTCCTTCAGCTAGCTTTTCATTTCAACAGGCTTATTCACCAAACCTTAATAATACATCGCATTGTTATAGGAAATCCGCAGTGGGGCACAAAGGCCCTGAGGCCGGGCCGGGACCCATATATCAGGCACTTTATATCGATTGGTGAAGGGACGAACTGTGTTAAATAGACAGGATTTGCCATCGAGTTCAAACATGCCGACTTAAAAGGGCAAAAATATACACAATTCATATACACTTACTACGTTCTTGCTTGAAACTGGACGCAGCCGGTGGATTAGGTATTGTAAAGACCTTTAGGTCACTATCGTCGGAAGTGGACGGCGAGTTTTGAAAAGGCTATTTGACTCGTATTGGATGGGACGAGAATGGACAACGGCGCTTGACATATTTACTTAAAAGTTGTACAGATTGTACAGTCAAAGATTTTAATTGTTGAGCCATTTAGAGCTCACTTTATACTGGACACTTCAAAGCTACTATTATAACCAAAATTAGCTGACACCTAAATGGCCCAACAAACCCACCCCGCTGCCGGCAGAAACCTAGGTTAGGCGATTCTCCCACTGCACCGCGTCGCGCTGCGGTGCGCGGAGCGACAGATTTTTTACACGCGCATTGCCGCGTCGGCAGTGTGTTGTACTAGGCGTGTCTTCTATATAAATTGAGATTCTTGCATACAATGGTAAAATCGGTCGCTCCGCGCACCACGGCGGGACGCGGGAGGCGATTGCCTTAGGTTTTTTATAATGATTGTATGTTTTGTATTGTATAGTTGTATATTTAACTATTTACACTATTATTTCAAAAACCTAGCACTGAGATTTAAAATGAATAAAGGAAATTTATTCTGTACAGTCAAGTGTAAAAATATGGGTGCATACAACTTACTCATTAATACGTCCCATAACTCTTATGTCAGGCGGATTAAGGTTTTGGTACTTATTTATGAGAGGATGTTATCGATACATATTTTTGCACTTGACTGTACCTACCTTCTGTATCCCTGTTCCCTCGCACAAGACAGATTACATAATAAATGTGTGTGTTATCAGTAGTTCAGGTTTTATAACGTATGCAACGGAGGTTAATACTTATGTACGTAAGTACCCATGTGACAAAAATATCCGAAGCTTATCTAGAAGACATCGCTTCATAGCTCTAAGACCATCAGCGTTGTGTACCGACTATTTTAAAGGTAATTTTAGTACTGTTTACTTGTGTTTACGAACTGAACGCTGATTTGATTTATCTCGAAATAATATGAAGTATCAGGCTCCGTTTGGAATATTTATAACCATCATTTACTTTTTCTAGAGCTTCAAATAAATTAATCTGCGCTTCGAATTAAAATTAATTTGATATTGGGCGAACCTAACAAGTAACAACGTCGGCCCTCAAAATATCATGAAATCCCTAATAGCCGAGACGCCAATTCCCAGCAATATTATATTAAAGCGAGCAAAATTATAATTGAAAGATATATATACTTACACATATTTAGGTCCGTTCCTGTCAAACTTGTATAATAAATAAAAGTTAAATTTATATGGACTAATCAGAATAAACTATAGCTTTCTAACTATACTGTTGGTCTCATTGATACTTATTTATCGATATATCTTATCGAGGATGAAATCCAGATCATAATTCGGCTCCAGATTCAGATTCAGATACAGATATTTATTTATAAAATTCAGTACTTTACATGTCAATTTGAATCCGAATCCGTTCAGCGGCATTTGCGTGATTGAGTAAACGAATAAACTTTCACAGTTATAATATATGGACGATTTATTTTAAACTAGCTGATGCCCGCGGCTTCGCCCGCGTGGTTATAGGAAAATGTAACATATTGAATTTTCCCGTGGGAATTATATGTTTTCCCACTGGAAAAAGTAGCCTATGTCACTCTCCAGCTTCTAAACTATCTCCATACAAAAAATCACATCAATACGACGCTTCGTTGCGACGTGAAAGAAGGACAAACATACAAACAAACCAACACACTCACACACTTTCGCATTTATCATACTAGCTTCTGCCCGCGACTCCGTCCGCGTGGAACTAGTTTATATCGCAGCTCCATACAAACTTTTACCCCCCCATTTCACCCCCTTAGGGGATGATTACGGGGATAAAAACTATCCTATGTTACTCTCCATCCCTTCAACTATCTCCACTTAAAAAATCACGTCAATTCGTCGCTCCGTTTAGGACGGACAAACATACAAACAAACACATACACTTTCGCATTTATAATATTAGTAAGTATGCGATTAGTAAGGATAACTAGTTTAATCCTCGCAACTATTTTAACCAGTCTTTATGGTGGCTCTTCCACCATGTTAAGTGCAAGTGATTTAACCTTTCCAACGCCAAACGCATATGATAGTGGGCTGTACGAAGTTTTGACAAACACTCACATAAATAGATGCATAATAATAATGCCCATGCCCCAGTGCGGGTTGGGGACTTCACATACACCTTCGAATATCTTCGCAGATGTATGCAGGTTTCCTCACGATGTTTTTCCTTCACCGAAAAGCTAACGGTAAATAACACACGATATACCGTACCGTCAAAAAATGCTTGAACCACTAGGCTACCGTAGTTTAACACTCACATAGTAATATATTATTCGTTTCTGTCAGAAATTAATTAGCTACCAGTCCGAGCTCCGACAGACCGCCTCAAATATCACTAGGCCCTAAATCTAACAGCGCACAGAACAAGGGTCCGCCGTTAATCAGCCCTAATTTTATATAAGACAAACTAATTAACTCCTCCCCCGACGCAGAACGCTACATCCTGTATAATTAATGTGGTGGAAATCTCAGACAATAGTAACTAATTATGAATACAAGGTCTGAATATGGTTGATGCCGCGTGCCAAAGGCTGTGGAGGCAAAGGCTGCTAAGTGCTCCATGGGCTCATCAGGTTTACCCCATTATTCATAAAGGTGCTGGTAGCCTTGAGCATTTACGTATTCACATGTAACAGGGACCACTTTAATTGTCATTTGTATGGACCATGTTTAAAATCCTTACCTCCCCCCTCTCCCCTTCCCTCCCTTTTCCCTTCTCTTCCCTTCCCTTCTTCCCTTGCTACGATAGCGACTTGTTAAAATCAGCGTACATTTTACCCGTCAATAACAACCATCTGTTTATTGTTAACGACGAAACCGAGGTTTACGATGTGTATCTTGGGTATTTGTGTGTCTGTGCGTCTGTGGCATCGTAGGTCCCAAACGAACGACCCGATTTGCGTGCGGCCTTTTTAAATCGAAAGTCTTGTTTAGTCATTAATCATTATTCTGACTGTTTTACAGCAGTTACAAACAGTGCGACACAGTATCGATACAGGTGATTGGCGCGAGACAGCCGCGCGTTTGTATCGCTGCGCGCTGTAGAAAGGCGCCGTGCGTAACCGCTCTTGGAAAATTCGTGTCACCAAACTATTGACTTCCAATGGTGACAATGTCAGGACACACTTCAAATATTTGTCCACTACAACACATAAAGAAACCATATTTACCCACGTCACATACAACATTTCACTCACACTGCGCAGCCCTCGCCTCCGTGAGCACACATATATTATGTTTGCTCAACAATTCTAATGAATACTTAAAATAACGCGGGAATCGATCCTATGACCCTGGGCCCTATTTCGAAACGTGTTTTTGCCTAATTTATTTATTTATTTGGAGAACCAACAGCTACAGAAACACATTGATTATATAGATAAAATACAAAAAGTCAATTACAGGTTCCCACCGATAGCATCGCAGTAAACATTAATTTGAAATCATATTCACGTCTTGATTAAAGCGCTCTCTCGTAGCTAACTTTAGCTAACTAGCTAACCTTATAGCCACGAGTATAGGTACGTGCGAACGGCACGCACTGATGTCGTGATGAATGCGATGTGTATTAAATTAGAATGGGATTTTTAGTAGCGAAGAGGCCCGGGTGTAAATGTTGGTCAGCCGGAGTTTGGAGCCTTTCGCGGCTTCGCCTTAATCAATATCTAATTTTGGAGACTGACTGGCTGCACGTTGAAAGAATTTTGTGCGTTCGTTCTGCTTCAACTTGGTGGGATTTCTTAAACGATACAGTTGATTCACCTTTTAATGCTCACCGGGCGCACGTGCAAACTTGGACTATTGCTGTATAAAACATGGGCGTGACCAGACGCTTACATTCTATTGTTTCTGAAAGGCCATTTCCTTCGTCCTTTACTGACTGTCTAGTTACGGCAGTAGAGGATGTATAAGTGTAGAGGAGAGTATATATAGTCCTCCTCATCGATTTCGATGACGGCGACCCTAAAATATTATGGATTAGCCCTATTATGAGCTCTGATATGACTGGCTAGACCAAACCTGCTCTTAAATACTCTATATTGCAAGTAGGGATTGCAGCATGACTCTATATTGCATGGAGGGCATTGGAGGGTAATCCGGCCGGATCCGGTATATTTTGATAGCCACCGGATCCGGTAATATTTCACTCAAAAATATCAGCTCTTCAATTAATCTTGCGTTACAAATCTTACTATTCCCAGCCATTCCATATGATCTCAGGAAACAATCTATTTTAGTTAATTATAAAAAGAATAATATTATGTGATGTTCGCCTTAATTTCGTGATAATCGTGATAGTTTCCTTGGATCTCGATATTCTCGATCTCGTTTATTTTGTTTATTAGTTATGTTTACTTACATACGTTGATTATTGATTATATAATTTTAATAACATTTTGGCAGTTCAAGTCACCCATGCGCGCGGCTGTATGTGTGCGTTCCCTTGTACAGTCGAGGTCAAAGATATGTTTACACTTTTGCACCTTATTGCCTTGTAGTAAGGTGCAAAAGTGTAAACATATTTTTGACCTCGACTGTACCTTGTACCTATGCAGTTTTAAGCGCAAGCAGTAATAAGCACATGTACTGCCGCGTACAAAGATGAGTTGAACTATAGGAGTTTGAATAGAGGATCTTCAGATCTCAAACGATGATTTGATCTCAAATAGACAAAGGAGTTGTTTCACTAAACTTTCAAAAGTATTTATTAGGTTACATAAACATTTATATTACTGAGACTGATTATTGCAATATGTGTAATACTTACTACTGAAAGAGTACTCAATAGTTGTACCTAGT
Source organism: Epinotia ramella (assembly GCA_947578815.1). Classification (NCBI taxonomy): domain Eukaryota; kingdom Metazoa; phylum Arthropoda; class Insecta; order Lepidoptera; family Tortricidae; genus Epinotia; species Epinotia ramella. Next base: position 2,161,285 of record OX388217.1, read on the forward strand.
AACTGTTGTCCATACTACTATTATAAATGGTAAAGTGTATGTGTGTGTTTGTTTGTCCGTCTTTCACGGCAAAACGGAGCGACGAATGGACGTGATTTTTTAAGTGGAGATAGTTGAAGGGATGGAGAGTGACATAGGCTACTTTTTGTCACTTTCTAACCCCCCACTTCCCTAAAATGGGTGGTGAAAGTTTGTATGGAGGTACGATATAAACGAGTTCCACGCGGACGGAGTCGCGGGCAGAAGCTAGTTTTGAATAAAGATGATTTTTTTACATTTAGAATAATGTATGTATGTAAGCACTTTATTGTACACAATAACAGGTTAAAGAATATACATGTCACACAATAGATCAAAGTACAAAGGCGATAATTGGTTTATTTGTATTTTTAAAGCAAACCAATATTATTTACACCAGCCCTCTTTGTATGCCATCAAACTTGACAAAATATTTAATTTTTAATATACGCAGCAGTAGCGTAATACCAATCCTACCGGGTTGCAACCCCTTTGCAAGGGTGACGGAACAGTTGGCCAGTTGTGGTATACACGTCCGGCTCAGGCCTCTCCTTTCGTGCTTCGCGTCTTACATCTAAGGTTATTAGGCGGTTTTTTTAGAGGCGAGTAAGTATGTATACTAGTGGTTCTGTCTTTCCGGTTCTGAGGCTCTAGTATAAGTTTTACTGAAACAAAACGTTACGACCGCGTTTGCGTTTAGCTGTCAAATCCCATACAAATTGAGGGTAAAACGCAAACGCGATCGTAAAGTTTTGTTTCGGTAAAACTTATACTACACTCACGAGCAAAAAAATCGACTCAACATTTTTTTGGATTTCAATGTGCAATATCTCTAAAACTAATATAGGTATTCGTAGCATAGTAGCATTTTCTGAAAGCTAGAAATGTAAGCTTTCTGAAAATATCAAATTCAAGTCATATTTTCTTCAGGTTCTGAAAATAAACGTGATTTTTCACAAAGTGGGGGGAAACTGGTTAATTTCATAACCACAACATTGAATGAAAACAAATTTTATGGAGGAAAAACCGATTATTTTTCATTTTAATACCGCGTATTGCCACCATTGGCGTTTCTTACACACTCGATACGGTTCCTCATGGATCTTATCAGCTTTCTAATGGTGTCCTGCGGGCAAACGTCCCATTCCTCGACCAAAGCAGCTTGAAGGGCCAAAATCGTCTCCGGGGCTGGATCCCGCGCTCGAACCTTCCTCTTTAGGTAATCCCACATGTGCTCGATGGGATTCAAGTCCGGACTCAGCGGTGGCCAGGTAAGGGTGGGGATGCCGACCGCCGCCAGGTACGCTTTGGTCACTCCAGCGGTGTGACAAGGGGCGTTATCTTGCATCAAATGAAACCCCTCGTCAAAAAAACCTGCGTATGGGACAACATGGTCCTGCAGGATGTCAGTGATGTACCTATCCGCGTTCAATCCACCTCCTCGGCCGCCACCAGGGATGAAAACCAGCTCAGTCCTCGCCTGCATTGAAATGCCCGCCCACATCATGACGGAGCCGCCGCCGTAGGCGACTGTTTCTGAGAAGCAGCATTGTGCCAACCGCTCTTCAGGTCTTCGGTACACCCGTCCTCTTCTGTCGCTGCCATGGAGACAAACTCTGCACTCATCAGTGAAGAGCACCCGGCTCCATTGCTCGTAGCTCCAATTTTCGTAGCGTGCTACGAAATCTCTGCGTAGGTCCCGATGTCTCTGCGTCAATTTGGGCCCCGTAGCTGGCCTTCTTGGGGTGAGGTTTGCTTGCTTAAGTCTTCGGCGAACTGTCCAAGAGCTCACGGGTTCCTCACGGGTCCGCATCAGCTGCTGCTGGACGTCAACGCCGGTCAGGTGGCGATTCCGAAGACTGGTCGTCACGATGAAATGGTCCTCTCTCTCGGATGTGCATCTTCGACGGCCAGACCCCGGTCTCCGAGTAAGGGTTCCGGTCTCAGCAAATCGACGATAAACCCTGGAGACAGCAGACTGACTTAAATTCAGCTGTTCGGCAACTGAACGCTGAGACAGTCCTTGATTCAGCAAGGCGACGACTTGGGCGGCTTCAATTTCGGTGGTGTCCATTTTTTCCAGGTGGTTTCAGTGGTCCAATTGCGAGAGATGTGCACAGGTCAACTTGTGATAAGCGACTGATAAGAAAAACAGGTTTACACCTGTTTTTATGCATCCTGAAGGTGCTCAACTCGTGGGTGGTTCAAGGCGGTTAAATTTCAATTCCCGTTCAAACGAGCATATCCTGAAAGTTATGCGTCTGATTTTCATGATTGTTTCGTTTTTTTAAAGCTGAATAAATTTATAATAACGTGGTATACTCATTTTTCCTGTAACATTTCTCAGTTGCGAAAAAATTGCCCTAAACCAAAAAATGTGGCGTGAGTCGATTTTTTTGCTCGCGAGTGTAGAGCCTCTGTGTGCTACATATATATATACATATATACAGGGTGCAATCTTTTACGTGATACAAAATAGCAAAATGTGAATCTATCCATGATTCTGAGCAACTTTTATTATGGGACCAACTTTGTGTTATGCCAAAAAAAACACACCTGTTCATACATTCTTGTCTGTCTAAAATGAGCAGAGTTAATGAAATAGTTGGATTTTTTTGGCATAACACAAAGTTGGTCCCATAATAAAAGTTGCTCAGAATCATGGATAGATTCACATTTTGCTATTTTGTATCACGTAAAAGATTGCACCCTGTATATATCGCAAGCGTCTTTTAAATAATTATTTCTTAGTTTCAAAAAAAATAACCTACAAAAATAATCTGTATAAGGGTTAGGACCAAATTCTTGGCCAGGCTAACTATTAAGTTAGCCTGGTTAATCGGTAGTTCAAAAGTTCCGCTGTGACACAAAAATTGCCATACAATTCTATGGTAATTTTTGTGTCACAACGGATTTTTTTAACTACTTCAGATTAACCAGGCTAGAATTTGGACCTCACCCATAATTTAAAATAAATAAATAAATATATGGGGACAATCTTACACAAATCGACCTAGTCCCAAACTAAGCAAAGCTTGTACTATGGGTACTAGACAATATACATACTTGTATAGTTAAATAGTTACTTAAATACATAGAAAACATCCATGACTCAGGAACAAGTATTCGTGCTCATCACACACAAATAAATGCTGTAAGTGCAGGAGTGAAGTGTTCATGCATTATCATGTTTAGTGTGTAATTTAGTGTTTAAGATTATAAGTATGTAGTTCATATAGCATACCTAACATAGTTTTAACATAGGTACTTAACACATTAGTTAAAATGAGCGCGGTCTCGCCAACAAACTGTTATCGCAGTTTGGGGAGTAACATAACATTGTTCATTGTTTTGTACTTTTGATAAATAAATTAAAAAAAAAATGCCCTTACCGGGATTCGAACCCGGGACCTCCAGCTTCGTAGGCAACCAACTAGGCTACAGAGGTCGTCAATTTATTATAATTATTATTGAACCTGATCACAAAATTTCACGAGAATCCCTTGCGAAATGCGACCTGTAGAACAGCCGGACAGCTGGACAACCGGACGTGCGAACAAACTAATGAAATCTGGCCCAAGCTGAAACGGAGAACTAGGTTGATGTATGTTGATGTTGATGTATGTGTATATGGAAAACCGAATATATTTTTCTGTCCACGACGCACAAATCATTTCATTTCGTTTATTCAGTCACAATTTACATTGTATATGAATTTTAGGTACACAAAACGTATAATAATTACATTACGTAAACTCGGCTTCACCGGACGTAGGTACAAACACATACACAATACATGACCAGCCCGGATGCGTCCGTAAATAAGGGTCCAAAGGTCAACGGACGTCCGGGATGTGTCGTCATTCGTCCAATTAGGTTCTACCCCCGGACTAAAAAATGTAGCGTCGAATTTTTACAAGGTACGTAAGTAATGTTAATCGAGCGAAGGTCTGCGCTTCAGTTAGGCCGAAAATCGGTCGTATGTCCGGTGCCCGGTGTCTGTCCCGCTGTCCGCCTGTCACGCTGTCCGCCTGTCACGCTGTCCCGCTGTCCGCCTGTCACGTTGTCCCGCTGTCCCGCTGTCCGCCTGTCACGCTGTCCCGCTGTCCGCCTGTCACGCTGTCCCGCTGTCCGCCTGTCACTCTGCTCGGATGTTCTCCTCTACAGTTCGCATTTCTCAACCGATTCTCTTGAAATTTTGTGACCAGGTTTTAATTAACTAAAATATACAACCGTATGCCAAATGACATAAGATTAAGACAAGGACCTATTTTTAAGCATAAATTGACGGACTGGTTATTGGACGATTGTTATTATAGTGTGTGTGTGTGTGTGGAGTTCTTTGATAGCAGTAGGATATTATGATGATTATTATTTTGACATTGTTTTATATTGTGTAGTGAAATTTTGACTTTTTGTAATTGATTATTTATGCACCTATGTAATTAAACTCAAGACATTTGCATGCCTGCATGTGGGCTGAATACACTGTGCTGTGAAATCTTATTGACGTCTGTATTATATACCTACTGTATAAATAAATGATATTGATTGATTGATAACTATTATGTTTTTTTTATCGAGTCAGTTCCGTTTTTTTTTTACGACAGTGGCGATTTTTACAGCTCACAGAGCCGCTAATTTATTTTGGCATAAGAACATGTAAGAACAAGCGAGAAAAAAATTAAGACCCAAATCCTATTCCAAATGCCCACGGACTGTAGGTTTAATTATACCACATCGGAGGCAAACAAGCGTACGGCTTGCCTGATAGTAAGCGGGCACCGTAGGCTATGAACGCTTGCAACTCCAAGGGTCACATTGGCGTTGCCGACCCTTTTGAAAATGTATACACCCCTTTCTTAACCCCATATTTCACCACATGGCCGGAAAACTAACGCCTTCATAGCGCTAAGTGGCAAATATTGTAATGGTCATTGTAATAGTTCCACCACTGAAGACTTCATTATGTTATAAATACATACAACCTACCTTAATATGATGACGATCCTTTTGGATGACCTTTGTTTTTTTTTAATTTTATCTATTGATTTTCTTTATTCGTCTTGTTTTTATAATTCAGTTGTTTTTTTTTATTCAATGTATTGACGTGTTTTAAATTGCCATGTAAGGACCATGGGCAGAAATGTCCCCCCCCCCCCCCCCCACCAACAGAAATGAAACATGTCTCATTTAATAGATCTTAGCAACCTGATGATTTTTTACTATGACGAGGATCGCCATATTTATGGGGTTTTCTTGGAAAACCGTGTTTTGTTTTTACATATTTTTTGCTCATTTCATTGAATGTTTTTGTTTTTTTATTATACTAGTTGAGTGATAAACAAGCATGCGGGGCTGCGTGATGGTAAACAGTCACCGCAGCCTATAGACGGATGTAACAACTCATGGTTATCACGTACCGACCATGTGACGTAAAGATCTTATGCCACAATACCCAGTAATTGCACTGCCATGTCTCACCCTTCAAACCGGAACACCGCCATGAAAACATAACTTCTTAGGGACAGAAATAGGTGAGACAGAGGTGCCCATGCAGACGACTTTGTACAAAGTCTCCCTCTGGTAATAAGTTACAGGAAGAAGGTTACAGAAAAAAAAACATCAGTTTGCCAAGATCTATTAAATGAGACATGTTTCATTTCTGTTGGTGGGGGGGGGGGGGGGACAGTGCCCATACAAATTTGCCCATTGTCCTTTATAATGAAGTCTTTTATTGTGAAATAAATTAATCAAATCTAATATATTTTTTACCAAAGCACCGCAATCTTACTAAGAAGGCTGTGCGCAAAATAAGCCATTACGTATACGGTGTGTAAACAAGCAAATTGGCCGCGACCTTTCATAGCGTCCAAGGATTTTATCATATTCCCTAGCATAATCAGTAATCAACGTCGGGACTTTCAAATAACGCCGACCTTTGCGGCACCTGTTCAGCCTCGCTATTCTGTTACTTGTTTTAACCTCACCTCACCCGTCACCCAATCCTACTAATATTATAAATGCCAAAGTTTGGATGTTTAAATTCAAACATTTATTCGTGACAAACAATTGAAACAAGATACCAAGACAACAACCATAACAGATACCTGGTAAATGCTTAGATGTTTGTTACTCAATCAAGCTTAAGGCGCCGTAGGTTCATGGTTCTCCCTCTCACTGAGCATAAGCGTGAGCGAGATGGAAGTGTGTGCTCGGAAGCGCGGATATCATGTTTTTTGATTTTATTTTTTTGCCGTTTAAATAAATAAAAAAATAATCATTGAGTTCTCTTAAACATGATATTGCCGATTTTTAGAAGCAATTTTAATATTTTTAGATTTTGTGGATAATTTGTTACGAATATTTTAAGTGTATTTTAGACCTATGTCCGTGATTTTTTCTATGATGTTTCGAATCACTGATCTCGCTGCAGAACAGCCTCAAGATTACTATTCGTATTTTTTTGAAACCATATTAGTATAAACAGACGCATTATATTGATTCAAAAACTCTGTTCGCTTAACTTCGCTGAACCTACTGCGCCTTAAACGGCTTGGATGAAATTTTGCATGAAAATAGTATACAGCCCGGAATAAATATAACAGTTTCTATTCCGGGTCCACGCAGACGAAGTCGCGGGAGGAAGCTAGCAATAAATAACGTAAATAAATATTTGTGGACACGACGACGATATACATACCTATATAGATAAATAATAGTAGTTTATGCAACTGATACATAATCAGAGGCCTTAAAATACGAGTGTGGTTTTATGAAACGAGCGTAAGCGAGTTTCATAATAGGATCACACGAGTGTTTTAAGGCTAAATTATGTACAGTTGCATACACTACTTTATCTACACACATATCATAAGTACTCTAAGATCGGTTCAGAAGCCGTAGGAAAATGACCTGCATTGCTACTATAGTGCTACCTGTAAAATATCTTTGTTGCAATCGTGGCTGCATTTACGATATCCGGCGGAGTGTGCATATCGTTCTCGGAGTCACTACTACTCATATTTTCAACTAAAATGTGAATTACAAACAACTTTTCACAATTCTACTTTCGTAACAGCAAACACCAACAAAGAAATGACAAAAGTAATGGCGGCAATTTGATCATTTTGATCCTACGTCAAGACGAATGTTTTTTTTAAATCATAGACAAACGAATGATGTCCCTATTCTCATGTCACTCTTGATCAAATGTCGTGCGGTTTATATTAAAAAACATACTGAATTGACGTTTCGCATCGATAACTGTTTTAATATCTATGGATACTAGAATAGAGACCCACTTGAGTTTTGACAGCTGTTCCAAATTTAAACTCATAACCTTACAAAAATCTGTACTGTAATAACATTACAGTACAGATTTTACCTACTACCACAGACAAGAAAGTTCTCATAGTAAAATTGGTTGTAATAATGCTGGTCATTTCCTACGGTTTCTGAACGCATTTTAGAGCACTAATGATATGTGCGTAGATAAATACATATAAAACATCCATGAGTCAGGAACAAATATTCGTGCTCATCACACTAATAAATGCCCTTACCAGGATTCGAACCCGGGACCTCCGGTTTCGTAGGTCACGTCACTACCAACTAAGCTACAGACAGAGGTCGTCAATAATATATTTTGACGCTGCGCTGGGTAGTAGTACTGCGAATCGTTATCAAAGGTCTAGTTTCGCTAGGGGTGATGGGTGAGGTGAGGCGCATGAGCGTTTCGAATAACACCCTTGATAAATATCCCCGGTTGGGAACTTTCGTTTTTTGTAGCAGCTTGTCGTCTAATTTTAATTAAGCTTGGAATGAAGCTAGCTCCTACATAATACGTAGGTATTATGGAGCTATACGCTTAAAGCATTTAGTAAAAATTTAATTGAGGGTAGCACAAACATTAAGCAACTTTTTTTTTAGTTTTATTTATAGTTGACAAAAAATATGAAAGGTTCCCTATGTCGCCTGTGTCGCGTGTTGTCCAATTTTTTTTAAGACAAAAACATGATGGTGGTGGTGGTGGATCTCTATGACATGCTGCGAAAAGGTAACGCGGGGCTTAATTATGCCTATTAATGAACTCCGTTTTTGGCTAACATTATATGTTGAAGAGAAAACATACTTTAAAAGTCATTCATTATAAGAATTAACTTCCATTTATAATCTGCCCTAGTAGTTAGTATTGCGCATGCGCGATGATGTGTTACGAGAAATTCGGCTAGCAATACATACCCAAAGCGTGTAGCATCGCTACGGCGTGCTACGGCACGCTACGAGTGCTACGACCGCGCGCGTCGTCAGTTTAGCAGCAACTGTAAATCGACTACGTGGTACAGTCGAAATAGTACATTGTTTGACGAGGGGCGTAAGTGGAATATTGCGGACAAGAGTATCAGAAGCCCGACGCCGAAGGCGGAGGGCTTTTGATGACTCGAGTTTGCAATATTCTTACGCCTGTGTTATACACAATGTTTTTCATCACATTTGCGAGGAAACAAATACATTTTAGATGAAATGAATACAAATCGTAATAAAAACTGCAACATGTCCGTCGTCCATTTTGTTGAATTTGACGTGAGGCGCGTATGGCAAAGACCCTTCGGTATACAGCCACGATTTGAAAACACTTAATAACATTTTACATAGACACTAAGTAACTACATATTAAATCTGTAAATAATTCAGTTAAACATGTTTAAATCGTTTTTTAAGTTTAAATTTATTTATAAATGCGTTTTCAGACATCGTATTTGATATAAAACCTCTTTGCTTTGTAACTGCCGCATGAGTGACAGATACAATTTAAGAAAAAAACCATTACGCCCGTGGGCGTAACACAGGCTATTACAGCTCTGTATGTCTGCGCATTATGAAGCACTTTTCGAGCAAGTGTGATGAAAATATATTTACATCTGAGCAGAACCCGAGTTTTGTGAGATTTAAACATTTACAGTACACATGGTGCTACTTTTCCGCACTAGTGCGGAAATAGCACTTTCCGTGCAGATGTCAAAACTTTAAAGAGCCATATGTACAGTAAAACGTTGTACGATACACGTGCGAATAGGTAATTTACCACTCGTTGCGAATTTCCTATTTTCGGCACTTGTATCGTAAATAACTATTCCTGAACATACTCGTACCCATCCATAAAAGGGGACGAAACGAAATAGACAATGAAAATCGAACATAATTAACATCAAAACTTACAGACCTAATATTGAGACGTATTGAGAGCTGAATTAGGGATTACCAATGTTTTGCTTGGTTTACTAATGTTTCGCCGAAAAATCTTTAGCAAATTCTTAACTCCCCAAACTACGTTTCCCATATTTTAATTTGGTCAATTTTTTATTTCCCAACTCAACGTTTTGCACTGATATCATTTCCCAACTAATGATTTGATAAATTATTGTTAGACAAATTATCAGGTACCTGGGATTTTTTTAATATGTTAATTATGTTTTCGTCAAATGTATTTATTGATTTAGGAACATATTGAATGGCATTATGAAATCTAACATAGTTTGATAGAATTCAAGGTTCAAATTGCAGTATGATTTTATTGCATTAAGCGGGTAAGGTTAGGTTAGGTTAGGTTTAGTTAGTTAGGCACCATTAAGCTAAATTAAGAGGGTACTTTTGTTTACATACTTTGCGGCTCAAAATAGTAATATAATATAATTGTATAATAATAATAATATTTACGGACAATCTTACACAAATCGACCTAGTCCCAAACTAAGCAATGCATTGATTTGCCATTTTATTTGCGTAGGAGTGCGGGTATACAAACGCACGGCAATTATTTTAACCTAACCTAAACCTAACCGCCAGCGTGTCGTTCCGCTCTAAGGGACACAAGATAACCATAACCTAACCTAACAAAAATACAATTGTTACGATTGGTTTTGTTTACTGCGGGGGGCTTGGCCCCCCGTACCCCCTGGTGGGCGGCTTCACCCCCCCCCCCCCCCCACGTCCCCCTTTTTTGGGCTTTTTAAGAACTCGTGCAGCACTCTAGTTAGTATTATGAGATTTTATGATGGTAAAATGATATTAGATGACTTTTAGGTCTTACGTAACATCGGAATTATGAAAAGAATCAAAAAATGAATGAAATCATTTGCTTCATAATTAGTTGACAATATGTTATTTGATTGAGAGTTGTGTGATTGCCAAGTCGCAGAATTTTATTTAGCTAGCAAATTTAATAAAGAATAATAAGAATGTCTGATACTTGGTACGAGTACTACAAAATATCTCACAACTTTTTACGGTGGAAGAGTTTCGAGACTTGGCCTCTTTTTTACATGGAATGTTTTTTTATAGGATGTTATTTGCCTTAGCAAATCATGTGCTACACGATTATTTACCACATAAAATTTTATATGGGCAGGCAGTAGGTACACAGTTTTGCTTATTTTATTTAGACTAATCTTGTTTCGCATAATAGCTTATCTTGCCTAATTTGTATATGAGTGTAAATCATTTTGTTGACTCCTCACTTCACCTAATGATTTTTTGCATAATTTAATTTTACCAAAATTGTAGTTATTCGTTTTCTCGAAACCTGACCTGGTGAGATAGAGCGCTTTTACGGATACACGTCAACGCGCAGACCCGACGTTAGTCAGGTGGAAGACCCTAGAGCTAGACTAACCCGGCACTATACCGACGACATCACGGACATCAGCCTGTACGAGATAGTAATGGTTCTTAAGGCCACGTTATTCGAAATCGAGCTATTTTACATTCAATAATAAACAATAAAATACTTTTTTGATTATTTTGATGGGATATTGAGATATGTTATAGTTTAATAATCGCCCTTGTTACTTTTACGGACCAAAACACGATATTTTATACTTCGCTCGATCATATCATACCAAGAAAAAGGGAATATTCTGATCTTATTTCGAGTCATACATAAAGTAGGCGCAAAATTGACTCAAGTGAATAATGACAAAAAATAGGCAATGATGTAAAGAAGATCTTTTTACGGACACTTTCTTTAAAAATGGCTTTATATTCATCTATACACAATTTATCTGGTAAAGTGACCTGCGCGTCTCATTTTAGTAGGCAGATGGCAATGCGGCCTCGGGCTGGACGGACGTCTGTAGAGATTTTTTCATTTTGACAACCGTATTTTACGCAAATTTAATACCAGCAACCAGATAATAATATGATTTTAGGGAAAAAATATAAGATTGGATAAGCACTCAAACTAGATGTTATGGTATTTTTACAATACGCACTTATATAAAAGTTCAAAAAACATACCATTACAACGTAATTTTCCCCATTTTTCTTCTTCGAGCCCTTTCTTAATGTAAAAAGTTTCAATTAGTTTCTTTAGTATGAGGAGTATTTTTTATTACACAGGCCACATTGTCTTTTACGCTGTATAAGTGTATGTGTGTGTATTTGTGATAGATTTATCGTAACATCTGACATATTAGGTACGTCTGACATTTGACATTTATGTCATGTTGTCTTACGCAACTATTGATTTTGCAAAGCTAATATTCTAAATAAATAATATGAAGTACAAGGACACCGTATCGTGTACCTACTAAATATGAAGAGTTTGTCATTTATGATGCTGTAATTGTGATCCTGCCATTATGTTTACGCCACCCAGTGAAGTATAGTGCTGCAGTGCCAACGGCTTGAATCCTAATCATCATCATCAAGACATAGTCACAATATTTATAAGATCAACTCACACTCACAACTACAATTGGACGTTGCACTGGTCTCCCGCTAATACTTCCACTGCTGCAAAAACTATCGAAGACATAGTATACGTAGCAGGCCCCGTCATGATGCTATCGAACAAATTGTGGACAGACAATACAAAGCGACGCCATTCGGATACAGATCTTCAAAATACTAATCTAGCTACCAGCACACTTCAACCTCTGCATGTTTTTAAACTGAAAGTAAATGAAGAAGGAAGACCACCTACAACAGTATTGCGTATACATGTGTATATTGCGTATACATGTGTATATTGCGTATACATGTGTATATTTTGTGACCTAACATAACTCATAAACCTATTTTATTCTCGAATTAAATTGTGTAATTATATGATGTAATTTACTTAAAGGCAGTTAAGTAGCTACATATATACTGTGTACTTATTATTTTCGTATAAGTATAATATGATAACAACGATAGCGCAAGTAATGGTTTCATTTTCTTTACTCTGAGGAATTCTCTAGAACATGATAATTATAACATAATGCAGGTTAGACTACACTGGCGACTCGCCCCGGCTTCGCACGGGTACTATATTATGCATATAAACCTTCCACTTGAATAACTATCTATTAAAGAAGATTGACAGACAGACAACAAAGAGATACTATACGGGTTCCATAATCAACAAAGAACCCTAGTGTCGCCATGTTCGTCTGTACGTATTTCCACTGGAAAGGTGTAATTTTTCATGGGTAGGTATAAAACCAAATCACACCTTAGTGGAAACCGCATAGAGTTACTATAACGTTGTCAATATCGTAGGTACTATTGACTTTTCAACAGGGGTGTAGACTTCAAAATTATTATTACTCCAAAAGAAAGAAGGCAAAAAAATATGCCTAGTAGTGACGAAAATTCCATTCAGTTATCTTAAAGAATTACGAAGCTACAACCGTTGTAATATTGCTTATTAGAGAGAGAAAACGAAAACAGTGTGTGACGTCACGTTACGGAATGCTGATGGGGGGGCGCGTCGACGGCGGCGCCGAACACGATGGGCGCGGCCATTGCCGTCTATTAGTGACGTCACAATCTTCCAGCGTCATCGTTTCATATGAAGTTGCGTTTTGCGAAAAAGGGACAGAACATACCCCTTCTTAAAACTTTGGACACATATAACTTCGTGATTATTTAACCTTTTGCGTTGTTTTTTTCTCCATTTGACTACATTTTTAATCCTTTTTCAAGAAAATATGACATTAATGATTATTTTATTAAGTGTCTACACCCCTATTGTATGTCACCCACCGAAATGTATATAAGAAACATACTTGGAATAAATTACGAAATGTCATTTTCCAGTAAGATGTTTTGACAATTTCTGTTTTCTCTAAGGAGGTTGGCGACTGGTTTAAATTCTTAATGTCACCAAAAAAATAATTAATCGTAGGGCAGTGACCTTTCACAGTAAAGTGAGATAGTGTGCGTGAAATGTAGTGGTGTGCGTTACTGGGGAGAATTACGATAACGTTGCGCCGCCTAGCGGATATTATGTGTCGCGTATGTAGCTTTAGAAAGAAAGAAAGAAAGAAAGAAAGAAGACATTTATTCAATACGCAAAAGACACACAGAGACAAAGGGAGTACAAATACAATACAATTTACACATAATTTTAAATGTTGTTGGTGTGTTGGTCTTCGCGGCAGTGAATCGGTCGCTGTCTCAGCATTATGCCGAGGTGTCAGACAGACACCTACAGCGCTGATTTTCAGACAGTACCGTACGTGACCCACGGAACGCAACACAACATAACGCCGATACAAACGTATACACAAAATAAATAAATAATTAATATACTAGTAAAATAAGTAACACAAGCACAATGGGATGAGAGACAATGTGAAAAACGCGAAACGGTTGGGATGTTTAATAAAATAAAAAAATGGATAAAAATTAAATAAAGTGCTGGATGGGTTAGGGTTGGGATTTTTGGAGCGTCAACAAATAGCCCTTAAGCTGGCGCCTAAAGGTATACCTGCTAGACGCTCCTTGAATAGGTGGGGGGAGATCATTCCAACACTTGGACGCCGCGAACCTGAAGCTACCTCGAAACGCCGCGGTCCGATGCTTTGGCACCAGAATCATCGCCTTACACCTACGCGCACTCTTGGGCCATACAAGTCTACTCAGCAAATATTCTATACTACTATACTCAGAACTATGCCAAAGAGAAGAGTGGCGAGGTGTAGCCGTCTGCGTGCAGGCATGTTCAGCAGACCAGCGGCGTTCAAGTAGGGAGTGATATGGGAGCGGGGTGGGACTCGGAAACAGAAACAAATGCATGCGTTTTGCACTCGTTGTATGAGCTTATTGTACGACCAGTAATGCAGCCAGCATAGACAACATCACAATAGTTTAATCTTGACAATATCAGCGATTCACAAAGGTTAACACGCAAATCAACACTTAAGTAATCGCGAACATTGTAAAGAACTTTAAGGCGGTAGAAGCAGTTACTCACAACTTTCAGTACGTCTTTACTCGAATAAGAAAGCCTTAAACAGCTCAAGAACAACAAAGCACCCGGTGAAGACGGAATAACAGCCGAACTTCTGAAGGCGGGTGGAAAGCCGGTCCTTACGGCCTTTCAGAAGTTGTTCGATTCCGTGTTACTAGAAGGGAGAACTCCAAAGGCATGGAACCGAGGGGTGGTGGTGCTGTTCTTCAAAAAGGGTGACAACACTCTGCTGAAGAACTACAGACCCATCTCACTTCTGAGCCATGTCTATAAGCTGTTTTCGATGGTCATTACAAATCGTCTCGTACGCAGGCTTGTCGACTTCCAGCCTCCCGAACAAGCCGGTTTCCGAAGAGGCTTTCGTGGACTACGAGAAACCTGCTACGATTGAAACCTGGGCTGTACTACAGTCTCTCCAGCGGTGCCAAGTTGATTATCGCTATATCGAAGTGCTGAAGTGTTTGTACGAGAACGCCACTATGTCAGTCCGACTCCAGGACCAGAACTCGAAACCTTCGAGCGGGGAGTCAGGCAAGGAGATGTTATTTCTCCAAAACTGTTCACCGCCGCACTGGAGGACGTTTTCAAGACTCTGGACTGGAGAAGGCTAGGCATCAAGATCAACGGCGAGTACATCACTCACCTTCGGTTTGCTGACGTTATAGTAGTCTTGGCTGAGACCATGAAGGACTTAGTACGATGCTCGATGACCTCAGTAAAGCTTCCGAGCGAGTTGGTCTAAGAATGAACATGGATAAGACGAAAATCATGTCAAATGCCCATGTAGTACCAACTTCCATTACAATCGGACACTTTACTCTCGAAGTTGTAGACGATTATGTATACCTAGGACAGACTATCCAGTTAGGTAGGTCCAACTTCGAGAAAGAGGTCAATCGTCGAATCCGACTCGGCTGGGCAGCGTTCGGAAAGCTACGGCACACACGTAAAACAAGAGTTATGAAAATCGACATTTACGGTAAACGTATTTCGAACAAACAATTATTATGAAAGATGAAATTATTTACACAAATTGACTTTAGACAAACAAGCGCCAACCTCAAGCCTCCCCCCGCAGAGCGCGATAGAGACAACTGCAGCTTGGACCGCAAATACCTATTAAAAGTACATAAAATCAGCGTTTCGTAGTCCCCTGATTTTGTCTCCAAAATTTGACCTATTTAAACATTTTACACATACATACATACATATACTCACGCCCGTATCCCATTGGGGTAGGCAGAGACTAAGGAACGCCAAATACTACGGTCCTTACATACTTCTTTCGCTTCGATGACATCCATACATCTTCTCATACACGCTCGTCGGTTGCGGGTACTCCTAACCTGGCCTTTTAACAGTATCGCTGAAATTTGGTCATGATTTGAAACATTTTTTTTATTAAAAATCAAAGAAAGGCTTGGTCGTGTCCCTATGTTTTCCTTTTTTTTAATAATCTAGTCAAAATTGTTTTCTGGATGTTTAAACACAGCGGAAAATCTGGCATTTTTTTTTAGGTTTTTGAAGGGTAATATCGCTTTTATTTAAGAATAAATTTATGAAAAAAAGGAAAACATACGAGCATGTCAATAGTAGCCATAGATTTATGGAAAAAAAAATATTACTCTACTGCCATTATCCAGGGAGAAAACAGGGGACTACGTTTGTATGGAAAAACGGCCCTTGTGTTTCCTGTTAATACGGAAGCCTTGTGGCTCCACCTATCAGTGGCAAAGCATTCATAGAACTCCCACCCAGGTTCGAACGCCTAAAATCCAAGGTAACAGCTTTTCAGTCAGTCCAGCTGCCAGGATGCATGAGACAGACGTCACCGGGCAATCCCACTTGAGCCGAGCAGTTTTAACACCAACGTCAGCTAAATGCGTGTTTTGGAGCGCAACGTTGTGTTTCGATCCTGAAACCTGATTCGTTCTTTTAACGCCTATGCAGCGCTATATAGCGTCTTGGCATATGCATATATGGAAAAGGCTTAAGTCGTTGGTCACTTCAGTAATTTGTCCATCCACTTCGCAGGCGTGACATCTGTTAAAACCGTTTGTGTGTGTGTGTGTTTTGGAGTTGTGGCTTAGAGACGGGCATTATGCAAACACACTGTTGTTACTGATTAAATTGAGTTTTATGATGATAAAACGACTCATAAAGAAATTAAGAACGTCTCAGAACATTAACGATGGTTCATGGACAACTTTATAGCGTACCTAAATTGACAATTGAATTCAAAGGCTCGGCGTAATATTTCATATTTACTGACAGTCACGTTATTCATTCAAATAGTTCAGACAAATAGGTTATGTAATGTTATCCAACTAATAAATCGTCCGGGGATTACGCCTGAATCCGCCATTTCGGATTCGATCAACATAACACATTCATAAGTCGACGCGTGGCAAAGGTACCAAAATCCAGACAGCCGCATTAAAACAAACGACGCCCTCAATCAGCCTGAACGCCCCGGGCAAAGGCGCGAAGCTCCGTTCAGCCACGCGACCGCTCTGCAGTGCCTATGGCGCGTGACGTCAGCCGCGATCAATGGAACTGACGTCGACTCCCCCGCGCCCCGCTACAATGGCGCCCGAACGCTTGGATGTGACATGCTCTGAATTGTTTCTTTTTCAACGGCCATGATAAATCTAGGCGATAAACATGGAGCGTTTTATTACCAGCGATTTGGGACGGAATGAAGATGTACACTTGTACAGTGCGGTTTGTCGGAATCTTCATAAACAAGTATTGTGAGTACGTGTTACTTTAAAAAGACACTGGTGTGGGAAGGCAGGTTACAGCAACTTCGTCGAATATAACTGCTCGCAGCCTAAATTGATATTTATGAATTAACGACCTTCGGCAAAACGGCCTTTCAAAATACCATTCCGAATATGAAGTTATTTGTTTGTTTACCAATTCCCAAATATAGATTGCCACCTGAGCTCTCAATAAAGCATCACTATGATTAGGCCCGTCAATTATCCAAATTACGGTTCAAATGACTAATTCCCGTATCAATACCGCAGACGCCGCAATTTGGATATAATCCTGAATTACGATATTCAGACAATCCGAACACACGGTCAATCAATCCAAAGGGATTCCTTTGTAGTGCTCTTACATGATGCTAGACATTGCCAAACAAAGGAGCGACGAAAATACGAGACATTTGAATAGAAATAGAAACACTGAATAAAGGATATTACCTTCCTTGTCGCGTGAAACGAAATCGCCACTCGCATGACAACCGCTTCTTGAGATAATTATTATGATGAGCTAAGACCATTATCGCACTATAAAGACAAGATAAAGCATTAATCATATTTACATTTAACAGGAAGTATCCTGATGCTTTAGGACGCGATAAATCCGACCGTAATAGGACTTCTGGCTGCAACTGCGCTGGCCGCCTTACCTTTGTACTAAAAGCAAAACACGATCAAGTGAGAACGCAGACAATTGTGCTACCCGCGCTATTGCAAGCCTATTTTGTGCCGGACTTAAAAAAAACCTACAGGTCCAGAAGTTTGACAAATATGACATAAACAGCTCCACAATCCGCGTGACTTTGTAAATCTAGGACAGCCTTTTACCCAACAAGGACATGCAGTCTATAGTATAAACCGTGCCTCTCCACGTGAACCCCCCTGGGGATCCCTCCCATGCTCATTATGAGAAACCGAATTAGACGATATTTTCATTTTCCTAAGTAATGGCTTGTAAATTATATTCGTCTGCATTTCATCTTTGTTGGTAATTATGTTGTTCCCTCGTGTTTGCTCGTGTTTAGACTCGGTTTGTAGTCAAATTAACAATAATCGTTTGTCGTCTCAGCTTTCATAGACCGTAAAGACGGTGGGGATAGGGTGAGCAAAGGCCGTTCTCGGGTCGTTTTAATGACAATGTGTGGATAGACGATTTTATGTCATCTGAATAGCAAAATACCACAGTTCAATCCATGAGGAAATGTCCCACACTTTCTCAGCCATTTTGAGTGCCGATGACAGTGGGACGTTTCTTCGTAGTTTGAGATTTATATCATATCCTCCCAAGGCCCAGCCCATGACCCTACTGGAAGGAATTGAAAATAGGTTTCCATTGGAACCGAGTTGCATTTGTTTTGTTTCAGTCGTGAAACAAATCAACACCAACTCTATTTCCTGCACTAGTCTTTTCTAATTTCAATGCAATTTATTGAATGGTGGAATTGTTGGTCCCTTAGGAGACTAAATGTCTATTTCATGACTATTTTGCGCAACGCTGTTGTCTGGTTAAATACCGACTTTACAGCAACTTTTGAAAGATATTGCCGCTACGTCAGTCGTCACGTGCTGTCAAGAAAACATCGTGAACGCAGCCTTATTTCACAGTTGTCGTAGTTTTTTGGAGTTTAGGAGGAAAATTACACTTCGAAACTCGAGGGAGACATCTTAAGAAACTTCCATGAATTCGCAAATAACTTGAAAAGTTATTCCGAGGTAACTATGTTTCTCAAGGTATACATCTACAATACAAACAAAGCCGAAAGACGGGAGATCGACTTGCAGAAACTTGAACTGCTTCAGTGAACGAAATGAATGGAAATAGCATTTACGATTTCAGGAATCGAATTGTTGTAAATTTCCCTTCTGGGTTGGATGGAAGGTCGTAAGACAACTTTTGCTATAATTATAACTGGTTTGTACGCCATCTTATGGGATTAGGTAGCTTAGGATAGCACTAAAATGACGATGGATGACGACCGAAGGATGGACGTTGCGAACCTAACCATTCGTGAGTCTCTTTGCAAATAATTGAATCTAGTTAGGACGAGATAGCCTATTTGTGATTATTTAACGGCAATAAAGATTACAACACGTAGTGAAAATATGGAAGATAAAAGCACCTATCCAGTTGCTATCACAATCGTTATCATAGTGATTCAGGTACAAAAATGAGAATCATTTCCGGAACGAATACTTAGACGTGCTAAGTTTGACTTGATCTAATTTACTTCAAAAACATATTTTTAACCGACTACCCTTCCTCGCATTCTCCAGGATCGCGTCATCAGACACTGCCTGCCCTGATGGCCATTGGACAACCTGGGAAGGATACCATTTCAAACAAAAAAAGATTTTCCAAATCGGTCCAGGCGTACATAAAAAATAACTACAACTTAGAAAAGTTGAACAACCCCCGACATTTTAATTTCAAAGTCCAATATCTCAAAAACGGCTGAACAAATTTTCATGAAACATGGTTAAGAACACTTGGGATAAAATTATCTATGACACAAAAAAAACCGCATTCAAATCGGTCTTTCCGTTTGGGAGCTACGATACCACAGATACACAGACACGTTAAACTTATAACACCCCTCTCTTTGCGTCGCATCGGGGGTAAAAAAAAAGATTCCGACGAATGGAGAACCTCCTCCTTTTTGAAGTCGTTTAAAAATTAACAGTTTTGGGGAATGATTTAGAATGGAATTAGATCAAATAAAACATGCGACATAACATTCGATCGAAAGTTTTTAGACAAACTACGGTCTAATAAATATTATTAAAATGCGATCAAAGCAAGTAACTCCGAACTACAACATACTAGTTTTGGTCGGGCTGAACTTTTCCAACGGTCGCGGTAGAGGTTACTCGACATTTAATTGAAATTAGTTACCTGAACGGACAATTAACAGAGGTTTCACACAAAACCCCGAACTATTCAGACACCCTGTACTACTGTCGTTAGACACAAATTGCTTAACAATAAACGGCGCTTTCCGACTTTTATGCAACTTTTTGTTTAGCTTAGTTGGCAGTAATCCTGCATACGAAGTTACCGGTCCCTAAGTCCGATTCTTGGCAAATCTGTCCTCATAGCGCAAACGGCGACATATCATAAAAATGATATTAGAATAAAGCATAAATCGCTTACATTGCCGGGTGACATCTTTAGTCTGGCGTTGCTTAGACTGGGATCTGTACATGTACTCCCTGTCTCTGTTTGTATTAATAGAGCCGAACTTGGTACTAGGTATAGGGGCAAGTTAAACTTTTGCTGTCTTGGACTAGAATTGGAACAATCGGGCAAAGCGGTTCAACTAACTTTGACACGGTCGTGCCATGCGTCTTGTGCGTGTTTTGGAGTAGCCTTCATTGTACACATTGCTCATTGTGTAATATCAAGAGACGAGCAATATGGAGTAATGAAGATATTGCGTAAAATATCCAAAATACATGCATGAAATACGTCCTTCATCTTGTTCTAGAGATTGGACTGTTGGTTTAAGTATTGTTAAAAAAAATGGACCCTGAACTGATTGTATACATTATAGCAGCATTTTTGCGCTTTATTGCGGAAGAGCGTAGAGTAACTCGTGAGTGTTTGGCATTGAATGGGTTAAGTACACTAAAGCCTCGCATATTAGAGTTCAATTCAAACAAAATGCAACCCTGTCTAGATTACAAAATAAATGGTTTCAGCTTACACCCCATTAATTCACCCTCCGCAGATAACTATTCTAATTAAGTGAAAGAAAAAAGAATACAGCTACCTATTCTAAAACGTGCTAAGTATAATTAAACCATTCAACTTTCGATCTTACCACAGGTCAATAGAGTTTGTAGTGGCAGCGGCTTGTGTTGTGGATCGTATTTTGTTTGGGGAACGGAATCATTTCTGCTGAGCTTTTATTCAGATCGCTTGACCAAGCGCAACAGCACTGGAATACCAGTATAAATCTAACCTCCTAATACGAATAGTAACGAATTTAGGGATCAAATTATACGACAGACGCTCAGTCCGGTCAATGTTTCGTAAAGAAGGAGTCTGAAGGATCAACGAGATAGATACATGGAAAATATAATTTTCCCGATCATAAAGCAGATAAGCGACGTTAAGGATTGAAGGTAACTTTTTGAGGATCTTGTTCAAGAAAAAGCCATTAAAAGGGAACGCTTTATCTATATTTTACCATCATGTTTGGTTGCGGTGCGGACTATCAATTTCACAAAATAATGATTCGATTGATTGAGTCTCCAAGTCGACTGTCGATATAAACGAGTATGATTCTCATTTTAAAACAGCATACTGGAATAATATGAAACTTTTTATATCCGCCATGTTGGTCACCATTTCTGTGTATTATTATTATTATTGATTTATTTAATAAACTGAATATATAAACTTAATGATTAACAGGGTCCCACAAAACTGTCGGAACAGTTTGTCTGTGTGATCACTTCATAGTACAGAGTTAACTAATTTGTACATACTTAAGTTGTGTTTTCTTATGTCAAGGAGACCTTACCAACGGGATCCCCTTCATTGGCATAATTTTTTTTAGACTAATATAGTTTTGCATAATTGATTTGGCATAATTTCTATTGGCATAATAATACTGTCGCATAATAATACTTTGGCCTACTACTTTGTTTGGCATACTATGGTTTTAGAATAATTTTACTTGGACTAATATGTATTCGACTAATACTCATTATGCATACTATTGTATGGGCTAATAATTATTTATCATATCTGTTTTGAAGCATAATTTCTGTTTTCTAAATAAATAAAACACAGTTTCGTTGTTAGCATGCATTTACACTTTTCGTGGACGCGGATTATTGGGTCGTGCATTATCAGGGCGGATAAAAATGGCTTGTCATAAGCGAACCCTGTCTTAGGTCGGTTAGGTTAGGGTTCACTTGTGTTCCTCAGACCAGAAATAGACACCCCGCGTAGCGGGGTGGCGTCGACTCGCTGGAGATTATTAGTCCGCACAGATGACCGTCCCAATGTACATGGATTATCAGGCTGTACATTATTGGGCCGTGCATTATGCTTTCATTGCTTTGTGTAATGCATGATTTTATTTTTTAGGACACAATTTTTATGCGTTTTGTAATGATGCCAAGTAATTATTATGTCTTTTTGTATTTATGCTATCTGATGTTAGTCTTTGTGATGATTATGCTATTTTCGTTTATTCTTTTTAATTTTATGCCTAAAAATTTATGCCATAACATGATTAGGCTTAACGCTAATTCGGCTATAAAAAATTATGTGTTATTATATTATTCCAAATGATTTTATGCGATCCAATAGAGAACCCTTACCAACTTGTATAAATAATTTAATTATTATGCACCATTGTTAGAAGCTTGAATAAAATATATGTTACAGCTCTTTCAAAAGCCTTATTACACGTAGAAAAATTGGAGGTGCATCTGTTTAACAAGTAAAACAAAAAAAAATTGACACATGTAGTTGACACAGTTTTTTACATGGAGTGTTTATCCTGTCTATAGGGATAAATTGCGGGTCTTAACTAAATGTACTATATGCAAAGCTAATTCGTTCCATTTAAACGGAACTATTCATAAAAAATCATTTTTCTTATTTACGTGACGACCGGTTAGTCTAGTGGATAGTGACGCTGCCTACGAAGCTGAAGGAATTTGTGTGATGAGCATGAATATTTGTTTCTGAGCCATGGATGTTTTCTATGTATTTAAATATTTCTATCTATTAAATATATCGTCGTCTACTACCCATAACACAAGCCTTATTGACACAGAACTATATCAAGATAGAAGTAAAGTGCGCGCCGATTAGTATGGGAACCGAGCGTGTAACATTTTGCGTAAGTAATTTGACGTCACAAGCGTAATTTAGTGACGAGAAACATAATCCGCGCGAAATCGATTCGTCAACATCGACTAGCACGCGGCAGTTGTAATAATTTTGTATCGATTCAAAATATCGATAAGAACCGACAGAGAAATTTATTGTATTCTTGACGATCTCAATATTGTGTGCATGTTTTTATTCTAATGTATGAAAATTATGTATTACTATTGAGAAATAAACCATCTGAATCTGAATCTGAAATGAAAAATAGTCTTAAAAACGTCTTAGTTTTTTTTACAGTATTTTTAGAAGGAAAGAACTCGTCGAGACTTTTAGTATGATCACTCCCTAAGCATCTTGAACAAATTTCTGAAGGGATTGCTTACGTTCCTGCTCGCTTCGGAACGAGGGTGGGAATGGCGCAAGGCGTTTCCCGCGGTCCGAACTTTATGTGTAAAGGCCCGATTAGAACACGGCACACCGATTCACACCGATGCTGTGCACCGCTACAAGTCTCTAGCTTATAAAATTAGTTTCCCCCATACAAACTTTTCACATCTTTTTTACCCCCGTGGGGGTGGATTTTTCCAAAACGCTTTAAGGTTTTTATTTTTTATTTAAATAAGTAATCTTTCTACAAAGTTTCAAGCTTCTAGCTCAAAAAATGAAATTTCTCCCATAATAACTATGCACCCCTGTTTAACCCCCTTAGGGGTGGTATTTCCTAAAACACTGAAAATTCTTATTTTTGTATTTTAATATGTAATATTTCTGCAGTTTCAAGTCTCTAGCTCATAAAATAAAGTTTCCTCCATACAAACTTTGCACCCTTATTTGACCCCCTCAGTGGATGAATTTTTATAACAAGCTAAATCATTTGTTTTGTTTTTAGTAAGAAACCTCCATACAAAGATTCGAGTCTTTAACTTTCCAAATGAACGATTTCCATACAACGGTTCGACCCTTATTTCACCCCCTTAAGGGTTGAATTACGAAAAATCCGTTCTTAGTACACGTCCACGTACTGTAAAGAATATATGTTCCAAATTTCATGCTTATATCTTTAGCGGTTTAGGCCGTGCGCTGTCTGTCAATCGGTCAGGAACGCAAGAGTAGATAATAATATAAAAACGTAATTTTCATTTCTCTGCTTTTATAATCGATTTAACCGAGTAAGAAAATCACAGTGTACAGCACTAGTGACAGAAAAATGAATAAATCGACCATGAAGCGACTCGACCATTTGAATAGCCTATTTATACATCGCTGGTTTTGAACGCACGTCAAGTGTGTCTCGCTCTCGTCAAACTAAAGCCGCAATGGAAAACTAGAGTTGGACATAATCTATTTTGATGAAAATAATACAGAGCAATAAATAAATTGTTTTTTTTAATTAATAACAGGTATTTTAGGACAAATAGCTACCTATGATAGGAAATACCACGATTAACAGCTTCACCTTTTTTGGTGGTGTTTGAACAGCTCAGTGTCGAGTCATTTTGTGATTATAACCTGACGTCGCACGCGTTCCGAGGTCGGGAGCGGACTGAAGTTCGCGGCGAGCAAGGAAGTCCATCGGACTTACTTTTGCCACGCGAAGTACATACACTCTTTCCTTCTATCTTGATATAGTTCTGTGCGTATTGAGCTTACTATGGGACTAGGTCGATTTGTGTAAGATTGTCCCCTAATATTTATTTATTTATTTATATTTATTTTGTTCAAAAATAACATGAGGCGAGTGCTGAAATGTTGTATTGTACCTATGACACTTACAATTCTTACAAATGACGTGACCCACCAACAGAAAAAAAATCAGGCCGAAAAGCTATTATGGCACAAGATGGTCCCTTATCCTGCCACGGCATTTGATGATTTGATGAAACGAGAGTTTATCCCCGGATAAGTCTCGACAATTCCGACGTTTACCCTCAGGGCCCTCAGGGTAATTAGTTTTTTCCTGTTCGGGGAATGGCCTAAGGTGATAATCACTGTATATATTTAAAGTTATATAGTTGCGTAATATACCTAAAGTGTACTTTTTAGTTGTTCATGCTGTTCTTAAGTTATATGCGGTGTACCTAAATTATTTTGTATTATGTTTAGTTTGTGGCAATAAATATCTTTATTATTATTATTAATGGTGTTCAAGAACTTTTTTGACTTGGCCAGTCGAGTCAGAGGTGGTCGCAAGTCGTGACGCCTCCTGGTGTTGCGTTCGTGAACGTCAGCATATGTGGAAAACTGTTCAAGATTTTTTCTTACGTATTTAGCAATTTCGAGTATAGGTATATAAACTAGGTAGGGTTAGTATTTTATATTCTATGAACAGATTTCTGGCTGCACTATCCCAGGGGGCACCAGCCAAGATGCGAATGGCTCGTTTTTGCAACTTGAACGCCCTTCCTCGCTCTGCAGCGTCACCCCAGACGTCAACTCCATAGGCGAGGAGCGAGTGGAAGTAGCCATAGTAGGCTTTTTTCACGTTATTGCTGTTTAAACTAGGGCGCAGTCTACCTAGCGCAAAACACGCAGATGAGAGTATATCATATGTAGTCACCATTTCGACATTTTGTAATCAGTGTGATGTGAACAATCAGTGAATGACCACGACACCCACGTCATCAATAATCTGCAGAAACCAATACAAAGGTCAGATTGTGTGTTTGTACTGAATTATTAAGGAATATTTTGGTCCATTGTTACGCCTATTTTTTTTTTTTTTAAAAGACTCCAGTGATTGACAGTCTCACCTGATGGTAAGCGGCGACAGAGCCTAAGATGAAACTCACTGGATCAGTAATAGCCCATTCACTCTTGTTTTGATGGCACCTACATCGTAGTTCTCAGGAAAGGAGACATGAAGGGAGCGAATTCCATTCCTTAGCAGTTCGCATTAAGAAAGACGAGGCAAATCGCCTCGTGCGAATAAGTGGTAAGTTGACAACATAAGGATGCATTCGCTCCCGACGCCTGGTCGTTCGGTGATGGAACGGGGGAAGGTGAAATTAAGTTGTGCAGTACCTGCGCACTCTCTAAAATGTATCCGATAAACACCGATAGGCAAGCTACTCGCCGTCGTTCGAAGACTCTGTAATTTTGACTTAAAGGTGGAGTCGTTATCAAAGAGTCTGTGAGCTCGGCGCTCGACTGAATCCAAGGTCGCTAACCAAACTGCTCCCCAAAGCTAGGTCTCTTTCAGCCAATCTATAACCTCGCATATCCGCATACTTCGCTTGAGTTTGAACGGGGTGATCTTGGGTATCATATGTCTTATGTTGCTTGCATAAGACTCAGATGACAACTACCCAGAATAGATAGAATCCTGTTCTCACGAATGTTTCGCAACCGAATTAATATGTGACCGTCGTCGCTCCGTTCATGAACGCATCTGGTATGACTATCATCAATTGTTCGAGCTCAGTTGGCTTCGGAGTTCTGAACCGGGTCGATACAGACTTGGCACTCCGCCTTTGTGGAACTGCTTTATATATCGTAGCGCCATACAAATTTCACCCCCTTAGGGAATGATTTCCGGGATAAAAACTATTTTATGTCCTTCCGCGGGACTCAAACTATATCCATACCAAATTTCATCTCAATCGGTTTAGCGGTTTTAGCGTGAAGAGGTAACAGACATACAGACAGACACACTTTCGTATTTATAATATTAGAATGGATAATATTAGTATGGATTTTCTACTAGAAATTTGCTACATTGCGTAAAGAATAAAACTGTTTCTTTTTCGCCAATGATTATTACTAACTCATTTTTGTATTTTAATATGAACTGTCATGGTAATTATTCCTGCAGTGCTATTGAAGCAGCGACATTTGAACGCTTAGCCTATCTATGGCGTAACCACGTTGAACATTACTTAACCGGCTAGAGATGGGGAAAAGCGTTACATTTTGATATCAGTTACTGACGATCCCGTTCCAAAAAAGTCACAGTGAAAAGTCACCGTGACTTTGTCACGTCTGTTACTCGTGTCACTGCATGATATTTGTGATAAGTCACGGTCCTGTAATTAACGTTTTTTTGTCACACTGTTATTTCAACGTGACTGTGTCACGCCAGTCACAGCACTCCACAACGTCAGTAGCGTCACGCTCCGCGTTTCTCGTGATTTGAGTAAGAGTAACAGAGACTGCGCTAGGAACAGTAGGAACGTATGTGATTTTGTAACGTTGTTTTTTTGTGAAAAGTCACAGTGGCATGTTTTGACGGCGAGTGACGTTATTTATCCCCCATGTCTATAATATAAAAATTGCTGATCCACCAGTGCCGCTAGCCTAGTGCTCCGAGTACAATTGGCAACAACTCTGTGAGTGAACGACTGAGAAAAGAAACCCGTAACATATATATGGTGTCAACTCTCTCAGGTCCCCTAGTCGGTCGATAGTTGGCAGCCCTAGGCAAAAGCTAGACAGCCCCCGACAAATTGAGGCCATTCATCGTCGGACCTCGCGAATAATTCAGCGCTAAGGGGTACTTTTATTATTTGCGTGGGCCAATGCGGGGACAGTTAAGGCACAAGGGCAAGTCGCAGTCGTTGGAAGAAGTAAAAACAAATGAATTACCATGTATACCATAGTTCATATCAACGAGCAAGGTCATTAATCTATTATTCAACTTTTCAATCGGACGTCTGTCGTTATCGCTATTAGTTATCCGCTGGTTTATCTTTATACGTACGCAAAATTCACATTAAACAGTACCAATTTTTGCAGATTTTCTAGTCGGTGTAGTAACCTACCACTGGCTTGATATAAGGCTACATTAAGCTAGTTTAGGTTACTTATAGAGAAAATGGGTTATTGATTACGTGTTAGATATTTCTGAGCGCATTTTAGAGTCAGATATTGTTACAGTGCAGGCACCTGTAGCCAGCATCCATTACAATGTTCAACATCTTTACCGCCACATAAGCAGTGTGGAGCCGACACATAAGCAGTGTGGAGCGGACACATAAGCAGTGTGGAGCGGACACATAAACAGTGTGGAGCGGACACATAAGCAGTGTGAAGCGGACACATAAGCAGTGTGGCGCGGACACATAAGCAGTGTGAAGCGGACACATAAGCAGTGTGGCGCGGACACATAAACAGTGTGGAGCGGACACATAAGCAGTGTGGAGCGGACACATAAGCAGTGTGGAGCGGACACATAAACAGTGTGGAGCGGACACATAAGCAGTGTGAAGCGGACACATAATCGTTTGTCACAGAATACCTGCATCCTAGCCAAGATAAACATTATTCCTCAAGCGCGTAGTTTGCTTCAGAATGACCTAGCTACCAGCGTGGTCAAGGACGCTGTAAGCACGGCCGCGGCTGACTACTTTAAGCGTTATTAGCAGTCGAAATATTACCCCACTTCAATACGGTCAAAATTATTACAAAATAATGAAGGCAAAAGGCTACGACCGTTTTAATATTGCTTGTTAGAGAGAGAGAGTAAATGCTCGCAGATCGTGACGTCACGTCATAGTAAATTAGTGACAACCGTTTCATATGAAGGTGCGTTTTGCGGAAAAGGGACATAATATAAAACTTTGGACACGTATAACTATGTGATTATACCCTTTTCACGAAACAAATTATTTAATTAAATATTTTTGTTTCGTGTTATTTTTAACGAGGAAGTTACCCCGATCATTTTATAAACGATATGATACAGAGAAAGAATATAATGGAAAAATAAACCATCTTCGTCTGTAGCCCCCGACAGGATTCGAACCTGCGACCTTTCTATTAACGCTAGACTGCTCTACCAGGGTAAGGGTAGATTAGATTAGATTAGATTATTTATTTCATGATAAAAAATTACATTACAGATTTGCATACATGTCAAAAAAATAAGAATTATTATCATGATCGTCAAAAACAGAGAAATATTAAGAGAATGTCAACAAATGTAAGAACACAATAACAAGGAAATAGAAGAAACAAACCAAAAACAAAGAACACAAATATATCAACCTCTAGGTATCGTCATTTTATACAATATTTAAATACGTGACACAATACATTTAAAGTCAAATCATAATCATACAAATTTAAATAGGTCATAATAATAATTTAACATGTCAAGTCCAGACTCATATACTCTTTAACTGAGTATAATGGATTTTCCAATAAAAGGTATTTAAGGCGGCGTCGAAATGCTTCGTCAGATGGTTCCTGTCTAAGAGGTATAATGTACACCAGCGCCATCTCTCTCGCTAAGTCCAAAACTACCTGATGTGGTTCGATTAGAATGGAGCGAGCGCATAGCTCGCCCATTAGAGTGGTGCCAAGACTGTGAAACAAGTCTATAACTCGATACAGAGAGGGCGCTGGTCTTAGCGGGAATATAGTGGAAAAATATACAACTTGCGTCACTGTCCTCGTAGCTCAGTTGGTAGAGCAGTCTAGCGTTAATAGAAAGGTCGCAGGTTCGAATCCTGTCGGGGGCTACAGACGAAGATGGTTTATTTTTCCATTATATTATTTCTCTGTATCATAACGTTTATGTGATTATTTAATCCCCTGCTTTACTTTTTTCTCAATTTGACAATATTTTTGATCCTTTTTCCGGAAAATTCAACATTATTGGTTATTATCAAGCAATGCTACGTGTGCTTAAAGGTACAAGTTGGAACCAGACAGCAGTAGCAGACGACACGACTGGTTTCTATGAAATTACTTTCGTTGCTAGCGACACGTCGCCGTCATAGAAATACATAGAAACCGGCCTATTTCTGTAACTTGTTTTAAGCTCACCTCAACGCTCACCCACAAATATATATTGACACCGCGATGCGTAGTAACTAAGCGTAGGCAGAGGTCTAGTTTCATGGCGGTTGACCGGCCGAGTGAGCCGCATTAGCGCGTAGCGAATAACAGCCCAGTAGTATCGCAGCGACACGTCGTCTGCTGCTGCTGTCTGGGTGAGGCCAGACGAGCGTAATTTGCGAGCTGTGAGTCGCGTAATTTCGGTATATGGACATTTCGGTCCGCCCATATATGGACATTTCGGTTTGCCCATATATGGGCGGACCGAAATTACGCGACTCACAGCCAGGGACCGGAAAACCCGTTCTTTGGCTTAATCCGTTCGAAAGGCTTAAGCCGTTCGAGGATTAATCGCTTGTTTGGGTTACCGTATCCTCAGCTTAACTTATATACGGGTTAAGCCCTTCAACAGAGTTAAACCTAAATAACCTCAGGGTTTTGGGTTAGGGTTTTGATAGGGTTATTTGAAGGGGTTTTTAAGGGTTTTTGTAGGGGTTATGAAAGGGTTTTTATTGGCTTAATTTAACCGCTTACTTATTGGTATGACGCTGGCTTACTTCTTTACCCCTTCCTGGGGCCGGTAACGAGCGAGTAAAAAAGCGGCCAAGTGCGTGTCGGACCACGCACAACGAGGGTTCCGTGCCTATTAAAAAGGTCGTATCGTTACTGAAATCTTATGGTACCTACGTCCTTTTCTTTAAGGAAGGCAGTTTTTTAGATATATCTCACAAACATTTTAACCGACCTTGTTCAAAACAATTTTCGCTGAAAGAATTTAATAAGCCCTATTCGAGTAGAATGCCTGTGACATACGGACGGACAGACAGACAGACAGACATGACGAATCCATAAGGGTTCCGTTTTTTGCCATTTGGCTACGGAACCCTAAATATCAATAAAGGGCCGGCAACCTGATTGCGATTCTTGTGAAGTCGCCAGCGTCCATAGGCTACGGTGTCATCGTACCATCAGACAGGCCGTATGCTTTTTTGCCACCGTCGTAGTATTAAAAATAAACACATCTTGGATATTTTTGTAGAGGCCTTTTACAGTTCCAATAATTTTACATAAGGTAGGTATGTTGGGTGGGGTAAGAACGGTACGGTTTAGAGCGGAGAATTCAAATTAGTAGGTACTAAATGAAATAGTTAAAACCGTGAAACATGCCTACATTGCCACTAGGCAAAACCTTTTTTTTTTAAATCTGGTAATATATCAGAAATTATTAAACAGGCCAAAAAAAACATTGTCCTCGTTTGTATGTTTTTTACGGTTCCGTAGCCAAATGGCAAAAAACGGAACCCTTATGGATACGTCATGTCTGTCTGTCTATCTGTCTGTCCGTCCGTATGTGACAGGCATTTTACTCGAATACTATAAGGTGTATTTGAATAAAAATTTGATGATACGTGTATTTTGTTAGCCGCTACATAGTTTTGTAATAAAATGTGTAAAAAAAAAATTGTTAGGGGTGCAGACTGCAGTCCATACATAAAACTGAAAATCATTTTCTTTTATTGCAAGCCCACGTGTGGCACATCAATCGATAGGCCTTTCAAAATAAATATAAGGTTTCTCAGCAATTTTTTTGAGTAAGTGAATAGAGTCGGAGATAATCGCCCCGAAAGTCACTAAAATTGTGTCGTCCCCCCCCCTCTAATTTTTGAACCGTGTATTTTAAAAATATGAAAAAAATCATGAATATAGGGCTTATTAAATTCTTTCATTGAAGATTGTTTTGAACAAGATCGGTTCAAAGGTTATCGAGATATTTCTAAAAAACTGCCTTCGTTAAAGAAAAGGACGTAAGTGCCATTTGATTTCAGTAACGATACGACTTTTTTAATAGGCACGGAACCCTTCGTTGTGCGTGGTCAGACACGCACTTGGCCGCTTTATATTAGAGTCGTGTAACCGGCCTTCTGCCGGCCATATGGTTAAATATGAAAAAGAATACTGCAGTAGTCAATATAATTAATTACAAAAACTCTCACGCATAAGTGGGCATACATCCAACCACCCCCACCCAAACCAACAAGACCAACTTAATAAATGTCTGCCGGCTGTACACATTGGGCCAACGTTGGCGCGTGAGCAGGATGCAGCTATGCAAACGCATGAGAACGAAATAAAGCCCTCTTCCTCTAACGCATAGTAATTCTGCTCCGCGCCAACGTTGGCCCAGTGTGTACAGCCGGCACAAGGTTTAGTTGGCGCGCGCGTGTCGATGTAACAAAGGTCAAGGTCAAAGTTACTTTTTTCGCATCAAGACGAGACGGTCGAGACACGATTACTATGTGCATCAGTTTGCTATTCGCAATGCAAGTAACGAACTTCATAGGTAAACAAACAAATTGCCGAAACAGGTGCAATATGTTCAGGCGATTATGGCATCTCTTCCTAAGGCAGCTTGTAGTAAATTTGTGTGACGCCAAAATAGTAGCGGTGCCTTTTTAAAAGCTTTGACAGACACCACCGCCGCCTGCGCAGTGAGGCGCGGCAGGTGGCTAGCTCGATTCGGCGATCCTCATTTAAAAATTGAATCGTATCTGTATAACGCTTAGGACCAATATCGATTACGTTTAATGCTCTATAAGTTAAAAACCCTGGAAAGGGTTTTGATAGGGTTTCGAGTTAATTTGAATTAATTCAAATGAACGGCGCGGCCATTTCAAGCCAAAATGAACTGAATAACTATGTCGATTAAGATACATTTAGTTTACGCTCAGTCCGGAACCGCTTACCGCTAAAACCCTTAAACAGGGTTTTGATTGGGATTTGAGTTAACTTGAATTAACTCAAACGATCGGCTTAACCGTTCATGCAATTAACCCTTAATAAGCTTGACCGGAATGATATGGTTTCTCAAAACAAGCGTTAAGAAAACCCGCTTAAAAACCCGTGTAAGGGTAAGCGGTTCCGGTCCCTGCTCACAGCTCGCAAATTACGCTCGTCTGGCCTCACCCTAACTAATTCAGAGCTAATTACGACAGACATACGTCATATGGAAAGTAAGCTGCTACGGACTAAGGGGGTAGCCCTAGGAGCGTATTAGCTTAGCAATGAATGAATTAAATCCCGTATGTAGCCAATATAACTCGTAGACACGTGACCCATACGTGTGGTGTGGTCATCGGCTTATTCGGCTTCGAATGTGACATGGGAGTGTACTCTTTGGTAAGAATTCAAAATAATAGGTACCTATAATGAATAAAAACATATAATATATATATATATATATTAGGGGACAATCTTACACAAATCGACCTAGTCCCAAACTATGCAAAGCTTCGGTATTAGACGACGATAAACATAATTATATAAATAAATAAATACATAGAAAACATCCATGACTCAGGAACAAATATTCGTGCTCACCACGCAAATAAATACCCTTAACGGGATTCGAACCCAGGACCTCTTGCTTCGTAGGCAGGGTCACTACCAACTAGGGCCAGTGTTTTTCAAAGTGTGGGTCGCGACCCCCAGGGGGGCCGCGAAGCCTTCTAAAGGGGGTCGCGGCTACTTATATTTTCAAAGTTAAAGTGCTGTAAGTATTTTGAACAGCGTAGGGTCGACAAAATCGAAATCATTATCGATTAAGAAATTGACATGTAAAATATTATTTTATAAATAAATGATTGATTGATTGATTGTCGGGCGTCGCGAAATATTTTTTTCTGTTCTAAGGGGGCCGCAGCATGAAAAAGATTGAAAAACACTGAACTAGGCTAAAGCGGTCGGCGGTAATGAATGCATACAAAAAAATCCATACCTACTTTTAAAACTAGAAACTTCGGAACGCGCGTGGCGGTTATACTTTCAATTAGATACCTACATTAAGCAGCAACATATTTCTATCATAGGTGATGCCGCTTATCAACCAGAAGTGAACTTCGCCAAATTAGCGGTCTCAAACGTTGCGAAGTAAAACAATACATCTTATTTCGATTCGAAAACTCGAGAATAATATTAAAGAGCCAATTACGGCAGCGAGATACATTCCGTCTATTCCCCACAAAGGCCTGAATTACATAAGCCTCTTGTACAGCCCGCGTCAAATATATGTACACATATTTCGCCTTATTGCAAAGGCATAAGGTGCAAAACCGTAAACATATCGTTGACATCGACCGTACCCCCTTCGACCCCTCGCGTATCGAGCGGCTGTCGTCCCAGTCTAACGTGTCACGCTTCTCGCTCGCACTGACGCACCCGAATCTACGTGCCTTTCAAACAAGCCTCATTCACTGCGGGCTCTGAATAGAGGAATTGTTAGCCGGCCCTTGGGCAACGAGCGATGTATCGCATAATAGATGTTGCATTGATTATGACGCCGGTATGTACAGTAAAAACATGTGACTGTCTAACAAATTAGTAAGCTTTTACCGGCCGGTTTCGACCGCGTCCAGTGCAACAATTCTCACAATAAAAGTCACATTTGCTTCATAGAAAGAGGAAAAACATACTCCTGACGATGTCAGTAGCCGTAGAGAACAGGCATGTAATTAACATGAGTGGCATATGATGAATGGGCCCATTTCAGCATAATGCTTATTGCATTATAGCCAGTGCTGATCTTTCTTGGGTCCATTTAGGAGTAATATTCATCAACATCTATTTAGCAACTTACATTTCATTAAGTCACAAAACATCTGGTAAATAAAAAAATAACATCTTTTCATGGCTGTGTTTCAGAAAGCATCATACATCAGCCCCTAGATGCAATGAATGTATAATTGTTAAGTGTAACCTGACTGTGGGCTGAAATCATGAGATTGTTTTTTTTCTTCTTCTAAAAAGTGACTACAATAATTGACGAACTTGCTCACAAAAATTCACGAGAATCGGTCGAGAAATGCGATCTGTAGACTAGAACAGCCAGACAGACAACCAATTTAGGCCCAATCAAGCACAGAACTTTATGAAGCATAGAACTTTGTTAGCTTTCACTCACTTTGTTCAGTTCAGTTCAGTTATTTATTGGTAAATATAATTTACACGTCAACAAATTATGTTCCATTAATAAATCCTTCATTTAAAACATTTTTATTACATTATATACATTTTACGAGTTTCTATTAGGTAACTTAAACATAGCGCATTACGGTTTCGACATTTTTGTCAACACTTCGTCCACAGTGTAAAATGGCATGTCAGCCAATAGCTTTTTTAATTTAAACTTGAAGGTGGTGTCACTGGGTGCATTCTTTATTTCGTGTGGGATAGCATTATATATTTATTTGATTAAACTGATAGGGTCGGTTAGCGACCACCTAATTTCATGTGCCGGTGGGCGACCACTTAAGCTGAGTTGGTGGACTGAAAGGATATTTTCTCCGTTTTTTAGTAGATTTCTCTTCTAAAACAACAAAAAAATGCATGTACAAGTAATTGTCTTAATAGCGTGTGTAGAATGTAAAAGTATGAATAAATAATCTTACTAATATAATTTTGTATTAACAGTTGTGTCAGCTAACAGTATTCTAAACTCAAATTCAAGGCATATTAAGAGGAATATGATCAATTGTTGGAAGATTTGTTGAACCAAGCATCAATTCCAATAGGTCAGTTGGTTGAGAGCAGCTGGCTCGGTGTACCGGTGTGTTGAGGCACAACAAACATAAAAAAAATAATTGAACTAGTAGTGCCAACCCAGAGTATATTTCTATCAATCAATAAATGAATTATTTATTGATGCATAGGATTTCGTTTGTATAAGAAAATTGAATCATTTAAACAACTAAAAAAATTTAATTTCTGCTGTTTTGTACACTCAGTTTATTATCTTATCCAGAGGATGCTAAATGTTTTTGTGTGTAAATGTTTCCGTGCTAAACACACAAAAACAATGATAACTGAGAATGAACCATTTATAAAATTGTATCCTAAAACTAGTCAAGATAGATAATGGGTGTTAAAAACCACCTTGATTCTTATTAGAATCAATTAAGTAATGTTTTCAGAAAATTAAAGCTTAAGATTGTTATTTAAAAATAGTTTTTACAACCACCAATAATCTTAGTACAGTTGGGTAAAAAAATATATTCGAGCAATGTTTAGCAAGGTATGCTGAAGTAAATTGCTGTCTAGAAATAATTAGATACCTACACTTAAGACAATATATTATGTCACTTAAGTACTTTTTCACATCTAGTACCTATTATTGTTTTACTTTAGTCGGCAAAACGTGAAAGTAATAATCGTGCATTAAATTTGCTACGGAGTCCAGGCAAGCCGCGTCGCCGGCCGCGGTCAGATGTTCCACAGCAAGAGCCATTACCGCCGCAGCGCTCGCAAATTACGCGTAAATACTGCGCACAATGCGCAAAATACACAATATCTTAACGCTTACCCTCTACTCAGACTATAAGACACGTACACGAACCGCAGCGGACACTATTGACAATAATCCGATCATACCAAAAGCCATTTCGTCTATTTTGGCACTCCACATACACAACCTTAGCAATTAAAGCTACACTTACCTACCGCTGGCAGGGAATCTACCTCGGCACGAACAGTCAAAGTAAACACTGTGGCAAAGTTCTCACGATGTATAATTAAATAAAACTTCGATTATTCAATATTTTCAAAGAACTAAATTACAGCCATCCAAATGACGGCTTTTGACACTTGTACAGGAGTGTTACCATACTTTAATTTCTCTTAGCAAGTTTTTATATTACATTGGAATGGCCATATCACGAAAAATTAAGTTCTATGAAATAAAGAAAATATTACGGTGCACAATATCCGTACCTACTACTATTTGTTTTTATCAGTCGAGAATATTAATCTTGAAAAACTTGATAAAAAACTGCATTTGATACCGGAAGTGGTCTACGGTATAAAAAAACCGAGTTTGCATTTCCTTTTCCGCTAAGTGGTGGTTTTTGATATCTTAATATTCTTAATAAACGCCTTAACACTTTCCTGCCATTGGAGGATATAACAAAGTTCCACAAGCTGTCATTGGCTACGCTATTTTTGCTTTGCTTTCTATTCCATTCCCCTGATTCAATTCAGTTCACTCCGTCATTGTTCTGTTAGGCTTGCTATACGCACTAGCGGACGCCATTTTGATTTGACTGACTTGACTATACTGCGGCGGTGTAGCTTTGCAGCGGAATTTCGCAGTGAAATTACGTGTTAAATTAGTCATACAGTGTTTAATTTTGTGCATTTGATAGTGATAAACAGGTAAGTTATATTTTTATTAGTTTTCTCGCCGAATTAAACTCTCGTCGCGGTACTGCGAAAACTACCTTTGCAATAGACGCCATTGACTCATTTCGTCAAATTCTGTATGCGTTTCAGAACCTAAAATGCCGGGCGCCGGTACTTTCAAAATCTTCGTCGGGAATCTATCCGATAAAACCACGGACGCCGATCTCAGGCCGCTGTTCGAAAAGTTCGGTACGGTCGTAGAATGCGATATCGTCAGAAATTACGGTTTCGTGCATATGGAAAACGAGCAAACCGGCCGCGAAGCAATTCAGAATCTTAACGGCGAGCTAGTTCACGGACAGGCGATCAAAATAGAAGCGGCTAAGAGCCGCAAGGCGCCGACGACGCCGACCACTAAAATATTCGTCGGTAACTTGACGGACAAGACGCGCGCGCCCGAGGTCCGCGAGCTGTTTCAGAAGTTCGGCGCGGTGGTCGAGTGCGATATCGTGCGTAACTATGGGTTCGTGCACCTGGACGCGACGGGCGACGTGAACGAAGCGGTCAAAGAACTGAACGGAATGATGGTGGACGGGCAGCCGATGAAGGTGCAAATGTCTACGTCGCGCGTACGCCAGCGGCCCGGCATGGGCGACCCGGAGCAGTGCTACCGCTGCGGCCGCGGCGGCCACTGGTCCAAGGAGTGCCCCAAGGCGCTGGGGCCAGACCGCAACGGTTACCGCGACCGCGCCTTCGGCCGCGACCCCTACCCGCCTCCGCCGCCGCCGCCGTTCCTCCGCGATCGCATGATGGGAGGATTTGGGGTAACGCGCTCTCCTTCTCTTTGCCTTTCCGACCGCCGGTTTTCCGCCGCCGATGCATCATGTAGGCCGAGCGTGGATGCACTCTCCGCACGCGGTACCTAGTCCGGGCCGACTAACTTTCGGGCTTGATGATGCTATACAACTCACTCAGACACTATTAGGCCTTCTGAACTTGAAATTTATGCTTCGTTTGTGTTTGTCTACCGAGTCACCACATATGCTAAGTATATTTTCCCACAGGATCCCTATGATGGCTACTACGATCGCTCGCGCTTCGACTCGCCGCGGGACCTGTTCGAGCGCCGCTACCCGGTGGGCGGGTCCCGGCTAGAGCTCAGCGCGTCACGCGGAGCCCGAGGGGACTTCGCTTCGCCGCCTCTCCGCCGCGAGCCGATGCCGCCGATGCCGAGCCTGCCCCCGATGCGCTCCAGCATGGGATCTATGAGGTCGTCGTATGATGATATGTTCAGCCGCAGGAGCCCCCCGCGAGGACCACAAATGTCCCGCGGGTGAGAATTTGTATCGCATTTGATTTTTAAACAATTTAATGAATATTAGAAAGTTGTGTAGAATACTTGTATTATCTAGCTGGAAGTCATCTTTGTAACATTTGTATTCTTTATTTACAGGATGTATGAGGACTTTAGCCGTGACACATTTGATGACAGAAGGTAAAATAGTTCTCTTTGAATTAAACTAGGTAAAAAAGCTTACCTATTTTTGTTGATGAAACAAAAAAACACCTGCTGCCTTTGACCTGAATTCAATCTATATCACAAATGAACAAAGAAATGTAGAGGTCAATGAATGTAATTTGCGCGTTTCATTTTATCTATATTGTCAGTCAGTGATGTTTGCCCTAAAGGCACAAGCACTTATGACCAGCAGCAACCCTCGGCAAGCTTCTCTTCTTACTGATTGTCTACCTAGTCTAAATTAGACAAAACATCACCTACTTCATACTTCGTGCACCTATCCGAATTGTAACCAAATGTTATTTTCGCAGGCCCGGTATGCGTGGACCCTCCCCATCTAGAAGATACGCGCCCTACTAGGGACACCCGTAGGTTAGGACTCGTTAACAGTCAGTCCAGTCCGTCTGAAGGGAACTTGGCTGTCCAACAGATCGGAAGATTTTTATAGACAATTTTATTGGTTAAGTGTGAATGACGAAGCTATTTGTATAGCTGTGACTGAACGAACGTGTTTTATGCTAGGAATTGTGACGGTATGTAAATAAAGCGGAATAAATATCAATTTAAGTGCATACATTTAAGCGTTTTTATTTTACCCTAAATAAGGATGCTACAGTAATAGCTAGTAATAGTAAAATAGTTACACATTTGTGGCCGCTGATTAAGCAAAATACAACTTGTCATCTATTGATGAGTCAAAGTTAACAGTAGTTCTTGTACCTATTAGTACTCATATGAATTAAAATAAACGCGTAATGGACATTTACAATCAATGATCAGACTCATTAGTGATCCAGCGTACGCAAATTGCATGCCAGACCTACCATACCAGTGGTATGGTGGGTATTTATAGACGCAACATAAATTGTTATTCATATAATTAGTGTGTTTTCCTGGACGAAGTGCTTTTGGCCAAGTTACTCTTCGCCAAAAGTGCGTTTGGTCAAATTGTAATCATAATCATAATATTCATGTAATAGAATATTAATTGTAATCGAAAAAGAAAGACGAAGGTATTTCAACCTATTAATGTATGGTCTCCTGGTTTTTCGACAGTTTTCACGAAGCCCCGTCTATTTCTGGTCAGTTTGCCCTTCGGGCATCTGATGATACCTAACCTACCTACCTAGTGATCGCAAAAGAAACCAATAATCATGTTAAACTATATCGGCCAATTGTCTTCTTGTACACGTGTATTCTTAATTATACCTGAGTCAATTCATCACAACCGGACTTGGCAAGGCATCGAATTCGTGAAAAAGTGCCATGGCCCATGCAGCTATTAGCGACGCCGCGTGTCTCAGAAGCGCCCTCTAGTTTACGGAATGAGTAAGTAAGATGGCGCCAGTGGTAACAGTTGGCCAACTTTTATTAAATTTAACTTGACAGTGACACTTTCCTGCCAAGAATCGCTACTATAGCCAATCTCGTCGTTTTCCTCGCATGTAGCGGAAAGAGACTTCGGCGTTGGCGCCCGCTAGGCGGGTTACTGGCAGTGAACGCCAACAACGGTTAAGGCGGAATCAGACGGTTCACTCGGACGAATGTTCCCTCGGGTGATTGATTCTTTTTTCTTTCACTCAATGTTCACTCAACTCAGGTAAAATGACATATAACGGTTCAGACGGTTCATTTTTCGTTTATTTTTATATTTCATTCCGCACCTTTCACCCGAAGTGACACGTCTGATCATGAAGTAAACCAAAAGTGCCGAATGAATTCACTGGTAAACGTTCTTTCAGTCTTTAGACCGTTCATTTTTCGGTCATTCGGAGTGCGAGTGAAAGATGCCGAATGAAAATATCAAACATTGTTGGATCGGTTCACTAGTGAATTCATTCGGCACTTTTGGTTCACTTCATGATCAGACGTGTCACTTCGGGTGAAAGGTGCGGAATGAAACATAAAAATGAACCGTCTGATTCCGCCTTAACTGACATGCAGCGTAAGCCAGATACTTGAGATTATTTGAGTTAGCCGAATTGTTAAAGTAGTCTATTGAAAAAGCAAGTACTGTCCAAGGTAGACAATTCCAATGACAGTTTTAGTAATCTCGACCATACTTGTCAATATAAGACCCCGCACGGCTATCACAAGTCGGCGCGCGAGCTCTCGATTTTTCTCGCACTATCCGTCTCTCTCTTATTAGACAACTTAGAAAGAGAGGTATTGTGATAGCCGTGCAGTCCCCATCCTCGCATGCTTGACAGGTCTCACATGTAGGGAAACTGCTTGGCACATCCCTATTGGGTACCTACTCACCCTTCAACTGCAATTTCCGTGAAACAAATTCTTTGCCATAAATACGTATAACCTACCGTTGTATTTAGTGGTTATATTCTCTTTGGTTGTATTATCAAACCGCGATTACAATTTGCTAGCCTACCTGTACTGTACCATTGCGAAGGCGCAAAAAACATTCTATGAATTAATTAGGTATTGTAGAATGGAAAATTACTTATGTAATTTGTTAATTAATGTATTAATCTTTAGTTTGTAATTATTAATATTTAGCTACAACCTTACGGGTAAAATTGTATCCTGCAATTTGAAGCTATTAAATAAATAAAAGAATCGGCTTGGAAGTGACAGTTGTGCCATATTATTACTCATTGCGCTGAATAATAAATACGACAGTGTGTCTCTGTTACTCTCACTTGAACCAGTTGAGATGAAATTTGGTATACAGATAAGAGTCCCGGGAAAGAACCTAGGATAGTTATTATCCCGGAAATAATCCCCTGAGGGGGTGAAATGGGGGATGAAAGTTTGTATGATAGCATTATAATCATGAGTAGTATAGCTTTCCACTCTCTGGTTAACAGCAAATAAAACGAAGTAGAGTATGTCCATTAATATTTTATTGTAACTTAACTATCAACACGTAACCTAGTCGTACGCTATATTTACAACAATGTACATGCGCGCAGGCGCCAGTAAATGCTACGCTTGCGCTTGGCTTTACAATATATCTTCTTATTTCATTCAAGTTCTCAAATGTTCACAAAATTAAATGCAAAGGCACTTAGGGACCAAAAGTGTATGTATGGCGTTCTGCTTTAGATATACCTAACTAAGTAAATTATAATGACAGACAATGTCAACAGCTATTCTAGGTTATAATGAGCGGGGTCACAGCGCCATACAGATTATATGAAATTGTGAGCCCTCTTGCACTATATCTAGTGGTAATGCAACATTGGAAGTTTATATCATATACTCGTCTCTGGATAATCTTAAAAAATAACTGTGAAGTAATTCATGTGTTATTGACACTACATTGGCGGTTAAATTAAGATATTGCTGTTTTAACCCCATGCGCGGTTAGCACAAGACGGCGCGCGATTTCTTTCGAGCTCTCTAGCACTATCCGTCTCTCTCTTATTAGAAAATTTAGAAAGAGACGGATAGTGCGAGAGCTCGCGCGCCGTCTTGCGCTAGTCGCTACGGACTACTAAAGTCTTCGAGTAATTGAGAAGTATAATGTCTTAATG
Organism: Epinotia ramella; assembly: GCA_947578815.1. Taxonomy (NCBI): domain Eukaryota; kingdom Metazoa; phylum Arthropoda; class Insecta; order Lepidoptera; family Tortricidae; genus Epinotia; species Epinotia ramella. The sequence continues at coordinate 2,203,127 of OX388217.1, forward strand.
TAACGCAATTACACTCTTAGCATTTGTAACATTGATAAACATCGCTCGCCTCGATTGGACATTAATCAAAGGCAACTCTGCGTTAAAAATTCCCCATCTCAAAAGCATAAACAAAATCCCTAAAGGACCACTTTTGAATCATTTTGTTTGCATATCACAGGTAATATCTAAGTAAAAGTAAGGCGTTGGCCCCAGTTGACGCCACACATTCGAACAGCATTAACGTTGTATAGATATATATTTTGATACATCGTGCAGCCGACCGCTGCCCACAGGTCCAACTGGTAACCGACACCTAAAAACATTTTTTTTCACCAAGCGCCGGCGACGGATTACAATATGTTAATACTACACATGGCGAAGGCATCCCCTAAGACACTGCACATTCTCAAGTCTTTAATACTTCACTAATATTAGTCTTTTTCTTCAGTTTGTTCATTTTAAGTACAATTAATTAGTCTGACTGAGGATTCCTCTCGGTATTTGTAGAAGTGTTCAACACTCGTCTCTTTCTATCACATGTTTGTCACATAAGAGTGAAAGGGAAGAATGTTATGCTTAAGGTTATTATTATAATAAATTGAGGTGACTTTGTTCGATGTAATGTACGTATTCTTCCCTGAGTAACAAGTATGTGACCGAGAGAGGCATGAATACATTACATGGGATATAAACAAGAAGGTTTTTTTTCAATAATAAATATTTTACAGAAATCACTCAAGTGGAAGTAAAAATACGGTTACGTTACAGCCAACAAAGTTGCTATGCAAAATAACACGCTCAAAAGTGTCTGTACCTACTTTATAGCATTTTAAAGCATTTCGTTTGCGTAGTTACTAGTTCTGCTGCTCACTTATATCCCTAAAGAAAGAGTTCCATAGGTAGACCATGAGTTTCATAAAAAATCACGAGGTAAGTACTCAAGAGGAATCCCAACAACTGCATTTTCAAAAATCAATGAGGTACTGTACAACATATTTTCGTAATGGAGACATTAGTTATTGTCAAAATATCACAATTTCATTTCGTCCCGCTCCTCCGCAAACATTACGAATAGAAACTTAAACGTGAGTATTGCTGAGCTGCCGACAACACTAGTGGACGCTATACGACCGATCAAACCAGAGGCCAAATCCAGTTAAATCCTAACATGAAGTTTGACGATTGTCCATGGTCACTGGTAGGTCGTATAGCGTGCCCTTATAACCACTGAATAAATAGTACTAAAGGTTATATTATATTACAATTTCCATAACAGGCTACTTACGTCTCGAGACGACTCTGCGATTTATATGGAGCGGTGCCTCTGTACTATTTGTTCTGTGACATCGCTTATAAAAACGGAAGACAACGAATTCGCATCACTTTTCCTTCATGGATAACTACGACCCGTCGCATTATCATCGGTACTATCACTACTATCATTACCATACCTGAAAGTATCTAGAAGAGAACGTCGTCGGTATCTATTCTTACTGTCCAATACCTAACCTTTAGTGTCCAATATTGTGTAAAAGAGACAGTGCCGATGAGAAAGCAACAGGCGACAAAACGAAACTAAATACGGAACTACATCCAGTCGTATGTACAAGGAGATTCCGGCTCGACGCTCCAGTCACTGGTATCAGAGCCATTCAAACTTAACAATACTGAGATTAAAGACGGTGGTCAGTTCGGTGACACGAATTAAATAAATAGAACTGAGGAACTCAACACGTATAGTCTTCGTATTAGACAAGTTTGACGTCGCACTCCGCGTGGAATTTCGCGAGGGTCTTCTTGACGCGGAGCGCCGTGAGCCGCACGGGCGGGTTGTGGTGCCAGCACTCGGCCATCAGGGCTCCCAGCGCGGCCAGGGCTGGGTGCTTCGCCCAGCGCGATGCTAGCGGCGGCCTCAGACCTTTCACCACTACTACTGCATGCATGTCCTCGAAGCTAGGGTCCGAGGGAACCGCGTCGTGGTACGGTAAAGCGTACGCTTCAACGTGTTGCGCTTTGTCGCCCGCGGCGCAGCGGCGACACATCTCCCAGAGCACCAGCCCTAAGGAGTACATGTCAGCCATCTTGAACGCTTCAAAGTCTGTCCCTTGGAGTGTCTCCGCCAAGACTTCAGGCGCCATGTACCGTCGTGTCCCGACGCGAGTGTTCGGAGCGATGTCGACCTCGTCTCGCTCGGCGACGAAGCGCACCGCGAGACCGAAATCGGCGATAGCGCATTGCCCGTTCCGTTTCACTAGGATGTTCTTCGATTTGATGTCGCGATGCGCGATGGCCGGTTTGCCTTTAGTGCCGAAGATGTCCATGTGTAGGTGAGCTAACCCTGCCACTACACTGTAGGCCATCGTGAGCAATGCCGGCGGATCCAGTACCGCTGTCTGTAGGTAATCGTGGAGCGACCCGCGTTCATGATAGTCCGTTATCAGCAGCATCTGAGTCCAGGAGCCGGTTCCCTTTATGTCAGCGGCGATGAATCCGAGGATATTCTCATGTCGCATCAAGACCGTCTGATAGATTTCTGTTTCGCGGAACCAGGAGGCTTCTTCAGTCGTGAAGAACACTTTGACGGCGACGCGCTCGCCGCGCCAGCGCGCGAGCCACACTTCGCCGTAGCGGCCCTTGCCTATGGACTCTACCATTTGGATTTGCTTGGCGACGGTGCGTTGGACGAGAAGTGGCAGGCCTGAGCCGGATCCAGAGCTGATCTCGGCCAGATGTGCGACCGGGGGTGATGGCGGCCGCTTGCAGGCGCGGCGCCGCCGTCTGCAGAGAAGGAGGAACGCAGCTAGGAACGCGACGAGAGCGACACATAGCGCTGCGGCTACCAGGAGCGAGGGCTGCGGGCCCGGCGCGGGCTCCAGGCCGGGCGGCTCCGTGTCCGTGGAGTAGGAAGTCAGCCGCGGCTGCAGCCTACGGTTGCACATGTCGCTCTCGTTGCAGCACTCGATTGCTTTCGGATGTCTGTGCGGCACTTGTGAACTCTTGCACTGGAAATAGAAAACATTATCGATTAGCGTTCGCTCGCAAAACACAGCTTCGTTTGGTCGCATATGTTACTATCTCACCCTAGTTATGCAATCAAGAAACATTCAAATAGTCAAAGCAATATTAGTTATTGTATTTGTATGTGTGTAGGTTTAAATACAAGTATATATGTATTCATGTAAGTGTCTACTTAAGTCTTTCTTGTACTTGGTTAAGTTGTTTATACTCTGTTTTTCTGTATCACCTACTCAAATCATATAATTATTTTGCATTGTTTCCACTACCCAAAGGATGACTGGAAAAGATCGCTTTTTATCGTTGTCTACTATTGTTTATGTCTAATTTACTTCTTTCTTTTTCTTCTGTTATGTACTATGTACTATTTCTAATAAATAATATTTGTATTATAATGTATTGTAACAAGTGATCGAAGTTCATTCGTGGTTTTGTTTTCATAACAAGTTTTCGGTACGGAACATTTAGTTTGTTAACCGTTTATATCGTTCCTTAATATGCAAATTTTTAAATTATTATTGTGTAAGATTATTATTATTTTATTGACAATTACCGTTTGACAGGTAAAAGTGCCCTTGTGGCCTATTTGCAGAATACATTATTGACTTTGATTTTGTTTTTTCGGAAAATGACTTTGTTTAGTTTGTTTTCGACATAGATAACAGGTCGATGTCGTGTGAAAAAGAGGGCACGCGTAATATATCTTTTCAGACGTGTTACACAATCTTATCGTTATCAGCAAGTAGCTGGATTGTTTATGATTAGAGTTGTGTGTATAGTCTTATGGATGTCGACGATGTTGTCGACGGGAGACTAGCTATGTCCTAGTTACGTGGTTTCTACAATGTCATCAAATAATTTTTATATCGCGCAGAAAATGTACGGAAAGGTTTACGTCGCTGTTTTGTAAATTTTGCGAAGTAAAAACATGCTGATATGTAGGTATGCAGAATATGGTACGGATTTATACAATCAAAATACAATCGTTTCTTATCAATTTAGAACCTCTCAAAATTATTTTATACTGGCGATTGAATAAAGAACTAGGGACACTTCGGAATAGAATACAGGTCAGTGCAAACCCTTTTAAGTTTGAGAGAAGCGATATAGATCATCCTACTAATAATATAATAAATGCGAAAGTTTGGATGTTTAGATGTTAGGATGTTTGTTACTCAATCACGCTTAGAATGCTCAACCGATTTGGATGTAATCTAACACGAAGATAGTTTATGGCCTGGATTAAAATATAGGATAGTTTTTATCCATGGGTCCACGCACACGAAGTCGCGGGCGGAAGCTAGTATAATATATCATTGAATCCATGAAGTCGCGTCTATCTCCTACCTACCCTTTAGACATTAAGCAAAACTAGTAAAACCATGACAAGGAGTTCAAATAGTCCTCGTGAGTTATAGCTTACTTACTTCCAAACCTAAATACTCCTGAAAGGTCCAGAGTCATCATCCTCCTAGCGTTATTCCCGGTAGTGCCCCTAAAAGAGCCCGGGGTCCGCTTTGACACCTAATCCCAAGATTTGGCATAGGCACTAGTTTTACGAAAGCGACTGCCATCTGACCTTCCAACCCAGAGGGAAAACTAGACCTTATTGGGATTAGACCAGTTTCCTCACGATGTTTTCCTTCACCGAAAAGCTAACGGTAAATATTCCGTACCATAAGTTCCGAAAAACTCATTGGTACGAGTCGGGATTCGAACCCACGACCGCCGCTTGACAGCCGCATACCTGAACCACTAGGCTACCGTAGGTCCAGAGTAAGGGCAAAAAACTACCAGGTCATGGGTTACACACATGGGACACAAAAGGCTTGGAACAGCGGTTTCGAGATCAATGGCTCCATATACTCGGCACAAGAGTACAGGAGTCAAATTCACAAAAAAAATGATATATTTGGTGACGGCGTCTCAAGACATCACCTCTCTGGTCACCCCACCTCTCATCTCACCTGTCACCTCTCGCCTCTCGCCTAATGCGACAGACAAGATAATCTTACCCCGATACGTCACATTTCTTTAATTTGAGAAAATATTGGCTTTGTACTCATGTTCCACACATACGATTAGCAAAGTTCAATTGTTACTTTAATTTATATTTTTTTGTGGATTATAAGCCGCTTAAACTACTCAAGTTAGAATAGTTTTACAGTACTCACTTGCATGAATCCGGACTCGTCCGGGGGCAGGCAGCCGGCGGTCCTCTCCAGCTCGATGGCGCCGCTCTCGGCCTCCACCTCCTCGACGGTCGCGAAGCAGTAGCCATTGACCTGGGTCGTGCAGGTGCCGTTGGACGAGCCATTGGGGCACGCGCTCGGGCCCACGCACTCGCAGACTATGCCCCGGCCTGGAATGGAAAGGGTATCATAAGTTACACGTTTTAGATGACAAAAAGAGACTCGCCTAAAACTATAATCCTACACTACAGGGCTCTTTTACTAGCCTGTTTTAACTATCGCTTCAGAAGGTATGATCGAGTAAGGGTGGTTGCAATTCTGGCCAAAGTGTAGTACTAGCGATGAAACCCCGTGAGAAGCCTAAGGTACACCAACAAAATAGTGACTAATGGCAATAATGTTTAACTTTTATGGTACATACCACAATAGGCAAAATACGAAGCCGAACAGGTTAATAAAAAAATATTAAAAAACTGTATTTGGAATCAGATCCCAAATAAGTCATCCTGGTACTGCGACCTGGGCCTTTTTGAGGGAATCACTGGCAATACCAGCGTTTACAATCCAATGTGTTTGAGTATGAAGCTAGAAGTTTCTGGTGCACATATCGCCTTTTACATGTAGCAAGTAATGGGAACCATTCGTTTGCACCTGCAATTAGTTTTATATGACATTCAATGCTCTCGTGCACGTCATACCCACGAGATACGCACTCAATGTCATTGCACACCGACTGAGATTATCGCTGGCTATCAAGCGCGATTATTTCTTGTAATGAGGCATTCAGAACGGACTCGGATAGCATGTATTGTCAGGTGACGCGACCTAAAGGTTTAATATGATTTCCTAAATTACAAGTAAAAGAGCTACGAAATGAAATAAATTGCAATAAAAATGTACTATACGGAAGCTCGGTTTTTTACTACATAGATTTTGACTTTCAGGGCAACATATACACTGAGTTAATCAATTTATTGTCCGATTTTTGTACCTGCCTGTGACCATAAATAAGAGTGTAATACAGGATGGTTCTTGGTAAAATTTGTGTCTGCTTGTAATAATCAAGGGCGACAAACAACAGTATTTTTTTGGATCTAGAAGGATTTTTTCCTGAAAAAACCCTGATTCCAAAGTAGCATCCAACAGCCAAGTAAATCATAAATATCATAATATATAGATATTGTCACGTAACATTTTACAACCGACGGCAAACTACAGCTCCTGTCTACGTGTAAGTCTGGTAATTAACTCTTTCTGAACTATGAGTTATAACAGGTTATAACACAAAGCGTGCGAGCGTGCCAAATCTCAACATCTGCGAACAGGATGGCTTGAGGAAAACCATACAATCCGATAAAATTTCTACTCGAGATAAGAAGAAAGAAAAGGACGCAACATGTACAAAACTTAAACTTTGAGAGTCGACGGACTCTGCCTCGGTAATCAAAAAAGCGAATAATGTCAATCCTACTATTATTATTATTATTAACTTTATTTGATCTAAACTATGTCCCCTTGCAATTAACGGAAATTTACAAAAACACGTAGTATAATATATTATATTATATATTATCCTACTAATATTATAAATGCGAAAGTTTAGATATTTATATGTTTGTTTTTGTTACTCAATCACGGTTAAACGACAACCGATTTGAATGAAATTTTGCACAAAGATAGTGTAAAGCCTGGAATAAAAAATAGGACAGTTTTTATCCCGAGTCCACGTCCACGCAGCGCAGAGGACGTTGCGGGCGGAAACTAGTCATAATATAAATGGAAAAGTTTACATGTGTGGACGTTTGGATGTTTCTTACTCAATCACGCAAAAACAGCTAAACAGATTAACATGAAATTTGGTATACATATAGTATAGCCTGGATTAACATATAGAATACTTTTTATTCTGGGAATCATCGCCTAAGGGGGCGAAAGTTTGTATGAAGCTACGATATAAATGAGTTCCACGCGGACGAAGTCGCGGGCTAATAGCTAGTAATTTATAATTATATGCAAAACAGTTAAGATGAATACACGCTTGCACAATTTGAATAATTTTTTGTTTTGTGCTCACAATTAGGTAAAAAGAATTCCAAGCAGGTAAGTTTTCTTCAACAAGAAAACCAACATTATCATCAAAAAAATTCTGACAGTTGCTGTTCAATAAATCATATTTTTTTTAGTTTCCTTTGCGTAGTCCACAGTAAGGTGTTAAAATATGTAACGGTTTAGTAAAACATTAGGATGCCTTTGCTGTGCCTCTTGCTTCTAAACTTGTGACGACTACGTATATTAAACTCGTTCTAAGGCATGCAAACTGAACGGAATGAACGCCCAATTGGATAGGAAAATCGAAATGTTTAGCTTTTCTTTGCGAAGCCCGGGAAACTGTCTATATTATTAATGATAATAATGAATGAGAAATCAATTTGTGGAGCTGTAATAAAGAGTGGTTATTGGCGCGACAGGTCGTTCCGATAACTGCAATTACAACAAGCGATATTATGCAAATAAACAAGGGTCGATTTGCTCGCCCTGCCAATCTGAATCCCGACATAGCGCGCAATTATACTATCATAGTGATTTCCTAATCAACTAGAATTGGCTTAATTAACTGCGTATAGCTCGGGAAAACGTCTTAGGGATCCCTTCTTTCCTTTTCGTCAGGAGACGCATCCTTGACATTTAAATCCTACTATCCTACTAATATTATAAATGCGAAAGTTTGGATGTTTAGATGTTTGTTAGTCAATCACGCTTAAACGGCTCAACCGATTTGGATGAAATTTTGCACGAAGATAGTTTATAGCCTGGATTCAAATATAGGATAGTTTGTGTCCCGGGTCCACGCAGACGAAGTCGCGGGCGGAAGCTAGTACTGACTAAATTAATGTCCTGTCCAGTCCATTCGATACTAGAGTGACATTGTATCGAATGTTGTTAATGTGAAACTAAATTGCCTATTTGAAATGTACGAAATACGATTAAATAAATATTCGTATTGTAGCATCGAAGCGGATGTCACTACGGGACTACTTTACCTACGGTTTGATGATTGATTAGTATATTCTTTATCTTTCTGAAGATCAAACTTTACGACTAACTTTAGCTAGTTCGAGATAACTTCAGGTTTATTAACAGGGATTTCTGTATAATGCACATCTTTTACATCAAGAATAGCCTCTTTAAGGAATAACAGTCAGGATTTATCATCATAAATGTCCAATAGAACGCCATTAATTTGGAATACATGAAAAGGTTGTAGGGACGAATGGGCGCATCTGCCACAGGCATGGGTCTCGCAGTCCCGTGTAAAGGAAGGTTGTTTTTTGGCGCCCGGCAACAGGTAGGGCCGGCCACCTCCAGATTCGACCGATACCGCCCCGTAAAAACAACAATAGACATATTTCAATAGCGTTCGTTGAAATTAATTTTGAATGGAACATATAGATTCTTTTATATTGATTTGATTTGATATAGGAATGTGGAATACATTTGATCGAATTTAAGGTATTCGTTTTGTGAATGTGTTAGATACAAGTGACATTAACATATTTGCAGTAAACACTAATATAGTGAGCATGACAGCATTAATTACTTGTAATGTAACGATCTCGTGTGTTGCACACAGGCCTTAACTTTGCGAACAGGACGTAATTGTCCATTAGACGACGATAATTACTAAAATAACTTGCAAGGTATGAATGACACAGGCCGGAGTAATGCATGCTATTTGCAGAGTGGATCAAACTTCGTCTTTACCGACAATTGGAGAAACAAACGAGGAAATGAGACGTTCAACAAACTAGTAACCGATGAAATAAAACACGTGAAACAATCACAACACTGATCGGAGGCGATATAGGAACGTATAACAACAGGTCGCATTGTGAGTACATGGGAAGTTAATCCGATTGGAGCGTTGCACAGGATCCTCGTTGCGGTCGTGACGGCGAGCTAGATTCATGATCTAGTCTAGCTAGCCTAGGTGTCGGGCGAAGGCGTCGCACTTACTTAGCCTCATGTCGTCGAGTAGAGGCGAGCCCGGCCCCAAGTCCGCGCTATCATTTAAATATAACCCGGGACGCCGCCGTCTGTCGCCGGCTTTATTTTTACACCACCGAGTTTATACGTTGGACAGTCACAACACACGCCGTCTCACGGGAGTAGCGGAGTTCGCGGTACGAGCGTGGAGCGTGTCGCGGGAGGCTTGCTCGGCGGTCGCGGCACGAATGACGACAGGCCCGTGACTCGTGAGGCCCGCGCGGACGGAGGGCCCCGCGCCGGCGCGCCCCGCGCGTGCACTATGCACCCCTGCACACTTGCACAGCCTCTACGCTACGTCTCCACCCACGATTCACGAGTACGGAGATAAAGCGACCCAGTCGCCCGACAATCCATGTCAGGCATCACTGATCCGTGCGAGTGCATGCGATTCATTGACGCCGTCGAGATAGCGCATTCTGTTTAGATCACTTAAGATACCCCGATAGATGAGCGTCGGGCGAGCGAGTCAAAAGCGACCATTCCTCGCGTTCCCAGTCAGAGTCGCGACACCCAATTTTATCAGACCACTGAATTTGAAGCAGGTTATCATACAGCACAATTAACTCTTTGTCGAGACAAAGAGGAGATTATACTGGTAGCAGGAAAAGTACACATTATTCATTTATAATTGGGCAAAACAAGTAAACGTTTAGATAAGACAATTAGAAGAGTCTCGACTAGTCCGACTTTAGTCCTTTTACAAACACCACCTTATTCGGCAGGCAGTTAAGAGTGTAATAAACCCAATTAAAATTCTGACGGAAGACATAAAGTTGCTAGTGTCTTCAGCTCATAAACATATGTCGGAACTGGCAGCTTAGCATTCTTTAGGAGCCACGACTCGTTCCGATGTCCCCTCCCACGTGTTATCAGTGTTTAATAAAACCTTACGGCTCTCGGTTAATCACGAGATCCACGATGCTGTTAATCGCAACGGCGATACCCGTTCGACATTTTGTTAAATGTTATAATAACTTATTTGAGCCCATCGTTTCTATTGAAGCTGTAGAGAGCTGGGTTCGCGAACTGGTTGCCCGGTAAGGCGTTGGTGGCGGATTATGGGCAGATTGGTCAGGTCATGTCACGAAGTTGCATGGCCTAAACGTCGGGAGTGAACTTAAAGTCTGAAAGTCAATTAGGACGTTGTTCTGCTGGAGGTGGTTGAGTTGCAAAAGCGTCGGTTTCACGAGCGACCATATGTTGCACGTGGGACGTCACGGCCCGAGCCCCGTCCAATTGCCGCAATGAATAACGGCAGACACTGCACCATTAATGCATCCCAAGGCCCGAATCGCTTCAAGTGCCGACCGAATTGGATATTCTAGTGACGATTGCCAAATCGAATGCAAATCGTCGTTATAAATGCCAATTACACGCTCAAGTATACGGCACTATTGTTCTCGGGGCATTGATTTGCAAATAATAGACTTAATTAGCCTTATACGGTTCACGATCAGTATAAGGACGTCCGAGTTAACAAAGTTGTCGCATTGAGCACCTACCGTTTTCCCGTGGGAAGTGTGGCGACATTTGAGGCGATCAAAAGCTCGTCAGAGCGGAATGACGATTAAATCTATAAATCACATCGCGCGTACAAATCGACTGCCGCTTGGCAGCTACAACTTTCACACAATGTTCTTGTCGGGAGTGGGCAGCTTGTCGATATACGCGATAGTACGACACGAGTCTGCGCCCGCCACTTGTATCTTGTCGAATTCATTAATATGCTATGTATCGCCCGAAACGATGTTTCAAAGATGGCTATAAAAGGGAAATTTATCAAGATTTAACAGACATCAAACACTGTTATTGCTCACTCTTGATAGCAATCGATGTGATATCTACACGCATCAGCTATGCTCATGTGAACGCGGCGCAATAGGACAAACAGTGTAAACATGGAGCGTGTTACAATTCCGTTTATCAACTACAATAATTGTCGTGACTGTGCAAATGGCATTCCTCTCGGGGCCCGGGGTCGTGCGCAGGCGCCTGCGACCTCTGGATAATCCTACTCGATCGATAAGAGCCCGAGGGCAGGGGAGAGCGGGGCGATAGAGAGTAATTTATTCGGCGGCAGAGTGGCGCGCCTCGTAGGTGCCACGCGCCCCGCGCTCCCCTTGCGCCCGCGCCGGTCTTTCAAAACAGGATCCCTTTTTTGTGCCCGGGGATTAAGGAGTATCAGGTTAAACGCAGGTTACGTAATAGTTTTTACACACCCTTAATCTTGAGTGGTGGTATTTCGTTTTTGGTGTAATGTGTTTCGGTTCATATTATAATGACATGGGGGATCTATTATCCATGAATAACCAACATACGTTTTTATTGATTTATACCTTTAGCAGATCCTGGTTTGTTTACCGTGTTGTCAAAGCGTTTACAATTCGTCGTTCACAATAAGATTTTTTTGCGCCTTTGGTTTTTTCTGGAAGAAGTTTTAGACGGGTTATTAAAATTGATTTTGAATTGATCTCCTGTAGATCAATTCAAAGTCAATTTTAATAGCCCGTCTAAAACTTCTTCCAGAATATTTATATATATAATATAAATATTTCTATTTTTATCTACTTATAAAATATTTAAAGTTTATTGAAGCAGTTTTATAAAATCTTTTTACTATAGTCAAAGTTTATTGCTACCCATAAGTTTTATTGCTTCGTCCGCCTAAGGTTTATGTTATTGATATGTTGGACATTTATTGCTGACTGTACGACTGTACGCCTTATCTCAGAAGGTCTGGTATATATTTAAGATTGTGGTCGTAACTTCTATATGCAATGCACGAAACATTTGCGTAGCACTCGTGCTTGGCTGTTCTTCACGTTTACCGAGCCGAGCGCATCGCTTGTTGGTCCAGTTGAAGTTCGACCTCCGATCGAACATAGTTCTTGTGAATCCAGGGTTTAAAATACACTAGGACTTCTGGGACGAACTCACAGTCAAGTGCAAATGTCTAATAATATTATACGCAGGTCCAATATTGGCACGGCGGTGCCCGATAGGAGTCCGTCACCCGCCAAGGTATCAACGTTTTCTTGATTTCGTGATACACCTGTACATAATAACTATCTAAGGTGTGAGTTTTTAAGGCTTCTTTTCGTTTGATTCCAACCGCCTTGGAACAATTAAAGATTAATGACATTTATAAATCTTATTCTTCACTTGTCACTATATGCTACAGGTATATCGTCTATACATGCGAAGCGAAAAAATAAATATGTCAATGTGAAGGTGCATGATAAACAATTAAACAATCAAAAGTCATCATGATTCAATTGATTCTGATTTCCCAACACGAAAAGTCCAAAGAATAATTTGTCCGAAAGCAAATTCGAAATTCCCAAAGCCATTGTCCGCTAAACGAAATTTTAGCGCACACGATTTAGTAGAATATATAAATAGGTTAGGGTAGTTAATTATATCCAGAAAATCTGGGGGCACGGTAGTGCCCCCGCCAAGACGAGCCAAGCGAAGCGCAACGCAAGGGCACTAGCTACCTTTTCTCGAAGCGGTTTGTCGTTTTTTTGAACCCTCGTAAACTGGGGTTTGGATTATACCAGATAAACAAAATTCTCGGGATATGATGTCAATAGTGGACTTATTAAACATATAAAGTTTCAGTAACATAGGTCTTATACTGAAGATTTTATTGATATCTTAAAAAACGCCGATTTCGTCACAGAACTCACTGACTCGCTGACTCACTGATGTTGATCATCAAAACCTCTAGGGTACTTCCTGAAGTCCTAGAAAGCTGAAATTTGGTATGTAAGCTAGTATTAGTACACAATCAACAAAATAATTCAAAAAATTGGAACTTCTACCCCCCAGCCCCTAAAAGTAGGGGATGGAACTTTGATTTGATGCAAATTTTGATGCTAGGGGTCTGAAAATGTATATAGGGACTCCGTGTTATAAATAATAAAATACGTATTTCAGGATTTTTAGTAAATCACCCCCCACTCTTTAAATTAGGGGATAGAAGTTTGTATGGGTTTTCCCATTCACTTCTTTAGAAATTACCTTACAAAAAGGAATGAGATCCCACCAAAAACATTACATTTAAAGTGATGCCAAGACTTCATAGCTCATACAGCTTTCAGCGTGAAAAAGATATCAGATCGCAATTAGCGCCAAGCTTCCTACTCCACATGGCGTAACTCTAGCACTACCAGCCACGCTCTACAAATTCTATATCTTGGCTAAAAAGTATAGACCCGTCACTTATTGCTCCCGGGATGTGACCAACAAAGCATAGCAAAGCTTTGTTGGTCACATCCCGGTCGCCGCATAGACTTTCACGCCGAATGAATTTATGATGATATTAATAAGTGACGGGTCTATACTTTTTAGCCAAGATATAGAATTTGTAGAGCGTGGCTGGTAGTGGTAGAGTTACGCCGTGTGGAGTAGGAAGCTTGGCGCTAATTGCGATCTGATATCTTTTTCACGCTGAAAGCTGTATGAGCTATGAAGTCTTGGCATCACTTTACATGTAATGTTTTTGGTGGGATCAAATTTTCTTTCAGCGCAACAAGGTTTGAAGGGATATTATTTTAAAAAATGCGTTCGAGAAGATACAGACTCTTACAGATACAATTATGTAGTGTACCCAATCCAACTCATGTTTACATTCCTAATCAAGAGATATAGTCTACCACTATTTGTTAACACTAAATAAACCCATGTAGCCATCGCTACCAACTTAGGTTCAATGAATCGTTCGATAGCGTAATGTCAATATTGACACGATCCGCCAGTGTGAACTTTTGTCGCTTACCTGACGTGGGAAACGCTTATCAATCCGAGTTTAACAACCTCGTGAAAGCCGAAGCCAGAGGTATACTTCAATATAAAGCAAGGAGTGCGTTCGGAGCAGAACTGATTGTCTACATAAGAAAATAGTCCAAATAAAGAAGGATCAAGCGAGATCAAGTACTTCAGCCTGCAGTGACTGATAGAGCGTCAACGACAAATGGCCGAAAAACAGCCTCATTTATAAGTTTGGTTTAGGAACTTGAAAGTTAAACAGCACTCCTTTGCTACTCTGCTCCTTTGCTCTCAAATAGCTAATCTTACATGGTAAACCAGACTTGTAACTTTTCCTTTTAACTGATCCGTGACCAAGGCGAATCATCGAACGCATAAGGAACTTCAATTCGTGGAAGATATTATGGGTTTTCTTTACGGTCTTATCTTTCTGAAACATGTTATCTCTAAAGTTTTATCACTAGGAAACAGTATTATCATCCGCAATATATGGTAGTCACCTAAATAAAAATAATAGATTAACACGAAAGGATTACCTCGGCACGAACAAGAAAACTCGAAGGATTTACGTAAGTCGTGTCCAATCTGCACTATCTGCAGCCCTTGCCCATCATTATCGTGATAAATGTGTATGTTTGGCAAGTCCTAGAATCAGTAGGGATGTACGTGACATTCGTCACGAGCTATTTAACTTTAATTAGTTGTAATCTATCTACGATTACTTCTAATCGCCGTCATAATGTAACGTTATCATGAAGCCAGCGTGGCAATTACCGAGTAGCTGATGGGATCCTAATACATGGTTTACAAAGGCCATCTCTACATTCTCGTAAGAGTTATAAAAAATACTTGTTTATGGCCGCGACATCAACTCCAGATTAGGTGACGTTTGCAATTAAAATCCTTGCAGGCGTGCTCCTAGTTACCGCTCTCCCATAGAAAATGGTATCCGGGAGTAGGACACATGACATATCGTATCAGCGGTTTAAGCGAGAAAGGGTTACAGACAGACCAACATACAGACAGAGTTAAATTCGCATTTATAATTTTAGTACGGATATAATAATATTGTACAGTCTCAGTGTATTTAAGTGTGTAAATTGAAACGGCTGAATGCTACAACAAAGTGACAAAATACACATTGACTCGTAGCAATCGAGTTCAGAAACGGCCATACTCAATGCTTCATGATTTAAACGAATCCTTGATATTTTAACTAAATACAATTGAGATTTTTTATCCAAAATGTAATGAGAGCAAAATATTTCCGTCAATGACTTGTAATATGATGATTCACCTTAATTATATGACAAATCTATTATCCTTATTATGTATTTTCAGCCCATTCATCGTTAATTCTGTGAATTTTATGTATGTATATTGTTACATTCACTGAGCCAGAAAAAGCAATGTCATTATGTCATTACACCTATTCGTTCATTTGCTGTGGGTTCTGAAGGCCTCCTTGTTTTTCAGTGTAACTACTTTCATTAAAACATTTCAATCTTTGACGGAACAAATAATGCTGACGGTGTAATTCCTTATTATCTATATAAAATTTATAAACGAAATTTTAGCTTTTTGTAAGCAGCAGCTTTGTAAGTTCGTATGAAGAGGGTAATCTCCGGAACTACTTATCCGATTTGTAAAAACTTTCACCAGCATGTGGAATACAACTTCAGGACATAGGCTATATTTTAACACGCGGCTCTGCCTGTGTTCTCTGTACTACGCGGGCGGAGCCCCGCGGTCAGCTAGTTCATAATAATTTCATGTCGTATTACATACAAAGAATTAATGAACGACGCCGCAAATAGCCCTATCTAATATACTTAAAGCTGTTGATAACATTGATAATAATGATAACTGTATTTGCCGAGTGTTATTGGAAAAATACGCACTCGGAGATTAAATAGTACTTGCTACGGCCTAACTACGTTCTTCGTTGCTTATCTAAAGAAACACAAACATAATACAGTCATGCACGCAATGTCACTAATTGATGAAAGGTATAAACTATGGAAAGAAAACAGCATGGATTTTTTAGGGAACGTACTTTGATTTCGCGACGACTACGATTTCACACGAGCAAAGTCCGTTATAAATAAAGAAGCGCAAACAGGTGGTTATATATTTCAGGAATATCCTGCGGTGCAATTTGGATACACGTTATAAGATCAATAAGCAACTTGGCAAACATAGACGATAGAGGCCATCCAAGTGCTTTGGAAAACCCTCGCATGGAAGTGATTGTGACAGACTCGCCAAAAACTAGCAGCAGAAACGCTTGGCAAATAGGTCCCGGCTATTTGACCTGTATTCCCGGTTCAGACAACAGGCATCACTACATCATTAATAATGTAGAAACAATCGTTTGCAATAATATATTCCGTTATTGCCTATAGTCGACCAATTACACTTGTACGTTAGCAATTAGTGTCACTTTATTAGTGATTCCCATCGGGGAATAATTGGTTTGTCAATTAAAGGTTCATTTGCAGCAGCTGCATTAGGAATGTCACTATGCATGTTCATGGTGATGCAAAAATGTGTACAGTGATATAGACAGTTTAGGCAATATTTTCTAAAACCTGGTCTTCTTCAATCTACTATACAACGGGATCCCTTCATTTTACTGACAAACGTTGCACCGAATGATTTGTTTCATCGAATTTTCATTTCATCGTACTTTTTCCTTACCAACTAAAGCGACGATTTTCGGAAACCTACCATATTAATTTAGACATTTCAAAATTCATAACATTTTGGTTAGCCTCTTTTCATAGATGCTTATGTTTATTTTTTGTGTTAAAGTCATACAATCATTTTACAGGAAAGTTGGATAAATCTACTGAATCTACGACCCGGGGAAAAGCTTTTGAAGAAGAAATAACATATTATTTGTGTCGAAAATTTAAGTTCTGAATAATGAAAAGGTACATGAGGGTATGTGCTTACCTCTGACTGTAACCATTATATTTCTGATTACTATTATGGGACACCAACCAGCCTTTGGACGAGGTGACGGGACATGTTTGCCCGACGCCAAGTAAATGGGATAAGGCAGGCGACTGATGATGATTACTATGATTACAGCCTATTGCAGCATCATTAATGAACGTTTAACCAACATTATACTTTCATAGAATCAGAGACAAAACTATAAAGTATAGTAATAATACGGATGATTAGAACGCATTTCCCTCAGGGCGTGCCCATTAAGTAGGTAACGATGGCAAGGCGCTGGTCAGACATCGACAGTCTCGTACGGTTGGGTAAGCGGAGGCCACAAGTTCAAACCGCTCGAATATTAAAATGCTCGATAACGGTCCCCGTTCTATTTCAAACTCGTGTCAAAACAACAACAAAACTCGGTGTCGCATTATCTGTAATGAATGAGTCGTGCGTGCGAGTCGGAATGCGTCCGATTACGCTAATTGTCAATGCACTCCGATAACTTGTTACAACAAATTAACTTCGGCTCTTTGATTCGCGAAACGAATTCCGACCAATTTATAACAATATTATACACTGTCTACAAATAGATATCTCGGCACCGACCTGGATTTGATACGGTAGTAAAAATATTCCACTAAAGGTCAGAGCAACTGTTCCCGCGATTGAGGACGTAAGTAAGTAATCTTTTAATCGTAGTGGATAATCTTAATTGTAGGGGCGCGGCCGCTATCGAATAATCCATATCAGGTGCATATCTTGTCGAGATAACGCTTTTCGTGTGATGTGTTTATTTTGGTCAAGTATGTCACGCGCCCAGACGGTGCCTATGCGGCCATCAAAAGTAGACCCGTTGCTGCGGCCGAGTTGCTGTCCGTGAAAAACAACACTCGTATTCCAAGTTAAACTGGTTTATGAATACTACGCATTTGAAATACAATACCGAAAAGCTGTGCCTGTTAGTGATAGACTGTCGATACCGTGTCGGACGCGTTTTATGATATGACTGTCCGCGATATTACGAACAAGTATAAAAACAATTTCAAGGCGTCAATGTTAAGTAATGAATGATCTGTCATTGAATGTAAAGATTAAAAGATAAAGAAACGTCGGTGGGCGATGATGTTGTGAAAGAAATACAAATATTTCTTTCCGTGTCAGTTATACTGATGTCGAAGATTTGATTGACGCCGGACAATCGAGTTATAATGGCGATACAAAAAGCATCGTAGGCGAGGTAACGAGTGTAGGTACAGATTTCAAAACAAACTACGCCTACTCGGTCAGCGCTGAAACGGAACAATATCAGACGAATAAATACATTAGAATGATGATTAATTGAACTACTTGATTTCACTTGTCGCATGAACTTTGGAATAGAGTGCCAAGGTTCGGATTATTTTCACACGTATGATTAATATTAATAAAGGAATGTAATTAGTTGTTAGATATTGAAAAACAATTATAATCCCTGTCCTCATCCTTTAAACGACAAACCAATTAACCGCCATAACATATTGCAAAATATAAAAATGGAAGCTACAAAATTACAAAATTGATATTATAAATTATAATATCGTTGACGTTAAAAAAGATAATACAGCAACAGCAGTATCAATAAAAGTCAAATTCTATACCATCAATTTGTCTATTTATGATTCAAATACATTCCTTATGTCACTTTTGTGATATTTCACTTGTTACTCACTTTTCTTCGTTTTGTACTCGTGAGTAAAAGCGGCTTGTGTTGAGACTCTAACCCGACTAGGTCGTTAATGCTGACTTACGGCCACGTCAGTGACAATGCAATCCGAAATCACATAAATAATGTACAGTCTGTCTGTATACAACGTTGCTGTGGGCGGCGAGTTGGGCGGGATGAGGAATTAGAAGGTTTTTTATAAGTAAGATACTTTAGTTGGCTCGATTTACACAGTTTGTCAATAGTAAATTCATTTGGATACCATCATCATCATTATCATAGGCTTTTACGTCTGTTTCAGACTATTTAAGCATTGCTGTGGAGTACATCGTTTTTTGGTGACTATGAAGACCGATACGAGACCGGGCATGGTCTTTCAGATTTCTCGCAAACAAAATTCATGCCGGCGGATCTGGTCCCGGTCTATTGTCTACGCAATTTTGGAAATTAAATGCTTTAGTAAGCACATAAACAATCATCGGGATAGCTTAGCATCATCAAAGAAAAGCTCCAGAAAGCTCTAGATTTTCCGAAATTATCGGTATAAGTAAGCGTTTTATAACCATCGCTTACGTCGGGAAAGTAAGAGACTATTTTAGTCATACATTACTAAAAGCATCACAAGAACTTGGAACTTATACCTTCACGAGTTTATTAGCAAACAACACGGCTACCACAAGACCGCGCGCGTATAAAAATTCACTGTCAGCTAACGTCACAGATATAGATATACACTAGATAACTTAAACACCTCAATCTATATGAAAACCGACCGTGTCACATTTTTCTACCTACTGTGACGTCACAAGGGCGAATTATTGAAATGAATTCCCCGTTGTCCGCGCAAAATCGATTCTGCAATAAGGCATTTTCGTAATATTCACGGACAACCGGCTACCACAACAGACGCGCGTGGAATGTCAGTCGGACGGCCAACTCGGAGACCGAGTTCGGACTCGCGAAGTAGATGCATTTGCGTGATCTATGTATATATATATATCTGTGGCTAACGTTATACCGCAGTGCACTTAGGGAATAGCAAATTCAAGTATCTCTTTATTGACAAAAGCCGTAAGCGACATGAATTTTGACTAAAACATACCGTTTAATGCAATCCATTACCGCGTCTGAAGGCATCGTAGGCGTCGATCAAGTGTGCTGTAACATTGCGCCTACGCAGCGACTCTTGACCGGACTCTACCATCATGGTAAAACGATGTAATTACGTATGAAAGCCACGCACATCATGCGTTTTTCCTATAAAAACTAACGTACACGGTTTAACGCAATATACAACTCTAGACACCGATAAATCTAGGTTATTACACATTTATTAAAAGCTATTTGAATTTGCCCAACCGGTATTCGTATTAGATTAAGTTAAGCTGATTTTTAAGCGGCCTTAAACAATGGTTTTAGAAAATTGGGCTTAACATAAACATAGCATATATTATTATGTGAACGGTAAGGGACCACCTGGGGTGCCCCGTGCGTCTCGACTTACACTACTAGAGTTACAAAACTAATAAGAACAGTGCGCGAGCAGCTCGCACATATGGCGTTACGTTTAGTTGTATGCGACAAAAAACGGTTAAGACGTGCTTTCAACTTAGTTATTCAAATCAAAATGGCAGCTCTAAATCTACATCTAATCTGTGCTTGGACAGCAAGTCCAATCAAACCCCTATTGGAGCGGCCCAGCGCCATCACAACTCCATTTGCATTTTAATAACTCCGTTTAACGAAATGAGTTCAGTTCCATAAACAAGTCGCGTTAGGAATCCACTAAAATGATAATAAAGTGAAACGTGGCATAAACAAACAATAGTGGGGGCTATTCGGGGCCCCGGTGTCTCGAATAGCTTGAACTTTTAATCGCTAGCGTAGGCGACTTCCGCACCATCTCGCTGGGACTTTAATATCAACCTACGACACCCATTACTATTATAATTTCATATGAAAACATTGAAATCTAAAGATATTTGTGAAATTTGAAACAGTTAAATGAGAAGACTAGAATACAAATGGCGTTTGTGGAGATAACGAGGTGAACCGCGCTAAGTAAAATAAGAATTGGTAAATACTAACATAAGCAAACGAGTGGATAAACACTTGGCGGA
Organism: Epinotia ramella; assembly: GCA_947578815.1. Classification (NCBI taxonomy): domain Eukaryota; kingdom Metazoa; phylum Arthropoda; class Insecta; order Lepidoptera; family Tortricidae; genus Epinotia; species Epinotia ramella. Next base: position 2,223,910 of record OX388217.1, read on the forward strand.
AAATAGTAACATGATTATAATTCATCATCATCCTCCTAGCATTATTCGCGGCTGTGCCCCGAAAGGAACCCGGGGTCCGCTTTGACACCTAACCCCCAAGATTTGGCTTAAGGCACTAGTTTTACGAAAGCGACCATCGCCATCTGATTTTCCAACCTAAACGAAAAACTAGACGTTACTGGGATTAGACCGGTTTCCTCACGATGTTTTCCTTCACCGAAAAGCTAACGGTAAATATTCCGTACCATAAGTTCCGAAAAACTCATTTGTGCGAGCCGGGATTCGAACCCACGACCGCCGCTTGACAGCCGCATGCCTGAACCACTAGTTGCTCAGTAACATGATTATGATTATAAATAAAATATTAAGGAAACCTTACACGATGAGCCAAGGTGATCAAAACTTAAATATGATATATGGTAATTCACGGTTGATTACTTCAACGGGCAATGGTTCGTTATCGGATACGGTCAGAAAAACAATTTGATCCGGCTCAAAGGACCAAAAACAGGGTTTTTTTTGTCGACGCTTTGCGTCGCCGCGCCGTGTGAAACGTAATACTATTAATGACAGATGTCGCACTGTCGCATGGAAATTAATCCATACGATACAGCTACACATACAACTCATACAAGTATATAGACGTGATTTTATTCCCTGTATAAACGAATACATTATCCGGTAAAGAGCTCGGGTGTCTACGTAGAAAATTATAGAGGGACTTATCATGAAATATGTTACGTAAAACGATCATTAATATTCCATATAAGCTTCTTGAAAAGCGAAGGTTGTAAATCTCCGCTCCACGACATAAAAGGAGCAGATATTAAAAATAATAACATAGTGCACCGAATACAAAGCTAGCAATCAAAACTTGGCGAGCTCATGGCATCTACTCGTGAACGTGTCACAAAATTGCCACCATAACTCTCAACCGTCCGATAAACTCTCCAATACAAATCCAATGTAAACAAACCATATTTAATGCTTCATTCCGTATTCATTTGGCGCCCATAGAGTGTATTGAACACGCTATCCATTGGATCTGTCGAGTTCGAATCTGCCCGATTGCGGTAGAAAGTCCGCCCACGCGTGGTGAGAGGTCACCGTCGCCCACGCCCGCGATTAGACTATTGAGAAAGAGGATTTAAGGTGCCCGAAGAGCAATTACTGGTGTAATTGATGATCATTGCGGAATAATGCGGGGGCTGGTGGGAAGCTTGATGTAGGTGATGGATGCACCCGAGGGCGGGGGGGAGTGACAGCCCTGTTTATAGAGACGCGGACGCGACGAGTTATGACTGCTATTATGGATGGAGTTTTCATGCTTTATGAACGCTTAATAAAAACTGCATGTTTTATGTATGAGGTAATTGGCAGTCGGTGTCATCGACTTTATTAGAAATAATACATTCTTTTACAATGCCGAAAGTTTCAATCTCGTTGGGATAGTAACTACCCGAAACAAAGTTCCATCTGGTAGGAATTCGTTCAAGAATTGTGAGGACTGAACGAATTTTAGTTAATGAAGACGAATCGAACAATCCTTTTAACTTTAACAAACAACAGCGAAGCAGACAGTTGATAAATGATTAGAAGAATCACTAATCCGCAGTAAAGGAACCGATAATTCACCAAGTCGGGGACGTGTCTCGTTTGCATGAGAAGGGGATATCTCGTCGACGCACGTAGAGGATTATGGGTACGTCGCGTGCCGGAGCACTCCGGGTGGGCGGCGCACTATCATACTATTGCCAGAAACTAACAAATGTTCGTTATTAATATTTCGGTGACACACACTTGGAGGACAGTATGGGATGTAAATTAGGCGCGCAATTATAATAATTTATTCGGTACAGGCTCGTCTAGCGCATGTTGTGAACCCCTGCCGTTTCGCCCATTATTTTCGTGCCATTTGCAAACCATTATCGTTTTACTTTTAAGCAGACACATATATTAACAATTTGTTTCATGACATCTTCACCTTCCTAGTTATTAGTCATGACAACTTTGCTCTTATGAGCTGATTCGCTTTTCTAACTGTGCTTCTACGCTTCGCGCTTGACTGATATTGGGACAACTTGCTTAGTTGTCCCAACGTGCGATATATCATCGATAAGGGGTTAACAGCGCCGTTAACCCGGGAAGGTGGTCAGCGAGGGTGACAATTACACCGCTGTTTGACTGTGAGGCAAAGTCCAAGGAATTAACGTTATCGCATAGGGAAGTGCGACATGACATGTGTCTTGATGACAGAACTGGGTGAAGACAGATGGAATTATGCTAAGTACTTTAAAATAACTGGGTCCAAGGGCGTCTTTTCCACTGTCGTTGTCATGTGTACCGGCATCAAAAAAGTAACAAATTATGAAAGTACATATGATGGTGTTGAATTATGAAGATACCACTCACCCAAAGCTAAGACTAATAGTATCCCTTTTTTACCCAGTTAATATGTTACTTGGAAGACAAGAGCGGTAAAAGTAATATTAGTCACAATATGATTCCTAGTGTGTTCTTGAAACAAAAACAAATTAAAAATATTTTATTATAATTATCTTATTGCGCTGGAAGACCCAGACCCAGACGAAAGACATAATCATAAATCTGAAAGAAATTACGGTGAAAGTTCAAATGCAATTTTCCGCTCCAATTAGTCCAATTAGTAATGAACAATTAAGAATAATGCACCGTTCAGTATCATAATAAAGTCAATTAATTAAGAGAATAAATTATTTGACCAAGATAAACGTTTAATATGTTTATGCTAAAATTTAAAAATTATGTATGTAGTTATTCCATTTACAAGAAGATCGTCCAGCTAATTATTATAATTAGATGTCAATATAATGAATGACTGTGTTCGGCAGGCACCTGCTAGCTTTGATTGCGTTTGCGACATGCCTGATTTAACAACTTTTGGCGAGGCGATTACTTAATAAGACAAATCTAACTTATAGACCTATTGTTACCGTGTTATGGTTCGAGATTGCTACCCTGCATAACTCACGAAGTCATGAGGAAACGTGTTGAATTCTGATAATATCCACAAATAGCTCACTCTAAGCATGTAATCAATTGGTATAATATTAACCGGTATTATTTCTAAACTCGATTCGCAATCAATCAATGCTGCTTTAATGGTTCCGGTAATGCATTTCCATGAAAATGTCTAATAGGTACGTAATTAAGAATTTTTCCACCATCAATCATGTCTGCAAAGTGTGGTATGAGGCCTTTAAAATATTATAAAATTAATAAAACCAATAGACGAGGTTTGGCGTTCGGTTGCCGTATCAAATAACTATACTTAGATATGTCTACACATGTTTTTGTTCTGAGAATATCGAGAAAAGACACCTGAACGCTGACTAGTGTCATTGGGATTTCCGATGCTGGTTGCTGGCCAAATATAGAACAAAATGGTCGTTTCAAAGTATGAAGTCTGACGAAATGACGCAACGAACATTCCATTTAAATCAGAAATTACCATTAATCAGTATAAACAGACACAAACTATTGGAAGGCAAATGCAAAGCACGAATTTAGTCCAAGTAGTAGGTTTGGATTTATTTAAATGGCTTTGGACGAAAGTTGGCTACTGGAATTAAGTGAAAATAAATAATAAATAAATATTTTTTTTCGGTCAATCTTACACAAATCGACCTAATCCCAAACTAAGCAAAGCTTGTAGGCACTATGGGTACTAGACGACGATATACATACTTTTTTACATAAAGAAATACTTAAATACATAGAAAACATCCATGACTCAGGAACAAATATTCGTGCTCATCACATAAATAAATGCCCTTACCGGGATTCGAACCCGGGACCTCTAGCTTCGTGGGCAGGGTCACTACCAAGTACCAACTAGGCTACAGAGGTCGTCAAAAACTAGATTATAAAGACACCTTGTAAATTAATAACAATATAAACGATGTCTTGAAATGTACAATATGTACAGTCAGGGAAATGTATTCACGTACCTTTTTAGCTCTTGTTACTATGACAATAAGGCATATAAAGGTACGTGAATACATTTCCCTGACTGTACATTGTGGGTCAGCATTCGTAACTCTCACACTTACATACAAGTCAGAAGGTTCTATCTACGATACACACGGACATGATGATACTATTCTGGTTTACAATCAGTTTGGAGAACCCGTGCACATGAGAATACATGTTCTCCGGTAGATTATCATTAAAGTAATGAATGGCGGCGATACGCAGCCCGCTTATGCAAATCCGCTTACCCATTGACTCGAACCATTGATAGCGGTGCAAACTGGTCGTGACTCCTAGACGGCCGCGGCCGGTTAATGGGAACCCAATAACCACTTTCGGTAATATGTGTGCGTCTACAGTACATAAAATAAAATGCGAAGATAAAAGCTGAATGAAAGCAGTAGATACGCTTAAAAGTAATAATATTGGCCATTATTTGATTGTTAATGTTTCCAAATAATCGAAGTGTATCTTCGTTGAACAATATTAATAAATATAGACTGTGGTTTAATGAGGACATGTATTAAAGAAAGGACTCGGTATCTCAATATAAGTTGAAAACTAAAACGAACCAGGTCTATGTGAGTACTTCAGACACATTTTCAATTTTGCGACGAAAGCGGTGGCTTTCGTAGTATATCTATACCGATTTACTAATACTGACGCTATTTTACCATATTTGGTAATTTTGTTGACCTATTGAATTCAGCCTATGCGTATTTCGACATGGCAATAATATCTTTGATTTAAACATCTAGGTCATGTCATAGATGCGCTAAGCAAATTCTGCTAAAGAATATATTATTGTCATCCGTTTAATACAATTCACGTACGCAATATTTGCGCATTCAAATTATAAATGGACGTTATCTCAAGCGAGGGTAACATCTTAAAGTTTTCATTAAATAGAAAGTTTGATTAAGTAACAAAGAGCAAGAAAACATTCATATCGGCAACGGAAAGCAAGCAGACCCGACATAACTCATTTCCGAAGAGATTAGAATCAAACCGATCAAAACGTATCACCGCTACAACTAGTTAGTAAAATCGATTAATTAGTACGAAATCTTTTCGAAATTCACACGAAAATCGTCCGTTCGCGAGAGCATAAAGAGTGGTTGACAGTTAGCGCGCATCCGGCCATAAAGTTGGCTCCAACTTTCTTGTCCGTCCGCGTCTGTTTTATAGTTTTAAGGCCGAGCACATTAAAAGAGGTGCTTGATAAAAAGGCCTAATCTCCAATTTCAAACCTTCGATTTAAATTGGACAAACAGTATTAGCGATTAATTCACTGATTTCAATAGTTTTGTTGTTAATTTGTTTGAACGATAAAACCGTAAGAAAGACTTACCATTAGGAGACGGGTTTAATGAAATATGGAGTCGTAAGTGATTTCTTACTTCTACCCGATAGACGTGACACTTTTCGTTAAGTATTTAATCAGCTCACTGACAGAAATAAGTTCTGAATATCTAGTCAGATCTTGACTCCGTGACCTCTTCGATGACAAGTCTCAACAATTTTTTTTTATAGCTCTTAGTGTAGAAATGTTAGATTTGGAGATGGGCTCAATCGATATTTAATCGGCAGTTTACAATCATCATAAATTAACCGGGTGATCGGTTTATCGATATTAATCTACGACAGCATAGTTAATTATTAATAAAAAGTAACTTAAAATAATAAAGTTGGATTTGGAACCGTTATGACTGGCCTGATGTTAAGATAGCAAACAATCCTTTCAACAGCGATCCACTAAACTTAAAGGTGTAGTAGAATAACGTCAATCACCTGCTGCTCGTTCATCCCGTTTTCTTTTTTGTGCTTGTAATTCATAATTTATGTTTGAAAGTAATGTATGAATTCCATAGAGCTCTAAGTAATCAAAGTATGTGATTTATGGAAATGAAATAAATACAAAATAAAGTTGCGAGCGAGGAATCAAGAGCGCAATACATCACAGTTATAAATGCAAGAAAGCCACTGACAGGCTGGTTTTTCTATTACGTAAAACATCCTCCCGACAATCTGTTACAGAGAATTACAATAGGATAGACTAAACATATCCGAAGAGTTACATAACCATTGAAACGTCTTCAAGCAGTATTGGCACTTGGCACCGGTAATTTAGTATAGAAATGACTTCATAATTTCACCCCACCACGTGCGTAGAGCCGTGTGAAGACACACCCACACACGCGCGGTTTCCGGCCCGCTGTGAATGGCGCAGCGCACGCGCTTGTTTACTACTCGCCTGTCGATCATTTTGGAGCGCTCTTACGTCACCGTACAGCAGTATCCCATGAACGTATGTCATTGATAAAACCAGCTCACACGCATTCAATTGGTGTAACTACACGTGTTTATTATCAAAACATTACCCTCGAAATCGCATTCCTAACGCCGATAGTTCAGTGTTACATTCATGTTTGTTATGCGATGTAGCCTTATCTGCTTAACTGTTGTCGTTATTTCTCGTGGCGTATTAATTTCCTTGTTAATATCGTGGACTGGTTGTTGTTAATTTGCGTGCCTTGCCTTCGGTTCGATGCAGTAACTCGCGCCGGCCTAAATCCCGGGCAGGAAATATATTCACAAACAAATTAAGTCGACCATGAGCTCGTCACTAGTATAACTTGACCCCGAGTGTCGTCACACGTCAACATAAACAATCTCGGTCTGATTCTGGTCCGCCTGTGACGATCTGGTTTCTGAGCTCTGTGAATGAGAGCACTGTTATCTCCGCCGATGTCCGGCGATCCCGTTGATTGTCGATTTGAGAGCGGATGATGTCATGCAGATTGAATAAACGGCACGACTTCCGATGTTGCGAATCGAATTCGAACCCACCACACAGGATGGTACGTGTTACTTATAGAACTCCTGCTCTAGATTCTACGTTCATTCTTCATCGAGTTCGTGGCGATTATCTATTCGATAGTTAACATTGATTTATTTATTTATTTAAACATTATTGCACAGATAAGAAGTACAAATGGCGGACTTAATGCCTTAAGGCATTCTCTACCAGTCAACTACAGGGCTAAACAGAAAAGCTATGATTTATGGTTTTGAATAAATAGCACTATTGTTAGTATTTCGAGGTTCGGTTTTCGCTTTCTAGTAAGTCATGCGGGAGCCAATAATGCACGAGCCAATAATGTACGGCCCGATAATCCGCGTCCACTTTTTGTGGACGGATTATTGGGTCGTGTATTATCAGCCCGGACAAAAGTGGCTTCCAATTATTTACCCGGACCAAGTTTGCTCAGGGTGATAATAAATAAAAAATAAAATAAATAAATATTTGAGGACAATCTTACACAAATCGACCTAGTCCCAAACTAAGCAAAGCTTGTTCTATGGGTACTAGACGACGATATACATACTTATATAAATATATATAAATAAATACTTAAATACATAGAAAACATCCATGACTCAGGAACAAATATTCATGCTCATCACACAAATAAATGCCCTTACCGGGATTCGAACCCGGGACCCCCGGCTTCGTAGGCAGGGTCACTAGCAACTAGGCTACAGATGTCGTAATGCACGGCCCAATAATGTACAGCCCAATGCGGGTGGCGCAGGACCGGTCACTTTGGCACTCTTTGGGGGAGGCCTATGTCCAGCAGTGGACGTCTTTCGGCTGATATGATGTCACTCCCACGAATTTGAGGAATCCAACGACATCTCAGATGCCAAAATCCATCCAGCCGTTTGGACTGTAAGCGAGAAATGTAATTTTCTTGTCCACATACACATACATAACCCTCCTTCAGGGGGAGTGGAGTAAAAACTAGGACAACAGTAACTGCTAAAGATTCGGAGTAACACTATTTGTTTTCATTTCCTTTGATCAAGTGGTTCACCGTTGGCATTACTAGACATAGATTTGGCGATTAGTGTCGCGACACGATGCCAACGTGCTGAGTGCGTCGTGTATTTCTGCACTCCCGTTCGCCGCCGAGCCGTCTGAACAGCTAGAGACAACACCTAGATATTTCTAGATAATTTACAACACTAGATAATCCAATCTGATGCAAGACTGCAAGAGATAATCGAAACCCTTACTTTTCGCTCTCGCAATGACATTAAAGGACAAAAAGTTAGTGTTTCATTAAATCATGTCATGTGTAATCATGAATATCATCAGGATCTTAGTCTCATTACAGCGAACTGCGCGAGAAACTCCACATAAAACACTACTGAAGATAAATAAATAAATAATAAATATTAGGGGACAATCTTACACAAATCGACCTAGTCCCATAGTAAGCTCATTAAGATGAACGAAAAGAAACCGGTAAAGCGAATAATCTATATATATATATATAAATAAAAGTCCTGACTGACTGACATCAACGCCCAGCCCAAACCTACCTAACCTAGAAAGCTGTTTTTTTTTTCACAATAGGTAGTTTATATAACAACAAGACAACAAAAAAGGGAAAAGAAGAGAGGGGAAGGGAGGGGGGGGGGAAGGTTGTGGACAAGGAGGGTTTCACAACGGTGTCAAGAAAGCGTAAGACACGCAAGAGTCAGTGTGGTACTGCAGAACCGGTCGGTTGTGGTCTGCGGGTCTCCACACCGAGCAAGGCGCTGTACGTGTCGCGCCTGCATCACACTGCCACCGCTGAAGAAGTGACGCAGTATGTTCGCCAGGAAACCGGCTACTCGCTGAGGGTGTTCCAGTTGCATTCGCGCCACTACGTGCACTTCAGCTCGTTTGTAGTGCGCGTGCCGCGGCCGCTCCAGGAGACCATCGCGTGTGCTGATTTCTGGCCGAAAGGTGTCGTGTTTCGTCGGTTCCGGGGCAACCTACCAAATCCAACACCCGAGATGTCGGAACAACGGGGCCACGCCGTTTCGCCGTCAAAATAAATATTGTTCGGTTCATGACGCATTGGTGTAAACTGTAATGTTATGTAACCTGTTTTTCAATAAATAAATAAATAAATAATAAATAAATAACGTAAATACCCACTAAGAAGGGATTTTTGAAAATTCCACCCTCGAGGGTGTAAAAGGGGGGTTGAAAGTTTGTATGGGGATGGAGTAAAATTTAAAGTGAGAGACTTGAAACTTTGTGTATGGACTCCTTATTATAATACAAAAAAGTAATTTAAGGGTTTTGGAAAAACCCACCCCTAAGCTGGTTAAATATGGGTGCAGTTTGTATGAACCGATATAGATGAAATTTGCTATACAGATAGTTTGAGTCCCGGGGAAGGCCATAGAATAGAGTTTATCCCGGAAATCAGTCCCTAAGGGGGTGTAATGTGAAAGTTTGTATGGAGCTTCGATAAAAACGAGTTCCACGCGGTCGGAGTCGCGGGCAGAAGGTGTCATATATAGTTGCCATTTACAGCTTGCAACGCAGCTTCCTGTCCTTTGCAATCGGAAACGACAAACACTATTCAACTATCTACATAAAATGTCGATAATTACCAGTCGTAAAAGGCATTCTTTGCAACATTGAAACCGAGCTTTTAAATGCAACGGTTTTACGAAATTTAAGATCTCTACAGTCTAAAGATGTTAACAAAGGAACGCTCCCAATGGTTCCGCAACATCAGCACACAGGTAGAAAACCTGACCCGAATCCCGGCTGCGTCGCATCGGAGAATTTCTCAGAACCTGAGAGTTTTTCACGATCAAAATCCTACAAAACACAAAAGAACGTCGCAGCATCTGGCAGACATAGTGTCGTCTGGAGGAATTGGACAATAGGCACCTTGTAAAGGATATATCACTTGGTTTGCGATGATAGAATATGTTCAAAAAGACTACCTGTGGCCGACGTACCTGCTCAAGAGATGTTGAAAAAAGTTTATGCTTGATGTCCCTTTTACAGCCGGCCGGGATATTAAAACGGTCATATTGCATGGTGGTGCTAGAAAAACTGGGCATGTAAAATATTATGATAGTACATAAACAGTAACAGAAAAATACAGCGCTGCGGTGTCAGGTTCGGCTGCAGCATTGCCTAAGTCATAACGTCTTAGTAATTAGAGTCGGGGTGTGCGAGGCATTGACTTGGGTTTCTCGGTAGATCGCGCACGGATTGCGCGAACGCGATCCGCACCAGTGTGTACAATGGCTCATTCAGGAGTCACTAGACACGGTGCGAGCCATCAGCTCACCGATTCACCTTACACTTATATATATCTATGCGTGTTTCTGGAAAACATCAGCATCCTCGTCGGCTTTCGGATTCAATGTCTCGTGACATCAGAATCCTTGGCCGAAGATAAATAAAAACGTAAACACAAAGGCATTCAACACAGGTGCAAATTAACCTCGATTATATTTAGACTTGTGATATTTTGGATTATTAAAGACTACAGTGACGATAAGACGAAACATTGGCACAATTAATACTCGAATATCCTCGAAGCAATTATATGTCGACTAATGACTCAGTAAAGCAAATTGGGGCGCAGACATACGATGAAATTAGAATAGAGTTTCCATGCCAAGATTTAAGATTCCCCTAATTAAACACAGGATCGTAAATTCGTAACCGTACTTTGATTGATGTTGCAGCGAAAATAATATTTAAAATGAGTGATGAATTCTGGCCGATAAAAACACGAGAGATCAAATCGGGAGTATGTTGCAATGAGCTCATGTTTGAATCAGTTGCAGTAGGCGGGTCCTTTGATGGACCATTAATTATATTCACACCTCTGCGACCGCGGCGAGCATCGGGTAAACTGCGGGAGTTTTTTTTTGTGACAGTTCTTGGAAACATGGCGGCGGCGGGAAACAAAAAGTAGAAGCGCGAGCACGAGCTGCTTTGTGGATCTCTACGAATTTAGAGGTCGCTTGACCGTTGAGGGCAGATAGAACGCGTATTATCGAGATGACCTTTGATACTGTTCGTAGGTACAGTTTGGTGGAGCTCTGAGTCATTTGCGAATCATCTCTACTCTACGTGAGTGTGACCGTTTCAACGATTTTATGTTTTATCTAGTTGCTATTGTTTTTCGAAGCTCGTCATATCGTCTAGTACTCGGAAACTAGAGTTACATGATAAGTAAACATTGGCTTTGTCGGTAAAGGTGGTAAAGTCTATATGCAGTACAGTATGAGATATGCCTTTAGTTCCTGTTAAATAAATTCATTTCTTCATTGGTAACAATAAACATGACCACCATAAACCTAAGCTGCATTACAATACTATAGATATAGGATCCTCCATACTATTGGGAATCTAGATATGTACAGTCGAGGAAATTGAATGTTTAGCACTTTTGGACCTTAACGTCATTCTAATAGAGTTGACATGTGCCAAACATTCAATTTCCTCGACCGTACATATAAATAAAGTGTGGACATGAAAAAATCTGATCGGTTTGAACCCGACCTCTTGCGGGCATTTATTTGTTTATAAAAAAAGCTAGTTGACTGTTTTACAAGAAATCCGAGCCTATCTACCTAACAGATACGTTGCAAAAAAAGTGAAAGTTTCTAAATCGTACGAACAAAAAATTAAAACTTATGCAGGTAAAGACAAACAAAGCTGTAGTCAGACCTAACAGATCAGAGAAACAGGAAACTTCAGTCAAATCACGTTGTAGAAAACTGTAAGACCACTTCCTGACAAAATATGACTGCCTAATATATACGTGACTGTCTCGTCATGGATGACGAAACGTATGTCAAAGCCGATTTTAACCAGTTACCTGGACAATAATTTTATGTGGCAAAAAATAAGAAGAGTATTCCGGCTCAATATAAAATAACAACTTAGAAAATTTGAAAAACCCCCGACATTTTCATTTCAAAATCCAATATCTCAAAAACGGCTGAACATACGCGGCTACGAACTAGATTTTATCCCGAGTATAAAATTATCTATAAAAAAAAAACCGCATTCAAATCGGTCCATCCGGTTGGGAGCTACAATACCACAGACAGATACACAGACACACAGATATACAGATACACAGACACGTTAAACTTATAACACCCCTCTCTTTGCCTCGGGGGTTAAAAATTAAATTATCGAAATTTTCAAAACGTCACATGGTTTGGCAAACAATATGCTCCTGCGGTAAGAGGAGCAAAGCGTTTGTCGTTTCGGGGACAATCAATGGAGAAGTATACAAGAAGGAGTGTTTGCAAAAGCGATTGCTGCCTTTCATCCGACAGCATACGGGTTCTATACTGTTTTGGCCCGATTTGGCCACATTCTATTACAGTGCCACAGTTATGGAGTGGTACAAAAACAATAAGGTCACTGTGGTGCCAAAACTGGCAAATCCTCCTAACTGCCCAGAACTGAGACCCATTGGGAAATATTGGGCCTTGGTGAAAAAAAAAAAAATTGTAAAGACGTAAAAACTGGCAAAAAGGTACTAAAGAAGTATCTGATTACGTTGTTCAGCGAATGATGAAAAAGGTGAAGTCTAAAAGTACGGAATGTCATACATACGCATAAACTCGAATAATGTTTATTATTAGAAAAAAAAAATATTTATAATATATGAAAATATATACGACCAGATTTTTTTGTTGCCACACTTTAGTAACACAACTTGATGCTATCAGTAAGCAAGTCTTGTTAAATGACAAAAAAACATCACACACGGCTCGGCACTCGGCTTTTTGAGAGCCCAACCCCTTCAAACGGCGACAAAGGCATGATTCCCTGAACTCGTGCCACAAAAGCTTTAAATCCGACCTGTCAAGCGAGTTTCGTAGTTTTGTTGTGAGACGCGGATTTATTTCACACCGAGCGGTTTGTAGTCGTGTAACGTGTTAGAGGGGTGTGAATGTGAAGTGTCGATAATAATTTAAAGTCGGTTAATTTGAATATTTGATTAAGCGATTAGGTCATGCCAAAGCATTGTGGCTGCTAACTACCTGATTGTAGGTCAATAGGGGGCGTAAACAAGTACCTACTCCAGGAATCTCGTCAATAACATAGGAACTTGTAATTAGATTAAAACTTATACAATCGATTTCTACTAGTAAATTGAGAATACATGGAACTCAAAAAGTTAAAACTATATTAACGATAAATGTCCATGACTAAGGTAAAAATAGAGAATGACCATTAGAAATCTACAACCATTATACTAATGTGTTTCCTGTCACCAGAATCGACAGAATATACAATTAAAGTGTCAAAACCAATTAACTAACACCTAGCCGCACCAAAATCCGATGCAAATAGCGTCAACCTTTTACCCACGGCACACTGAACATAAATAATGTATTTCCTTGCGTATAAAGCCCTCATTAATCCATTCCGGTCACCTTGTTCCGGATCCGGTAGACGGGCCCGACTGCGGCGGTAGGTTCAACGGACTTGGGAGCTTAGCATGCTATAATGTATTATGGGAGTAGCAGCTATGTCTGATAGGGCCAGATAGCTTATGTGGACAGTGAGGTTAAGCTTCGTCACACATCATGCATTCGTGTTCACATAAGGTTGCTAAGATCATACACATTGTGTGACCACAACATATATAATGATCTCCTTGTACAGGGTGCCAGGTGGTTTGCCATTAAATCAAACTACTACTAGCTAGATATTCATTGTAAGCTTTTTGCTCAGAAACAATGCGAATCAACGTGTTACAAAGTGAATTAAAACATGCTGATTATCTCTCAATCAACAACTCGTTGATGCAACATTGTAACATTTGTAGTTCACAAGAATTTATCAAGAATGGTTTATAGAGTACAGTATAGAAGACGATGTGTAGCACGAGGGCAATATAATCTACGTGCTGGCCCGCCAAGAATACCATCAGTGAAGCACCTTTTTCTGGTCATATATTAGGCGAACTACGTGATTGAATAGAAGTTGATGGCAGCCGCCAGACAATGTCGCCTCTAACAGGCAAAAACGAAGGTATGTTGCCAGGAAAGGACTCTAAGTACCTCACCTGCACAACCACGACCACTCTGCCAAGAGTCGACTCAGTAGAGGTAGACAATGTTGGCAACGTATTCTCTCACTGTGTGTGTGGCATTTATAACCGTCCTAAGAGACTACTCAAAACAAGCTGCCGGGTCCGACACGGTTGCAATAACAGCGGATGGGAGCGTGCTTGCACTCAAGCAACGTACTCGTAGTTATCCTTCTTCCAGTCTTGAGCAACTTGATCAACCTGCAGTCGTCTGATGTGAGACTTCCCAACCTAAGGAGGTTTACCTTGCGATCTGTCTTTTGGTTTTAACACGAACCATGCACGACATAGATGATGATAGAGATGGGTCACCGCCTAATCAGGCACTGCACTGGACCTCTCAGCACTCAAGCTTAGGTACTAACGTAGTGATTGATGAACGAATTAAAGACTTTTTTTTATAGAGCTTTAGTGGTAAACGGAGTGAGTATGCTAGCCCCTCAACTGTTCCAAGTGAATGTCCAAGACTCAACGGGTCCATGACACGCTCTGTCGCCGCAGCCAGCGCAGCATGGCATGGCCGCCGCGCCTGTTCGTGATAACCGATACTTTGTCAAAACCAATTCGCGCATATCCTGTTTCTATACAGCAAGTCCAATCATACCGGCGAATAGATTAGGCTTCAAACAGACTGCAATTAGGCTTGCCTGTCGCGGAGCGTGTTAATTAACAAATGCTAATTGAATAGAATAAGAAAAGCTGCATCTTATAAAGAAATGAAGGAAACGCCGAACGTTGAATAAGTAGGAATTTACTCTACCGACAAGTCATGTTTTTAAATATTGGTGAAGACTGAAATACAATTCCATGTCAAATATGCAAACTATTGGAGGGGGGACTTTATAATAATAATTATAGTACGAAAAGCCATTGCAGATTTCAGTGTCAAAAGATGTCAAAGTTATTTATGTTGCTTTCATGAAGTTACATTTCTCACCGACTGTGCAAGTTACATATAAAAAGAAAAACAAAAGTGTGCCTTTGTGGGCGCGCCATACAACTAGTATTTTTTACAATCGTTAATGCAGTCTGTACAAGCCAACTCGCCAGCGCTCCGCGAGTAGTACACGGGCGGTGTATTCTCCATAAAAACGCACTCCTAATGTCTAATCGTTAAAGATAGACGTGATGCGACTTAATTGTTATACTGTAGTTGAAATATTCCCGACAAAGATGGAAGCCCGACTAATTAAAACTTATAAAAGTAAAAAGAAACTGAAATTACAGAATTCTTCATAGTGTCATAAAACCGCGCGGAGTACGCGCGATGACTTCTGATTCTGATGAACCATTCATCTGTGCTTGTCCAGTCAAGTGCAAAAATATGTATCGATTTAATCCTCTCATAAATATGTACCAAAACCTTAATCCGCTGACATAAGAGCGATGGGACATATTTGTGAGTTAGTTGTCTGCACCCATATTTTTACACTTGACTGTACTACATGCGAGATAATTTCGTTGAAAATTATGTCGTACTGCTAGAACAATAAGCCTTATTTTCAATTATACATTGCGACGAACGATCTGGAACAGGTTAAGCTGGATACTAGATCGCTGGGACTGTAGTACGTGAAGAAATTGGATGGTCGTGTCATAATTATGGCTCGAACGATCGCGGGCGCAAAACCCAGAGCAAAACACTCGTATAAGACGCGAGGAGCATAATTGCATATGAAGAACCTCAGATTGGTGAACCTCATTTATCGTATTTAAAATAACTGTAACTGTAACCCTCGCAATAACAGTTTAGCCCTCCCTAAGACGTTGCATGTAAAAGGGAACTGATTTGTCGCATTTGTCGACGATCAGAAGAAGATTGATCAATCGGAAGAATAGTTATTTGTTATGCAAGGCTGCAAAGTTGTTGTTTGGCGCAAGTGTTTGTATCGAAAGCCGAGCTAGCGAAGGAGTGTAAGATTGAACACAATACAATACAATCCTGAGCACAGCGAGGCTTTCAAGGCACGAGACCCCAAACAACTTTGCTGCCGAGCGAAACACACAACTTTTCATCTCACCACCGCGAGGAAAATGGTAAATGTAATAAAAGTCATTTGGACCTTTTACTAGTTTTCTCGTTTTCCATTAAGGTTTGTTTACAGATGTAATCATCATGATCAAAGCATTTTATAATTATTAAATGTACATAACATAAATATTTTTGCATCTTTAAATAACTCCACGTACCGTACACGTACACATACCTAAATACCATACCAAAAGTCAAAGTATTGTTGGGTACTCACGGGTAAACTAAGGCTCAAATATACGCATATTTTACTTTTTCCGCTAACTCAGCAGGCATTAAAATTGATGTCTGTGTATCTTCTGCACTAAAATCTATAAATGACTTTAGAACAAAACAAAGCAAAATTAAATTTAGATGAGTTTTTGTTAAATATTTTTTTTAAACGGTGCGTTCCAAATTTGCACGAAGCGAAAAACTTTGAAATAATAACGACATTTTAAAATTATTTATTTGTATTGTATCCTTATAAGTCAGTCTAATTATTCATATTTAAGAATAAGTATTATTCATTTAATTTTATCAAAATATTAATAATTAATTATTGGCATAACACCATAAGTTTCTGAGCGCAGGATAATGACCTCTTATTCTGTATAGAAAAAGTTGGAACTCGCGATTGACCGTCACGTTCCAAATTCAAAAACTCTTTCCACGCCAACGGATATAATGCACTTTTGGGCGCAGATTTTGAGCGATAAAGCAAGCCTTTCCGAGCTGGTGAGGTGAAAAGATTGTTCCGATTGCTCAGTCGGATGAGAGCGACGGGCCGCGTAACATGCCTGTGATCGCCGAATCGAAACCGGCTCGGAGCAATACTTTAAATATTTCCCTTTAATTTAAAATGTACAAGTTTCCTTTTTAGCAACCTAGCAAAGTCTACTGCTTAATACAAAATTGAGGTTAGCCGTAGTAAAATGTGTTTGCTAACTAACAATCCTAAATAATTTATCATAATTGTGACAACCGATGGAATACAAAAACAGGACAATAAAATGTAATAGAGGTTCCAATATAGAACCAAAATAATTTCAGTTTTTCATACATGATGTCTCGAGGTAATACAAAAGGTTTTCTACCTACAAACTGCATCATAGAATCAGGTATTGTAATTTTAGATACACAAACATACTGAACTAGCGTTACGAGAATTCCCAATCACCCAGATTAAGTATGTTTGATGAACAACAAATGATTCGATGAAATTAAACACTTGTCTCAGACATGGAGCCATGTATGTGTTTCGTTGGGCACTTTGGACATTAATACTGGGGAATAAGGTTTAAATTTGTATTGGTAGGTACACACTTTTAGACTATGTGCCTAGAATGAGTAATCACTGCGAGTAGAACATTTATTATAAAGCACTGAAACGTCTAAGTAAGTTTGAAGCTAGCGAAGGCTCATATCTCACCCAAGAGTAACGTGGGAGGAAGGAAAGCCGTGGCGCTATTGCACGGAAGTTTGAATTTCGAAGCCATGATGTGCAAGCTACAGTTACAAAAGGCTCAGGATTTATTTGTTCCTTATAGGTGATTTAAACCCATCGTGAATGCAGCTGTAGTAACCGTGTGCTAGCAAGATGAGGTTGAGTGTCACTTGGGTTTCCGTTACCAGCAAAAGTATAATTGAGACAATAAAATTATATCGATCAAAGAGCAATGTACCAACTGGATTTCATACTTCAAGACGTGCTTTCTTGATTTAAGTAAAGATTGGTCCGCGCTTGTATTTCTGCGCAGAGGAAATACAAGCGCGGACCAATCTTTACTTAAATTATGGGACACACAACTGTTTTGCCTAATCTACACAAGGTATCGTTTTGACTGCGTATTATGTGGTTATCGTACCGTTTACATTTGATGAAAAATATGTAAGCCTTTTATATAACTTGATAAGATTTACAAATGGTAAATTTGAGTCTTAGTTGCTACAGTCACCAGCACCAATATCTGCCATAACAAAGCGGGCATAAATATCTGACACATCCGTACGGCCCTAGAAATAGGGTCGAGTCAGATATTTATGAGCGCTTTGTTGTGGCAGATATATGAATGCTGTACTTCAATGTGGTCCAGTGTTTACCTAGGCAGCGCAGTGTAAAAATCGCTCGCAATCGCCAGCCGGTCTGCTGCACCCCGCACTAATGAGGACAACCGAAGGCGACATGCTACTAATAATCGAGTCAATTAACGCATCGCAGCATTCCGCGGCAGTCACGGGAAAAAACTCTAGTCATTTCTTAACAAGCTTCCAACTTTTTGCATGCTTAGCTTTGCGCAGGAAATGACCAACGGCGATGAGAAACGAAACGATGGTTGGTTTGTTTAGCTCACAACACAGAGATCCTCTTCATTTTCTTCTTAACATTATTCTGTTATACCCGCTAGATCCCTAAAGGAGGCCGCGGTCCGATTGCTACCTAATCGTAAATGGGTGAATCCACTTTTTTCTGTCACTTCAATCACTTTTTTAAACTGCTATTTCATGGCTTTAAAATTCACGAAATGTGGGGTTTTCTTGTTATGTTCGACCCCTTTATATATGAACCATGATCTAAGGATGTTAAATTATCTCCAGGGTAACGGGACAGAATAACAACAAGAAATAGTTGATTGACCCAAATAGTACCCTACTATACCCCTGCCATTTGCTCTGTCGGTATGTGGTGATGTTCCTGGTGGAGAGGAAGGCGGATGCTGGACAGTGACAGATCTGCATTTGTTTCTTGTTGTTAACAGTCAACAACGAATACGCAAATTATTAAAGGGTCTGTAACGAGCTTGTTACCCCTCCAGAGACGTGGACAGATTGTTTACACAATTCTTTAGACGAGGTTAACATTAATTATTGAAACTGCACCAGAGAAATAAAAAGTTGTGTAGTCGAGCACAGTATAAAACTATGCAGGACAAAGCGGTATTGAATAAACATAGTGATTATTAGCCGGGTTTAACAGACCGATGATTGTATAAATTAATAGAAATGTATCCCCATGAGACTTCCTTGCAGCAATAAGTAGATTGTATAAATTAATAAAAAAACCTTGCCCGTATAGCAAACTACATAGACTATTCAATACATGTACATTGTAGATGGAAAGGATTTGCTTTGTAAATGCATTTTTTTTAATGTAATTTTATTTTGTCTTTACTATAACGCTCCTCTATAATATTTTGCACGCCTGCAGGATGAATGGACATGATTTATTTTATTTTTACCATTTACGAGTATGCACTTGCATTCTGAGCAAATAAATTCTATGAATCTTGTTTATTATTTAGGATTTTGTTTATTGCATAGTTCCCAATTCATATTTAGACTGATAAATCCCCCATTTCCCCCATTGCCGCTATTAAATAAGAAAATCTCTAATGCCAGGCAGCAGTGGCACTTATACTGATAGGAGCACGAAAGAAATATAATAATTATAAATATAATTTGGAAACTACTAAACTGATAAGAGAATATATATGAAGAAACTCACCAATCTAGACCGTGCCTAACCTCAGTACCCCATGGTATGATATTAGGAACACTCCTCCCTCTAGATATACGTATCACGTAATCAGCGCTGACTGTACACAACAATGTCAGATGGAAACCAAAGACCTATAAGGCAATCCGTACAACAGTGTCGCTAATACGCCACACAGTTTAGTTTCTGATTCATTAAGTAGGTATGGTATATAAAAAACAGTAATTGTATAAATTAATTGGTCCTCATAATTAGAGCCGGTCCAGTGTATTAACAATGTAGAGTCCTTCTGTAGAATTCTATACAACGAACTCATTTTCATTGTTATGGAGAGAGCTTATGTCATATACGGATCAGATCGAAACAATGTCTTCAAAATTACTTACATGTTTAATCGGTGTAGAAATAGGTAACTCTTTAGTTTTTTTTATGGACTTAATAAGAGTCCGCAGTAAGCTCGGCCGAATTTCACGTCCATACAAACGGAGTTTCGTGCTCATTTTAAAACTACGTGTTGGATTGTGACGAAACTTTGCATATACAATGACATGAGGTAAAGTCGCCGTCAATGGAATTTGCTAACCATGTAAACAAACCGCCATAGTGAAAGACAATTTCAATATGGCGGTTTGTTTACATAGTTAGCAAATTCTATTGACGACCACTTTATATCTACTCGTATGTTTGTAATTATATGGTTCCAGTTTATAAAACAAACGAAATACAGCAAAAACAAGTACAAACTTAAATTCGCTGTATTTTTTTTACTATGGTATCTGAAGCTACATAAACTAATTACAGACCTGGATATACCTCATGTCATTGTACATGCAAAGTTTCGTTATAATCCAACACGTAGTTTTAAAGTGAGAGCGTAACTACGTTTGTATGGAGAATCGAGGTTACTGCGGACTCTTATTTTACTGATGCACTTTGTTATCGAACACCCTATTTATAGAGCTGTTGGAGCTTTTTGCGCTCTTTGTCGTGCTCACGTTAGGTAATAAAATTTCGCTGTCACACATTTTTAAATGCCACGCTAAAACAATCAATATTCAAATTGTAAACTTGTCACAAGGGGTGAACTGAAAACCAGCGCTGTGTGCAGCTAGTCTGTGCCGCAGTGAACGCTGAGTTCACTCCTATTGTGGCATAGATATACTAGATGTAGTTTCAATTTTTATGTTTCATGTTTTTATCTTCAGTTTCTGTATCTGGTATGTTGTGTGGCCATAAACTACTATAGTCCAGGCAATGAACTGACAACTTGTATGGAAAAAATGTAAATTTTGGAAATCATTTATAATAGCATTTTTATGTGTAACGGATATATTATCAATTAAATAGTTACCCAGCGACAAAATCCGACCAAAATTTCAGACATCGAAAAAATGATAAGTTAACTGGCGTCTGAAAAGTCAGTAAAAATATTAATAAATGTTTTTGTCTTTATTTTGGTTAATTTACATTTGCTTAATAATTTTCAAGATAAATCGTACAAAAAAAGATAATGCATGCTACATTTAAAAGACAGAGATGAACTAACAGTCACCTCTCCTAAGTCATTAGTAGGTAACTACAAATTACTTAGGAGGTGACTAAACTGGTAGACTCACGGTTCCTGAATATGGATTGTTAGTTTATCCCTACCTTTATTGTTTTAGCGTGGCATTTATTAACGTTCGACAGTGAAATTATTAGTCACTAATCAATTAAATAAGCATATTAATTGCCATCTTTCAATATGCTGCCTTTTTTTACCTCCATGCCACATAATAAAGCTCAACGTATCATATCGACTAACATCAGCAACATCTTATCTCTGTAAACATCTTTCCTTGCTACTTAACCTCATATAAAAGTCCTTGCGTTTTATGATCTGCCATTCAGATAGAACATTATGAAGTGATAAAAGAGGGAAACGCAATAAAAAATAATATGGATCCGCTCTAAGATAAACCATAAATGTAGCATGGGAATACGGCTTCTGTCGGATACGACTTTTAAATGTGGTTTAATACTTATCTTAAGCACGTAATTGGTTGACAAGCTAGCCTTTTTATGTTGCGGGCGTAATGTGGATTTAACGATGTATACGTACCTGAAATGAAAAGAAATCACATACAATTTGCGCATCAACAATGAAAACAGTGAAGTGATAGTGAAATGAAATAATTTTATAATCCCTAAAATAGTATTTTATACAATCGTTACACAACGAGGGCTCTTAAAGTCGAGTTCCGTGTTTTTGCCCAAGTAAGGTACGAGAATTTAAGAGCTAATTGTGAAACTATTGTATTCAATTATTTTTCTACGAGGCAAAAGAAATAATTAAACAACCTTAGTATCTATTGAAAATCTAAGCCTTGCTGAACAGTCTCAGCGTTTCGTTGATGTCTTTTGTTCTATGACCAAAGCGTCTGTTGGTCGAATTCATTATGGTTCAGTAAAGTGGCCACGTGATTGGTCCAATTAATTATAAATCTCTAAACAGTTGCATAATAATTTATTATAGTTAAGTTGGGAATTCTATGGGTAAAAGTATATAGCTCGGTATCTATACGAAATCTTAATTCAAACATTAAAGTCTACAAGTATAAAAATAACATTTTGTGACTCCAACCCAGAATCCAACAACAAAGACTGTATAGAAATAATATTTGCAAAACGTGACATCCGCCCAGGTAAATCTCAAGCGCACACTGCTATTACATATTTTAATAGAGAAAACGTGTCAACCCCGGTCCAGACCAGACCAGCGACAATAGCTGGAGCAAACTGGCCACAGATCACGGGCGATAAGGGAAACTCGCTCGCCCGCCACTTACCGACGTAGCTCGAAATCGTTATAATAAAAACAGGTTTGTTAGAGATTAATGAATTCGATAACTTTTTTATGTTTAGAAATATAAAGCTTTTACATTACATTAAGTAAGTTAAACTCGTGCAGTCAAGGATTATGTAAAGGAAACGTTTAGGTGTCTATCCGGATTGTCGAAAACCGAGCAAGAGCGTCCGGTGCGAAAATAAGTGATCCTCGTGACTACGAGAGCGTCGTGTGGTCACGACCAACAGCATAAGATAATTTTATGTATGCTAAACCATAATATAAATATTCGACATGTACATTCTACTAAAAAGCACACTTTTTCTAGTGCCACTGCAACTTCAATAGCGACTTATAAAGCTAGATATCTTGTATCTAACAAGCGTACTCAATCAAGCGTACATACATACGTCAAAATGAGTATGATACAAAATAAATGTTCAACATATACTGCTCAAAACAAAATAAGGGCCACTTAAATTTTTCTATGTTATTGTTAATTATTGGACATAAGCTAATTGATAAGTGGTTAATTAATGATGTCCCGTATCCTTCAGAATCCAACCTGTATCATGTCTAATAGCTGGAAAATATATATATATTACTGTTTAATATAATTTTCACGTAACGATCACCATACTTGTGGGGCCCTATTTTCTTTTGAGTAGTATATAAAGTTCTACAAAAAAGTACACTTATATTTCTAGTGGCACTGCAACTTCAATAGCGACCAGTACTACTCTTCACAATCAATCTTGACATCTTGTATCTAATAAGCGTTCTAACTTTGCCAGATTAGTACGGTCATTTCTATATTGAATGAAAACACGAGTCGAAAAGCGTAGTGTTATTTTAGAAGCGCGTTCATGCGGCTACGGGTCCAATGGGCCCACATAAGAATGCGTTCTGGCCGAGCAAACAGACCGGTGTTTGAGCAGTGCTCTGCTTGTCTAGGGCAAATATTTGTAGACAATTTGAAGGCACGATGGCCCGGTCAATTAGCTGCGACAGCTTGGTAATCCATGGTTAATCTTCTTCTTTAGAGCTTGGTCGAATATGTGGGGTGCACCATTTTAAGATTTTTAAGGTCCCAATTGGGACCTAGAAGAAAAGTATGACAAATGAATATGATAGAACATTAGACATGATAGACAGCTATGTTAACATAGGTAGTTTACGGCGTATATTTGACTGCAATAACGACATAGTTTATTAAATTAAATGGTTTTTTTTCATGAAAAGGAACTGGGAACCCTTTTTTTGCTTTTCCTGTTGAAAAGGATATTCATGTTTTTACAATGTTGTTACAGATATATATCTTTTATAATTTACTTTAAAAACAAAGTTTTAACCGACTTCAATTTAGTACTCCGCCAAGGCACGAGAATATTTCCACATTTCTTATCCAATTTACCACATGAACTGATTTCCGAGAGCAAATGCGTTGATTATTAGAGAAAAAAACCGAATCACTGTATGTGGGCCGATAATATTTGAAGAAATCCGTCGAATCCACAAGGATCACCTTTGGCACTTCACTAGTTGCTATTTCAACGGAATCTTATCAGAATCTGTGATATACTTTTGTACTTTTAGGTACATAATTGAGGAATTCCATAAGTCATCTGTGGTCTTCATCATCAATTCCACTCCACCAAATTTATGATTTCCGGGTGTAAATACACTAGTTATAATAGAAAATACCAAAATCACTACACGCGTGCCTAATATAATTGAGGAGTTCCCTCAATTCCTCATGGATCCCATCATCCAACTGAATTTAAAAAAAAAATGGGACCCACCTGGAAGCATATACTTACAAACAAAAAAATAAAATTTCGAATCGGCTCATCAATGACGGAGTTCTGAGGTAACAAACATTGAACAAAAAAATACAACCGAATTGAGAACCTCCTCCTTTTTTTTGAAGTCGGTTAAAAATTAGGATCTAGTGCGCTTAATTTTCGGATAAACGAGATACCTTTTTTGGTTTTTCAAATATCAAATATCAGACAACCTAAAGTGTCAACAAGCACATTAAAACAGCGGGCTCTCACGTTACCCGGAGATTTACGCAACCGACATTAAAGAATAAAAAGAGACAAAAATATGAATTTGAAAAGGGCCGCGTGCACAATGCATTCGAATGTATTAAAGCCGGGTTCTATGTTAATGCGGCCAATCACGCGCATCTTGGCGCACGCGCACCCGACTCGATCAGGGTTGACACAGGTTCGGACGTCAACACGTTTAGTGTCAAAGATTTCGTAGCGCTACGCGCGTAGCCAATAACAAGGTGAACTCCGTGTGTAGAGGAAAGCGCCTATACGAACAGAGCGCATACATAGCATGTTCCTGGCATTAAAAATTCTAGGTACATATTTAATTAGAAATTTCAGGACTTCCAAGCGAATCTGCTTTTTAAACTATTATGTAGGTATTGGTTTAAAATATATCTGTAACATTTTAGGAACAAAGCGGGAAAAGTGACCCAAACCGCCTAAGACAAACTCATTCGGGCTTTAGTCCCCATAACAGGGTAACAGGATCAAAAGAAGGATATTAAAAAAATATACATAATATTGAAGTATGTACCTATTGTGTATAATTTCTGTTTATAATTCAAATTATATTTATTTACATTAAATAATACTAAATGAATATTTGTATATATTTTTACATAATTTTACATAAATACATAATTCTTAAGACTTCTTCCTATCAGTTTCTTCTAGGTTCCACACACTCGGAAATACAAAACCTCCAAAATTGAAGTTGGATTAGTTTGGCTTGTAAGAACGAAATAAAGGTTACATCCATGTGATAAATGGATTGGTAACCCTACATTCGATCGAGATAAGAACCGCACACCGAGACGCATTTGCTATGCCGCCGCCACCGCGGCCGCGCGCTGGCGCCGACGCTCCTGTTAATCCACTGTCCATCACACAATGCCCGCAAAAACAACGGGTATACCATACAAAAACAATCGTAACGTATTTCATATGGGCAGGAGCTCAATAGCGACGTTCTTTCATTCTTGTGCTACCATCCGTCAATAAAGATGTTTTCAGAGACTTGACGCGAACCACATCTACATTATCGGGCTAAATCTAGAATCCCGCCTACGATCTATCTCTGTCATCGCATAAAATGATCGAAATAAAAACTATTCTCGTAGTAAAAAGAACGCATAATGTGACCGGCGAGTTGTTTACATTGTAGTTTGTTTTTTTAGAGGAAATACCACATAAACTACGGAGCGGCGAGCGAAAATATCAAGATCCGAGCAGGACGAGTATTTGAATTTTTTAAACGCCTACAATTTCTCGCCCGATATTCGAACGACACGTAGGTCGCGATCGAAATCGTTAGGGTCGTTTAAATTCCCGGCGACAAGCCGAGGCGGGAAATGGTGGTGAAAAACGAAGAGCGCGGGCACACAAAAATTTGGAGCCCCGAGAGCAAACCCGTGTAGGAATGTCAGTGACCACTCCGCGGAGCAAGGGACACGTCCTTATTAAGAGCTCGCGTTTGAGCGAGCCGCCCCGTATTTCCATATAAAACAAATTAAGCTTGGGCACTTTAATTTACTAGACACTACTGGCAGCGCCGCTGACAATTCTCAATTCGGCCGTTTGATTTTGGTAACTGACCTGCTCAATACCGCTTTGACGAGCATAACTTATCTAAATTTAGCTAAAACATAACAGTTACTGGATAGTAAATCGGTCATGATTTCGAAACTTGTTTGTTGCTACTTCCCACCGAAAGTAAGGAGAAACATTGCTTTGTTACATGGGCACAAAGCAGAAACAGGCAGTGTTACAAAATCCGTTGTTGTCCGTGCTCGCCATAAACCAAACCTAAAAGGAGTTGTCCAGAAATGGAATCAAAGCCAGCGTTTCCGCGCACATGCGTTGGTCTGTTCCTAGTTGGCTTACAATTTAAATGCATTTCATGAAAACAGTAGGCTTACGATACTGGTTCCGATAATAAAAGCTGCTTTAGTTTTCCATGTAACTAAATATTAGTGAATAGTAGTTAGTATTGACGACCGGTTAGCCTAGTGGGTAGTGACGCTGCCTACGAAGCTGAAGGTCCTGGGTTCGAATCCCGGTAATGGCAAATATTTGTGTGAT
Organism: Epinotia ramella; assembly: GCA_947578815.1. Classification (NCBI taxonomy): domain Eukaryota; kingdom Metazoa; phylum Arthropoda; class Insecta; order Lepidoptera; family Tortricidae; genus Epinotia; species Epinotia ramella. Next base: position 2,250,332 of record OX388217.1, read on the forward strand.
GAGCATGAATATTTGTTTCTGAGTCATGGAAGTTTTCTATGTATTTAAGTATTTCTATCTATTATATATGTATATCGTCGTCTAGTACCCATAACACAAGCCTTAATGAGCTTACTATGGGACTAGGTCGATTTGTAAGATTGTCCCCTAATATTTATTATGTATTATTATTATTATTAGTTGAACTCAGCGATGTTTAACTCAATGTGAGAATGAGGTTGTCTATATTTGAGCAAGAAATTCTAGCAATATCATTCCATAATTCTGGGAAAGCTAAAAAAAGTGTTAGTTAGAAAATAAAAAGTTAACGTAGCTCGTTAAAATAAATGTGAATTGAACTTTTTTTATAAACGAAAATAAAATGCTACGATAAGAATAAGAACCAACCGGTTTTTTCAATAGTACACACAGAGTTGGACGAGAAAGAGCGTCGATCGCACCAGGCCGGGGTGTTTTTAATAAGCGCCATTCAGCTCAAGATGATTTATGTCTGTAAGAGGTCTCGCGTGATATATAGCACCTTCGTAAGGTCCTAGCATCATTTATAGTTATCGAGATTTATAGAGGATCAATAAAAATATTGAGAAAGCTGCAATAAAACGACCAGAGCACCGCGCAACCAAAGCGTGGATAATGCTTATGGTATTTTATAGGCAAGAATGCCATTTAATACAGGATTATGGGAGCCTGCTTGTATTTTATGATCGTAGAGTTATTGAAGTTACCCAGAATGGTGTTCGCTTCGTTATTCGATTTCCACTCGGTGTTAACTCGATCGGTTTTTATTGGATTGGTCGCGTCGAATTCACACTTCCCGCGGTGCGGCGAAACCCGGCTGGGGGGAATTGTCGAGACGACATCAATTCAAGAAGCTTCCTCGGGACACGAATCTGAAGAGTCTACCTTTGAGCAAAAATCTCATTATTCGAATGTGTTGCAAATCTAAATGTGGTCATCTAAGCCTAAAAGGTAAAGGTTTGTGTATGCAAAGAATACCAAAGCTCGATGTAGTTATTGTTAGCCCCAAAATAACAATTAGATTAGATTAGATTATTTATTTCATGATAAAAAATTACATTACAGATTTGCATACATGTCAAAAAAATAGAATTATTATCATGATCGTCAATAATAATTTACTTCAATTTAGTACTCCGCCAAGCCACGAGAACATTTCCACATTTATTTTCCAATTTACCACATGGACTGATTTCCGAGAGCAAATGCGTTGATTATTAGAGAAAAAAACCCAATCGCTGTATGTTAGCCGATAATATTTGAGGACTTCCGTCGATTCCACAAGGATCACCTTTGGTACTTCATTAGCTGCTATTTCAACGGAATCTTATCAGAATCTGTGACGTGCTTTTGTACTTTAAGTACATAATTGAGGAATTCCATAAGTCATCTGTGGTCTTCATCATCAGTTCCACTCCACCAAATTTATGATTTCCGGATGTAAATACACGAGATATAATAGAAAATACCATAATCACTACACGCGTGCCTAATATAATTGAGGAGTTCTCTCAATTCCTCATGGATCCCATCATCCAACTAAATTAAAAAAAAATGGGACCCACCTGGATGCATATACTTACTAACAAAAAAAAAATTCGAATCTGCTCATCAATGACGGAGTTTTGAGGTAACAAACATTGAAAAAAAAAAAAAAAAAAAAAAATACAACCGAATTGAGAACCTCCTCCTTTTTTTTGAAATCGGTTACAAACAGAGAAATATTAAGACAGTGTGAACAAATGTGAGAACACAATAACAAGGAAATAGAAGAAACAAACCAAAAGCAAAAGAACACAAATTTATCGACCTCTAGGTATCGCCATTTTTTACAATATTTAAATACGCGATACAATACATTTAAAGTCAAATCATAATCATACAAATTTAAATAGGTAATAAATTTAACATGTCAAGTCAAGACTCATATACTCTTTAACTGAGTATAATGGATTTTCCAATAAAAGGTATTTAAGGCGGCGTCTAAATGCTTCGTCAGATAGTTCCTGTCTAAGATCAGCGGGCAGTCGCTAGTAGTAGGTAGGCCCAATGACACGCGGGTTCTTACCTGCAAGTGCCATGCGGCGGAGTGTTTTGCCAATCTCATTTACGGTATCGAAAGAAGAAAGAATGTTCCTTACGAACATTATAATTTCGAATACATAGTGAGTAGTGCGTCATAATACCGTGCATTGGGAAGTAGCCTCTACACGAAGTCCTCGATTTTGCCCCAATAATCGCACGTACGGCACGTTTCTGCATAAGTAGCACTCGGTTCGCATCCGTTGAGTTTCCCCAAATGAGCGAACCGTAGGACATCAGCGAATGGAAATGAGCAAAATAAACCTGCTTCATGGCATCGTCAGACATTAAAGGTTTTAACTTACGCAAGGCAAAGACTGCACCACTCAATCTATCACATAGTTTGTCTACATGGCACTTCCAGTTAAGATTAGAGTCCAGAGTGAAGCCAAGGAACCTACATTCATCACTTATTGGCATCGGGCTGTTAGCTATACATGGAGGAATCGCAATTTTGCGCCCCGAGAAGACCATGACGTTGGATTTGGATATATTCAAGAGAATTTGAATGCTCACAAGTCGTCAAAAGAAAAGTCAACCTAAAACCTAAACGGAATAATATATATAGAGTGGTAGATGATTCTACTTCTACTCGTACATCATTATCACATCTCGTTGCTGTTATTTCTGATACTTGTACTATGAATTGATTGACACAGATAATGTCCATATAATAGCTAAGAATTCCACACTAAAATAATTGCAATGCAATAACTCGATTAACATGATGATGATGAGGTATCAGAATCGAAGCCATTAATAGTAATTGCACTCCTTACGCTTTAATAGTTGTAATTGTTTTGACTTTTATTGCGACTGTTTACGATTTATTAATCGAGGCGGCTCCACAGGAGTCAGTCGCCGAATCTTGAACAAAAGTGCACTTTTGTGCGTTCCACGACAGAACAATGGGTGGAGTGGATTTATACACATCCCGCCGCGCCATTACCTTGCTTGTTGGGAGCCAATATCAATTGGAATCATTGTAAAAACAGAATACACTACACTTTAAATTGTAATCTTATTGGAACATAACAGGATTGCTTTTGGGATAGCATCGCTGTAAAAGATACGAGTTTGTGAGGATGATCGTCGGATGTTCTTTATACGGAGAGAATTTTGTTATTCGCCGCCTCGGGAATGGCTCAGACGGAACGTGTGAAGGCATCTACCATTCGCATGTTTTTTATTTGCCAGAAAACATGTGTCGAAACGCGCTTTACGATAACCTTCGCCACGGTTGGCGTGGCGCGAATTTTATGTTCGTCTTCACAGTTCTAAAAATAACATCCGAAACTAAAGTCTGGAATGCATGGAATAACATTCTGAATAGCGAATGCGCCTCGACAATTTCTTGAAAAGATGTTCGGTTTGTCAGTTAAATGCCTGGAAGAAGACAGGTGGAGCAGCAAATCAAATATTGTTTCCATCCCAAAACGTGTTAGGTTAGGGCTCGCGAACGACTTCACTTCATACGTGGGAGCGAGAGATCGGAGCGCAGCGTCTCGCTCCCACATAACCACCTAAAGGACGCTCGTAGTGGTGGCCGAGCAGTTAGAAAACATATATCTTATTCGCTTTTGGCCATTCCGGATCATGCCCCCGAAATCACCCAGTATATGTCCTCTACATGGGTGGCTAGCTAGCCAGTCGTTACTATAAAGAGGTTACGCTTAACAAGCGTTTACCATCCCAACGTTCAATCCAAAACCTCTCCCTCAATAGGCACAATTAGCGTAAACCTGCACCTAATTGTGGACAAGTTGGTCCGTAACTGGCAGTCGCAGCAAGCGACAGCCGGCCCAGAACGGCCTGATTGCAGGGGAACTAATGACACGCCGCGGGGTAAATCCGCACCTGATTTCAACCGAGAACACACATACAAAATGGAACGTAAGGGATTTCAGATAAATTGCATCAAAAGCCAATTCAGGACATAAATATATGTTATTAAAGTGACAAGTGAGCGCATTAATAACACGTGTTTATTGCCCTTTTACTGCGTATATATACATTATGTTTTTCAAGAATTGTAAAGGCGTTTTATGTATATGCCTTACAATAGCGACCCGCTATAAATCGAGTGATCTAGAAGACTTGCCACATACTATACACTCAAACTTATGTTGTACAATAGCAGGTAATGTATATAAATTCATAATATTATTTTGCAAATTACCATTATTTTACGAGGGTTATACCTTTAAGACGCTGTCTTATTCTAGCGATTTTTATTCAAAAATCTAAATTTGGTAAAGCCCATAGGTAAAATGAGCGAAAATGTCGTATTTACATAGAAATGACATCTAATAAGATAAAGCGGCCCCCGGCACAATCAACGATGCCAATTTACTCGTTTCACTAGCCTTTTTCTGACCACTTGCAAGTGTTGCTTGTATGTTTTCTAGCACGTCTGTCCAAGGCTTAATACCACAGACCCGGTGAGGCGGAAGGTATGGTCCAGACTAGTCATTTGCCGATTCATATTCATTTAGTGTAATGTTGAAGTATATCAAATAACAGTTATTAGAGTATTTCGGAATGGTTGACTTAGGCTTGAGAATTTATTCCAACGATTTTGCTAAATAGCCGCTAGCTGACGCTGTCTAATGTTAGACTGCCATATATTACAAGACAACCCAATAAGCCGTTCGTAAATCAAGTATCTAGCTTACTTATAGTAAATATGGTACATTAAATGAGAAAATCAGTTATATATCTAAACAGATATTGCTCGTGTAAGGCCAGGCGCGCACTACGATTTTTTGTAGTGCGATAATCGCGTCGCAAAAATGCAACGTATGTGTTTATATGTCAGTGCGCGCACATGGCATGGGTAAGAGCCTCTCGTTTTAATGGAATGTTTTTGACTTCAAGATGATTCGTTTGGTCGGCTCTCTCACCGAGTTTTTCGTACATTCATCCGTACGCCGGCCGGCAAATGGTGACACCCTTCAAAATTGCGTAGGAAACAGAATGTCCATAATCGATAGGCGCTTGTGACTGTGAAGAACACTTTATTTATTCGGGTTATATGTTCCGGCGTCGGCCCGGGCACAGAAGGATGTCTTGAATCATACTTTACACGTCAATTACTTCAAATGTCTCGTGCTTTTACTACCATTGCTACCCTCACACATCCACATATAAAACTGTCGATTTACAACCACAAAGTACTTAAGACGCAGTCAGTGCCTAAGTTATAGAACCGTGGTGACATTATCTGGCGAGCACGAAACGGCAATGATACCTGACACTAAAGGTCGCGCTTTCTCTACTCATTAGGCGACAAGGCACGGGGCTTAGTTTATGCGAAAGGTTATGCTAATCAGAGATTTTAATGTTGGAATTTAATGTGGGTAACTTAGTAGGGCAATTAAAATACAGACATTAATCGCGGTACTTCCTCTCTATTTAGGTAGTATTGGCGCGCTAACTGTCGATGTCTAACATGAAATCCTTCTCATCTTATCGTTCTTTGTATTATCCCGGTTGAATCCTGAAAGATGTATGTAAGCACCTGCAAACCAAAGGGTAAGTTAGACTTTATAATCAGCCACAGATGTGTGCTTCGTTTCGAGCTGTCATTAAACCGTGGTTAACAAACCCTCATGGAACTAATGAACTCTTCAAACTGGGATCAATCAAAATGAATAAATCAAAGGTTCATTCTATAACTGGTGAAATAATTTTGGAAATCGGCTGGGGAGTTCTAGAGTTTACCCCTGTACATACACACTTACAAAGCTACAATCTCTCAGACTTTCTTCTTTATAATCATCATCATCATCATCATATCAGCCGAAAGACGTCCACAGCCTAGGCCTCTTTATAATATTAGTATAGAACTATAGGTGTTGAACTCATAAATCATATAATTCATAATAAAAGCAATCAGAGCCATTTGAATACCACATTAGCACGATCAAGTGTAATAAAATTTTATTGGATGATTGCCGGAAAGAATCGGGAACAAGGTGCCATACTTATATCATCGTCTGCCGGGACTAATTCAATTGATATTGATGGAGATTGATCTCGAATGAACTACATCTTGGCGACGGATTAGTTTATAATGGACACTAGTTATATTCTAGTTAGGAATACTGTTTTGATTTTGATTCAACATGTAGCGGCTTACGAAATAAATGCACCCATATTTCGAATTAGTTTCATTAATATATTGAAACACAGACAGACAGACATGACGAAACTACAAGAGTACCGTTCTTGCCATTTCGGGTACTAGTAGGAGATACGAATATGGCTTGACCTTCACCGATCCTTTTAATGGATAAAAGTAATCGACCGTGTCATATGTCTAAAATACTACAAATAAAACCACGCAATCGACATTGCCGCGAAAACACTCATCCTGAAGAAGAATTCACGAAGAGTTCCAAACAAGTCGCCTGTCGTGACATTTAAAACGTGAGTTTAACCGTGATATAGTATAGTATTTTGGATGAGAAGTATTATACATCGAATTTAATAAATTAAAAATATGGCCCACTGAATAACATGAATAAGACTAGCTTTAAGCTTTTTGTGCATCATCATTATCGCATAAATAAACTATGAAGCAGCTCATATTCATTCATGTTAAACTTTTCACAAAGTTATGAATTTGTATTGTTATGTGGTAAAAAGGGCAGCATGTAACACACACGTAATATACTGTTTTTTGTGAGTGACGATTTGCAATTCATAAAACATAATACGACTTGTAATTCCTTCCATAAATATCAAAACATCAAATCATAAAATATAGGTACATTGGGTTAAAATGGTAGCATTTAATGTTGATCTTTAATTCTACCGAGCAAGGTTGCTTTTGCATCCGTACAAAAACGAAGACCCGAGTATGAGTGATCGCCATCAGGACAAATACACGAATTGAGATATATGAAGGATCAAGAAAAAGAACTAAAGACCGTACGTAGGCTTTCATTTACCGATAATTAGTGAGTATAATTGGGCGGATCAACTTTTTTTTGTATAAACGCGTCCCGTTCAGTTTAAAAATAGTAAACCCTACTTTTTATTACATAAAACATGGAATAAGATATTAATTGTTTAATCAGATCTATTATTTTGTGTTTGCCTTAGTTTTGTAAGTCAGACTTTTTCCATTTTTAAAGAAAAATTTTCGTGACTCGGGTGACGAAATTTTTGTTTCATACTAAATCTTACTGTCCCCCAAGGGTACTAACTTACTTTTATCGAAAATTCTGAAAACAAAGTCCATTATGACTTTCTATATTTAGAGGTTTTTATATACATATTAGTACCTTTAATTTAAATTCTTATTAACCAGCACGATATTACGTATTTGAATATACAAAATATTTTTTCAAAACTATGTCCCCAAGGCGGTGAAATAACACGTGTCGTCTGAGTCACCGGATACTTTGTTTTGCTAATTGCGAGCGAGACAGCCTATGAACGGCTTAGCCAATAGGAGCTGCATCTAAGTATCGCGTGATGGCGTCTGCGTTTGCTATACGTTCAAACTGACTCGGCCATTTCGTCCGTGACTCGCGAGGTGGTAGCGTATGTTTATTGTGTGTCGGCCGAGTAACGTTCGAATTTCGGTAAGTGTATCTCTTTCTAATATTTTTTTTTCTTCATCTAGTGTCTTTTAGGTCTAAAATGCTGGAGGTGTATGTTTTTACCGTAGTATATATTGTTTTGCGACCAAAACAACAAAACGATGTTAAAATGTCACTTTAGTCACAGTCACCTTAGTAACGAAAACCGTGACTCAGAAGACTTTTCACGTGACTCAAGAGACTTTTTTTAAGGTATTACCCTTAAATCCTTACATACTGCGTTAAATTGAACAATTTGGTAATTAGTGTTTCAGTTGCTAAACTAGTACAAAAGCGGGATACTTTTTTTTGTGTCTGTTACCTCAAATTTCATAGTTTTTATGCATGTATCCTGTTTGCGGATGTTATGTGACCGTGACACTATAATTTGAAAATAAATAAATAAATTGCATTACAATAATAACATTTTACCTTATTTTCACTATTATTAATATCATTATAAAGTAAAGACACATTGACAGTACCTAGGTTAAAAGTAGGTTCGTTTGTTTCAGTAGCAATGCCGCTTTCAGCTGCAGAAAAACAAAAACGCTATAAAGAAAAACTTAAACTTGACCCTGAAAAGACGAAAGACTTGTGAATTATGATTGATCTCAGAACTTATAGTAATGCATATAATTATCTTAAGTACTTTCAGTTTTTAAGTTTTTACTATTCACGCCTCGTGTGTGAACACGACATTTTGATAATGTTTTGGTTATGTTGTTTTGTAAAACATTTATTGAATAGCTTTTAATTGTTTAAAACCCAACAAAGTTGGTGCTTATTACTTAGATAATACTTTAATCTAAGAATTGTTATGATTAGTGTTTTTTGTTGATCTCACAATTAAGAATAATAAAAGTTATAATATGGAAGATTTATATAATAATAAGTGTTATTTTGTAACTCGTTTAGACATCTAGTAATAATATTTTGATTCCTAATCTTCAAAGTTACTGGAATTGTGTCTCTTGAGTCACATGTTTTGTCTCTTCGCTAACAATATTGTCCCCCTAAATTGCAACAGATAACGGGCTTTTAAACAGTTTCTAAGAATCACTATTTTAAAACTATATACAAATAATGTTTTGCTTAGAACTTTGTTAAGTTAAGTCATTATACTTGTTTAATTATATTGAGTGCATACTGATTTATGTTAAAAAATATTCACTTCAAACTAGGTATGTGACTCAGGAGATAAAACCAACCCCAGTATTACGAAATTGAGACTGAATTTTGTACCTTTTATTTCGTAACTGTGTTCATTATTAATTACTTTCAATAATAAAACAAATAATTTTGGAATTAAATGAAGTTTCTTTATCAAAATCCAGCAATCCGTATCCGTGACTCAGTAGACGTTTTACGTGAGTGTGCCATCAAATTTGTGTAATAATTCCATCAAAACACTAGAACGAGCGATGCTCGAGATATATTTGCAATCTCCGAAAGTAATATTATCAATATTAAATAATATTGCGAGGATAAAAGTACTTTTTTTTTTTTCACTAAAAAGTTGATTATGTACAGGGAATAGTTGATCCGCCCATTTCCATAATGAGAATCACAAAAGAAACTTGGGAACAAATGTAATGTAACCGATAAAAGCGAACACGAATTACCATAACATGAAATAGAGCTAGCATTACAACTTTGTGTCCGATCGAATTTAGCTCTTAATGACTCCACTTAAGGTACGTGTAGGTAAGGGTCGACTTGGGTATTTTACACCAACAAAACAAAGTGCCATAATGGTTTGTCTAAGCATGCAGTTCTTCTGTAAAACCTCATCTTATTAATATTCCAACTAATGTCTAACCTGGGAAAGATCTTACTTCATTGGCAAAGGGTCTATAATTGTCTGAGGAAGCTGACAGATAAATTGGTGCACCCGTCCCATTTAACTGAATCTAGTATTCCCAGCGTCTATCCGAGCTTATTTCGTATTAATATTAATGTAGGTAAGTACTGGCAAGTGAGTTTTTCCTTTAAGCTAAAATCTAGATGTAAATGTAATCCCAATTAAATATAAATGTTATTTCAACACTATATCATCATCTTAATTATCATCATCATCATCATCATATCAGCCGAAAGACGTCCACTGCTGGACATAGGTCTCCCCCAAAGAGTGCCACAATGACCGGTCTTGCGCCGCCCGCATCCAGCGGACTCCCGCGACCTTTACCAGGATCATAGCATTCCATATCTTCTCCAGCGCCATATCATTTCTCCATTAGAAATATTGAAAAACCCCCGACATTTTCATTTCAAAGTCCAATATCTCGAAAACGGCTAAACAGATTTTCATGAAATATGGCTAAGAACACTCGGGATAAAATGATCTATGACACAAAAAAACCGCATTCTAATCGGTCCATCCGTTTGGGAGCTACGATACCACAGACAGATACACAGACACGTTAAACTTACCTATATAACACCTCTCTCTTTGCATCGGGGCTTAATAAAAATAAAACAATCTGCTCTTTGTGGAATAGGACCCAAAATAACTTTGCATTAACTTTTTTGCTCAAACACAAAAAAAAACGCTACGATCTAGTAAATTGTATTTACTTAAAGTAATCATTGTTCGTTCGCTCCCGCGAATACCCTATATCCCCTATAAACTATCCCTTGAAAACATCAACTTGTTTATTTATCAACTCGCACGCAAGTTCAGCGATCACGATGCACAAATAACCGCCGTCTGTGTCTGCGCACGCCGAGTAACAAGCTCGATTCCGTGTTAAGCAGCTATTGCAACACGAGATTAAGCACTGGCACCCACTGGTTGCCAATTATCGCGTCCTTAACCTGTCTATCTATTCATACAATCTTTTGCACTTGTCCACTAGCTCGTCCCTGGTACCTATATTTTGAAACATATATATATAGTAACAAGTCGTATTAATAGATTTTTGAAGAAACCCAACTGCTTTAAGCTCTGCTTGAAGAGGAACCTTAATATTCTTCATCGTGAGAGTGACATGGGTTATAATATAAATTTATAATATCCCTCCAACGAAATCCCAGTCAAAATCCATCAAGACGTTTTAACTGTAGTGAAATATAATTATTATTCTCCTCATACACACTCGAAAAACATAACCCACCTTCTAAGGCAGTCGGATATAAACTTATCTAGATTACGCACAGTTTTTCACAACAAGCTGCTGGTACGCCTTTGACGTGGCGATGCAATTTCTTATTTAATCGTATGGCATACATTATTTGGCCTTTTAAAGTTTGTCACTCTTTAGTACCACCCAGGGGACACGTGTAGGGTTGTTGTAGGCAGCTCCTGCGGACGCGAGTAACACGTCTTGTCCCCCTAGTCAAGTGAGTGGGCAACTCGACTGTTAGAAGTTTTTAAGCCGCTCGAAGGCCTCTAATTTGGCTTAACGACTACTGTCATAATAGACAGCTGCCGGGATCAACTGCTTAGCGTGCCTTACAAAGCACGGAAGCGCTCATTTATAGTAACCACTCAAACAGGCGGTCACCCATCCAAAGACTGACCGCTGCCATCTTTGCTTAACCTGCGTTATCGTTTCCGAGTCGCAGGCGCCGCTAGGCTATGAGCGCTTCAATTTGCAATATGCAATTTGTGAATAAGAGTCATGAAACTGCCGGGCCGTTTAAGGATATACCGCCTGATAACTTTCGCGGGTCGAGGACACGCTTTGTATAAACCTAGCTAATCTGCGTTTGTGTACAACGAGAATTGCTATTCAATGAATACCACTATTATCGGAAGTGTATTCCTGATCAATAGGAATACACATCTATAGAGAGAGACCTCTCTACTCTACCTCTCGCATCTCTGTGGACTGCGATACGTGAGAATGGTAAAACCTGGAATCTCATTTTTAAAATGAACGTTTCAATTTATCTACCATAGTCTATGTTAAATAAAACCTTGAGATGAGGTTGTTTCCTACTTTAAATTTGCTTAATGCGTATTTTAACGGTTCTTTCGAAAAATAATCGGTGATTAATACATTAAATATTTGGAAATTATAATTCGTTTTGTCAATATGGATTTTTTATTAAAATTTCACAAATGGGTCCGGACTTGGGCAAAGCATTAGCGAGCGAGCGAGACCACATCTTGGGGGCTCGAATCTCCGCTATATCTAGGTCGAAACTACTTCCTGTTGCTAGAAATTATATGTAATAGAAAAAAAATAGAGACAGAAGAAGTTTTCTTTTCTCTCTCTATTGTTATTCCAGAAAGCCAAAAAAAAAAAAAAAAAAAATTAAAATGAGAATGAATTTAAAATGAGAGTCAAACTACGTTTGTATGGGGAACCGACTTAGGGGCTGTCCATATAGGTATTAATACGTCATTGATGATGATGACGTAATTTATGTACAAGCCCTTGTGAGCTGAGTGAGTGAGCTTCCTGTGGACTCTTAACGGGATGTTGTTCATTTAGAATAAGAATAATGGTAGGGCCATTATAAAAAATAAATCTGGTCATAGCATGGACAATCAAACCATTTCTACATTTAATGGTATAGAATTGATTATTCATGAGGGTACGCCCATTTCTGACACTCTAGAACGGAATGACATTGAGGGCGTGCCTTCGTAAGCAAACTACCTAGGTGCTAGCTAGCATTGCCGATCTGTTTAAGAAATCTATTATTGATGACCGAAGTGTGAATGAAGATGAAAAATAAGACTTGGCCACCTCAAACCGATGACTCAACTCTGCTATCACATTACACCAGTGTTTGTGTCATTCGCAATCTGTCTCCACTCACATCACCACAATCGTGGCCTCTATATTCGTCGCAACTGTGCGTAATCCCCGGTCAAGCTAATACTGGATGGTCTAAGGTGAATTCGATAATCGTTGTGAATAGTCTAGAATCCTGACGTTGCGTTTCATTCGCGTTACCACGGTCGTCGTATTACTAAAGGCCAACCGCACGATTACCGTCCACATGTCAAAGGCGCGACAACTCCGATTGACACCCGTCTGTTTTTAAATTTTTACCAATGTTTTTCATCCAATTGACACTTGATATTTCACAGTGATAATTATTTTAACTGGATGGTTGGTGATGTCATTATTTCAATATGTACCCTCTAAAAATAAATTACCGACGTGTTATTTCACATATGTAATTGTGTTGTCCAGTTGTGAAAATATACTACGTTCATTTCAAAGAGGATAAAAAATGCGATAATTGGGTTTACAAGACGAATAGCGAAAGAGTCAACACCGAATGTAACAAGAATGAAATAATGACGAAAATATATTTCGTTAGGTATACATCAAAATTGTTTTTAAAAGGTTTTTGCTTCAGTCATTTAATCACTTTCTTAAATTTTTTAAAACAATTTTCTCTCGTAGGTAAATTAAAATAAGCAAGTCCGTGGACTCTAGTTCTACGGTCGCGTCGGTACAACTATTTATGCAAATGACATATTTACAGAGGTTACAATGTTAGGAGTTGGAAGCATCGGTTAGTTCAAGGAACCTACAGATTGTATACAAGTCGCGGTGCATCTCTTTGAACTCGTGCCGGCGAGAGACATTTCATAGTCTTTCTACGTAAGCCATATTGTTGTTTGGCTTTAAACACACTTAAGATGCTGACATACTGCCGGCTAAGTACGGGTTTCTTGTCTTGACTATTATGTGCAAACTTGAGTAGGTATAATTCACAACAAAATATTTTCAAGCATGTCATAAAATCAATAGTTTGGTAAACGCAATGCACTAAAGAAAGAAGAAATACTGAAAATAACATGAAAACAACTTATTATCCTTAACTACCCCGGATCGGATGCAAATGACACCATTTCGATCAGATCGCAACCGGATGGAAAGGAGAAGAAACTAAGAAAGGAAAATAAAAAATTACAAAGCAAGCTCAATGGAAAAACTGAAGCGAGGAACCAAAAACAAGTTATTTTATCCTAATAGCTTAAGGTATCCCAAATGCAGAAGGAGTTCGCAATGGGAAAGAAAGGAGACATCCAAGAACGGAAACCAAGAAAGCAAAAGTAGGCTTTTTGGATTTATAAATCGCATTCAAGTCAGCTAAATTGTTTCAAAGTAGGCTACTTAAAGTAGCTAACAAACATCCATCTTCTACGAACCGCTTGCTTGACCTCACCCATGACACTCATCAATATTCGCGAATCAATCGTCGACCCGAACGTGTAGCTTCATCAAGATTCAAGCCACACCCCATCTATCACCGCTCGTCATAATCGACGCATTACTTGTAAACAGTCCATGCATACAGAACCTGTCTATAAATATTCACAGGGTAGTATGCCTTCGTCTGTGAGCTCGCTTCTAGTATAACGTGACCCCTATATTCGTAACAACTATACGGAACGGAGTTCCGCGAAGGTGAGACTCGGATTGGTTTGCCCGCTGCGATGCGCTCGGAAAGGGTTGTGAATAACAATCCAGGAGAAAAAGTGCCGTTTCGCATGGACAAGCAGAATAATCGGTACAATGCCATGTTCTTATTGGAACACCTTTGTAAATAGCTGTAGGAATGAAGGAAGTTGCAGAGTTCGGAGAGGTGAAATTAATTAAAAAGAAAAAATATAAACGTACCTACGGACGTTAGTCCTGAATTAATTGTTTGTCTGACTGTCTAGCCGTTTTAACTAGCTCCTTAATACCTCTTTTAAATTCTTCTGTAGGTACTAAATACAAAAGGCAACACCGCAAACTGTTACTATGAGGATGTAGCTTTATGTTACAGTCTATTTTTTAATAACGTTCGTTAGTGAGAAATGATTAGCAAGTCCAATACTCATCGTTAGAATATTTGAAGTGTTCATTCACTTTCAGTGCTAGGAGACTACTAAAACTATACGATACTATAGGTGAGCGCTAGGCGTAGGCGCTTTCCTCTTCATAGTGGGAAAACCACATTTTCACATTATGTAGAGGAAAAAAACTGGTTGTGATAGATAGACAGACTCCGAGTGATACGGTGAGGTTGTACTCCATCAACTCGTCACAGATTATAAACGACCTAGACTTAAGGGGCTCCCATACGCCAATGACCTTCGATCTGAATCCCTTAGTTTTCTAATGTTTTTTGTAGCTTATTATATTAACAACAACGGCTTTGAGCAATATAGTGTCCCATATTTACTTCAAAGTTCATTGTTTTTGAGATATTTGGTATCAAAGTTGAACAATTTTAGGCCAAAAAACTGGTTTTCGTATATGTTAGATCTTTTACGTCAATAGAGTAACAAAATAAGTGTTTTTTTAAGTTAATGTTGAAAAAAATCAAACAAAATTAAGTATTCATTTCTTTAAAAATCCGGTAGACAAAAATGGAGATAAAAGAATGAAGAACCGATAGCCGTTTGACTTATAATTCTATCTGTAGTGCAAAAGTAGGAGATACGATTAAAAACTTGTCAAAAATCGATGAACACCTCTTAAACAGATAATAAATGATTCCTATTACCAAACTGAAGTACCTACTCACTAAAACTTTGTTTACTGCAAGGCAATATATTACCCTATTTAAAGTGAATGGAGCACAAGTGGACGCTGGAAGAGCACTTGCATGCTCGCATCGAATGAAAAAGTGCAATAATACATAAATGCAGCTCATTTTGCAAATGGCGGTGCAGGAACCATGTCCCGCCCGCGCCCAATCGCTAATGCGATCCTCGGTGGAAGAATCCAGGCTGGGGTAATCATCTACAAGATTGAATGACTGATAGTTAGACTGAAGCCAAACGTTGTTGAAAATTCAGATAGTACTTATAACATATGTAAAGGGTAATCTCCGGAATTACTGATCCAATTTCAAAATTACTTTCTGCACGGCTGTCACATAGACCATCCGTGGGTGAGGACCAAATTCTTGGCCAGCAGTTAGCCTGGTTAGTCGGCAGTAAGCCATACAAACTGAAGAAGTGGACAAGTTCCGTTGTGACACAAAAATTAACCATAGAATTGTATGGTTAATTTTCGTGTCACAGCGGAAAAGTTTCATAGAAAATTTAATTGAGTGAGTTAAGTTGGCCATGAATTTGGTCCTTACCCCCGTCTCTTTCTTATTAGAACGCTTAGAAAGAGACGGATAGTCTATATCGCCGCGAAAAAGCTCGTGGACCGAATAAATAAATAAATGATCATTTTTCGGACAATCTTATACAAATCGACCTAGTCCTAAACTAAGCAAAGCTTGTAATAGATGACGATAAACATACACTAATATTACAAAGAGGAAAGATTTGAAAAAATATTTTACCATTAGAAACCGACACTATCCCAGGCTACTTTTTACCGCGGGAAAATGCTTCATTCCTACGGGAAAACGGGTAATCCGTGCGAAGCCGGGCCGAGCTGCTACTAGATAAATAATTACTTAAATGCATAGAAAACATCCATGACCCAGGAACAAATATTCGTGCTCATCACCAAATGTTTGCCCTTACCGGGATTCGAACCCAGGACCTCTTGCTTCGTAGGCAGGGTCACTACCAACTAGGCTAAAGCGGTCGTCGTCAAAAACATAATAGGCAATATTTTATACCGCGGGTTTGACTGCGTTTTTTGCAGTTTCCAATACGGAGGAAGCCGCGCAGGCCGCTGAAAAAAAGACCATGACCGACTCTTCGTTTATCAGAGATTTTTTAAATGCTGAACTAAAAATAAGGACTGCGAGCAAAAGAGCAATATACGAATAATAGGTGCTTAAGTACTGTGCACGAGCCAAACCTCGCGACAAACCTAGTTTATCATAAGCCGCGCCATTGGTGGAGCATTGACAGGTTTATTGCGGACAAGCGACAGACTGATAGCGGCGGAATGTGTTTAAATTAGAAGGTGGTCGGTCACGATCGGGAATTTTACTATGGTGGGTGTACACTCTTACGAACTCTACACCCCAGACAGAAGGGATAATTGTAGACAGACAATTTTGCGTGACAAACGCACATGATACGCCTTCTAGAGACTGGCAAACGAAAGTTAAACCCACTAGATTCAATTACGCGGGAACGCTGTTGGCCAAAATGTATGCGTATGACGTTTAGAGTTGTCGCGTAATTTAATCCAGTGGGTTCGACTTTCATTTGCCAGACTCTAGCCGCGACCGATTAATGGCCTATTTCATATACATATCGTCTAGCAATGTTCTAAGCAGAAACATATGAATAACATTTATCAAGTAGTACCAGTACCATCAGGACAATAGATTCAAAAAATGATTGTGTCACATAAATGCCTAAACAATTGCGTATAAAAAATGTCTCTTATTTATCGGTATTTCACAGTCCGAGGATCACGAGGGTGCGGTGCATTGAATAGTAAATTATTGTTAATACGTCATTGCTATATGAAAGTGACATGTGGATTAGTAGTGTAGTAGATTGTTGGTAAAAAGGCAATCAAAAACTAGGTGACCCGTTTTTAGGGTTCCGTAGTCGACTAGGAACCCTTATAGTTTCGCTTTGTCTGTCCGTCCGTCCGCGGATAATCTCAGTAACCGTTAGCACTAGAAAGCTGAAATTTGGTACTAATATGTATATCAATCACAAAATAAAAAGTGTTTTTTTTTATTAGGGTACCTCCCCTATACGTAACGTGGGGAGTGTTTTTTTTTTTTTTTTCATTTCAACCCTAACGTGTGATATATTGTTGGATAGGTATTTAAAAATGAATAGAGGTTTGCTAAAATATTTTTTTGATAATGTTAATATTTTCGGAGATAATCGCTCCAGAAGTAAAAAAAAATGTGCCCCCCCCCCCCCCCCTCTAACTTTTGAACCATAAGTTTTAAAAATATGAAAAAAATCTCAAAAGTAGAACTTTATAAAAACTAGGAAAATTATTTTGAACTTGATAGGTTGAATAGTTTTTGAAAAAAATTACAAAAACTACGGAACCCTACGCTGAGCGTGGCCCGACACGCTCTTGGCCGGTTTTTTTTAAGAAGTAACTTAAAAAAATAAGCCTATCCGACGATTCCCCCATGCTCTTAATAAACAATATCATCTTGAGCTTCTTAATTCTTTATGACATTAAGTCAGTCGTATGAAGCTTTTTGCGCAGTAAAGATTAAATTAATGAATGCAAACCCGCATTCTAAAGGTATGCTCATGCTCGGCTGCGTCACATTGCCCACATTCATTCCGCGAGTGTGGACCGACCTTTAAGTTTGAGCGCGGAATTTTCAGACATTTTACTTCAAACGATTAATCTGCTGCCAAAATCTAGTACTCACGTATCTTATTTTTTTTAGAATCGGATAAATAGCAAATTGTGAAATGTTTTCTAACGACATTCATAAATGCTCGCATCGCTGTAGTAGGTACATCTACACCTAAATATTAGATAATGTTATAAATATAAGTGAGATTGTAGCTTTGTAAGTTGTATGTAGAAGTTATATCCGGAACTCCTTGCCCGATTTCAAGCTTTCGTTCATCTATGACTTTCTGGATGGAGTTGTACAGTCGAGTTCTCCAATATATAAGGTGCTAACAAATTAGGTACCACTACTTTTAGAGCTGATAGTACTAGTCTCTAGGAGTAGAGTAAAGTATGAAACATTTAAAAGTGTGTATCACTTTTTGGAGATAATTAGGGATACAACGTTACTGCGTAAAAACACCCTGTTAATGAGATAGTCAACAATCAATCATTGACGTTTGTCACAAACGACGATGTTCACTTGACAGATAGTGTTTTAACATCTTGTCAGTTGAATGCACAGGCTGATTATGTTTGGTCGAAATTTTAATTTATTTATTTTGTACCGGAAATTAAAACAAAAATATCATATGAAAAGTTTTCTTAATTTCTATTTAAAGTCAATTGTTTTGATGTAATGTAACACCTCTTAAAATATTGGTACTTAATTTGTTAGCACCTTATATGTACACTTTTTTACCAACTCGAATGCGGCCGCTAACAATTAGTATGCAAACGCGTTCGATTAGGTAAAAAAGTGTACATATATTTATGAACTCGACTGTACTATATTAATTTATCCCGTTTTCTGCAATACGCGGGCAGTTAGTAACTAATACAGCAGCGAAAAGTGCATTATGAATAAGACAAAGTTTCATTTCTATTTCACTATCGTCTATACTATAAGTACCTACTTTTTATAATTATAAAAAAAGATTTAATTGATACTTCAGAAATTAAAAAATACCTCCGGAGTTGTTTAAATGAGCATTAAGTATTCACATTAGAGAAACACAAACAAACGATTACTCAGAAAAATACATAATAGGTGAATTTTAATCAGCACACTGGCTTCGACACGCTTAGTTAAACTTCGTCGACGTAAGCACAAACTAAACATATACATTACATATCATCATCTTCGTCATATCAGCCGAAAGACGTCCACTGCTGAACATAGGCCTCCCCCAAAGAGTGCCAAAGTGACCGGTCCTGCGCCACCCGCATCCAGCGGACTCCCGCAACCTTACATGCATTACATATCAATATCAACAATATTTCCTGAACAAGAATCGAGTCAATAAAGCCATATAAAATGACCTGGAGCCTGGAGGCAATCGCAAGATGGCTGCTAATTAATGTTTTCAATCTTATATGGACAATTTTTTACCGCCCAGTCAAGTCCGAAGCAAGCCTCAGATTAACTAATGAGCTCCATCGTCGTAAAACGGCCGCATTAAGCAATTAATCAAAAGCCTACATTACCCGTTACGCAAACGAATAGCAGTTGGCCGGTCATGTTTAATGATGCAAGTCTAAAGCCTGCTGTACACACTGGGCCAACGTTGGCTTGCGAGCAGAAGGCAGCTATGCGTTAGAGGGAGAGGGCTATAACTCGATCTTTTTCGTTTACATACCTGCCTCCTGCTCACGCGCCAACGTTGGCCCAATGTGTACAGCCGGCATAACTAAAGAAGATGCTCAGAGGGACGTCCGGGGCATACAGAAAAGGGCAAAATTGGTTATTAAAGGTTTGCCTCTATTTCTCAAATTTAAACCATTTTTCATATACATATAGGATGAAGAGGAAACAGTCGAGAGCCAAACCTCGAATTTGGCCTTTTTTGTATGGACACCGCAACCCGTTTTGCGTCCTCTTTACCCTATATTCTAAAATCGGCTTCAACTCGTGTGAGATATCAGCATATCATAATTTGACGCATATATATATTCGTAGCAACAATTAGTAATTCGGTCAGATATACACTGACAAGTCAACAGTGCAGTCATAGTACCTATAGGCATGTGTAAGGCGATGCCTTGATTTGAGTCGAACACGCTCCCTAGACAGAGACACGCTGATGCCTTCCGCGCACGAGGAAAAGAGATGTAACACCCTTCGAGAATGGCTTTTTTGGACAAATTTCGATAAATACCTGACTTAGAGACGTTTTATTTAAATTTCATAAAATGAGATTTTAGATGAGATAAAATACTATAGTATTAACTTGATTGTGTCGTAAAATAATGTATCGTTTAAGTAGGCTGAGTAAAAAAAGGAAAATACAGACCCAACTTTGGTTTTTTTTTCTATCGAGGAAATTTTAAGCAATCATGTATCCATAAAATCAGATGAACAATCATATAGTCAAGAATCATATATCTGAAAATCAGACCTTTATGTTTCTTAATCTAGTCAGAACGCCGTTTCAAAGCAAGCGATAATTTCCAATGCACAGCCAAATCTCTTCCCAACCATAATGCGCCGACATATTTACGCGCCATGGGGACATATATTTGAGTAACCCCCCCCCCCTATTGTTGCACTTGACTGTACTCCCGAGTATAGTGATTAGCTCATGTGGCGCCAAACGAACGTGTTCACTAAGCGTTGCCGAATCAGGTATTCTACGGAGCCGCTATTGTAGCGGACCATTCCGCTTGTGGCGTACATTACAATTAATTAAAGCACCGAGTACGAGGCGTCCTGATTTAGAGGCTAATTGCCTGTTTAGCTGGACGGCTAGATTGGTATCAGTTTCAGCCTGGGTGGCTAGATAGATGTCACGCGTAATCGCCGATCAGTATTGTCTTCCTAGATATAGTTTTAGCTAGGATACTACTCGCAGAGTTTCAGACAATCTTGACCTGCCTTGTCGTCACTTATTTGCCGAAACACTACGTTTTTTTTTGATGTTCAAGTTAGTTGGCAACTTTTGCACCGTCTGCCAAGTACTTCCGGCCATTTAGAAAGAAAGAAAGAAAGAAAGAAGACATTTATTCACTACGCAAAAGACACACAGAGACAAAGGGAGTACAAATACAATACAATTTAACACATAATGTGTGTCATTTCAGGACTAACAGACTTAGGTTTACTCTCTCTACGATTAAAGGGCTAAATGATGCTTCATGTCTCGTACTGTTGTCACATGACGTCACCCATACAGATTTTGACCGGAAATGAAGGATTTTCAAACTTACGGCCCATTTTTAGGGTTCCGTAGACAACAAGGAACCCTTATAGTTTCGCCATGTCCGTCCGTCCGTCTGTCTGTCTGTCTGTCTGTCCGTCTTCGGCTTAGCTCAGTAACCATTACAACTAGAAAACTGTAATTAGGCATGGGTATATAAATCAATCACGCCGACAAAATAGTGCTATAAAATCTTGAAAAAAAATTTTTTTAGGGTATGTCCCCTACTTGGATAGCTCGTTCAAAACTATTATGGGTTTTATAGACCATTTTTGAAATCAGTGATTCGTTTGCGAGATATTGCTTTAAAGCCCTAATTTTTGTTCGAGTCATGTGTCCCCCCCCCCCCTCTGGCGGCTAAATGGCTACTACTGGGGATGTGAAAAAAATCGTGGTAGTAGTACATATAACGAATTTAAAAGGAAAACTATCACGGACAAGAAGGCATAAGTAGTTACCGAGTAATAGTCGACGAACTTAATGTGTATTTGGAAAGGCCAATTGGACAGTCGAGGTCATAAATATGTTTACACTTTTGCACCTTATTACAAGGCAATAAGGTGCAAAAGTGTAAACGTATTTATGACCTCGACCGTACAAATTCGGCCGACGCAACCCGCACCGCACGTCGATGTAACTAAGACAAGCAACTACGGAACCCTACACTGCGCGTGGCCCGACACGCACTTGGCCTGCTGCCATGCTATGCTATGAGTATGAGACGTAGGTGCATTGGGAGTGGGCTTACGGACTAACTCACGCGTTGAGCGGACACCGCCTGGAACCGCGTAGGGCACAACGTGTGTATCGGATCGAAACTGTACATGTTTGTATATTGTTTCGAAAAGAATTTACCTCGCCGATTTTTTTTCGCCGAATCTTCTCGTGGCAAAAGTTTTCATTCCGAATCGGCGGTTCGCGTGTTCAGCGCTTTACAGAATATGCAAGTTTCCATGTGAAAACAACACACGTCACTGACTATTGATAAACCTTTTTAACATTGACACAGGTCTACAAATCTTCAGTATGTTGCTGTTACAGCGGTTCGATGTTTTTCCGTTCGATTTAAAGGTGCTCAAAAGTTTAGACGAGCACCAATAATTAGGGTGCGTAACGATGCCTATATATTTTTTTTGATATATGTAATGTTAGTCGCAATAACGCTCATTTGATATAATTATTGAGCCATATAGAAACACTTAATAAACTTTCATATAATACAATTATCATTTTAAATAATGATCATTTGATGTAATAACATTTAATCTAACATACTTTAAGTCGAATGAATATTTCCTATAATGAACATATGATATAATGTTAATTTGTTCTAAGTACAGTTAGCATAATATTTTTTGGTAGACTCGAAGGCAGGTCGGTGTAGGTACGACGACGAGCGAAGCGAGGAGGAATGTGAAGCCGATTTTCCACCGGAGGGGCGAGACGAGACAAGGCGAGGGGAGAATTGAAATTTGTATGGCACTTACTATTTCCACCGAAGATGCGCGAGGAGAGAATTGAAAACTTGCCCTACAAATTTAAATTCTCGGTTCGCCTCGTCTCGCCTCGCCCCTCCGCCGGTGGAAAATCAGCTTTAGGCAGAATCGCGACCCAACAGCGCGCGAGCCGAGCGAGCGTGCCGCATCAGCGGTCAGCGAAGCGCCAGAACCGAACACTTTTTTACTACCTAATACTGATACAAGTACAATTTGGAAAGCGTAATGTTTGCTATACTTTCTTTACTTTATTGGCGTTGCCCAAGCTGTTGTAATAAAAACAATATATTATACTAGGTTACTTGACAGTTATGTAACATGAGAATTATACCATATTATGGTTATAATAAATAAGTGTTACACCAGACGATAGTTATAGAAAATAAACATATATATTTTGAAATTATACCAAACGTTTATTATAATACCATGAGTGATTATATACTTTGAAATTATATCAATTGTTATTATATTGAATGAAATTATATAATTTATTTTTATACCCATCATTACACACCCCAATAATTAAGCTTGATGTTACCACAACCAGCAATAGCTAACGTGCATCTTTGAATTTGTTGTCATAAGCCATAACTGACCAACTGTAAAATGTATTAATTGAATAACTCGTTTCTATATTAAATACATTTATGGCACTTCCTAATAAATAAGAACATTTCAATCTAGAGCTCAAAACCTTTTAAAACTCGCCGCCTGAGAAACACCAATTAGCGAGGCCAATTTAAATAATTGCAAATAATTAAACATAAAAGTCATATCACACGCACATATATCAGTGTTTCGGAGGCACTCCCAGTCTCGTACATTAACACCTGCATGAGTGGAGCCATAAAATAAATAAATTAGAGAGATCATCTCCCGATAAAATATAACTTTTACATGCAAATCACCGACTCTTCCGGCGTTTGTGAAGTTTTATCTCCCCTCTTCAATCAAGAACTAGAAACCGTCTAAGAATAAAAGACGTCTAAAAGTTTTATGGCTTTAAAACTGGTTTGATAAATTTGAGATATTTTTTTTGGTTTAACTGCCGGCTCCATTAATACGGGTGTTGTATTTGATGAACCAAAACTAAACGTTTTGCACAAGTTGGTCAGTGATTCATTGTCTTTGGGCACTTGGGTCGTCTGCGGGCCCACTATCGGCGGATATCGCTCTGGTTCACCGCATCGGGGTCACGAAGACATGGAACATGTCATTAAATGAAGCGTTTGTCTGAGGATAGATGACGTAGTTCCGGACACCGATTGGAACAACCGTTAACTTGATGTTAATAAACTTAATGATCAAAACAGGTCATTATTATTAATGTGAGCTATAAATACGCGGGTGGATGTTGGCTGAACACACATTATTAAAAATATGAGCGAAACTAACGTCCCTAATAATATTTATTGCGTAAACAAAGTTGTGTTGCCATCACGAATAATAAACAGTTTGTAGGGAGCATCTCGCGGCGTGGGGCTGCGGCGAGGGGAATCAGTGTTTATTATTTCAACGAGACGTCTCGCGAGTCGTAAAAATAGTTTTATTGTTGATACAAATAGTAAATCTCACTTTCCGGCTAATAAATTGGATGTACGCGTCCGGAATTAATAAGTTAATGATTTGAATTTATCAATAATAATAATTTAAAGATACATGGCTTCGCATCCAGCGGAGTCCCGCAACCTTTACCAGGTCATCGGTCCACCTTGTCGGGGGCCTACCCACGCCGCGCCTCGTACGTGGTCGCCACTCGAGAACCTTTCCGCCCCAACGGCCATCGGTTCTACGTAACTACGACTTGGATGCGGGTGGCGCAGGACCGGTCGCTTTGGCACTCTTTGGGGGAGGCCTATGTCCAGCAGTGGACGTCTTTCGGCTGATATAATGATGATGACATGGCTTCGAAATACGTTTAAAAAGAGGAGCCACCAATCAACCAATTGTTACCAATCAAGAATTACATGGAAATCTCGACTAGCTGTCAACAGTTAAAGTAACTTGTTAGATTGCCAAATGTTTCTAATGGATTCGCACGAAGCAGTCCCCATTATAATGAGTCTGGTCCAAGCTAACGAACACACGTTCTTAGCATTTGTGAACTTTTCTTAGGCGAAAAAACGGCTGAAAGAATGCTCGTTTGTTCGCTTATTTTAAACCCTCCATTAGAATATCTTTGCCAGTTTTCCATTAGCGGTACAGCTAAAAGCACTTAATTCGTGCTCTACAATAGGTGAGCCCTTATTCTCGCCTCGGCCTTCTCGGGCGACGAAGTGGTCCGACTCACGGTACTATTATTGCTACAATTATAGATAAGCTCCTCTCAATCGCTCCCACCCTAATGAAATGGAAATAAAATAAGTAGCCGACGATTAGCAAGCATTACAATAAAATTTAATAGCAACGAGTACAAAACTCGACGATATGACCTTAAAAGGAAACCGGATCGGATTTTATGACAGTTTGAATGAGGACAGACGGATCGGCACATGAGATTTTTTGCATTATCTTTAATGGATGTACTATCAATCATTGTACGCATGTAAAAACGTTGAGAAAACACGGTAAGGAA
The DNA here is from genome assembly GCA_947578815.1 of Epinotia ramella. Taxonomy (NCBI): domain Eukaryota; kingdom Metazoa; phylum Arthropoda; class Insecta; order Lepidoptera; family Tortricidae; genus Epinotia; species Epinotia ramella. The sequence continues at coordinate 2,275,502 of OX388217.1, forward strand.
AACAAAGTAAACTCGGTTCATTTTAAAAAGGTGGGTTACGTATTTAAATAGTAATTACGTAAGTACTTGTAAGGGCATTACGCGTACTACCTTAAACGACTTTAATTAATACCAAACACGCGGGAAGAATCCGGACCGCGCTGCGGTTGCTCAAGCTAGTCCATATTTGTTGCAAGTTTATGATTTACAAGGCAACATTTACACTCTGAGAGGAAGCATGCAGTACAGTACAGACGCATTCGTTTATTATCTCGCGCAGTGTTTACTGGTGCTCTCTAATTGTTGGTAGATACCGGCGCCGGCGCCGCCGCGACGCCGACCGTTTGGATAATTCATAAGGGCGCGAGTCGCGAGCTCAGCCATACATTCGCGAGCTTCCGGGTTGCCTTATGGGACCTCAATGCGACCTAAAATGGTCGCTAATACGTCCAATAAATCGCGCGTTGCTTCACATGGTCTCAGCTTTTCTAGATATGGTGCGGGGCTTCCAGGCCGAGCGCCCGCTACCCCGAGCCTTTTTGAGGACTTTTTCAGGTCGTAATTGTAGTGCGAGTTAACAATGAACGTCTGATTTTATGGTGTCGTCGGGACGCCGCGCGAATACTTTACTCTCAGTGACGTGAAGTTAAAATTCTGCTCATTTCAATGGTCCATATTGGAATGGAATAAAAACCTCGGTCGTTTTAAAATTGTCGGCGCGCAGGCCCGCCGGCGCCAGGAGAGGATGATTTTGTTTTGTTCGGCGCGCAAGTGATGGGGAAAAATTATCATATTTCACTGTAACACTCGTGGGCTGACTTTTATGTGATTAGGCTCGTTTACGGCTGATGGGATTGTGAGTTTCCCGAGCCTGAGGCGGTTTAATTATACTACTGTTGCCTTCAGATAGTAAAGTGGGTCCTATATCAGAAAGAAAGAAAGAAAACATTTATTCGTGGACAAAACAATGGGTATAAAAAACAAAACACAGTAACGTAAAATCATATCAGAAGTCCGTTTAATCGGTTTGACGGGCAGAACCATCGAATACGATATTAAGCTACTAAATAACCATATATCGTTCCTACTAACTATAACTATATTATAAATGCGAATGTTTGGATGTTATTACTCAATCACGCTTAAACGGGTCACTGATTTGGATGGAAATTTGCACGAAGATAATTTAAGGCCAGGATTAAACTATAGGATGGTTTTTATCCCGGGTCCACGCAGACGAATAGTAACATGTGTAGGTGTGTGTGTTGCGGGCGTAAACAAAATTGGGGCGAAAGAATCGCGTGGGAAACTTGGAACGTACTTCGCCAGATCACCATAACAGCATTAATCCGTGCAGTGATGGTTCCTAGTAGCAGCGGCTGGCATCATGCATGCACGCGCCGGTTCGGAAAAAATCTCGTCAGCCTAATAAGGAGGCGGTACGTGATCGGACACTACCGTTTGCGATTATCTCACGGCCTCTGGAACGGGGTCATGTGGGAGAAGAATTGCTTAAACGAGATGTCTTATAGCGGACGGGTCCTAGAGATGGCGATGATAAAGATACAGTTAAACAGAACGAGCTTGTTAGAGATGCGACTTAAACGGATTGTTGTTTGCGCGGTTCAATCGTTTTATAAGGTTTATATAGAAATGAGTACGTAACATAAAACCGTCGGAGTACGGGTTGCATCGGTCATATTTTACTGACCGGTTAAATATATGGCGCTGGCAGCTGTCACCTCATAAAGAATTGTCAAGCTACCCATACGAATAGATTTTAAGGGACGTAACTTACGATTACCGAAGAATAAAAAATCACGTCTTAAAAATATTACAGTCTGACAGGTTTCCAGAAAATGGCCCGCAGTATTTGACTATTTGGCACCCAAGGGACGTAACTTACGATTACCGAAGAATAAAAAATCACGTCTTAAAAATATTACAGTCTGACAGGTTTCCAGAAAATGGCCCGCAGTATTTGACTATTTGGCACCCACGGGACGGAATGTTACAAATTTAATCCAGCACCACACGTACGTAAACATGCATAAAACACTGTAGAAAGAGGGCAAACGAGAAGCGACGAATAGTCAATACATAAGTTAATTGTCAAACGAAGTGAAGCGTTAAAGTTGTAATCGTTAGTTACCCCCTTAACGATAGCATTACGAAAGGTAATTGAAGACTCTAGTTCGTAATTATATCAGAAGCAGTTGCAGAGAATTTATATTGCTCCAAGTAGGAGCAATTTACGCATAGCTCCTGCATTGCCCTCGAGCGATTCCAATTACCAGGTTTAATTAAAATAGACAACAAAGTGCCATGTAAAATGCATTTAATATCGACCACATATTAAAGTTTATCTCAACGACGTTGGATACTGTGTAAACGCAATACATCGTTACGCTATGGTATAGCTGTTTATGTCAACAAGTCTTTTTTTCTTTTTTGCCTCAGTGCTAGTTGAGTCGGTTGTACTCCTCTCCTGATCCCGAATATCACATTATGCCGCAACTTACTGGTTCCTTTGTACCTTAAACCCATCAGGTTATGGGGTTTTACGCGTAAATTCGAAATTAAGTAATATCCTTCTGGCCTCGCGATCTTTTAGGGAGAAAAGTGAAACAAGACGGCGTCGGTTGTCGGTCGCCAGCCCATCACTGCCTTCAAGGCGGTTGTACAATAAATACACAGACATAAGTCAAGGTATTAGTAGACCTAATCTCAATGCAATAAGTTTGCATACCAAATTAAGCGAGTCGTGTCTTTGACTCGTCTCGTATCAGTTACAAACTCACAATAGCAGGGATTAAACACGTCTGACTAAGTCTAGGCTGTATCGCCATATCTGGAAATCCCTTGTTGAATGAAAATAATGAATAAGTCATTACTGGAAACGGACGCAAGTATTTCAAAACACTTGCCATGTTGACGGAATACATTGAATAATGATTTTAGTTATAAAATCTCAACGCGCTAGTTAACAAGAGAAAAAAGGAACCCTTATAGGATCACTTTGTTGTCCGCTGTTTGTCAAGGGCCCTTTATCTCGGAAATGCGTGGTTCGCGTTTATCAAGTTGAAATTAAAATTATATACTCAGGTCTACAGTTCCTTGAAGCTGTAAAAAAATCGAACTTCTAAGTTAACGTAAAAAAAGATACGGCCCTTTATGCGTATATTTCGACAGTCTCAAGGAAATCAAAATTTATAGGGTACTTCCTCCGTTGTCCTAGACGTATGAAATTTGGCAAGTAATAAGTACTTACAGGGAAAAATCTGAAAACTAAACATTTATAATTAAGTACGGAACCCTCGGTGGGCGAGTCCGACTCGCACTTGTCCTGTTTTTTTTCTGTTAGGCTTAGATTTTATTTTTATTCCTGTCGCACTCGAATAACCCGGCCTTGGTAGTTCTCTGCGGGTATCAAGATGGTACGACCCATAAACGAAAAGGAACCGGTTCCGTATCGATGGTGGACGCGATACGCGGCGCCGACCACCGCGGGCAGAGTAATTGGGCTCCGCAGGACTTCACACCACCCTCACAACACCAGAGCACCATTTTGTATTCGTAAGACCATTTGCTTGAACATTCCTATACCCGCCCCGTTTATCAGAGATCTTTACTGACTCAAAAACTTAAGTAGTAGTTATAAATGACGGGGAATTCGAGAAGGTTAAGTTTAATCGAACGTTTTCATCGAGTCTTTATCAAATTAAAACGAATGTAGTCGTCGAGTAATTGATGAGATTTGCGTTGACAGAGACCTTTTTATTAAGCGGTCGTTGACTGTCGAGACGCGGTCACGTCGTCTCATAATTTAGCAATCGAGAACACATTTTCCCTTTTAAAGAGCATGTATTACGCGTTGCTCGTCGTTTCTGTGGAAACTTACTCGAAAACTTGTGCTTATTAGTTATTACTATAAAATATATAGAAACGTTATCATTGCCCTGAGCATATAATTAAGAGTTCGTTTACCCTTCGAGACGTCGTGGAATCTAGCGACGTGTATTTCGGTCCGGACGGATGCCCGTAGGCTTCCTCGGTAGTAAATCCACAAACATATAAATAGCCAAGCGCTTTCATACGGCGAACGGCATAAAGTTTATGCGGACTTTTATGAGTCGAGCAGCCGATAAGACCGCCCTTTACGAGTGTACCGATTACGTTCATTCAGCGAACAGATGCACTAGCCAACATAATTTGATCCCTTACATGGTCTTCGATACGGTTCAGGATAAGGCGAGTGAGAACGACTGCTGCTTTCGCCGGGTCCAGTGTAGCTGGTGAAGATGTTGGGTGTGTTCCGGAACAGTTACTACACTGTTATGTTCGCAAGAAAATGATATTTAACATCTACTCAGAATTAGACGAGGCAACTATCTAACGAAATAAGTCTCAACAATGTCTCGCCCTGATTTATAGACATGTAAATCATGTCACAAGTGTTCTAAACGCATTTTATGGCACACATCACTGACAATGAAACCGTAAAATAAAATGACACAATTGAGACTGATTAATCATTGGGAAACGAGTGTTACAAAGACACTTATAAAGACAGCACAATGCATAAATGGCGAAGGCAATTTCCAATCTGACAATGACATCATAATCAATTAAAGCATCGGAACAAGTGAATCGCGCAAAAAAGGTTTAATCAGATATTGAGGAGTTAATAAAAAAGTGTAGCGTTCGGCGTGGGAGTGACACGGCCGGACACCGAGCTAATTAAAAGGATTTTGTTAGCTGTCACCGGGAGATAAAAAGCCACTTTGAAGCAGCCGCCTACTTTTTACCAACGTTTATCCAACTTTAATCGGTAACTATTTATAGAAGACACTTTGAGGAATGAAAATGACCATTGCGTTGGATTCTGATTACTTCACCTAACAAGCTTTTTCAAGAATGCAACTTGTGGGTGTTTACATTACTGGTTCTAAAATCATAGTTGCAGATAACTGACTGCTTGACTTCGACAAAGCAAACCAATTGAGTTTCTAGGACTGTTAAATCACGATGAATAGATCACCATAATTAAGAATTGATTGTTTATAAATTGAATGAGCACATTGATGAGATGAATATCTGCAACAATGTAACCGGCCGTTCGTTTAGAATGGGCATGAGATCATCGATGTAACGCGGGCGGGAACAATTGGACAAATATTTGGCGGGTTGTCATCTGATTAGAGCTAGCCATCTGTTTCAATTATATAGGACGGGTTATCCTGGAAGGATTTCTAAGAAGGAGTTGTTACTGGATTACTAACATCGACCGACTTATTTAGCTAGCTTCTGCTCGCGAGTCCGTCCGCGTGGACTTCGTTTATATCGTAGCTCCATACATACATTCACCCCCTTAGGGAATGATTTCAGGGATAAAAACTATCCTATGCCCTTTCCCGGGACTTAAACTATCTCTATATCAAATTTCATCTAAATCAGTTCAGCAGTTTAAGCGTGAAGAGGTAACAGACAGACAGACAGATTGTTGCGTTGCGAACAATGGGGATGACGAAGCCTAACTTTTCCAGAGTGTCTATACAAGACGCAACTCCAAGCATTTTATTTTAGCCGTCTTTGAACTAAGACTTTGTGCTCATAATTAACACATGTTTCTATTTGGGCTTATGGTTAACTGGTAGAGAATTCCTTTATACTAGTTTCAAACAATAATTACGATTTGAAGTATTGTGAAACGGAATCAGCGTCTGGTGACGTCACTCCTGTCATCAAAACTTAGGCACCTCTATGACATCTAGGAACGAACCACGGACAAACAAATATGGCGAGTGACACACATGAGTAACGTCACAGGAACTGTAGATCCGTTTAGGCGCGAAAGTTTAAATTACCAGTTTGTAACATGAATTATTGAATATAAATGATACTATTTTAATTTATTAATACTTTCGTGATATTATTCTACATGCGATTCTTTCAAATGAAAGCAAAAATGAAAATTGCATCTTCCCTATTGGCCTAACCCTTTCTTGAAGCAAACCAAGACAGATCACAACTAGCCACAGTGGATAAGTATCCACGTAGGACAAGACCAACGATACCTGTAACCTAGAAACATTTCAACATTGGCATTTCTATTAGTCGTTTTACTGAACTAATTTGCAATTGTTCGGCAAATACTTAGTCGTGCTGCATTGAGATCGGATCTAGTTTATAGCACGAGCCATTTGTAGCCACCACGATTTACAAATAATTCGCATATAATTTGAATGCACAGACCGTATTTACTGAAAACACTAAGGTAAATTTTGTGAGATCTAAGTAAGACTCAAGATTAGGGCAAGATCCAGGACCTACGTGGAAAACAGTTCAGTGACAACTTTTCAGATATAATGATTACATCTAAAACCACTAATACATGTTGTAATAATCTACTTCTTAAACTGAATGGAGTGACTGGTTACCAATCATTAGCAAAAGATCTACCTAAGAAACTGAAAAGTGAACTAGCTCCTTAATCTATCAGGGACCAGCACTTAGTGCAATTTTGCACTTTATTTTTGGCAGTCATTTACTTACTAGCACTACTAAGCAAAATTAATTTTTTTACACAAAATACCCAATTTACTCGTAGTAGAATAAATTGCGGCAAAAACACTCTCAACTCCGTGTCTGGATTACGTGGTTTCTCTGGTTTTCTTTGCCTTAATGACGTATTATTTAAGTACTACACGAACCGGGCTCGGACCGGGTCACAATAGAGGTCTAACGAAAGGATTGGATCCGGCGCGGACCCCGTTAATGAGAACCCTTTGTGCTCTCGCGTGACTGCAAGATGACAGGAAATCATTTATTTAACCGTAACGAAACTAAATTTACTTTTTTTTTCGTGTAGGTTTTCAAGATTTCGAAATGGGACTAAGGAGTGGAGAAGATGCTATGATAAAAGTTTTACGGTGCGCATTAAATGTTATGGGCGCCATTCTCGCCCACTCGGGTGATTTTTAAGGAACAGTCTTCACCATTAAACACGGAACTATGGAATAATTTGATTAGAACATGCACATGTATAGTCGAGGGATAAAAACGTTCGTCTCTTTTCGACTTTGTTTTAATGATATTAAGAGGGAAGAATACTACGTACAGTCACCGTCATATAGTCTGTAACGTCGAAAGCGCCATATAGTTCGTAACACACCTTTATGACTATGGGAATAACGATGTGTGACGAAGTATTTGGTGCTTTGGATGCTACAAACTATATGATGCTGACTGTACCTACTCGTCCTCCATACAAAAAGAGAAAATGTTTTCCCACTTGTAAATATTTTCCAATCTCAATGATTTTTTAGTACGTCACTGACACAATGAAAACTAGGTTTATAGGTTTTCCTTTTTCAAAAATTTGCAATAGGTAAATTCAAAGGAGAGTGGGCAAAACTCAGTTTCGTATCAAAGCATCATGCACTTAGATATACAGTTATACAGGGAGACGGTCAGTCTCAATAGAACTTATGCTTAACTAATTTTTATATATTATCTTTGCGTGTGTGAGCGTGTATGAGTGTGTGTGTGTGTGTGTGTGTGTGTGTATGCATGTGTACAGCTTAATAAATATATATATATTTCCATAAGGGAAGGGTAAGGAAATGGGTAAGTAAAATAGAGCATAAACAGCTTTACTTTATCACGGTTACGAGATGTTCGGTCTCGTTATAATCCAGCTGCATAAGCCACCTTGTTAGCAACTGCTTGCTGGGGGGCCTTTTTATGTCATGGTGTTTGCAAAACGCTCTCATTACTAATGGACAGATAAAGGCATGGAATCTCTCCGCAAATCTTGTCAATGTTTTAGGGGTTTTCCAGCGCTGTCGTCGTCTTATATCTGCTTCGAAGATCCTGTCGTGCAGTTTGCCATAGCTGTAGAGTACTTTCCTCAAAAACAGTTGACGGACAGTGAGAACATTTGCAATTTTGTAAATCTCTTTCGTGCTGAAGCGGGAAGATTTCTGGAATATTACTTTGAGGAGAGACCGTTGGGCTCTTTCTAGTTTAATCAGATGCGTCTTTGCCGCTCCCCCCCAAGCCGAGTTGCAGTATCCTAGCACGGACTCGCAAAGAGCGAAGTAAATTGTTTTCAGCAGTTCAGGATACGCAATAGTCCTTAAAGTACGGAAGACAAACATTAGTTTTCGAACACGACACTTCAGTGACTCAATGTGCTGCTGCCACGTAAGGTGGGTGTATATGTACTTTCATCTTTTGAAAACCTAACTTCCATGTCATGGATTGTTTCAGAGTTATGATTTATTAAATAACAGGAGGATAGAAGATAAAATAACGCAAGCGCACAGTACACAACCAACTACTCGCAATCTTTCTTAAATATTCACATCTGAGAGTTATGCTCATAAGAATAAATGAAGCACATATTCATAGTTTTCATTTAAAATTAGATTCCGAAGTGGCCGCTAGTTTTATTTTTCAACCTTTGGTCCAGAAGTGCCCAGTCTCCTTTATAGGCACCTCAAAAACTTTTTTGTTTTTTTTTTAAGAGAAACCTATAAACCTAGAATATATTATGCTGAAGCGATTGACATCAAAATCAAAGTGAATTGTTAAGATTTAGTTAGTGGAAACCGTTTTCTCCCGAAATAGAAATTTCATGAAAAAGTACCTATTGTCAGTCGCGAGCTGCTAGCTGCTGCAAAGCTATTCTTCCCTCTTAAGGTCCAAAAGTGACGAACATATTCATTCCGCGTTCGGTCGTACCTATAGGCTCTCCCCCATAGGCTACAACGGTTTTAACACCCTTTATAGTGGTGATGCTGATCACGGATGATACCGGTGAAAAAATAACGTACCTGAAACACAAATAAAATTACATAAATTTAACGAAGTAAAATACTTATACAATTATAAATGCTAATTTATAATGAAATCTACATCTAAAGCGTAACCGTATGTCCGTGATAGATAATAGAGTGTATTTTTGGAACACAGTTCGCAAGGATATACCTGATGCTGTATACTTTATGATGCAACAAGTAAGTTAACGTGCACGAACATGAAAGCGGCAATAAAGTAAATATTTCAGGCAGTAAACCCGTTGGTTCGTTTAATCTGACCGTTCCTCTAATCATCGGCGCCCGCGCACGCGTCAATCACCCCGACTGACACAATACGAGCATCCGACATGTGTACCGGTCTTATATAAACAGAATCCTGGCGGCATTCAGTCCGAAAGGAATTCTTTAAAACTCACATCGAATGAAAGAAAGGATTAAATAAAAGTTTTAGATCACGACTAAATATAGTGAGGTTCTTTTAAACTTTATGAAAGAAGTAGTGATGAGTGAAGAAGAATAAAGTTTTACCCCATCACAATGATGACTCAGTAATTCGTTACTATATTTCACACTTAAGTGAAGGAGGAAACTGAAAAACCTTTCATCAATTCTTGACGCATGGGCATGAAAAAGGAGTAGACGAAAAAAGCATGATAAAGCGGTTAACCCTTGAGTTCAGCAATAGCCGCAACCGTAGACCACAATACAAAATCGAAACGGAAATAACAAAACGATCACCACAACCGAACAATACAGGATATAAACCACAACGCGTAGATTCTGAAGACGACCACAGAAATCGTTTTAGACTCACAGTCCCACATGAAATATCACACATCGTAAAAAGTATTATTTACGAGGATGCCCACGTGAAGAGGCTTAACGAAGCACCACGGGCTGTCAATCACAACAATGGCGGCTGATGCTGAGATATGACGCTCGACGTTATAACGAACCATTTCAGGAACATCGTGACTTGGACAATCGGATAAGACGCATCAGAGGCAAGATGTCTTTCCAAAATGGTTAGGAGTGTGTGAATGTAAAGCATTAAAGGTGTGACTTGGAAGGCGTTACTCGAATAAATTTAAATGATTATATAGGTCTTTAGAATGGAATCCTTTTCGTTGATGTAGGTATCAATACGAGTACGTAGAACCAAAATTGATGAAGTCATAAATGATAGAGAATTACATCATGTCGGTTTCTTTACGGCAACTCCCCCAATAATCATGAATTAACTTTTGTATTATGAAATTAATTCAATAATATCGACATTTAAGAAGAAAATCTGCTGATTAAATGCATCTTAAATCAATATAAAAGAGTAGTGGATATTTAAACTGACATTACCGCCCATGTTTGGCTTCCTGTCGATAAAGAAAAACCGTGCTTCGACGCCATTAATTTCTAAAGTATTCAGAATAACGTTACTTGACTTAACGAAGAGTTTAACATTATATTCAGCGTAGGTAAGGATAAGGAATTATTTAAATAATCGGTGGCATTTCCGTATAGCTCCATAAGTTCCTCCTTTAATTATAGTTTTTGTACATTTTGCATAATTGATAGCTTTTGGCAACATCGATACACCTACACCTGCCTATCTATTAATAAACCTTTGATATCGCCGCCTTATAAGTCGATCGTGGAATTAAATAACGGATTTGTGGGAACATTCATTCAAATACAAAAGCAAAGATCCGCCGAGAAAATGTCTGGGGTTTTTTAAAACTGTTTGGGACAAAATAAATCGCCTTGAAACACAACTGTTTGATCCTAATTAACACATCGATGAAGCCAATTAATTTAATGACATTGAAAAGTTTATAACAAACTTCTTTTTATATTTAATAATCACGAAAAGAAATAAAACATTTAAAAACGTAGGGTTTAATCATATAACAACGCATATGAGGCAGGTAAACAGGAAACCACCTCGGCCCAAACAGAATTTTCAAGTAAAACCTTCACTTATTTTGGTCATTGTTAATTACACCTATTTAAGTACATCCATATAATTACTTGTATTTGAATTGTCCTCTTTTCCTAAAGTGATTGAATAATAAGTCATTTTAAACGTCTCCAGAGTTAGGATCTTGGGTCACGCTCAAAAGTGCAATCCTGTTGCGGCCCTGATGGATTGATCATTATCATCCCCACATACAAAATGGCGTCGCATTTGGGAGACTAATGTATTTCTTTAAACTAATTTGTCAGACTGCAAATACAATCTCACGCCCCACGATAATTACAAAGATTTCATTCGAACTGTCAGCCGTTTTTCATAAAAACATTATTTTTATTCGTTTTCTTGATGAGATAGATTCGTGTAAAAACACGCGTTCTGAGGGCACGAGGAGGCAAATATGATTTATAATCAAACAATGTTACAAATGCAGTTGAGCTGGCGAATAACGTCTTTATTTTACGTGGGATAAAGGTGATGGCGGATGCACGTGGGAAGATTAGTTGGAAGGTCGGCGCAGGCGCCACGGGGCCGTGTTTCTCAAAATTTTGTTTTTATTTTATAATGCGGGGTCCAGTCGGAATACCGATCTGACTTATGAATACTGTATAGTATTGGTTTTAATAACAGATAAATTCTGATATATTAGAAGACAATTTAGATTTTTTAACAAGTCTTTACTGACTGAGAATAATCCATTAAGGATTACTGCTACGCTTCTCATGTTTTTTAATTAGCCTTACGTTAAAAGAAAGTCCGAAACCACAACGCCTTTCGCTACGTCAAAATTCAATAAAAGGACCAAAATAGTACATTGTTTAACGAGGGGCGGAAGTGGAATATTGCGAACAAGAGTCTATCAGAAGGCTTTTGATGACTCGAGTTTGCAATATTCTTACGCCCGTGTTATACACAATGTTTTTCATCACATTTGCGAGGAAACAAATACATTTTAGATGAAATGAATACAAATCGTAATAAACACTGCATCATGTCAGTCGTCCATTTCGTTGAATTTGACGTGAGGCGCGTATGGCAAAGACCCTTCGGTATACAGCCACGATTTGAAAACACTTAAAAACATTTTACATAGACACTAAATAACTACATATTAAATCTGTAAATAATTCAGTTAAACATGTTTAAGTAGTTTTTTTAGGTTTAAATTTATTTATAAATACGTTTTGAGACATCGTATTTGATATAAAACCTCTTTGCTTTGTAACTGCCTCATGAGTGACAGATACAATTTAAGAAAAAAACCATTACGCCCGTGGGCGTAACACAGGCTATTACAGCTCTGTATGTCTGCGCATTATGAAGCCCTTTTCGAGCAAGTGTGATGAAAACCTATATATAGCATTAGTGCGTAACGTGTGGAATGGACAAAGAATGTTCTCCTTTTAACGTCATGTACTCGTAACATCTATGTTGCATTTCCAAAACAAAAATGAGTAGCTAATTGTCGTCGAATGCATCAGTGACGAAGAATTTTACGTGAGCATCAATGAAGGAATATCCACTACAGTAGAATTATTTGGGGTTTACCACTGACAGATAGTTTGGCTTCATTTAATTTTCAACTTTAACCTCATACAAATTAAGTAGTTATTTCTAAATCGGTAGATGTGGGTAACAGTATTCTGAAAATTGCTTTATTTGTATGACATTAAAGTTGAAAATTAAATGAAGGCAAACTATCTGTCATTGGTTAACTAACAGTAATCGTACTGTAAGCGAGCGTAATTAAAATTTAAATTATCTTCTTTATTCCGCTCTAACCAAAAAAATCGCATATCATTGTGACACCCGACGATACCAACTTAGGAGGTTAACACAGCAGTATCTGCGACTTTGCGTATACTGCGTGTTTTTTTGTGAGCGCGAGCGCAGGTAAACTCGTGCCTTCGAGCCTTTCGAGTGCAATTTCGCAATTTAACAGTAGCCCGCCTTATCTAAACTGGGCACCACAACATTTAATTGGATGTCCTTTATAAGGATATTACGAGCCCATAACTGATAAACGTATTAGCTTGATTTACGTTTTGATTCGAGACCCAATTTTGTACAAAAGATATTTTCGACTTTTAAGTATATAACTACAAATTTCCGAGGCTTTACGAGGAGTAATTAATGGAACTATGAGTAAGATCGGATTACTAATAGAGAGTAGAAATTCGGAGCGGTCTAACCGTTGACGCAACTCCAATTTACAAAATACCGTAGTGTGGCTTAAATAACATTGAGCTTTTTTTAAAATTCATTTATCAAAAGTAAAAAATGTTACTCGCCAAACTGCGATAACAGTTTGTTGTGCGAGTACTTTGCCTACGCACGTTGAGGGTGGGGGGGTGTGTACTTTTCCTATCAGAACAGCAAATCCTCAACATTTTAAAGAGTAGGCCACACCATTGGTCACTCTGGTGTTTCAAACACTTTTTTAGGGTTCCGTACTCAAAGGGTAAAACGGGACCCTAATACTAAGACTCCGCTGTCCGTCCGTCTGTCCGTCTGTCACCAGGCTGTATCTCATGAACCGTGATAGTTAGACAGTTGAAATTTTCACAGATGATGTATTTCTGTTGCCGCTATAACAAAAAAAATCTAAAAAACAGAAAAAATAAATATTTAAGGGGGCTCCCATACAACAACTTCATGCGCGAGTCCGAGTCGCACTTGGCCGGTTTTTTTACATTACCATTATGCACAAAATAACTTTTCGACACAAATAGAAAGACGATTCTTCAATGTTTAACTTATCTCAAGTAACTTAAAAATTGGACTAATTCAAAATAGTCTACAAACAGATAAAAAGAAACAAAGAAAACATTGTATAAACTAAGAACGCAAAAGCCAGTAAGTTGCTAATAAGTCTCAAAAATACGGAAACCCAACCAGCCGTATTAGATTAGCGCCCGCACGACAATCATGACCAAATTAACACATTCGTTAACTTAATTAAAAATTCTGTTAGCCAATAAGGTCACGTACGATATTAGAACTTGATATTGCCGATAACAATATTCTTGGTATAATTATGCTCATAGCAATATTTCAACAATCCCTATCCGCTAATTGTTTAACTTTATCTCCACACACGGTCTTGAAGGCGACGTGATTGTAATTTTCCTTGGTGCTGGCGCCGTGTATTTAAATATCCAATCGGAGATCTTACGTAACGTCTGTGATGGGCGATTACAATAGTGTTGATACGCCTTCGATTTTTTTTAATCGTATGGCATACATTATTTCGCCTTTAAACTTTGTCACTCTTTAGCACCACCCAGGGGACACGTGCAGGGTTGTGGTAGGTAGCTCCTGCGGACGCGAGTAACAGTTGACGCCTTCGATACATTTGAAAGTTAGATCCTTTGTTAAACCAAAACAAAAGACAATCGTAGGTGTGACATGTGAGAGTTGATAGAACTAAAATTAGTTAGTAGTAGTAAAACTCTTCGTTAGGTAATAGGCTTAGTTCGGCAGCGTATGCAGTCAAAAGAATAAGGCAGCTCACCGATGTTGAGACAACTAGGCTTGTTTATTTTTCTTACTTTCACAGCATAATGACCTATGGTATTATGCTTTGGGGTAAAGCAGCCGATATCCAAATCATATTTGTATTACAAAAAAGAGCGATTCGCGCTAATTATCAGTTAGGATCTCGCACTTCATTAAGAGAAAAATTCAAGCAAATCAACATCCTCACATTTGCTTCTCAATATATCTTTGAAATTGTGATGTATGTAAAACGTAATTTACACTTATTTAAACTAAATAGTGACTGTCACTCGTATAATACTAGAAATAAGGATAAACTTTCCGTGCCTCGTTATCGTCTGCAAAAAGTGAATTTGTCTTTTATGGGCAATTGTGTGCGTTTTTATAACAAAATTCCGAAAAATGTACAAGGTTTGTCACTCAATAAGTTTAAGTCGTTTATAAAAAGCCATTTAGTTCGCAAGGTCTACTACACTATAAACGATTTTATAAATGACAAAGACGCCTTTAAATGATTTTAAAATGATTATTATTTTTTATTTTATTTTTCTCTTTTTGTAGTGACATACTCTGGTTTTGAATTTGTTTTATATAATCCTGACATAAGTATAATTTTCTCCTAGCTCTAATAATATTTATCTTTTTGGCAATGTGAAAACAGCATTTATGTTTGTAAGTTAACATGTGCTTAATTGTAAATCTTAAATGAACTTTGACCTTCAATAAGTGTTCTGTATGAATCTATATTGAATAAAAATATTTGATTTGATTTGAGTCCTCAGGCAGTTTTTGATTATAGTACATTTAGTTGATTACTATAGCGTATAGCCATAGAATTTGTATTTCATTTGATTCATGATATTCAATTGAGATTTACGAAGAGGAACTGGAAACTAACGAAAGTCTTCAAACAGGAAAATTTAGATCTCAAAAAGATGCTAAGACATTCAGCGGCTGAGGTTAATGTTTTCATATTATTCAATTAGGATAGAGCAGTTTGTCTATAATACCAGTCCTATCTCCCATGGTCCCATGTACAAATCACACTAGTACTGAAGGTCGATTGGGGGGGGCTTCTTTAGTGAACCAACCGGAGATGAATCCAAACCTATCAATATCATGTGGAAACAATTTGTACCAAGTCGTGATAAAGGTGTGTGTTACAGTTCCCGATGAGTCAGCGAAAGTACGAATGCTGCGCATTAGAGAACTTAATAATAGGGTTGGCCGGCGCCGGCGGAGGCTCGCGGTAGCGGCAATTAAGCCTGCATCGTATAAAATAACGGTACAGTAAATCATTAACTAAACGCTAAGGCCCTTTGGAAGACCAACAATTTGATGTAAGCTCCGGGAGTCTCTGGATCAGGTTTTAAATTTTTAAGAATAAGAATAAGAATTTTTTTATTTGCCATAAAGATAAAGAAAAACAAACACATGCAATACAATAAAAGGTTACAAGAAGCATAAACAAAATTCACTTGACATTTAACAAGATTAGACGACATTAGTACCTATGGCAAATGGGATCCAGTTTCAGCATGTGCTAGGCTTAGCAGCCTGGCGCTGGTTTTCAAACTGGCCCCGCAGAGTGCGGTCGCGCGTTAATAAATAATAATAATAAAAATTAAATAAATAAAAGACAATATATAATTATATACTCGTATAAGTAGGAAGTTGTTTCCGTGCTGTGTGCGGGCGTGTGTATGCGTGTGCGGGGGGGCGCATGTGATGTTTGTTTGTATTTTGTGTGCAAGTGTGAGGTGATTTATTTAGTTACGAGGAGGTGTTGCCTGTGTATCTAGGAGGTGCGCTCGAGTGAGCTGTTTAAATTTAAATAACGACATAGGCTCCTAAATTTTATCAGAGGTAGTGAAAAAATAAAATCGTGTGGAATTCTGCAAGTACACCTCGAGAGCTTCTCAATCTGACTCTACTGTATCTTTGGAAATTATGAAATCTGATACGAAGCAAGCAATAAAAATAAGAATGCAATGGTCAGTACAATAAATTGAATCATTGTGTTGTCATGCTGTCACTGGTTGAATATTCTTGTTTCGTTGATGGGCAAGATCCCTTCTCTTTCATAAAACAGTTCAATATACACAATAGCTTTCTATAAGCATTAAGAATTTAGACAAGCGGTATGATATATGATGAATCCTAAATTTAATGAGTGGGTATTAGAAAATGAATATTGAATTAAGATATGAGCAAACAAATTAGGATTAATATTTCTGCGTCGCACAGGCTTAAGTTAAGCTCACGATTTATTTGAATAATCCGCCGATTCTGGCGAGAGGTCGACCCACAAAAGAATTCTTAATCAAGGGCGAGCATAATCGATTGTCACCGTGTCGGGCGGGAAAATTAAACGACACCTAACGCTCGACAAAACCCCGGAGCCATAAATCGGGCGGGGGCCGGCGGGCCAACAAGAAAAAGAGTTAAGCGTTCGGGAGATCGTCGAACACAGATTACCGGGCGCAGGTGTTAAATAAAAATAATAAACTCCGAGGACGAGGCAAAAAGAAGAGCGGAGGCGGCCGCTTGGCGCCGAATCGGGCGTAATTTCGTTTGCAAGGAACTTCCCACAAAAAACGAGTGCTGGCGTGTTAACCGCGGTACCGCGGGTCGCGGCGGCCATTTAATGCCCATATATGCGCGCCCGCAATCCCACAAGCACCACCGCGCTGCCCTAATAGGAACACACATTGCCAACGTTCAATAAAATACGTGGAGCAGCTTCTACGTGTCCATGCCGACTTTAAGTGGCATTCTCGGTCGCTGTTGCAAGCTAGCCATTATGCGAACACGCCAGCATTTTAGCATCAGACATATGTGATGTTCTGATGTTGTATGTACCGATCGTGCCAACTGAAGAGAAAATTCTAAGCACATATACATAGCAAATTACAGTTCTCATACGCAGTCGGTTGCAAAAATACGCAATTACTTGACAGGTCTCAATACTCCCGTGTTAAAGTAAGAAAATGAGAGGTAATGCCGTGGCATTAGCTTTGCGGACTGTCAAATAATTGGTCATTTCCGACGTAAAAATTCGAAACGACGAGGCGAGTTGCAATTAGGGAAGGATCATTCGCACGTACGGACAAATTGCAGATGGCTGCGCAGCCAGGCGCGGACACAGCTACACCACGCACGGCCAGTCGCGGCCAGAACATCAATAATAACACATCCGAGCATATCAATTGGAGAAATTACACCTCGATTGCTGCAGTCGTGTTGGAAAACGTATTTCAGTGAGATTCTGAAACGTGATTGCATTGATTGGCGTACATTCGAAGGTCAACCAATCATTACAATCTTCAGCCAGACGTGTTGCATCATTAATCATAGGGGTTTCAATTAAAGCCAGCTCCTACTGTAGGATTAAAATTAATCGATTCAATTCAAGCATCTCTGAAATTAACTGAAGTCCAAAAGTTGAGCTCTCTGAACACTTTAATGCCCCTTCTAACAGTATTGATGCAAAAGTAACTATATTTATGTGATGTATCCTCTGCAATCCTAAACCGCTGGTTCAATTTAATTATCACGAATTTGGTTATAGATTGTTGAGTCCCAGTTGATTTTCTTAAAATGTATATAGCATAATCTATAAATCATCGTCTGAAAGGGTGAAGGGGTGGTTAACGCGCATGTGACACCCCTGGAATTGCAAATAAGGATACGGTGACCGCTTACCAACAGGTGGGTCGAAAGCTTATTTACCACCGACGAGGTATAAAAAGTCTACGAGGGCGGACAGCTAGTATTTAAAGGCTTCCAGTTTTTCCAATATCAGTTTCCATCAAAACCATAGACCACGTAGTTGGTCCTAGGTCACGCCATTACAGACATGCATGTACTTTTACCTACTTGCGCAGGCGCAGCGCACTATCACGTCTCCGCCATTACCGCGGAATTACCGCCCGCCTAACACAACCGCGGCCCGTTACACTATTACGGATTTACGTGAGCTTGGTGCATGTTCAATACTTAGTCTGGAGCTTACATTGTTTTAATGTCGGGTGGGTTTTTTTGGATCGGGTTAGAGTTGAAACAGTCTGCTAGCTTTCGAAATACACCTTCAGTTGATTTATTATTCATTTGTTTGAGTATAATATAAACTTGTGAATACACAACGACCTGAGACGCTACCATTAAAATCGCCCTCTCCGTTGCTCGAACATGCAAGTACGATAAAGATACACGAATGAACGAAATTGGCGTTTGGTGGTAGCCAAGAGTCACGATTCTAAAAACGACATGAAATCCTATTCAGACCGTAAAGCATGACGTGAACCATTTATAAACTAAATTCTTCAATTGTAAAACCAAATAATGAACTTGATTACTATATGATTTCTTTCAACCCACAAATTCCTAAATAAATTCAACTCCAAAAATCCGGCCGACATGTTTTTCAAATTAAAAGTGTCCTTTAAATACGTCGTAAAGACGAAAAGAGACCATTAAGTAGGGCTTAAAGTCCCAGCTCAGCGTTCCAAAATAAATAACAAACATGGGGGTATTAGACGAAGTGCGTGGTGAAGGTTAGGGAGGAAGAATAAATAACCAGATTACCGGAGGATCAATGTAGATGGGGCGAGAAAGATCGTTTGAAATGAAATGTCTAGGTCTTATTGGTATATTTGAAAGCGAGCGGAAACAGAAACGAGACTTAGTTGAGGAGGAATTAAGCTTGTGTTTATTAGTACTAGTTGACATGTGTACCTACAGATTGTCTTGATGATGATGGTTTGTATGTCTCATTGGATTCGTTGAGTTGAGCATAGTATATTTGCTTGGAAAACGAATATTCGCTCTTTGCTACTCGTGGTGATCACAAAAATCTATTTTAAATATTTGTGTGTATTAAGTTGCAATGTCAGTTTAAAGCTCAGTTAAATTCAGTTTTAATTCGTAAATCTGGCTACAATAGTAACCACAACAAACATCGAATAAGCGTGAATGTCCACAATGTGTGGGATTGATGTGACCAAAACACAGAACAACTTGTTATCCGTAAAGCTTACATAAAAATAACGAGAAACAAAAACAAAACTCCGCGTCTAGCCGTCTCCATAACAATTCGTTACACCCGTATCGGCTGTTCAAATCGCAACGCTTAAACATTACAGAAACCCACGTTAACTCGATGGTCATTCGATTCGGTGTAAAATTGCTTTAATATCGAGCTTACATCCATGCTCAATGCTCACCCACACCGAAGACAGCTATCTGGAGATCTCTGTACCGCTTCGGACGTTAGTGGGCATTTTATCTGCCCTCACGACCCCACTCAACTATTCATATGGTCTCTGAGATAAATAAAGATTTTGAATTAATTATGTAGATAGCGCGAATTAATTTTCTATTATCGAAAATCGATAGATATTAAGGCGAGCAAGTCTGAAGTTTACGAAAATTAATATTGAGTTAATCGAAAATGTTTGGGTAATAAGATAACGAATCGACACAGAATGTCGAAAAAACTACACTGTTTTGAATATCTACACGGAATTATAAAATGTTTCTCGATTCATATGTAACAGAAATACTATACTAATGGTTGTCAAAAACGTTTTCATTAACATATATTTAAATGTAGAGTTTAGGATAAACTAATTCGGAACGATTGTGCCTTAGGTTATAATTTTAAATGAATTACACAAAAAAGGCTTATGCTTGAACGAAGATTAGTAACATCGACGAAGCCTTGTCTTGCCCGCATCCAGAACATGCCCCCAAACTGGGTATTAGAAAAACAGTTGATGAACTGGAACTAACTACACAGAAACAACTGTTTAAACTCCGGAAACAAATCCAAATCAGGTCGCGCAGTCTGAACGCATAACGTTGTATGGCTATCCATACATTGTTTAAACCTAAACAAAGACTTGTTGTAGAACAAATACCTCATTTTAGAGAGGTAAACGGCCCGACGTGTAAACTGTATAAACGTTAACGTTCGTATTTCCTTTGGTAAACAAACCGCGTGGATTTGTACTCGTACCGTAGTAAGGAAAGAATCGGGACGTCAGCACATGCGAATAAATTTGGACGTGATCCATATTATTGGGAACGCAATGTTTGACGCTTTATAAACGCCTGGATTCACTGATCACCGTCAATAAAGTCAGAAGGGTTAGTGATTCTTTGTTATGAACTGAATCGTATACCTAGATATCTCTATTTCGTACAGAACACGTACGATAGCGTTGTGGCACTTATTGGGGTAGGCTTATGTCCAGCCGTGGACATCTTTCGGTTGATATGATCGACGATGTTGGGTCGATGTATTGGCAAAAAAAAATCATCATATAGGAATCCGCTGTCCAGCCAATAAACTTATGATGGATTTTCTTAACCATCGCCAGCAAGTGGTGGCCTTGAACAGCGGCCGGGTCCAGTCAGAGTACGGAAGCGTCGATATTGGCGTTCCTCAAGGATCGTCGTTAGCAAACTTATGTTTTTTTAATTCAGTTAACGATCTACCCAAAACGTTAAAGGTGACATGTATCTTTTTGCTGACGACGCATGTAATATTGTAACATCTTCTTCATTGCTGCAGTTGGAGGAACAAATAACCATTGACATTAGACACATGCAAAATTGGTTCACAAATAACGGCCTAGTTAAACCTTGCCAAAACTCACGTTATTCATGTCAATCTAGGGGGAAAACCTCCTAGATCTCTAAACGTTCGCATCGACGACACATTTCTCGAACAAGTGCAACACACTAAATTCCTCGGTGTGACTCTGGACTCCGCCCTCAAATGGGACAAACACATTAATACACTAAGCGGCAAACTATCTGGCGCATGTTTTGCGCTAGGGAGGCTTATTCGAGTTTTACCGAAAAAGCAATTGCGCTCGACTTATTTTTCCCTATTTCACTCAATTATGTGCTACGGGGTCGAATTTTGGGGTTCAGCAGCTGAATGGCATCGCGTCTTTGTCTTGGCAAAAACGTGCTATAAGAACCACTATGACCCCACCAGGAACTCCAGCCAAACAATTATTCATTGATAACCATATCGTCACACTACCCTCACAACATATTTTCAACATTGCTTCACATGTACACTCACACAAACACACCTTCTACACAAGCAAACTCACGCGTACCCGTCTAGGCAGTAAAGAGCGACTTCTGTCATCTAGTCACCGACTGACTAAGTCCTCCAAGACAATGCACGTAATAGGTCCCAAGGGTGTATAACAAACTACCCGAAGATATTACGATGGAAGAGTGCACAAACACTTTCAAAAATACATTAAAAAAATGGTTAATTGGACATGCCTTTTATAATTTAAATGATTTTTATAATAATAATAATTGAATAATATAATAATAATAATTGAATAATATGATAATAATAATTGAATAATATGTATAAACATTTCTTAATTTTAAATGATAATACCTATACGCAATTGTGATGCTAATAATATGTGACATGTAATATTTAAATAATATTATTTATTTATTTGTTTTTTTATTTATTTATTTGACAAAATGTTTATATGACATTACAGATTGACCAATGCGTCACAAAAATTAGACTAAAAACAATTTAAAAAAATAAATTTGACCATTCAGAGTAAAAAACAAATTATGTTGGCACAGTTGAGCAACTAGCATCCATCACCCATCACCTCACAGATTCTTATGATTATGAATAAATGAGTATGAGTATGATGACGATGATGATTGATGACGTACAAGCTAACTGGCAAGCAGAATGCGTAAGGTTGCGTTTTTAACGTGATAAAAGAACATTTGACTACCAAATAGTGTAAAATTTACGTATGCTCTGTCTTGTCCTTGTGCACTCCAATCATTATCCTAACGTTATTCCCGGTTGTGCCCTAAGGAGCGCGGGGTCCACTTTGGCACCTAATCCTAATCTCAAGATTTAATCCTTATGCACTCCAATAAGGTACTGCCACTGTGCCACTGTCCAATCCCGTATTCTACCTTTCTTCGGCTACGTATCATGGCGGGGCGGAGACTTTGACGAACGGCTTGTAGTGCAGGGCAGGATTGAGGGCACAAGAGCGCGCGACATATCGCCATAAGATGGACTGCCCGATCAGAGCTGCAGACGCATCCCTACATTTCTGGACAAGCAGGGCGACCTTGAGAGACAAATGGCGACGGATTGTCAAGCTTCCCACTAACCTGACATGACGATCACGACCACTCTGCCAAGAGTGAAGCGACTAAGAGAGAGAAGAGAGACTCCAATAACGAACTAAAAAGTGCCAAAAACCATGTGCGATGTGAGAACTGAAGAAGATCATGTCGAAGCTGTAGTGGTTGATTTAGTTATGCTGTCGAAGCTGTTTACAACATTTTCGGTCAGGTTCGGTCCTGGCGTGAACCACGTATGAATTATTTCTTAGACGTTGTTTACATTTAATTTGCCACACTTTAAATTACCTTTTAATTATATACATAATATATGTAGATAGTGGGCTGTGACCAACATGCTCAGGCAGAGCATCCAACAGTAGCCAGATAATCTACACTTTCCATATATCGTCGTCATGATGAAAATCACTACAATCATCACATTCCTTACCAAGATCACAAGCTTATCTTCTTCATTAATCCAACTCTACCAACACAGCTAAACGATCGGTGGCAGCCACAATTCAATTTATGTATCGTTCAATCTGACTTTAGATACAAATTTGTAAATCATCTTAGTTTTTTGCTCGATGACAACAATACTCGTGTTTTTGAGAGAATTATCAGATCGGGGCTACGGATCGATCCATTGTTAATGGAGATTTGAAACGGACAATAAGTTCGTCCATTAGGATCATTGCTCGTCTGATGGGTTTTAGTGAGGATGCCAGTCTTGGCTTTATAATCGACTAGCTACTGCCCGCGACTCCGTCCGCCTGGAACTCGACAAACTTTAACCCCCCATTTCATCTTCTTAGGGACTGGTCCAAACTATCTCCATACCAAATTTCATCCAAATCGGTTAAGCGGTTGAATAGGTAACAGGCAGACATGCAGACACACGTACGACATACAACAGAATAGTTTTAAAGAATACCGGCTATAATGTACGAGTGTACCTACTCTATAGTCATACCATACTCAACCAAAAAATATTTAACTGCGGAGCTACTTTCGCATTTATAATATTAGTATGGAAGTATGGATATAGTATGGATATCCAACCATTATAGCCTGTAACATTATAAAAGCATCAAATTAAATATTTCTGTAACATCCCTCAACATTTTACTTTACCGGCACAAATATACCAACGTATTACGTAGTTAATAAGTTTCTCGCTAACAAATTCCCTTCGGTATATAAGTATGTCATATTAAGTCTGGTCTAGTTAGGATTCACGTGAATTTACCTCGTTTACATAAGAAAGAAGACCATTATCAATTTCCGTACAGCTAGCCAGAACTAGGCTACTCCGATCGGGGCATATTAAATGAGAGAATATTAGTTACCATTACCATATTCAAAAAAAACATCAGTATAGTGAGAGAAAAAATCAAGCCCGTAACCTGTAGAGCCCTTAGAACCTGGCTTAAGATGTTAATTTGAAAAACGATTCTTACTCGTCACAAAATGGATAATTCCATGACTAAAGTCAAGTAATGCAGGCTCGCAGGGGGCTGGGCCGCATTGTACATTGTCATTCGGACGGTTGACGGTGACGCCTTCTGCCCCGCTATTCTCTAACTTGTTCTATCCTCACCTCACCGTTCACCCACAAATATATCTTGACGCCCCGATTCGTAGTAACTATACCTCATTCGAGACAACATTAGAATTTATACGGTGAAATTAGTCGACATTTCTTCGTTTGTCTAGGATATCGAAGGGAAATATTGTACTAGTTTTACTTAAAATAAAAAAATAATAAATATTAGGGGACAATCTTACACAAATCGACCTAGTCCCAAACTAAGCAAAGCTTGCACTATGGGTACTAGTCATACTTATATAGATAAATAAATACTTAATACATAGAAAACATTCATGACTCAGGAACAAATGTTCGTGCTCACACAAATAAATGCCCTTATAGCGATTCGAACCCAGGACCTCTTGCTTCGTAGGCGGGCTCACTAGCAACTAGGCTAAAGCGGTCGTCAAAACTTATTTCGATCATCAAGTGCTCTTCAAACATCACAAAACGAATGCTTTTGCGTATTTAAATGGTTTTCCTTGAAATCGCATGTCGATTAACGTATGATTTTTCTATTCTTATTTGGAATAGTGTATGAGCGTAATTATGGGTCTAGTTTCCTTAGGCGTGACGGGTGAGGTGCGACGCATTAGCGCGTCCCGAATGACAGCCCTGCAGGCTGCACCGAACAATGGCTGTACGAGTGGGCGAGCCTTTGAGCAGGTTTTTGGGATTAATGGAGGCAAGTGTAACCGTTTAATAGTACAGTCAGAGGCATAATAGCTACGTAAGTATCAGTGGCGTGCCATCAAAAAACAAATGCCAAATGCCTGAGCTTATTTGGCTTACTATTTAGAAGCTTGTTTAAGGTTTACTGTTGGTATGTCAGTAAATCTTGTTTGTTTTATCTTATTAAAATATTTCCAGTTGTTTAATTTGATCATCAACCTGATGATGGAACCAGAAGGTAGCTATAGCAACTCCCTAATCTATATCAGATAACCACGTCGTATTTGGGTTTATTAGGACTCAACGAGTATTTGGTAACTGCAAAATTGCAGTAATTACTGTATGCAGATAAAACCTTGTACCTACAAAAAGGATTTTGATAGAAACTTGTTTCACAAGAAACGCAAGTTAAGGAGCTCAATTCTCACAAATTAGGTTGCCAATTTCGTTTTAAGCCCGTCACAGCTATAATAAATATTAATACACCAAGATGTATATTTATAGCATTAGCAAGGCAGCTTACGATATATCTTGCGTACTAGTGGACACACTCAGCTATACTCGTATGTATCTTAAGGCGCCGTAGGTTCATGGTCTTCTCTCCCTCTCACTGAGCATAACCGTGAGCGAGATGGAAGTGCGTGCTCGGAAGCGCGGATATCTTGTTTTTGAATTTTAACTTTTTGGCCGTTTAAATAAATAAAAATTTATTCACTGATTTATCTCGAACATGATATTGCCGATTTTTAGAAGCAATTTTAATACTTATAGCTTCTGTGCATAATTTGTTACGAATATTTTAAGTGTATTTTTGTGTATTTTAGACATATGTTCGTGATTTTTTTCTATCGAGCGAAATTTGCTTAATCGTGTTTCGAATCACTGATCTCGCTGCAAAAAAGCCTCAAGATTACTATTCGTATTTTTTTAAAACCATATTATCATAAACAGACGCATTATATTGTTTCAAAAACTCTGTTCCCTCAACTTCGCTGAACCTACGGCGCCTTAATATAGCTATCTTAAGGCATTAAGATACCTTGTTATAAATATGTATATTACAGCTCTGTATATTGAGACATATTTCGGTATATTTCGAGAGTATAGTGGATGTTCGTTTTCACGTGCCTTAATTCGTAACCTACATAATATCTTCGTTTCTCTCACAATGTAGGTGTTAGACTGAGAGCGTACGCCCGAGAACTTACAGGGGTGAACGTATTTAAATCGTGCGCTCGTTAGGACAGCAAAAGTATAATGATGGCAAAAATATTTAATTTAATTATTTTTTCATCACACTTGCTCGAAAAGGGCTTCATAATGCGCAGACATACAGAGCTGTAATTGCCTGTGTTACGCCCACGGGCGTAATGGTTTTTTCTTAAATTGTATCTGTCACTCATGCGGCAGTTACAGAGCAAAGAGGTTTTATATCAAATACGATGTCTGAAAACGTATTTATAAATAAATTTAAACTTAAAAAACTACTTAAACATATTTAACTGAATTATTTACAGATTTAATAAGTAGTTATTTAAACTTAAAGTGTCTATGTAAAATGTTTTTAAGTGTTTACAAATCGTGGCTGTATACCGAAGGGTCTTTGCCATACGCGCCTCACGTCAAATTCAACAAAATGGACGACTGACATGTTGCAGTTTTTATTACGATTTGTATTCATTTCATCTAAAATGTATTTGTTTCCTCGCAAATGTGATGAAAAACATTGTGTATAACACGGACGTAAGAACATTGCAAACTCAGTCATCAAAAGCCCTCCGCCTACGGCGTCGGGCTTCTGATAGACTCTTGTTCGCAATATTCCACTTACGCCCCTCGTTAAACAATGTACTATTACGTCACACCTGGCCATAATGCGAGTTAAACCGCACGCTGCGCGTACGGTAAAACTCGCATTGTGGCCAGGTGAAGACGTAAAATTGTGTATTCACCGCCCTTAGGTACGTAATGTACTATTACGTCACTCTGGGCGGTAAGTGAGATTTACCGCCCACGGGCGCAGCGGCAAATCTCACTTCACACCCAGGAGAAGACGTAAAATTGTGTAAGCACCACGGGCGGTAATTCGTAAAACCCCAGATCGCAGTTGTTTGTGGCCCGAACCGAAGGTGCATTCACGAATTCTCCGCCCTAGGTACGTAATGTACTATTACCGCCCTAGGTGAGTATTATACTACTGTGCCGTCGATTTTTCCTATTCCTCGGGAATAAGGTAGGTACATACAACATTATTGCGTTATACTTTTAGACTCCACTATAAGTAAGGCAGTCATGCGGATACATTTTCTCACAACTATGTAAATGATTCATATTAAAATAACAGACATAACTAGTACACGACCTACCCAAGCCATAACATAGAAAACACTGTACTGATCATTCACCTTATTTCAACGGCATACGGTATATTATTGGATACTCCAGCTTTGTTTGTAATTCACAGTACTCTTGCGTACAAGGGGAAAACCACGGTGATTTCAGTGAGAGAAAATAAAACTGACGCGGAAAAATATTTCATTCTCAGTTCATTGAAATCTCGGCTCGACTTAACTACACAAGATTTATTTTCGCGTAGAGTAATTTTAGATATAGCAGCCACCAATAGATACGAGTGAATCAACTTTTAGTGTCCTCCCCGTTCTATTATTTGCTGTTTATAATTTACTTTAAAAACCGGCCAAGTGCGAGTCGGACTCGCGCACGAAGGGTTCCGTACCATTATCTATAAAAACAGTTTAAAAAAAAAGTTTGTTGTATGGGAGGCCCCCTTAAATATTTATTTTCTTTTGTTTTTAGTATTTGTTGTTATAGCGGCAACAGAAATACATAATTTGTGAAAATTTCAACTGTCTAGCCATCGCGGTTCTTGAGATACAGCCTGGCGACAGACAAAACGGCAAAAAAACACGTTTGTTGTATGGGAGCCACCCTTAAATATTTATTTTATTTTGTTTTTAGTATTTGTTGTTATAGCGGCAACAGAAATACATCATCTGTGAAAATTTCAACTGTCTAGCTATCGCGGTTCTTCAGATACAGCCTGGCGACAGACAAAACGGCAAAAAAACACGTTTGTTGTATGGGAGCCACCCTTAAATATTTATTTTATTTTGTTTTTAGTATTTGTTGTTATAGCGGCAACAGAAATACATCATCTGTGAAAATTTCAACTGTCTAGCTATCGCGGTTCTTCAGATAGCCTGGTGACAGACAGACAGACGGACAACAAAGTCTTAGTAATAGGGTCCCGTCTTTACCCTTTGGGTACGGAACCCTAAAAACAAAGGTTTAACCGACTTCAAATCGCTTCAAGTGTGCCTATAAAATTTGAAGAGTTCCCTCGATTTCCCCAGGATCCCATCAGCAGATCCTGACCTGATGAGCATGGGACCACATTGGAACACACTGGAAAGGAAACACTTTCTAAAAAAAAAAGAATTTTCCAAATCGGTCCAGGCATTTTCGAGTAATCGGGGAACATACATAAAAATATTCCGACGAACAGAGAACTCATTTTTTAAACTCGGTTAAAAAAAAGATTACAAGGAAAATACAATGTCCGCTGTTGTTAATTGTTGTTGCATTCCTTACTCAATTAATTATAGCGTGAAACAACATGACTACTGTTTAAAAAAATATTTATTTGCCCTCAATTTCACCGGTTGCCCAGCGGACATAAAATGTCCCTCGATATGTATGAAAATAGTGGTTGGTGGTGGCGGACAACCATATTTGCTGCTAGAATACGTATATTTGCGAGATGCAACATATATGTTCAAATATACTGTTTCACTGGCTATAAAGAACTTATAGATTTTATCTAACATGCGTGTTCTAGTAAGTGGTAAAAGGAAAACTACGGGACAAGAAAAAGTCGATCGACCCATATGTGAGCGAACAAGGTGCTCGCAAATATCAAAACACGACTCTATTGACAAGGCGTTAGTCATAATTCATAAATGAATCTGATCTTTATTTTACCGCTCTTGGTATCTAATGTCTCATTTTACGATTCAGCAACTCGATACTAGTTAAGGTGTAAGGCCAAGCGCGTACTACGATTTTTTGTCGTACAATAAGCGCGTCGCGTCGTGCATGAGCAGCCTAATTCTGTGAATCGCGGCCAATCGCAGCCGCGCGTGATCGATCGCGTGCGGCTGACGCGCGCGGCTGATGCGTCAATAGTCAATGTTTGAATATGTTATGTATGGCGCCGCTTTCGAAGTGTGCGACAGATACGTCCAGCATTTTCATATACTGACTAACGTCGCAAGCCGCGCGCGTCAGTCTCACGAGATCGATCGCGCGCGGCTGCGATCGGCCGTAATGCACGGAATTACACCTTTAAAAGCCAGTACATAAGTTGAACAACACAAACGCAGCCCTAAAGCATGTTATATTGTTATTAAAGACGACCCATCTCAATGTCGAACGGTTCGGAGAAGCCTCTTTGAACCGGGTTTATTCTGACACCTAAGGCACGGTGAACATATAAACAGTACAATAACTTCACCGACTACAGATCGGATCATTGCATCGCAGTTACCTAAAGTGTGTTTAGGTTTAACATCAGTGGGCGAAGCATGGTTGCCATTTTATCGCGTATCGCTATGGATAAGACGTTACGTTCTGACAAATATGCGAGTGTGAGAGTGGCAGATGTCTTATAGACAACAATAAGTGATAAAATAAAATGGCAACCATGCTACGTCCGCCGGTATCTTAATATTATTCACGGTTTCCGTGATTATTATGTACTCATTAAATAAAACTATTTAACTTACTTAATTGACTTTATCGCTTAAATTATGTAATAAAATACTTCCCGATGTTTCGGGCTATTTACCGCGCCCGTGGTCAATATGTGCGTAAGTGTAAGTGTAATCGTTACCTTCTTTCTTTCTTATCCTCCCTGTCCTTTCTCATCATTCAGCAATCTAGGAAAAAGTATCTAGAGACGTTAACCAAGGCTTCAATTAGGTCAATCAACTTTTTCTTGTTAAACCAAGAGACAACAGTGACAGAGATTCCTAGAAAAAATACTATCAATTGGACTCCTATCATGCTAACAAGATGATTCTCCATGGGTTTACCAATATAACATAAACACGTGTTTAGTGGATTTACACCCCATAAAATCATAGTTTTAAAGAGTGACCGTATGACGCAACCATGGCATCTTTGCACAAAACATTCAGTTACACTATTTTGGACAATGGTATATAATAAAACTTCAGACGGAGAATGAGACAAGAAAAGAACTAAGGCGCAGCCAGTGTCAGTTAAAATACTGGCCTAGGATGTTTAACTGTGCGTTTGAGGTGATGGAACACCGTATAGGGCTGACAGTTGCAGGTACTGTAATGATAATCCAATTTTTATTCCTTGTAGAAGATCATAAGAATACATACTGGTATCGTATGGCATCATGAAAAACAAACAAGTACACAAATGTATGTAGATCGTTTAGTTTAAATCCAGGGAAAGGACAGAGGATACTTTTAATCCCGGATGTCATCCCCTAAGGGAGTGAAATGGGGGGCAAAAGTTTGTATAGTACGATACAAACGAGTTCTACGCGGACGATGTCGCGGGCAAAACTTAGTAATGAAATAAGCGCAGTAATTCCGCTGTTTCGTTAATACCCGTTTTATACAAAAGAAAAACTTAAACAGTGAATTTACTTTTCGTTGAATTAATTTGCCAAAGTTGAGTGAATCGGATTGTTAACTTGGCGGCTAGATGCAGTACTTTTATTAACGCATCTATTTATTAGTATAGTGCGGATCTTATCTTAGGACCCATCGGTCCAACAAAGCCACAATAGCCACGTGCCACACATAATACTTTACTCGAATAGCGACTCTTTTGTTAAAGTATATTGTCTTAAATACAACATTGCTAAGTAGGATTTTTTAATGTGAACCTCCTTTCCTTAGACATAGACGCTTATTGGTTGAAAAAGCGTTGATGTTTACTACGTTTATTTTACAGTATAAATTAGCGGTTACACTTAACAATAAAAAGACAATCGCTATGTTTACTAGGCTCAAAGAGAAGCCAATTTAGTCATTCCTGTATTACTATCTCATTCTAACACATAGCGGCCGTATCGCTAAAGGCGCGTGAAACCGGAATCTTATGAATAATGGCTGTGCGTAGACATTATCCCTTTGAAACTGTTACACGTAAAGATTCTCACATTCGTTATCCGTGACAGCCCTACGTAGCCCTCATATTACCTTAAATGGGTAACCACGAAATTGGATTGGACACGGTCCCGATATATACGGGAGAGAATTAATCGTGATACCCCTTTTTAGGTGAGAATATCACGTAAGAATGTGGCAGGAAGTGTGGTTATTATAAGTCTTGATAACTACAAGAACGATTTAAAGCTACAAACGCACAATGCGGTGACGATAACGTTTGTAATGTCCGATATTGTATGCAGGAGGTCGCATAGAATCGTATCTTGAATTGACAGTCTTCACGAATATTTTAGGTACCAACATGTCCAATGTAATAAGTTCATGTTTAAATTCGAAACATCCCTTTTGATTAAGCACACAAACATTTTTTTTTATATCAGCATACTAACCTGCCTTCAAAAAAATCGTTCCCTCTTTGTCATTCATGACTTAGCTTTTCACGTAGTCAGTATCATCTAGGGATTTCCGCTTCGCTTTTTTGAGCTATATTCTAAGTTTATTCTTCTTGATAATACTTTTTTCCCTTGTAATTATACGTATACACGCAGTCTTGGCGTTATGCGGCAAGCGCGGTATTATAATAAAGTCAAATATATGAGCCAATTTTTATTTTTACTTTCTGTTTGCAAAAATTGGTCTAAAACTAAATTTATTAATTACTATGTGAAAACTAGAGAGAGACGGGGGGCGGGGTCTTAGCATATACTACGGGTGGTCAGCGAGACGGGGAGGAGGATATTTTTTTTTAATGGGGCACATGGTATCGCCATTGCCCTATTAAAATGGGGTGGGGCGGTGCTGACGCACAGACTCTACATCGTCCTGGACGCCTGTCTAGCACATACTTTTGTGCCTAGGCAATGGAGAGAAGTCAAGGTTATCTTCATACCGAAACCAGGTAAAGGAGACTACACGGACCCCAAATCCTTTAGACCAATAAGCCTAACCTCCTTCCTGTTGAAGACGTTGGAAAGGCTGTATGACAGACATCTGAGAGAGAGGGCGTTTCGGCGGGTGCCTCTGCATCAGAACCAACATGCCTACAGTTCAGGTAAATCAACAGAATCTGCGCTTCATGCGGTGGTTACCAACGCTGAAGCCGCGATCAAAAACAAGTCAATATGTCTAGGCACCTTCGTTGACATCGAGGGAGCCTTTGACAAGACTAAATTCACCAGTATAACCGCAGCACTGGTAAGACACGGAGTGGAATGACGAAATGGATAAACAACATGTTAAGTCAAAGAGGTGCCCCCAGGGAGGCGTCCTCTCGCCACTACTCTGGAACATGTACAACGACTTAATCACCAAGCTAAACAACAGTCATCACTACACCATCGGGTATGCTGACGACATAGCGATACTCACAAGTGGCATCAACGCAGGTACAGTGTGCGAAGTTACCCGTTCCGCACTCGCCATGGTGGAGCGCTGGTGCAACGACAATGAACTAACAGTCAACCCAAGGAAGATCGAGCTGGTAATGTTCACCTACAAACGGAATCTGGGGACCTACCGCCTACCCAGACTGTTCAATACAGAGCTCCAATTGTCAGCAGAGGTAAAGTATTTGGGTGTAATACTAGATGCCAAACTTAACTGGAGCAAATTTCGATCATAGTGGAACATTGAAAAATTATTCGCCACGAGCGGGATTTGAACCCACAACCTTTGGAATCCGTCCATCGCTCTGCCAATTGAGCTACCGTGGGTCCGCTGATGGCGACGAATCTTTCAATCCCTTCCACTGTATTTTACACCTTAGGGAGGCTCGTAGCGACAATAGTGGAAGGGATTGAAAGATTCGTAGAGACCTAGACCTAGGTAGAACACCAAAAAACTTGGAATACCCTAGGCACCTGCAGGCAAACCAGGGAGGCCCTCCCGACAATCAATCCCGGATTGTCAAAGAAGCTAAAACAGCTAAAGAGGCCGGCACTCCGTCTCATGACAGGAGCCATAACTGGTCATGCACTACTAAACAAACACCTTTTCACTCTAGGTGTTACAGACAGTCCTCTCTGCAGAGCCTGCATGGAAGAGGAAGAGACCGCCGCCCACGTCATCCTGACGTGCCCTGGGGTGGCAGAATACCGGGCAAAGCACCTCGGAACTCCGGGGTTACTACCGAAGGCCGTCGGCAACGTAAAGGGTTTGCTAGGCTTCCTGGTGGAACTGGGTTGGCACGAATAACAGTGGTGCCAATAATCCATACGCAAAATAGGCGCTATTATGACGTCGAGTTGCGGAAACCAAGCCCGCGTACACCTATAACCTATATGGTATGTGTACATTCCCTTAGCAAATACAAAGATTTGAATACCCTGATGATAGCAATTTATTTTTAAAACTGAAGAGGTGAGGAGTTGCAAATAATTTATTGGTAAATTTATTGGTTTAAACAGTGTATGAGGATTTGGTATGCTAACAACTTAACCCTTTATAAGGTGGGAAATATATTCCTACCATGATTCTGCACTTTATTTCTGTAATAAGGAGCAAATGTATGAAAAACCAGATGCCTTTATACCCGTTAAAGGGACATATTGAGGTCCTTTGCCATCTAGCAAACAAAGTATGGCTTGTGGAGCTCTGGCTATTATACTCAACACCTGTTCAACAACTTCAATATGCAGAATAAATAAACAGATACTGTTTTATTCAACATAAAAAATTTTTTAGTGACATAATTAAATAAATAAATATTAGGGGACAATCTTACACAAATCAAGCTAGTCCCAAACTAAGCAAAGCTTGTACAATTCCCGGCAAACCACTTGAGCAAATGACCTTGCCTGCGCAAAGGAGAATTGTACCTGCGAGCTGCCCCCCCCACTTCGTCCCGCATGTTCAAGTTGTTTGCTGGGGACTGGACTATGGGTATTAGATGACGATAAACATACTTATAAAGATAAATAAATACTTTAAATACATAGAAAACATCCATGACTCAGGAACAAATATTCATGCTCATCACACAATTAAATGGCCTTATTGGGATTCAACCCAGCCGCGCTACCACGAACTTCGAAAGTCGAAGTTCGGGTATTTCCATCTCTATTGCACTCCCTTACTCGAGTGACAGGGATGCATGTATTACGAACTTCGACTTTCGAAGTTCGTGGTAACGCCGCAGGTTTGAACCCAGGACCTCTTGCTTCGTAGGCAGGGTCGCTAACAACTAGGCTAACGCAGTTGTCAAATGAACATTATATAGACCAAAACATCCCACTTTCTTTTTTAATTTATGCCTGCAAGTAAAGTTGAAGATGTAAATAAAAGTTCAGCATTATCCTTAAAAATTGGTATCCTTGCATGCAATGTTTTTGTTTACTAATCTTAGCATGCACCAGACAACCCTTGATAGTGAACTGTAGTGACACCTATTGACAAATATATGCCAACATGCATGTACAGATAACAATTCTATAAACTAAAATACAAACATAATATTTTGTTTAGTTATCAGAATGCACTTACAACAATTTCAATTGGGATATGCTATTATAAGACCACAATTAAATAGGAATAGTTAAAAGGGAATGAAAACATAAATGTATCTTCTTTGCAAATGCTAACAAAACGGATATTTTAGCTCCGCCGAAAGATGATTTATCTTAAATACCCGGAGGCTACAGTGAGGATATGAACCCTAACCAAAAACATGCAAGAACGCAAAAAGTAGACCAATGTTTCAATTCATTACAATATCATATAAAATCTTATAACTTCGCAGTTGGTGGTCCCATTCGTAGTGAAATCCGTACTGTAGGTTTGTAATATAGGCATTTCATTCATACTTCTTAAAGCTCAGTCCTCAGGTAAACTCTCAAAAGACTCGTAAGCGTAAGTCGGACAACCTAGCAGGATTCTGGTTTTAGTACAGATTTGGCTTCAGGATTGTTATGACAATTTAAACTGTTAAGAAGTATACATGGTATGTAATGGTAGTGGAAGCGCATAAAACTCACCCATTATCAGCCAATATTCACTTTAGAAACACAGTTCAGCAATACAAAACACAAATAACATCACCACAAACATCACACAGCAGCCATTTAATAAATTTTAGGTTTGCAAGCCTAAAAAACACGTTCGTTTATTTTTTAAGTTAGTTCTCATTGGTAGTAGAACCAGTCGTACTGATGAAAACGAAAAGTAAAATTGACAAGAATTACAGGAATGTTACATTTTAATGGTCCTAATAAAGTATTAATATTATTATTTAAGAAAATTTAATCTTCGTGCAGTATCTTCCTACGATTCAATATGTTCTTTGGCATAATATTCTTCTTGGCCACGATAATCAAGGAGTATTGACTGTAAGGAGCTAAAAGATGCATACAATTGTACACAACTTTTATGTAATTAATATCAAAATGCAGTTTAATATATTAAAATAGTAAATTATATTTTATTTATTTATTTCGATATTTTCTTATCAAAAACGAGAACCAACTACCCGAAGGTGTTGCCAACCAACAAACTATTTTTCTTTTCTTGTCAAGAGCTGTCAAAAAGGTCGGACATCTGTGTGTTTTTAAAAGATTCCTTAAAATCTGTATTAATCCTGTTGTAATTACTATATAATTGATGCAGTAAATAGTGCATCACAGTGTCGTGTATGTGTAATTTATAATTTCCTTAATATTTCAGCTTCAAAATGGTACAGCGGCTTACGTTCAGACGACGTCTGTCGTACAATACCAAATCAAACCAGAGGAGAATGTGAGTATTTATACATGTTTTATGATAATATTAATCTGTTCAACTATCACAGATAATATTATTATAAGAAAAGCTCTAAATATCTATCTTTATTTTCTATAGTTTACCTTTAACCTAACCTCAAATGTCGGTAAGTAACTACATGTAGTTTTAGGCAGATATTTCGAAGGAATTGAACATGTGTCTGATACTAAACAAAGTTCGGATACTATCTATTCAATAATTACCATTATGATATCTCTTTAGTAAACACTGTTCACTCAAAGTTCTATCAACATGTCCTGTTAACAGAACTAAACTTCGACCTTTTACCACCTATGTTTAGGATCATAAATTTGAATTGTAAGCTTTGTCTGCCTATTTTTTTTATTTTATATCATGCAATCTAAAGCATTTGTATGCATATATATATATGTTTTGCCTTGAGCAAGTATAAAGTATAATTTATGGCTCCCTAAGTGGTTTCTATCTTGAAATTGTTCTTGTTTACAATTTCAGAAGGACCTTTTATCCGTATTGTAATAAAACTAAACGCCTAATAATAGTTAGCATATTACTGTTTAACATCCTCCTTAGACTACTTACATCCAGAACCCTTGCTGAGAAACCGCCTGGGATCCGAGCTGTCTTAAGACAAATGGACTGCAGACGGCTATGTCTAAAGGCAATTTGGCATGCAGTATATTAAACTTAACATTATGTACAGTTTCCAGTATTAATATCTGCCAGAATAAAACGTCCATAAATATCCAGCAACTCTTATTTTGAGGACCTCTACAACATGTCAGATATTTTAGCTTGCTTTGTTATGGCAGATATAAATGTTGGTGACTGCGCCCTACAGGTTCTCACTTGGGCGTTTTCAAACAAAGTTGTCAGTTGGAAAAAGTCATGTCCCGTCACTTTCATAGTGAATTATTCGAATTCTGGCAAGATGTACGTATTCGTTTATTTTTTTTAATATTATTTAGACCTTATTTACTCCATATTAGCTTTAAAAGAATGAAAAGCTATGAGCAATTTTAAATAAAAATTAAATAAGTAAAATGAAAGGTCGTGTTTTGACGTGTCCCATACCTACCTTGCCACATTCGGAGTAAAAAAATTAATAGTACTTATTTTTTTTCAAAATTGGCGGGTGTTTGTACGGGTCACTTATAAACTTAAATTTCATTTTAAACCTTAAAAAAGATATGTTTAGGTTGAAGTTCTATTGAAAAACCCAGGTTTTATCCTGTCCCGCGAAATGGCGTGTGAAGGAATTTCCGCACTACGCGACCGCCTTTTCAATAACTTGGCAACAAAATACCGACAAAATTCATGAAGATTTTGAATTATGCAACATTTTGAGTCTATGGCAGTCGCCATTTTCTCAGTAATGACAGCAGTTAATCCGCGAAATGAGTAAATGTCGGTCGCGTGTTCCTGCATTCAAAACCAAAGTTCCACTTACAAGACTGATTTTGACAAGGTAAGAACATCCTGCGTATTTGATTCTTTACTATAACGAACTTATTACGTATTGCTAATTCTGAAAAGAAAGTTACATTTGCCTTAATCATTATTGTCTATTTGTAAATTCATTTTAATGTTTTATTGTCGCGCATACGCCACCTCCATTCCGCCACTATAGCGTGAATGGAACGAAAAAGTGGCGTAATGGAACTCTAAAGCTCGTTTCATATGGAGTGAATTGCTAAAACTAACATTTAATCAGAATTAAATTACATCGTAAATTCAAAATAACAAAAATATCATAATATAAGGTTAACTACCTATCTCAAATGCTTACACAAATATTACACTGTAATAATATTGTAAATTAAATACATGTCCAATTAATACAATTTAACATGAAAGTTTCAGTTCGTGTTTTTTTGTGTGTTAATTATGTTTGTTCGTCAATTTCTTTGGATGTCTTGCTCTTGCTTGTTGGTCTGCCTATCTGTGCCGCGAGATCGTTTCGTGTTTGTGGCAGTTATCTAAATAAGTACTACAAGTTTATTGTATCTTCTGGTGGGTAAAGGATATTTTTTTTTAGCAAATCACGATTGTAATTCATAATTTTTTTTGGCTTTTAGGCTAAAACATGCCGTTAACAACGGCAGAAAAGTCAAAGAGGTACCGGGAGAAAATAAAAAATGACCCCCAAAAACATGAAATGTTTAAGAAAAAGGAATTAGCAAGACAAAAGAAGTATCAAAAGAAGAAAAAAGATCTAACAGAAGACGAACAAGCCAAAAAAAGAAAACTATGGAGGGAACAAAAACGCAAACAAAAAGAAAAGAAAAATATCAGTCAGTCGAACTCAAAACCAGCACAACCCAAACAGCCGCTGCGTAGTTACTTAACTAAAATGACTGCCTTGATCTCATAGTGTAAAAAAAATATATACTCAGTGTGTATAATTAATCGCTTTATGAACGTTGCCTTATAGTTCCTAAACGCCACTTAGAGTTCCATTATACGCCATTGTCCATTTAGAGACTGTGATTAAAATTCCAAAAATATTGTGATTTTTGTTATAAGATATTAAAAGTTAATTATGCTAAGTAAATAGTATTTAACTAGGTATCTCAGATTAATAAATACTTTCTAATAATATTACGTAGTGGTCGCTGCAGAGACAATAACATGTAGTACAAAGTACAGAAAAGTAGCGTTAAGGAAAGATTTTTTGATATAACTCATTGTTTTGTTATATACGTCCAATAATTTTATGTTTTTAGAAGACTGTTTTGTTTATATTTGAATATTAAAGTTTTAGAAGATTTTTAACATGTCTATTTATTTTTTAAATAATTTTCAAAATGAGTGGCGTAATAGAACTTCTTTCCAGTAGCAACTAAATAAAATTGAGTTTTTTTTATAAATTTGACATTATTGCGTAACAAATTTCGTATTTTTATGTTGTTTATACAATATTTTATCGATTCAGCTACATTTCAAATCAATTTGGCCCATTTCTAAAAGTGGAACTCCACTTACGCCACCAACAACAATTTCTGAAAACGCCCACTTACATAGTCCCTTTTTCATATTAATCCAGACATCATTTAATTTAAAATTTAGTCTATAACCCATTGCATGCTTAGGGATAGATTGGATTGGTATTAAGCTTTTTATTTTAAATCCGAATACAATTTTTTGGCTAGCCAGTAACTTTCAATATGTAGAGCCCAAAAGTGTACTACAATTTAATTGTTAAGATCATTATGACCAGTTA
The DNA here is from genome assembly GCA_947578815.1 of Epinotia ramella. Taxonomy (NCBI): domain Eukaryota; kingdom Metazoa; phylum Arthropoda; class Insecta; order Lepidoptera; family Tortricidae; genus Epinotia; species Epinotia ramella. Next base: position 2,314,371 of record OX388217.1, read on the forward strand.
TTCTGTGTTTCTACTTCTGTTTATGACTGCGCTTTGCTGATCCACCAACCTCTGCCATAATCTGACCCTTTACAGGCCTGCAATTCAAAAATTATATTTATAATCTTACTCATACAGATAATATATATTGTTTGTGGACCATAAAATTTCCTCTGCCTCTGCCTAAAGATGGTTAAGAAGTTTGTACAATTGACATTCCAAATCATCATAATTCTCAGCCTGCAATCACCTGCTAAGCCTGAGGCTTATCTCTTAATATGCTAGCATCGTCCAGAAATGACATTTCTTCCAACACTTTCACAGCAAGGAACCCGTCTATCATTCCGCTACTTCACAGAAAAACCACGGGATCGGCTTATAGCGGCGTAACGATTCGTGCCAGTCAATGTGTTAATGCAAAATTAAAATCAAAAATGCTTTGTTTCATTATGTATCAGGGTTCGATTTTGCCATTGTACTTTTTCTCCTAGTACCTAGTATGGTGTATGACCATTGACCAATCTGCTATTGTTAGAGACGTTTGTCAATGTAGTTACATTCTACGATGATGTCGATAGATCCCTTGGGCCGCGTACAAAACCACAACATCGTAACCAGTTACGATCGAAGAATTTTATTCTTTGTACAAAACCAATTGCGATCGAAAACTTTTTATTCTTTGTTCGAATCCAGTTACGTCATTTGTTTTCCTATTTCGGCAGTTTCAAAGCAGCCCCGCTTTGCGGCGTCCTATTTATGGTATGTTTGCCCTTCGTGCATCTGGAGATACCCAACCTACCTAGTGTTTTGCGATCGTAACAGGTTACCAACAAGGAAGAATAATTCTTCGATCGTAACTAGTTTCGTACAAAGAATAAAAATTCTACCATCGTAACTGTTTACCACTTGCGGTTTCGTACAATAGATCAGCAACATCTACAGTACTTTCAGCCGTCCATAGCCCAGTACGATTAGTATTGTTTGTCTGATAGGAACATTCATCCCTCTCACACTTGCATACTGGCTAGTAAGGGACAATTACTTTATGTCCTGCATATTCGCGATCATGCTAACTAGCCAGAGTTATGCAAAGATTGTTTTCATTTGACACCTTGCATGCTTCACACACAGCTAGGTGTAATAAAAACACAGTTCTCTCGTGCACACTCACCCTAACACAGATATCATCATATCAGCAGAAAGACGTCCACTGCTGGGCATAAGTCTCCTCCAAAGAGTGCCAAAGTGGTCGACCTTTGCCAGGGGACTACCTATGATTATTTACACCTAACATTTCTTTATTCCTTTATTTATTGATACTTATACCATACTTTCTTTATTCCAGAGTGCGCACCCCTGGCGGCCGCCTCGTCTACCAATACGTCAAGAAGCCCAAGAAGATCCCGAGATGCGGCAACTGCAAGAGCAAGCTGCGCGGCATCCAGCCGGCGCGCCCCGCTGAGCGCTCTCGCCTCTGCTACCGGAAGAAGACCGTCAAGCGCGCGTACGGCGGCGTCCTCTGCCACAAGTGCGTGAAGCAGCGCATCGTGCGAGCCTTCCTCATCGAGGAGCAGAAACTCGTCAAGGTGTACAAAGCTCAGCAGGCCAACCCCAGGATCAGCAAGAAGGCCGCGAAATGAGTTCTTAGGGTATAAATAAAAAGTTAAAATCAGATTTGGTTTAATTGCTTTCCTATTAACATAATGTCGTCAAGAATGGTTTGCTGAACAAATAATTGAACGCCATCAAGCTGTAAGCGTAAATTAAGCCCGGTTCAAATTTGTTCCAGTAAAGTTCCAGTCCAGTGATCAAAACCAGCACTATACTCCTTGATGGGGTGTATTAGGTGTATACATGTCATGATTTGTCAGCCCCAATTTATCAGAAGCTGACTAATTGCTATCTTCTGAAGGCATGTTGCGCTGCTGCACGGCTAGCACGCGACGGCGCGCGAGCTCTCGATTTATGTCATGCTCCCTGGCAACCCCACTGTCTGTTTTGTGATTTATTAATACGTAACGCTGATGTACCAAATATGTACTCAAATTGTACCTAGTTAAAAAAAATTGTACCTCAACAGATCGCGAGTACAATTAACTGAATTTGGGGTTGCCGTAGTGCATCTCCCCAGCAACCCCATTTTTTTTTTGCTTATTTCACGTAAATACTTGCGTATTTCAGCTAATAAGAGGCCGAAAAAAATTGTACTGCGGTTTTTATCACCAAATGAGTTAGCATTGGCCATTAAAATTACCTAATTGTCGTCAAAACGCGAGCGCGTCCAATGCTGCCGAAGCATGAACCTATAATTTAGTATGGACAGGCTATGGTAATAATAATACCACGTGCGAGCGAGCTGGTAGCATACAAATCTAGATAAGTGTGACAGACAGAGATATATCATTCGTTATCCTTGTCATAGTTCCACTTTTTTTCTATTTGGCACAACAGTTGTGGCATACAATGCTGTCAATGCTCGCGCGTGGCTGCATACGAATCCGAAATATTTAATATTATTGTGAATAAAATAGTGTCCTAAAAGTAATTTACGCACGATAAGGTATCTCGTGTTCCGTCTGTGCCAAGAAAATGGTTAATTGTTGCGTGCTTGGCTGTAAAAGCCGGTCGGAACAATGTGATGAAAATATAACCTTTCACACGTAAGTAGAACATCTTTCACTTTTCTGTATACGCAATACGTAAAAATAGCATGGTAAAATTACATTACGCTCAAAATCTTGTAAAATTTGACGATTACAATAGAAATAACATCATTGTTTACATTGTACAAGAAAATATTTCTTGACAAATTATGCGCCCAAATTACGTAGATTGTTTATGGTAAGCTGCGAGAGGTGTTAGAATGTCTTCTCGATTTAGCTTCTTTGCAATCATTTTAGGGATACCAGCCAATACAACTTATAAATACCCGATTTCTAGGGTAATTTATACTCTAACAAAATTCTCGTACTTGTTATTACATAACATTCGTATATAATGGATGGGATATATTCTTATATACGTATATTTACTCTGTACTCATAGTAAAGATAAGCTTTTATGTAGCGAGTAATCTCGGACTGTTCATCCGATTTCAAAAATTCTTTCATCTGGCTTTATTTAATCCTGCATCTGCGCCTCCGCTTGTGTTCTTTCTACTACGCGGGTGGAGAGGAGACGCGTGGACAGCTAGTAATAAGTAAAGACGATCGACGGTTTAGAATGAATCATAATTTTCTAAAAGCCCTTTGCTTGAAAAATTTTATGTAAAATAATATGTTTTTTTTTTTCTAGGTTTCCACTAAATGAGGATGCGCGTGCGCGTAGTATTTGGGTTAAGGCTACATATATATATTTGTGATCGCATTTTCGAAAACAGTTCTTACGATTTTGATAGCATTTGCAGTATAGGGGTTTATGGGGGCGAAAAATCTATCTCATCATCATATCAGCCGAAATGGCCGGTCCTGCGCCATCCGCATCCAGCGGACTCCCGCGACCTTTGCCAGGTCATCAGTCAACCTTGTAGGGGGCCTCCCACGCTGTGCCTCATAAAAAAAATCGATCTAGCTAGGTCTCATATCTGGGAAAAATCGTTCTCAGCATATTTTTACCCGAGCAGAGCTCTTTATCATTAATCTGTAATAATTTGAATATTTGAATAGTAAATGTTTTTTAATATGGTTGTGTCTCATTTCGGTATTTAGTGTCATTATTTTTCCCGCCTTAAGCCTGCATCGCGGTCAATAGTAAATTTTACAGCTAATGACAAGTTTACCATTGATCGCCGCGGCCAGGCCGCGCCAGTCTGTGAGAGACTTTAAGCCTCTCACAGACAGGCGCGGCCTGCGGTGGCGGTCAATAGTAAATTTGACACTAACTGTCAAGTTTACTATGAACCGCCACCGCAGGCCGCGCCAGTGTGATTCAGGCTTTATAATAATTAAGTAGATCAGCACGGCTATCAGAGGACGCCCCGCGAGCTGTGTCGCGGCGAGGTAGACTGTCCGTCTCTTTCTAGTTAGAACGATTAGAAAGAGACGGATAGTCTACCTCGCCGCAACACAGCTCGCGGGCGTCCTGTCATAACTGTGCTGATAAGAAACTACCAGGTAAGCCGCTTGCACAAGGACTATTAATTACCTACATGTCATGTTCTGTTACTAGAATCATATTTCATGTTATTAAGCTGAATATTACTAGTGGTTGCGAACAGAGCGCCTGCTAGGCAGTGAATGTGTGTAAAGCTTCAGTAAAAACTACTTACAATAAAAGCGCATTATTTAAAATAAACATATGGAAGCGATGGGGTGATTTTTAGTTACATGGCCACCCCACGGGAATCATCTACTTTGTTGCCGTCCCTCATTGTGGCGACACTTACGTCGCCTCTGTAGGTATATACTCTAAGTGCCGAATCCTTAAACGTCATTTAAAGCGTCAGAAGCCTAGTACCATGAGAGATAATTATTTGATGTTTTACTTATGCCATAGTTTAGTACTATAGTACTTACAGTTTTAGTACCTCCTTATTTTTTTTAATACAAAAGTTCATGGTACAAATAATTTTTGATGTTAGGGTACTCCATAGTACCAAAAAGGTACTAAACTATGGCATAAGTAAAACATCAAATAATGATCTCTCATGGTACTAGGCTTCTGATGCTTTAAATGACGTTTAAGGATTCGGCAGCATTGGACGCGCTCGCGTTTTGACGACAATTAGGTAATTTTAATGGCCAATGCAATGGTAAAAACCGCAGTACAATTTTTTTCGGCCTCTTATTGGCTGAAATACGCAAGTATTTACGTGAAATAAGCAAAAAAAAATGGGGTTGCCAGGGAGCATGACATCTCGATTTTTCTCGCACTATCCGTCTTTCTCTTATTAGAACAAGAGGTATAGTGCGATAAAAATCGAGAGTATGTCGCGGCCGTCGTGTGCTAGACGTGCAGATCCAATTGTTGATTTCATTTGAAAATGTTATTCTAAGATGATTTAGTCAAGAATCCGACAAACTTTCCACCCGGAGGTAATTATGTAGATTTAAATGAAGCATGCATTATCTTTTTTTATGTTTGCACTGGGGCTACCGCGAAACGAAAACGAACTTCGTGCGTGTATCTCCCTCTCTGTCGCACTTGCTAGTTCGTGCGTCAGAGACGGATATACTCGAACGAAGTTCGTTTTCGTTTCGCGGTAGCCTAGTGCAAACATCATTTACAACTTCCCTAAACTTTAGGGCCTAAAGTGAATGTCAGGGAAGCGGATGAGGATATCGAAGACATTTTTTCATTTTATTAGTTAAAATTATTTTTAAGGAATTTATTATGATTATTCTTCGGGTTTTCAACGTGCCAAAAAAAACTATAATAAAGTATTCCGCAAATCCGCATTTTCATTTCAAAATCCGCGTTTTGAAAGCGCAGCTCCCGCTTTTTGCAATCTGGCAACACTGCCCCATGTTCACAAAATTAGTCTTGCATCGTGTAGATAATTGTTGTGAAATAATTTATTTTATCCTAAATCTTTATTTATTTGTAGTCAAACGTCTGTGATATTAATATTTAACAACGTAGGTACAGAAAATGTCGAATCCCTGGAAGAAAGATGCAGAGCCCATTGTGGCAGAAAACTTGTCGGACATTATGTCCGAACAATATGCGAAGGGGCTCCAAGTCCAAGAAGAAATTAAATTTGCCGAGCTGATATCAGATCAGCAGGTATGTCCGTCGTCTGATGAGATACCTCCAGAGATCTTGCAGCAAATACAGGATTCAAACTTGACTGAATACTGCGATTCGGATTCGATTATTGCCAAAGTGTTGCAATGTCAATTCGACAAAGAACACGATGACGAAATCAAGAGAGTCGAGAAGAAGCGCAACGGAGATGCTAAAGTGTCTGTGTCCTACGACAATTACCGCACTGTGCCCGAGAATCTCGTATACGACACAGATTCAGAGGACGAAGACGCGGAAGTAGCTGCCAAGAAGGACTGGGATCGGTTCGAAACAAACCAGAAGGAATACGCGAGTCTGCCGAAGCGGGGGTTCATCATCAAAGATGGAGAGATGGTAACCAAACACGACAGCGTTATCAACGGGCGCAGGAACGCCTGCCGCATCATGGCGTTCCCACCAGAGGTTTGCACGGGCGATGGTGCAGGATTCGACATGAAACTGCCAAACTCTGTGTTCAACCACTTGAAAGAACAAACTAGACACCACCAGTCGCGTAGACATAAGATGTTGGATCGGAAAGAAAGCCATGCAACTGCCGAAATGGGTCTCGATGAACAAACTCGACTCATTCTCTTCAAGCTTATCAACAATGGAATGTTGGAGGATATTAACGGTATAATCTCAACTGGGAAGGAATCTGTTGTTCTTCACGCTAACAGCGACCCATCATTCCCAGACATGATCCTACCTAAGGAATGTGCTATCAAAGTGTTCAAAACTACTTTGAATGAGTTCAAAACTCGGGACAAGTACATCAAGGCTGATTACCGCTTTAAGGATCGCTTCTCTAAGCAGAATCCTAGGAAGATCGTACACATGTGGGCAGAGAAAGAGATGCACAACATGATGAGAATGCAAAAGATCGGGTTAAATTGCCCAGACATGGTTTGCTTGAAGAAACATATCTTGGTTATGTCTTTTATTGGCCGGGACAATAAGCCAGCACCAAAGCTGAGAGAGGCTATCCTCAGCCCAGAGAAATGGGAGAGTGTATACAAGGAGGTTGTGGATGTTATTCACAAGCTGTATAATGAGGGGCACATGATCCACGCGGACCTGTCCGAGTACAACATCCTGTGGTGGGAGAACAAGTGCTGGTTCATTGATGTGTCGCAGTCCGTGCAGCCAGATCATCCTTGTGGGCTAGAGTTTCTGCTCAGGGATTGCCGCAATGTTAGCAATGTAAGAAAACATTTATGTACGCTCACAATATTATCATACAACTTGTGCCTTATGAGTTCAGAAACAATTGTCATTTGAATTAATCTACTTAATATTCTACATTCAAAAGCTGTCATTACCCTGCCTTCTTCTGCAGAACTAATTTTTATGCACAGATATTATGCAATAGGTGTCTGTTTCATTATTCCATCACACAACGCACATTCAGTGCAAATTTGTGACATTACAGAAATTTTGATGATGCTAATTCTATTTTTAGGTTATTATGTTCTTATCTATAACCAAACAATTTTAGTTCTCTGTTTAAACAGAGAATCATTGAAAGAACTGTGTTTTAATATCTTTTGTTACATTCCAGTTCTTCGAGAAAAAGGGAGTTCCAGACGTACAGACAGCTGAAGAACTCTTCAAGTCAGTCACAGGCTTTGAAGAAGTCGATGTCAACTTGCTGGAAGGAGTGCATACAACTTACAACTCTCTGTCATCCCGCTTCGAAATAGCCCCGGACGACAATAGGAACGTGAGCTATCCGTTTGAATACTGCTGGCAGAAGACCAGTGAGCCGAATCCAGGCAAAAACAAGAGCGAGTCAGATGACACTGATGACGAGTTTGAGGAGATGTGGACTCAATCACAGAAGACGAAGGTTGATACTGCTTCCAACTTTGGCAATGAAGTTACTGACCCAGTTGTTGACAAAGAAGCAAACTTTGGAAATGTCATTGGTGTTATCACAGCACTTGGGGATATAGGCTGTACGGAGAAGAAAAAAAAATCTTAAAATCCATTGCGTAGAGACCATGGTATACTCATTTTATAGTAGGTGGTTATGGAGCTTTGAAAAGCATAGTTTTGTTACCTATTATGGTAACGTAGGTGTTTGTATGAAACCTATTGATGTGTATGAAATACTTTTGTATGTTGCACAATAAAACTGCCACCTTTTATTGTTGACTTTGACTAGCCCTGGTCTGCGAGTGTTCATTTAAAGCAAATAAGATTACACCAAGGAATAGAAGTAATGCGGTTTATAAAAATTGCCACAACCCATGAACACATCTTAAACACATATGCGCAATTTAAAAAATGCAATTAAATATAAAGATTTGGATTTTTGCAATTTAATCCATACTAATATTATAAATGCGAAAGTGTGTGTCTGTCTGTCTGTCTGTTACCTCTTCACGCTTAAACCGCTGAACCAATTGCGATGAAATTTGGTATGGAGATAGTTTGAATCCCGGGGAAGGACATAGGATAGTTTTCATCCTGGAAATCACCCCGTAAGGGGCTGAAATGGGGGGTTGAAGTTGTATGGAGCTGCGATATAAACAATTTCCACGCGGACGGAGTCGCGGGCAGAAGCTAGTATGATATAAAATCTTGCTCTTTGTACGGTAGACGTTAACGATATGTTCACAATTTTGTAAGTACCTTATACCCACGTTTATTCCAGTGCATCTAGCTTTGACGTCGACTGTAGACATATTTAGAAAACTAGCTTCCGCCCGCGACTTCGTCTGCGTGGACCCGGGATAAAAACTATCCTATATTTTAATCCAGGCTATAAACTCTTCGTGCAAAATTACATCCAAATCGGTTAAGCCGTTTAAGCGTGATTGAGTAACAAACATCTAAACTTTCGCATTTATAATATTAGTAGGATTACTTTACACGAATCTAATCTCCTCGGGGTCTGGTCCGCTGCAATCGAACGTCTGTACACAGCTAATCACTATATTTTTCTTAGGTTGGTAGACATGTACAACTGTCAGTCACAATTGTGTATTAGGTATAGGGACTGTGGTTCAAGCAGAAAAGTACTTTTATTATCATATTTAGTTATATAAACGAAAAGCGTAAATACGCTCAAAGCTGATACAAAGATTATCATTATATATAGCATTTTCTTACCACTTATCCATAATTTAAGTATTGTGGTGCGACTCGTTATTTCAAATTTTTGTAAGTTGTTTATCTCTTGCCGTCGTGCAATAAAGAGTATTTATTATTATATTATTGATCTGTTTGTTCCGGGTTACCTGCAATATGCCATGGAACAGACTTAATCATCTTGAAAATACATTCTATTTATTTGTTGTGCAATCCGCAATACACTGTTCTGTGATATTTGTCAATAATACTACTGTGATATAATTAGTTAGAATTCCAATCAGAGAGCTCCCATTAGAAATTACAGAAGACACTATGGACTCCGAATATTATGATGACTACTATGCTCAAGGCGATCGCACTGAAACCGCTGGGTTACCCAGAAAAAGCCACGAGCTAAAGCACGGCGGAATTATCACACACCGTGGAAGCAACCAGGAGAAGTTCACTCCAGTGAGGCCCAAAGCATTAATAAAATATGGCAAGTGTGACATCCCTTCAAACTACGAATTTGATGAAACGACTCATTCTACAATTAATGATACTGTTGATACGTATCATTATTTTTCATCTGTTAACAGCGTTAATTCGTTCTGGCGAGAGATCCGTTTTATTGCACTGTTATGGACATCAGCCTATAGACAAAAAAGTAAAACCAAATGAATTTCTCCTCAAGGTTTATAGGCTAGAATTTGGAATAGAAAGAATTAAAAAGTGGGCACTCAATGAGTATCAAAACTCTTGACATATAAGCATGCCAATGTCCTAAATACCTACTGTCCAATGTACTTGCTATAAATTTCATTGATGATGGCATGCTCCAAGTCTCAATAAGGTTAACATTTGACATTACTGAGAGAATCTATACTGATGTGATAACTAGCATGTACAAGATATATAATGATGGTAAAAGAGTGCATGGGAACCTGTCAGCAAGGACCATTCTGTGGTGGAGGGAGAAGTTGTATTTCACCTGTCTATCTCACGGTGTAGAGGCAAGTCATCCAAATGCTTTGAGAATGTTGATGAAGGAATGCTGTTGCCATATTACCCATGTAAGCATTACTTTTGTTTCATGATATGAGCTAGAAAATAATAATAATTGCATCTTGACTTTATATGTAGACCTGCAATATCAAACAATTTAATATATTTTTCCCAAACATGCAATGAAATATTGACGTTGTGTTCTTCATAATGGGCTTCGAAGTGTAACGTTTCGGGCGCAGCGAGACGAGAGACCTGTAATGGCATTTCATACAAAATTGGAGGCCTGCAAGATCCTGGTCCCTTTTAATTTCCATTCCACAATTTGTGGCACAGGATCACGTCAGCCATGAAAATTAAAGTTTGATTTCTAGGAGTTTTCTTAATTTATTTCATTGCATCTTTGAGAAAAGCACTATACATACCTCGGCGTGAAAAGGGGTTGCCGGCCTCATAACTATCCGACCTCGCTACGCTCGGCCGTCTATATGTATGTACTCGGCCGGCAACCCCTTACTTCCCGGCCTCTGTAGTAATGTACTATTTACTTATTCAATTGTTTGAGTAAAACAGTCTTCAAGTGGCCTACTCAAGAAAAGGCCTATGCTTATCAGTATGCAATTACAGTCCAGCCTGATAAAGATGCTGATTACACACATACTTCCCAGAAATAATTAAAAGTAAATTAATAATGTCATTTTTCTTTTCCAGTTCTTCAAAAGTAAAGGTCTGCTGAAGGTCAAGTCGATCATGAACCTACAAGTACATAACTGGCATAAATCAGCCGGATCCTGAGGTCCTGTTGGTGCTGAAACACAGCCGGAAGAAAGTCAAGCATAAGCAGAAAAAGAAGAAACTGCCTCATGAAAGTTTTTAATACAAAACCATTTGAATATGATTTGATTACAGCCCTTTTTTAATGATTCTGATAGCCTGTAGAGAGGATTGCAGTAGCATGTGCATTGTAATGGATGCCACAAGGCCCTCTTGATCCACAGTACATAGTGTACATACTGATGTGCACGAAGTTTCAGTGGTGGATTTACAAGAAAAAAATGCCTGTGACATACGGACGGACAGACAGACAGACATGACGAATCTATAAGGGTTCCGTTTTTTGCCATTTGGTTACGGAACCCTAATAATCATATTCAAAACATATTTATATCTGGTACAGGGTAGCATTCAATTGAATGTTCTACAGTCTATACTATTCCTTTTTTTTTCATCATGTCATATAGGTATTAATCAAAAAAGGATGCCATTTATTTAAATCTTTTATTTGTAGTGGGTTTAACAGGGCTTGTTCTTCTATTAGGATTTGTTTCATACTTTTTATATAAATCATTGTCTTTAACAATTGCCAACACTTTATCACCTATTGTTTCTTGCCCAGATATCTGTGTGAAAAGATCTGTTGCCACTTTCACAGCAACACCTCTTCCTTTGTAGAACTAAAAAAGAGCAAAGATAAATTGTTAAGTTAATATTTTTTATATACCAGCAGCAATAGTTACCTTTACAGGTTAAGTCTTGTCATGAAAGTAAGAAAAACAGCATAATTGCGATGTAACAGTCGTAAAAAATCTAGAGAGAAGCATTAGTGTTTACGGATTATGAAATAAAAAAAATGTTTTGTTTTAACCTACCTCGGTAATAAAATGGCAGTCTTTCATTAATTTAGTAAGTGCCATTGGGTGGCTTCTTTTGACAGAGTGTGACCAGCCAACAAAATAAAGCCTCTCAAACCAATATATTATCTTCTTAGTAGACAACTTCCCATGTACCAAGTTCGCAATGTTGTAAAATTTATCCATATAATCTATGATTGAATTATATACCCCCTGATCTTTTTCGATAGGAACATCTTTAATTGTCAGAGAGGCTGTTCTATGATTTCCAATAAACCCTATAATAATTACATTTTTCCAGGCTCTAACAGCTCCAGGAGTGTGGTAAAAGGGAAATGTTTTATTTTCCAACATATTCAAATGTTCAAACTCCCTCTGCACTTGTTTATAAATCATTTTATTCTTCTCTTCATCTTTACTTGTTTTATAAATCTTAACAGCATTTTCAAATGGCATACTGATGCAATTTTTCCTGCTGATGTATGCATGAAAAATAACACAGTTTTTTCCTGAATAAATAAGTTCATTGAACTGTCCCAAATATCTATTATTTATTGACATTTCTAGAACTGCAGTTGTTGTTGCATCAAACTTCATTTTAGGAAGAAGTTTATTTTTCGGCTCACAATCTTGTTTGTCTTTCTGTTCACAAGAAATCTGCCTCTATTCAACAGCGTAAATGCCTCGTTCCCTAATTTTTAACATGTAGGGGTTGCGGTATTTAAGTTTGAGAGGGTTATTAAAAGGTTTAACTTTGTTCTTAATGCACTGGTTAACATACTGAGCCTCAAGCATGTCTTCATCTTCTGGCAAATCACTGTCACCTTCTCCTTCAGAGCCCTCATAGTCAATAGCTTGCACAACATTTGAAATATTATTAGAATTGTTGTCTGAATAAGTCTGATCCTCTGTGTTTATTGTAATTAGGGAGCTGGCACATGATTCAGCATGTTGATCCGCATCGGCTATTTCTACCCAGACAAAATCTTCTACATGCACGCGATTCTTCAACTCTTCTGACATAACTTCTATAAGCGCAGGTTCTCTTGTTACCGGAGACACTAGATTCCACTGTTTAGACATTTTCACAATGAAAGGTACCTACTACTAAAGATAACAGAATATTTAACTTATTTCTCTTGCTAGTAAATTAAATTGCACCATATGCCTTTATAAACACCGTGAACCAGAAACTAGGCTGCAGGTTTAGAATTCCAAAGTATTTCACAACAATTTATGATTTTATTACTCATATCTCATATCATAAAAATAATACCTCAAATATTCATTGTAATGTTGGCGAACATGCAAGCATGTCACATCATTTACGGCCTTAACAAACGCAAAAACTATTCGGCATGCATTGTTTATAGTGTGCTTCGTAGTCTTCTTCATTCATAGCCATTACACTTACACGCCTCGCAAACTTGTTGTAGTTGGAACGAGGTAACAATACATACCTTTCATTAGAAACGAGAGGACTAGAATTACAAGATAGGTATTGCTGACGCATTCAAACTACAGCAAGTTGTTGTGACAAATTGCTAGGTGTGTAATGGTCTTGATGCTGTCAGATTTTCGTTATTTCCAACGGTACCAACCTAACTATAATAAAATACGCGTCGAGTTACTGCAGCTCGTTTTATTAGGGTTCCGTAGCCAAATGGCAAAAAACGGAACCCTTATAGATTCGTCATGTCTGTCTGTCTGTCCGTCCGTATGTCACAGGCATTTGACTCGAAAACTATAAGGTGTATTTGAATAAAATTTTCAGGATAGGTGTATTTTGTTAACCGCTACATAGTTTTGTAACTAAATCAATAAAAAAAATTTTTTTTAGGGGTGCACTCCATACATAAAACTGAAAGTAATTTTTTTTTTCATTGCAAGCCCACGTGTGGCACATCAATCGATAGACCTTTCAAAATAAATATAAGGTTTCTCAGCAATTTTTTTGATTAAATGAATAGAGTTGGAGATAATCTCCTCGAAAGTCACTAATTTTTGAATGTGTATTTTAAAAATATGAAAAAAATCATGCTCATAGGGTTTATTAAATTCTCTCAGCGAAAATTGTTTTGAACAAGATCAGTTCAAAGGTTTTTGAGATATTTCTAAAAAACTGCCTTCCTTAAAGAAAAGGACGTAAGTGCCATATGATTTCAGTAACGATACGACCTTTTTAATAGGCACGGAACCCTCGTGCGTGGTCCGACACGTACTTGGCCGCTTTTTTTATTTTGTTTTGTTCAACGAAAATATTAGTCACTTCTTTTTGTTTTAGCTATCGGGTAGAATCAGTGAATTATATTGTATTTCTTTCATTATCTGATCAAAACCTGTGATACTTAGATGTAAACATGAATAAACCAGAGGGGCTACCGCGAAACAAAAACGAACTTCGTTCGTCAACCTCCATCTCTGTCGCACTTGCAAGTTCAAGCGACAGAGAGGGAGATACTCGAACGAAGTTCGTTTTCACTTCGCGGTAGCCCCTCAGCACATAAGAAAGTGGACGAAAAAAAAGCAAAAATACAGTTATCGCAAATTACGAGGAATCTTCAAATAGTGGACGATATTAAAGAGCCTGAAATGTCGTTAGCAACAAATCTATCGGAGAGTGACCCACAAGTAGCTACAAGTGTTGCGCAATGTGAAACAAATCATATAAAGTACTGCATGCATGTGGAAAACGATGAAGATGATGCCGGGTCCATATCTGACTCTGACAGGGAAAATTATCTGGAAGGCCTTTACTGGGAAGAAAGTGGAATGGTTATGGATAAAATTAAAAGCCAACTAAAATGACAAACCTCTAATAGGAAGACTGTCAGACAGTGTAACATCATCTATACTTATTATACTCTTTGAACATCATCGCTAACAGCAAAAGGGTTACAAGACAGCCTTCTTATCATTATATTGTCATATATTGGAATCAATTCCTTTGAAAATGGGGCCCTTAGCAAATGTTGCTGGGAAAGGAAGTAATTCTCTAGTTATCTATACTGATCTTTTACCGTGTAATAAAATATACTTCCCTCAAGGCTGCGCTGTGAAAGTTCATAAACTGGGTTCTGATGTAAAGAAGAATCTTGCAATCTCAAAACGTGCACACAGAGAAGAGGAAAATTTACGCATACACTGGCTGTGCCATATGTTTTGTATAGATCGAGAAATGTTATTGTAACAAATTTCATGGGATTTGATCAAGAAACTGCTCCGTCTATTGACAGCATTTCTGATATAGATTATTTGGTGATGTACCTAAGTGTAGTGGAGGAAATAGTTAAATGGCACAAAGCTGAAGTTGTGCATGGGAACCTCTCCAGCAAGAGTTTGGTATACTTTTATGGCCGAATCTGTTACAAGACCGCAAGGTTCTATCCTCAGTCCGCTGCTATTTATTTTGTACACAACGGACCTTACAAAAAACTTGCAACACTGTAAGTCACATATGTATGCAGATGACACCCAACTGTACTACTCTTTCACACCAGACGAACTAGATACTGCGGTTAGTAAAATAAATGAAGATCTCAGAATAGTAGCAGATTGGTCGGTTAAAAATAACCTGGTTCTAAACCCGCTAAAATCACAATTTATAATAATGGGAAGTAAGTGGCAGCGGATAAAAATCAAAGCACAAAACCCAGGGTTGAGGGTCGGGGCAGACACTATCTCGGAGGTAGATAGCGCAAAAAATCTAGGACTGACAATGGATGGAGAGCTGCGGTATATAGAACATGTTAATATAAACATACGAAATGCCTTCTATAGACTTAAGGTACTGTTCAACTCTCGTGTTGAATATCGGTTTTCGTATGGTAACTTTAAATATAACTTCCGTTTATGTAGGGCAACACTATAGGATAACCACTTCCTGTGGCCATTGCTACTACAATTTTCTGCTTTTGAAGTCGCACGCGCTGCGCCTACTTTTTCGTAATTTCATATAAAGATCGCGTTTTCCATATAGAATTTAAAAGTTTTTATTCTGAAGAGTGCACGTCACATCAAGAGAGTTTGGGCTGTGTCGTTGAGGTATCTTTAGGCGAAGACCGGTGGTAAGTCAGATCTGCGCGCCCGGTGAGTAGCTGAGAGTGCCTTAAGAGAACAGGAAGCCCTGAGGAGGCTCCAGACCTGTAGGGCTAGTGTGGGTTTGCATTGAGTCACGTTAACTTGACTCGATCGCTTCTGCGTAAATTATTAGTATGAAGAATCGATACACCGCCCCTGGCGGTCACTTATAGAACTAAAAATCCAGTCGGTAGCTTGAGTCACTTATAAGTTTACTGAGACGCTCGCGTCAAGTCGATCGTTCGTATAGTTTACTCGATGGACGCTTCACGGAACTCACGGAGTGGTGTGGCTAGCGCAGAAAATGATTGAATTAACACTTGTGAATCTTGTGATTTGTCGAATGCGATTTGAGCCAAATTGTACCAATTCAGCACGTCTATCATGCGACGAGCGACGGCTGCGACATACTCTCGATTTTTCTCGCACTATATCTCTTGTTCTAAGTGTTCTAATAAGAAAGAGTAGGATAGTGTATATATAAGGTGCTAACAAATTAGGTACCAATACTTTTAGAGCTGATAGTACTAGTCTCTAGAAGTAGAGTTAAGTATGAAACATTTAAAAGTGTGTATCACTTTTTGGAGATAATTAGGGATACAACGTTACTGCGTAAAAACACCCTGTTAATGAGATAGTCAACAATCAATCATTGACGTATGTCACAAACGACGATGTTCACTTGACAGATAGTGTTTTAACATCTCGTCAGTTGAATGCACAGGCTGATTATGTTTGGTCGAAATTTTAATTTATTTATTTTGTACCGGAAATTAAAACAAAAATATCATATGAAAAGTTTTCTTAATTTCTATTTAAAGTCAATTGTTTTGATGTAATGTAACACCTCTTAAAATATTGGTACTTAATTTGTAAGCACCTTATATATCATAATATTGTTTTAAGATTTTACACTGTAATTCTCATATTTCGTATTTTTTTTTAAACGGGTGTAGATAGAATAAGAATAACTACGGATAGTCGTGCTAGTCGATATAATATTAATCATATAAAATCAGAGTCCTCTAAGATCACATAGGAATACATGCGCTAGAGCAAACACTGTTTTCTGTTTTTATTTCAAAGTTAAGTCAATTTTGACAGCCTGTACCGAGCACCAGACGGTCCTGCGTTGCGGACTGCACGTGCTATATGATACTGTAAGATAAAGCGGGATGGGGATACCTATGAAATACATTTCCAGCACGTCTATCATGAGACGGCCGCGACATACTCTCGGTTTTTGTGTGATGCACGGCTATCACGCGACGGTGCGCGAGCTCTCTTGATTTTTCTCGCACTATCCGTCTCTCTCTTATATGAACACTTAGAACAAGAGGTGTAATGCGAGAAAAATCGAGAGTATGTCGCGGCTGTCCCATGATAGACGTGCGGTCTCGCCCTATCTCGCATTATGCGTTATGCGTGCGAATAAGGCAAATATAGACGAATAAACCGTCCACACTGCGTCGAATACAGGCGCATAAGCCGAATAACGAATAGCGCATAGCGCAGTGGGGTGTCGGCTTAATGGGGCATATACATTACATGATTTGTCAGCCCCATTTCATCAGAATCTGACTAATTGTTATCGTGTGGATGCATGTTGCGGTGCTGATCCAACTGTCAAACGAGTTGTCCTGACTAATTGCATGAAAATCACAATTTGGACCATGGAATTGGCATGATCTGCCAAATGTTTTTTTTCTCACAAATTTCATTCAAATAAATTTAAACGAAAATTAAAAAATATATACTAAAGAATATTGTTTTAATACTTTACACTGTAATTTTATCATTTTTGTTAAACCGGTGTTTTGCAACTACAATTTCATTCGGTGTGGCCAGTTAACAGTAAGAAAGCGAAAATTGCCGCATTCAAACGGTCCTGCGAAGCGGACTGCAAGATAACCGATGAGATAGGGCGAGACAGCACGTCTATCATGAGACGGCCGTGACACACTCTCAATTTTTGTGTGCTGCACGGCGCGCGAACTCTCTCGATTTTTCTCGCACTATCCGTCTCTCTCTTATTGGAACACTTAGAGCAAGAGGTATAGAGCGTACGTGCAACGTAATGTGTGTTTTCTATAGTGTCTCACACTAATGCTAAGATCGCAGGTGTTTGTGGCCCGAACCGAAGGTGAGGGCCATAAATATGCGATCTGGGGCTTTACGAATTACCGCCCGTAGTGAATACACAATTTTACGTCTTCATCTGGCCACAACATTGTTTAACGAGGGGCTTAAGTGGAATATTGCGAACAAAAGTCTATCAGCTGCCCGATGCCGAAGGCGGAGGAAGAAGGCATAAGGTCTTCGAGAAGCATTTCAAAAGAAGAGAAGTAATTAACATTAAGCGAGGGTGAATAAAAAACACCAAGAAGAATTTTTGTGCGAGTTAAGCTCAACTCGAGAAATAAATACTCTGCGGCGTCTGAAGAAGAAGACTGAGCTGATATATCTAAGATGGAATAAGGGATGTGAGACCGGAGATATATCGCATCACCACCACGTTCTCTACCAATACGGTCATTTCGGACCAGACAAAACCCAGGCAAAGAATAAGAAGTGGAAGGTAAACAAGGTTTGAGCCAGGATTCTGAAACCAAAATAGCATCAATTTTGCTCAACTCAAAAGTTAATAAAAACTCACTATAGTGGGCGGGAATACTTTGAGCGTTGATATGGACAATATTCAAGTTTTTGGGGACGTCAGAAAGTTGTTGGTCAAGTAAGTCGCGAAGAGGGAGGGAGACTATGAAAACTAATATCATCACCGTCAGATGAAGCGGAAACAAAATCACTTAAGGTGACTTGGGGTAATTGCGAAATTGGGTATATTCCGAAAGTTTATGAAAACTACCAAACGCCGCGATATTTTCTTACTGATAACATTACTTTAGACGCCATTGTTATCGGCTTTGACGCTCCAATCGCAGTTCGTCGCTGCTAGCATAAGTGTGTGAGTAACGTGCCGTCTCAACAGACCAGTGATTTTCGCGCCTTTTTGGGTGATTCGTAATAGCCCCAACACTCTTTTCTCGGAACCCAGGTAAGTAATTAAAATAATTGATTTTTAGTATTATAGGTTATTGTTTTTTACTGTTGATTGAGGGGAACACGAAGTCCACGTGTTGTTTTTCATTTTATTTCGGAAATACCCCTCTGGGTTTATTACGATAGACATATTCATTCGCAATAACCCCACCTAACATTTTCATAGAAATGGCCAGCGGTCCTCAACCTAGGTATTTAGGATAAAGAAATATTTAAATATGTGAGAGGTCCATATTTTCTTGCAATATTCAATCGTATGTATTAATCCATTACTTAATTACTTACTAATATTATAAATGCGAAAGTGTGTCTGTCTGTTACCTCCTCGCGCTTAGGCGGCTGAATCGATTATGTTTAAATTTGGTATATAGGTAGTTTTAATCCCGAGAAAGGACATAGGATAGTTTTTATACCAGAAATCAACCTTTAAGAGGGTTAAAGTTTGTATGGGTAATTGGGGAATCAACAACCGATGAAACGATTTAGTTGAAATTTGGTATTCGGGGAGGGGTTCTTTGTATGGGGAATCACTAACCGCTGAATCGATTTAGTTCGAAAGTTTGTATAGAGATAGTTTGACTCGCGGGAAACGACAGAATAGTTTTACCTGAGAAACCATTCTTAAACAGTGTGAAAAGGGAGGGGGGACGAACCGATTTAGTTGAAATTTGGTTTAGAGACAGTTTGGGTAACTGAAAAAGGGCAGTCGTTTTTATTCCAGAAATTTTGCTTAAGGCGCCGTAGGTTCAGCGAAGTTAAGCGAACAGAGTTTTTGAAACAATATAATGCGTCTGTTTATAATAATATGGTTTCAAAAAAATATAAATAGTAATCTTGAGGCTTTTCTGCAGGGAAATCAGTGTTTCGAAACAAGATTAAGCAAATTTCGCTCGATAGAAAAAAATCACGAACATAGGTCTAAAACACACAAAAATACACTTAAAATATTCGTAACAAATTATGCACAAAAGCTATAAATATTAAAATTTCTTCTAAACATCGGCAATATCATTTTTGAGGGAAATCAGTGTTTACACTTTTATTTATTAAAACGGCCAAAAAATTAAAATTAAAAAACATGATATCCGCGCTTCCGAGCACGCACTTCCATCTCGCTCACGCTTATGGTCAGTGAGAGGGAGAGAAGACCATGAAACTACGGTGCCTTAAAAGTGTTGAAAATGGGGGTGGAAGTTTGTATGGGTAGTCAAAATAACCGCTGGGCCAATTTAGATGAAATTTGGTATAGATATAATTTCACCAGTTTATAACCGATTATTACTGATTCCAAGCAGACGAAGTCGCGGGCAAAAACTATTGTAAGGCCAACAAATTTCACCTAAATCGGTTCAGTGGTTGACGTGAAAACGTGTTGTTAAGACAGACTATACTACTACTTTCGGATTTGTAATATTGGAGGGGCCGGTGAACTTCAAGGGATAGCGAGGGTAGGAAAGGGTAAAATAGAGGTTACACATAGGCGAATGCGCGGGCTAAATTTAGTATATAATTTTGTACGAAATTAATGACCAGCGGCTTCTTTTTCAGGGTCATTATGCCTCGAACGTTAAGTACTTACCTATCTATGTTCCTCGAAATAAGAATACTGAAGTGATATGTTGTATAGCCATTTCTATTATTACGTTTACGTTTATTGTAAAACAATAAAATTATTCTCAGTTAAATGCGTTTTTTTACTACTTAAAATAATGCGTATCTGTTTGAAATGTTGAGAACCACTTCCTCTTACCGGGGGTAAATCCGAAGTAATAAATCCCAAATGACCGTAAAAGCGAAACTATTGACAAAGTTTACAATATTACAAGTAAGGGGCAATTACAAATGAAAAATAAATATAAACCATCAGTCTATAAGTAATAAGATCTACTTTTCAACTATTTCGGAATTACCCGGGCATATTTCGTATTTCCCCCAAATGTCCAATAAAGTGAGACATGACAATACATATGCATAAAAAAGAAACAACAGCGTATTTTTGTTTGTAATGTCCACTAATCATAAGTATATTCATCAATTTTTAAGAGATAGATACCAAAAAATTGGCAGTAAAATTTAAAAATAAAATGTTTTTTTAACTGAAACGCTGTCGTTTACTCAACTCGTCAAAATTTCTATCGTAATTACCCCAAGTCACCTTAAATCACTTTCACTTTCATTACTATCAAGTAACATTGCCTTTGTATATAACTTATAAATATTAATAGATAATATATATTGATATATAGATATATAAAATTTACAATATAGATAACGCTTAACTATCCGACTACCCGCCAGCAGTACAAACGACCAAGTAAGAACAATTCTCAAAGATAAATTACAAAACGTAAAATTACTTAAATAAGGCAACACTGCAGGCCGGTAATGTCACTCAAAACGGCAAGGGCATGTGACAGTGACAGTGACATTGATAATTGAGTGATAAAAACAATAAATATAGACAGGCAGCAGCCTGTCTCTTCACTTTTTGCTGGCGCTGGCTAACAGATGGGCCGGCCGCACCTCCAGCACCTGCAGCAGCCACGGGATCAGACGGCGGCGCGTCCTGGATCCGATCGAGGTCGGCGCGAGAGGTCACACTGCGACGTTCGCCGCCCTTGACCAGCACGTACACGCTGCCATCCTTCGTGTAGCAGTTCCGGACTCCGAACCGCTCCCTGGCCGCCATGAAGATGTTGTGCCGCGACCTCGTCAGAAACTCGGAGACAATCACGCCTGACCCCTTGAGCGCTGTTTTACCAAACCAGATGGCATTGCGATTCCAAATGTCACGGAACTTTACTAAAATGCATCTGATTTGATTACTACGAGGGCGGCCCATACGATGACTCCGAGATATGTCATCTGCAGTCAGACTGCTCTTCAGATGAGCCTTCAGCAGATCTACAACCTGCGCAGTAGTGTCCTCACCTCCAGACTCGGGCACACCATGAAAGAGCAGGATCTTGCGTCGCGACCTCATCTCCATATTGTCCACCTGCTGTCCCAGGAACTCCACCTGCCGCTGCAAGCTATCCATAGCTTTCATTATAAATGTCCGGAAAGCATCAAACTCTGCCGCCACAGAAGATGCCTGATCTATCCGGCGCTGGAACTCGGCCATCCTTGTGTTGAACACCTCAGCCATCTCCGCCATGGACTGCTTGACAGACTCCATGGTGCTTTCCCGGGTGTGTCAAAGTGTCAGTACTAAGTGGCACTTAAGTAAGTAAAGTGAAATTAGTCAAGATAACTGCTGGTAGGTAGTGAGTGTCAAATATACATCAATTTAATTTAGAATATAGGCCAAAATATTAACTTTATGTAATTTTAAATATTAAATTTATTTGAGATGATGTGTACTTGTTTCTATGCCTACCCTTTTTTAACCGACTTCAAAAAAAGGAGGAGGTTATCAATTCGAACTAATTTTTTTTTTTTTGTATGTATGTTACTCGATATCTCCGAGAACTGTGAACCGATTTTAATTTTAATTTTTTTTATCGAAAGGGTATAACTCCGAGTTGGTCCCGTGCGTTGAAGTTGGTTTTATTTTTTACTATATATGATTTGACAGCTCTTTAACTGCTTGGACATTTAATCTCAATTATGAAATCATTTGTCATGCCATCCGGTGACGCTCCACATATTAAATTTATAAGGTTGAAGCCACCTTCTTTAATCTCACAGTTAAAGTCACTCTCTAATTTGGCCACCACTGATTTTTCTAATAATTTTCCACGTTTCATTGCCTTAGTCTCATACATTTTGTAGCCTCTGAGGATTTGCTCCACAAGTGAACCATCTGGAGTATCACAATGGCATGCCTCGTGAATTTCGGATGCTGTGATTCGGCCTTGGCGGATACTATGCCACAACTTTGACTCTGCTTGTTTTTTAGTGGCCTGCTCTATTTCACTGATAACATTTTTATTTAGCCTAGCAGACATGTGTATCTTGAAATTCTCAAAATCATGGTTATCACTTTTTGCAGTAAAATCTAAAATCATATCGAATATACAAAATTTTGTCAATCCAGGATCATATTCTGGTAGGACAGACAATATAAGACTGTGAACTTTTTTTCTAACCAATACAGCACCACCAATGTGTGTTTACACCCACCTTGAAATAAAAATAGAAATGATATTGGTTTAGACTAGTCTTACAAGATTAACCTTATTACATAGTGTGACATATGCATATTACACTACATGATAAGATTAAACACTGGACAAAATAGGATATTTTTTTGCATACTTGTACAATACAAGAAACCTGATTTAGGATATCATAACATTTTGTTTCAAAAAAAAAGATTTATGTAAGTATAATAAATAATAATAATCAATTTAATTTAATGTATAAGTACTTAAACTTATCTTGTTACCTATATTGTCACTTCAAATGGGAGAAGCGGTTCCTGCTAACACAAGTATTATCATTAGAGATAGGACAGTCGGTGGCATTTTGGGCATGGTGCACACTGCACTTATTTTTGATTGAATTAATAAATCACATTAATTTTTAAAAGTATTTTTTTCTCTCGTATTATTTATTTCAAATTGACTTTGTATTGGAAAACCGAAGTAATTACGGAAGTATAGTCTTGGAAGTTATTCAGAAACAATAATATTAATTTAATTTTGAAATTTTTCTGTAAGTACTTTCTGTAATCCACTACACAGTCCAATTTAAATAAAGATTAGGAAATAACAAATACTGTTCTGAATCAATATGATTTATTCATTCAACAATAAAAATAACTTAAGTTTGCACCATGGCCAAAATGCCGCCGACTGTCCGGTCCCTAACTATCATACTGAGGAGGTTTTGGCCACACTTAATATTAAGTACTTACAAGATACCAAATAAATATTTTTATTTGATTTTTTTTCGATATATTTAAAGACATATCTAGGAATGAGACTTTTTATCGCATGGTAAAGACATTATAGTGGCAAAGAGTAGATATTGTGATTTTTATACTCATACTCATATTCGATCATTATGATACTCATCACAATTCATATACCTTTGAATATAAAACTTTGTTATTCTTCATAGCGGTTAATGTTTTTCTTTAATTTTCAGTCTTAATATTTCTGTATAAGTTCTGAAAATTAATCTAAATCCCTGTTTAAATAAAAAAAATGGAAAACGTCACTGTTTCCTTAATTATGAAAATTAATTTGTTTTGAATTATTCAATATTAAGGCTAGGCGGATGGAAAAATATGGCAAACAGCCTTGACCCTTGACTTTATGGGTGAAAATCAAAAAAATTGTACATAGTTAAGGGCCTTAATCTAATCTACGCTTTAACTTTTCTCATTTGAGTAACGACAATTACCCATGTAAAATGTATGGGTTAAGGTTTTTTTTTGCGCCTACTCGCACAATATTTTATTCTTGAATATGGTTGCATGTACAGTCGAGTTCATAAATATATGTACACTTTTTTACCTAATCGAACGCGTTTGCATACTAATTGTTAGCGGCCGCATTTGAGTTGGTAAAAAAGTGTACATATATTTATGAACTCGACTGTACATGCAACCATATTCAAGAATAAAATATTGTGCGAGTAGGCGCAAAAAAAAACCTTAACCCATACATTTTACATGGGTAATTGTCGTTACTCGACTGTACTTCCACTCGCGGGGACCTGACGAGTGACCAAAACCTCCACCAAATGTAGGGGTTGTTACTCAGATGGTAAAGACTTATTTATATATTTATCTTTTATTTATTTTATAACTTGCTAGACGAAAGCCTCGGGGGCTAATCCTTGACATCTTCGGTTCCTCTTCTATTTATTGACTTCCAGACAGCTTGATTTGAACTCCGAACGTCTGCACAGTGCTGTACAGCCAGCTGTTCACATATCAGTATGCTGAAAGACACAATAGGTAACACAAATTAGATAAATGCTAGTGGAGCCGCAGGGAAAGCTAGGTTATTTAGACTAACATTATAAAGAAGAAAAGAGCAGAATTGTAAGTTTGTATGTAGGGGGTAATATAATATCCAGAACTCTTCGTCCGATTTCAACAATTCTTTCACCAGTATGTAGAATGCACCTTCAGGATGGATATATAGATTTTACCTAGCAACTCTGTTTGGAAATTTTATAGAAAATTCAATCAATCATTGTGACAGTATCTTGGTCAGCGAATTAGAATACAGAATGACATCTTGGTTTACAGTATTGAGGAAGCACTCACATTTTAGATGAATACAGAGTGTACATAGGAACATACACAATGGACTCACTGGTATTTTATCCTGCAAATGTGCAATCTATTACATCTCTTATCAATCTTATCATTATCTTAATTTTCAAGATACCAATAAGAATTATATACCTATATTTACAGTAGATCTATATGTTACGGAATGTCTTAAATTCCTCAGTTGAGTAGCGATTGGAGTAACTAAGTATTTAACTACAATAAAATAATCACGGGGTCCTTTGTTTTAGGTAATGAATACGTTGTTACTAAACACTACAACACTTCGAAATGCAAGTTTACATATTTTCCATAGGTACTTACAATTTATCCAAATATCAGTAGGCACCACTTCTGTCTTGCGCACTAATGATTTGCATTGAAATATCTAGTTTCGGAGCTCCAAGCACGACTTCTTTCGTCGATGATTTTGATATTTCGACATTGTTCACATCACGCATTTGTTTGTTCGATTATTGAAATAAATGAGTATATCACTGCAACTAGCATTATTATCACTAGAAAATCGAATATTCACTCGTAATTTTGGAAGGGATATGTATCCACAACATACAATAAAACAGAACAAATAGTACAAAAACCTATGCCAAATAAATATGGCGGAATTTGTGTCATTCATTTGCATTTTTAAATACAAAATACGCGACAATCCGAATTTTGCGGATATATGTTGTCGATTCCAAATTATTATATTTATCCGTTCTTTAATATGAGATAGGTCTCGATTGGATCCACCGGTACCTCTTGACGGCTAAATACGATTTCACACGCTAATTTGCAAGTGAAATAGTTAACTACAGTCGCTACGGTATTCGTCGCTTCGAAATGTCAAATTTGTGTGCCATACTACCGAATGGTCGTACGAATCGAAAGTTTAAATTACGCATCGAAACCTAAGCGCTTGTGAGACTTATTTCCGTAGTACAACGGCAGCATGAGTTACGAATTCGACAGCTCGAATTTGCGACATTCGAAATCTATTCGAAGCGCGTTAAGTCGATCACGAGGATCGACACGTAATGTGTGTTTACTATAGTGTCTCACACTAGAGGTGCTGGACGCTTCAGGTATGTGATTGTGCACTTTCTCTTCTGTCTCGATTGTCGAAATTAAAAATTATTAACGTGTTTCTCGCATTCTCGGATTTTGCTAGAGTTCAGTCTTTTTACAGTACATCTTAATTTATCGCGTTTAAAAACAGGTACTGTATAATATTCGCAAGTATCTGTCGGTTAAAGTCAGGGAAATCCTAGTTGAATCTCTTGTTCTTTCGTTATTTAATTATGGCGACATTGTATATGGACCGAGATTACTGGCCATAACCAAGAAATCCATACAGCGGGTACAGAATGCATGTGCGCGATTCTGCTACGAAGTGCCGAGCAGAACACATATTACCCCCTTTCTAAACAAACATAAAGTGTTAAATATGGAAAATCGCAGACGACTGCATTTGGCATGTTTAGTTCGGAAGCTGTTAGATTTCAGGAAACCGCGTTACCTCTTTGAAAAAATAAAATGGGTACAGGATGCACGCACTAGGCAGCTGAGAAAGTGCACAAAGCTGGTAATTCCACAGCACAAATCGGCATTTTTCAGAGGGAGCTTTAAATTTGCCGCCAGCAAGATTTGGAATGACCTACCGCCCCCACTGCGAGAACCTATATCATTCTTTAAATATAAAAGAGTAGTTCGAACGCATTTATTAAATTCACAAAATATGATCCCCTCTTAGAACAAAAACTCCTTTACAAAAACTATAAATATACTCATAAATATACTTGTAAATTCAATTACCTACTACTACCTTGGCATCCACATCCACCTACACAAACATACTTCTGCCTTAAAACTAATACACACACACACATGCAAACGACAAAACACTAACACCAGAATAGCGCAAGACCGAGTGTATGTATACTGTGTGGGTCGCGACCGTCCCTCACTCGGGACCAATCTGAAAACCAGCGCAGAACCAGAACTCACTGGGCTCTGCATGCGCTGAGATTGGGACCCTTTGCCCACCTTACTAGTTATAACATATAGTTAAGTTAATAGTTTTAGCTACTACCTACTGTTTATATTAAGTTAGATAAGTTTTTACTTTTATTATTGATAAGGTGTGGCAATAAAGAATTTTTTATTTTTTTTTACATTGGCTGGTCACACTCTGTCCGGAGGAAGCATCCTCTGGCTTTAACAAAGCTTATGAAAGCCTGTCACTTTGTTACTAAAGTAAGTTGATATATTTGAAAAGTTAAATCTAACCAAAGTGATTTCCAGAAGGCCTTTTGAAAACCATTTTAAGTATAACATAATATAATATGATGCAAAGATTCTTTAACTAGTATTCAAATTCTATCGAGGAATCTGACTCTATGGATGGTTAGATCACATTGAGAGTACAACATATAGTAAATAATTAACAGCTTGGAAAAGTTGAAGAACCCTCAACATTTTCATTTCAAAGTTCAACATCTCCAAACCAGCTGAACCTATTGTGTTGAAACCTAGTTAGGAATCATCTCGATCACGTCAGCTTTCTAACAAAAAAAACGCATTTAAATGTGAATAGAATGTTTAAACGTTATATTCGTTTATGAGCTATGATGCCACAGACAGACACATAGGTACATAGATACAATGTTTTTGCATTGGGGGTAAAAAATTACAACATATAAGCCCGCTGCAACTAAATCTTGTATCAATGTTACAAAAATATTCATTCAAATATCAGCTTATCTTATTTCACATGATGTTGTTTATGTTATTGCTATATTAATTTATTTTCTTTTCCAGTTTTTCGGGAGAAAAGGTGTCCCCGTGAAGCCTACAGAAGAGCTGTTTAAGGAGATCACAGGACTTGACAAAATCAGCAGCAAAGTGTTTGAAGTAAGTATTAAGCAAAAAGGACTTGTAGAAGGATTTACATCCAAATAACCCTAACAGGATCAGTCAAGATGGCACAAGACCTAGTGGGTAGGGCGGTTTAAAAAATGACAGCATAGTCTCTGTTATTAATATGTACTGACACAATTTTTTTTTAATAAATGTATTATTTATTTGTATTCTTCATCATTTTACTTTTCCCTCCATTATATGAAGTTGAATCGCATCATTCTGGCTGAATACAGGCGGCAGCCCGCATAACGAGAAGAACTATTTAGGTAAGTATACGCGTGAAGCGTGCGGGGTGCATTGAGGTTTCCGCATATACATTATTTGTGAAATGTGAATATAGCTAAACTAAATCATACGGCCTTGCTCAATTTTATAAGCAATGTAAATGTTTTTGAGGACTCCATTGCAACGGTCGGATATCACCGTGATTCGACACGACATGACGACATACCAAACCTTTGGTGGAAACGAAACAGCATGTTGCTATCTCACTCTTTGTACTGCTGCTAAGTGCCTCGATGCCCTATCCCCATTTGTAACAAATATTACCATCTGTTCCCACTGGGGACAACTGGGAAAGTATCATTGCCATTTATCCCCAGTGGCCGCAAATGGGAATGAACATTCCCAGTTGTTAACGCCCATTTTGATCAAGAAAATTTTATGTTTAACCATTCGCGTTCCCAGACAATAGGAGACAGATATGACTATAGGAGACGCTACACGGGCCGATATCGGCCGGACTGCATGCAGAGGGGCTACCGCGAAGTGAAAACGAACTTCGTTCGAGTATCTCCCTCTCTGTCGCTCGAACTTGCAAGTGCGACAGAGATGGAGGTTGACGAACGAAGTTCGTTTTCGTTTCGCGGTAGCCCCTCAGGCCGACGCGTGCTTCGGCCCGTGTGGATAAGTACGTGTCGAAAGCACGGCTTCCAACAAAATCAAGGTCACTCCATACAATTTTTTTCTGCAGTCCGGCCGATATCGGCCCGTGTAGCGTCTCCTTATGATCGGGCTAGTCCGATGTGATGTGACTATTGCATAGAGACCTTCATAAAAGTTTTACAACCGACAGATCGACAGTAATGCCAACTGTACAATATTTAAAAGGAAAATAATTGTTGTTATTGCGGACTTGTTGCGAAATACATGAAGTCAAAGTCATTAGTCATTAAACTTCTCAACTTAAATTCAGTCGTGGAACTTAAGTGTAGCTTAAAAGTAGATTGATAAATTTTGTAAATGTGAACATTGATCTTTGGCAATTAGATAAGTAATAACTGGTTACTGGTGGTATTTGTGATACATAAATCAGTAAGAAGTGTTATTATGTCGAATGTTGCAATAGCGGAAGGAAATAATGTAGATGATTTAACGGACATGTTATCTGTCTTTGAAATAAAATCAACAGCAAAAATGGAGCAAACTTCTCAAGAGGACCGAAAGACTGATTGTTGTGAGGCCATTCATAATCTTGAAGCAAGAAAAAACATAGAACTGGGTCAAAATGAAAATACTTTAAACAGGGAATATGTGGTAGAACAGGAATACTGGGTAGATAGTCAACCCTCTTCAAATGTCAATAATACTAAACAAAAACATATCACTCAACGGATGAAGCTAAAAGAGTATAATATCATAGCTAATGACAAAAGAATTGCTAGACCACCATCTTACTATAAATGTGATAGGTCTACCACGCTAATATTGCAAACTCTTATTGATCAACAGCATTCTGGTGATTTACACAATATTGTCAGCAAAGGAGTTAACTCAGTTGTAATTCATGCCGACTGTTACGGAAAGTATC
This sequence comes from Epinotia ramella, assembly GCA_947578815.1. Taxonomy (NCBI): domain Eukaryota; kingdom Metazoa; phylum Arthropoda; class Insecta; order Lepidoptera; family Tortricidae; genus Epinotia; species Epinotia ramella. Next base: position 2,343,895 of record OX388217.1, read on the forward strand.
ACATATATTTCCCATGTGGGAATGCTATCAAAGTATACAAATTGGGTAACAGTGTAGAAAAAAACAATGCTATATATAAGCGAGTGCAGAGAGAAAATGAACATTTACTGATATTACGAGATCAGCATTATTCTAATAACACCCCTCACCCTGTGTTTATAAATAAAAATGTAATTCTCATGAGTTTTATCGGATCAGATCAGGATACCGGACCATCTATATCAACCCTTCCAACAGACAAGTTAAATGATATTTACAAAGAAATTGTTCAAGAAATAGATACATGGTATAAGAAATTGGGTTTGATACATGGAAGTCTTTCCGCTACTAAGATTCTTTGTTGGATGGACAAGCTATATGTTATAGGATGGTCTCATTCTGTGAAAAGGGATCATCCAATAGCTTTACAGAAGCTGATGAAAGACTGCCAGTTTGTTGCTACAGTAAGTTATGCATTTATTAATGCCAGACATCTGGACATTCAGACCTAGGAAAGCATTTCGCTTCACTCACTTGTTCAATAAAATATAGCCTATGTTCATCCGGAAAGTCCATTCTATGCACAGCGTCAAGATTTTTTGAAATTGGACAAGAGACCAGCTATACAAACTTACTACCTCATAGGGTCATACTTAGACGTTTCCTCTTTACACTATAAGTATAGAATCGGACAATAAGTGCTTGTCCAGATCATTTTGAACACTTCACAGGCATAGCTACTTCTGTTGCCGACTGTACATAAAAACAACGGAAAAAATCAATCACATAAGAAACTAACGGTTTTCTTATGTCCATGGAAAAAAAGGAGTCCCTACATTTATCCACTAGTGTTGCTAGTTTCATAGTTAACATTTTTGAAATGTCCAGAATATAAAGGCGTATCTACACAGTCCTACAAACTATTAGGTGGAGCGAGAAAAACAAGATCATTCATCTCCCTATCTTGATCATTTATCTCTCTAATAGCGTGAAGGACTGCCATGCATTTATATTTGTAACATTTGAAGGTGAATTTTAAGTAGCCACAGCAACCAAGGTCAAGTTCTCTCGTAAATAGATCACGTAGGTAAGAGACTGCTTTTTAACCGACTTCAAAAAAAGGAGGTTCTGAATTCCGTTGTATTTGTTTTTAATGTTTGTTACCTCAGAACTCCGTCATTTATGAACGGAGTCGTATATTTTTTTTTGTTTGTAAGTATACGCTTCCTGATTGGTCCCATTCTTTTCAAAAATCCAGTTGAATGATGGGATCCATGAGGCATTGAGAGAACTCCGCAAATATATTAGGCACGCATGTAGTAATTTGGTATTTTCTATTATACTCTTGTATTTACACCCGGAAATCACAAATGTGGTGAAGTGGAACTGATGATGAAGACTACAGATGTCTCCTGGAACTCCCCAATGATGTACTGAAAACTATAAAAGTACGTCACAGATTCTGATAAAATGATTCCATTGAATTAGCAACTAATGTATCACCTTTCCTGATGAATCGACGGAACTCCTCAGATTATACAGCGATTTGGTTTTTAGGGTTCCGTAGTCATTTTCTGTTATAATCAATGTTCATGTGGTAAAGTGGAAAGGAAAGGTTCATGTGGCTTGGCGGAGTACTGAATTTAAGTCGGTTAAAACTTTGTTTTTAAAGTAAATTATAGGATAGTAAAGGTCTCGAGTGGCGAGTGTGGCGACCACACATCATGAGGCGCAACGTGGGTAGACAACAAGGTGGACTGTTGACCTGGTACGGGTCGCGGGAGACCCCTGGATGCGTGTGGCGCAGGACCGGACATTGTGGCACTATTTGCGGGAGGCCTATGTCTAGCACAGTGGTTCTTAAACTTTAGTTAGGCACGGACCACTTTCAGAATTTCAAAAATACCGCGAACCCCTGTTGAAGATAATGTTGAAAAAAAATCTCATGTTTCATGTGTCTATTAACTACGTACCTGCCTACGTTAAGAGTGAACGAAGTGGCCGCGGACCCCTAGCAATCATGTCACGGACCCCTAAGGGGTCCATGGACCACACTTTAAGAAACCCTGGTCTAGCAGGACATCTTTCAGCTGATATGATATTGAGTCTCACTTTAGAAATATTTTATCTTTCACATTTCAGTTCTTCAAAAGACAAGGTGTAGCAGTCAAGATTGCTGAAGAGTTATTCAAGGGTATCACAGGGCTGAACAAGATCAGTAGTAAAGTTCTTGAAGTGGTGCATAAGGACTTATGGAAGGATCCACGAGTGGCCAACCCAAACAGGACTATTGTTCCCAACTCTATACCAACTCGGGACCGTTTTAAATTATAACTCTGATGTGGAAATTGGAATAGGTATCCGTTGGGGGTCTTTAATATAGTTTATACAATCACGCCTATTTCCCGGAGGGATAGGCAGCGATCACGGATTTCCACTTGCTATGATCTTGACACTACTGGCGAAGTTGAATGCTATAGATAATTCGATTAGTTCGGCTTGTTACGCTCTTCGCAGCCTTGAAACTTGAGCAACTCAAAATGATCTACTTTGCCCTTATTGAGGCGAAATTCCGCTATAGCATTAAACTTTGGGGGACCAGCTATAGGTACAATATTAACCGTGCATTCACCGCCCAAAAGAGAGCTATAACGTACCATAGCAAGAATTCCTCCATGGGAAAGTTGTAGGGAACATTTCTCAAGGCTCATACTCACTGTAACCGTCTTTATATATTAGTTTTATTAAAAGTTGTTGAGGAAATTGATGTTAAGGGAAAAAAGGTTAAAATTATATAATTATTACATTGGTACAAGATCCATCCGTGAGAAGTAAACAATCCATACTAATATTATGAATGCTAAATTAACTCTCAGTCTGTTACCTTTTCACGCTTAAACCGCCGAACTATTTGAGATGAAATTGTTATAGACAGGTTTAATCCTGGGGAATGATCACAGATATAGATATACATAGATCACGCAAATGCATGTTCTTCGCGTGTCAGAATTCAGAATTCGGACTCCGAGTTGGCACTCCGACTTACATTCAGCGCGCGTCTGTTGTGGTAGCCGGTTGTCCGTGAATATTAAGAAAATACCTTATTGTAGAATCGATTTTCCGCAGACAACGGGGAATTCAGATCACTAATTCGCCCGTGTGACGTCAAAGTAGGTAGAAATTAAGTTATCTAGTGTATATCTATATCTGTGGGTACTGAAATCATAAGAGGGCTGAAATCAAACAAATATTACAATAGTACATTTCTACTATAATTGTTTTAAGTAAAAAATAAATAATTGCACATAACACTTAGTTTTTTAATATTATGATTATATACGGCCCGCCTGGTGGTAAGGAGACAAGGCCGGACCCTTGCAAATATCGGGATAAACATTGGGTATGTAAGTCGGCTTCGGCGTGAACGTGGCATGATGCCGCTTTAAACGACTGTAGACCTTAATACAATGGAATAAAATAAGACCCCTTGGTGAATTCTGCGCCGGTGTCTGCGCCTCGCCGCTTGAGAGTGATTCAACACGCACGCACCCCGTACGTCACCTACCTACATTTTGTATGAAAACGTTCTAAAGCGGCGTCATCACCTTTATATTTACAAATGAATAATGTAACAACCAACCATAAATATGTAGACTGTTCACGCGTCATGCGACCTCTTGGTAATAAGCGACAGCAGCTGTTGTTGTTGCGCCCCGAGCGCCGGCCGCAGGCGCAGGTCGCACGAGCCCCGCGCGAGCGCGTGCGCGTCGCTGCGAGCGCACGACACAGTCGCCGACTGCAGCTTCAGTCGCAAGTCGGCGTTGAATGGTATCGCTGTCAAATTTAAATTTACTTTGATTTTTTGCTGAGTTTTTCTTTTGCAAATAGGCTATATTTTAAACGTCAAACTAATTTCAATAATAATGTATTAAATTTAATTGTACATCAACAGTCTATGCATTTTAGTGAACAGAAGAGAGTTGAAGTCTCACTCTAGCACATCTGTGTCTCTCTCATCATTGGCTGAGTAACAGACTTAAAACAACACTATTCTGTTGATAGAAAAGTTCAAAATTCATAGCCTTTACTTTGATTTTTTGCTGAGTTTTTCTTTTGCAAATAGGCTATATTTTAAACGTCAAACTAATTTCAATAATAATGTATTAAATTTAATTGTACATCAACAGTCTATGCATTTTAGTGAACAGAAGAGAGTTGAAGTCTCACTCTAGCACATCTGTGTCTCTCTCATCATTGGCTGAGTAACAGACTTAAAACAACACTATTCTGTTGATAGAAAAGTTCAAAATTCATAGCCTTTACTTTGATTTTTTGCTGAGTTTTTCTTTTGCAAATAGGCTATATTTTAAACGTCAAACTAATTTCAATAATAATGTATTAAATTTAATTGTACATCAACAGTCTATGCATTTTAGTGAACAGAAGAGAGTTGAAGTCTCACTCTAGCACATCTGTGTCTCTCTCATCATTGGCTGAGTAACAGACTTAAAACAACACTATTCTGTTGATAGAAAAGTTCAAAATTCATAGCCTTTCCATGAATACTTTGGTGGTTCAATAATTACATTATTTATTTATTATGATCGGAGGAATGACATATTACATTAATTTCAGAGCAGTTGACATAGATTTCACTCTGTTCTGTTCTCGTTTTAAACATTTATTACTTAAATTTTACCCTCAGAGACTTTATACATCTCTAAGAATTATCAATTGTTTAGCCTCTTATTTTATTAAAATGTAAAACATTATGAATGAAATGTACTTTTTCAGAATCAGAATCAGAATTTTAAATCAACAATAGATATACATATTGGACTTGTAAAAGTGCCCTTGTGGCATATTTGCAGAATAAATAATTTGATACTGATTTTAAAATTGTATTTATACTAATGCCTTACCATCACTGTCAGCATCATTGAGTATGTCAGTGAAGAGCTGCCGAAGGGAGTCAGTCTTTGCTTCACCCGTCGGGTCTATGTATAGGGAAAGTAGAATTCTGCTCAGTTGAACTCTGTAAATGCATTTAGTAATAATAAACAAAAAAAAACTTAAATTCTCTAATGCAGGGGATGTATCTTATTTTGTAGATGTAAAAAACTAGTGAACTCTTTTAACACGTTCGCAACCAAGAACTCGCCTAGCGGGCACTCGTAATGTTTGCGCAAATGCCGGCTGAGCGAGCAGTAGCATGAACTTACACGCCTAGCGAATTCTGTCGGTCTCTGGTGACTTGTTCCATTTTTAGTCCGGTTGCGAAAGAGTTACCACAATAATAATGAATGTCCTAGTATATGAATTTAATTTAAGAATGATGACATGCAATGTTTATAATATAATTAATAAATGACTTATGAATTATGAAGAATTCTGACAGTTAGGATGATTACAGAAACTTACTCTGAAAGAATGTCTTCTGGGAGGTTCACTTTGGAATCAATCAATTCATTCGCTTTTTCTAAGGCTATGTCATATTTTTCTGAAAAATTATAAAAAACACTTATAAAATGTCGAAGTCACCATGTCAATCAATGTCTCCTGTGGGACGCCACGTGCGTCAGTACTTTTGCCGCCTCGCATCTCAGCCGAACGGTGCGAACAGCTGGTGCTGCTGCAGATTTTGCAGCGGCCAGGAAGCGTGTTAAATATGCGGCCATGGGCGGTAATTATTATTTTGTACCCCTTGCGTTTGAGACTACTGGGAGGCTATTGCTTTCGTGAGGGAGGTGGGACGACGAATTACGGAGAGGGGGTCTGACGCCCGCGCGGGATCGTACCTGGTGCAAAGGTTGTATATCGCCATTCAACGTGGTAATGCGGCCAGTGTGATGGGTACCTTTGCGCCAGGGACAACTCGTGCGGGACTTTTTGACTAGGCTTAAGCTAGTAGCTTAAGTTATTATTGCTTTATTTGTTATTGTGTTTTTATGTGGATTAACCCTTCCTCTCCCCGTGACCTTGAAAGTGGAAAGGTGTTCAAGTCCCGGACGTTTCCATGTTGTTGTTTAAATTAGAATTTTAATATATAATATAATTGAGTTAAAAGTATTTTAAAAAAAGTGACCCATATATGGGTCAGCGGGAGCCCACGGAGACAAAATCTGTGACCCATATATGGGTCAGCGGGAGAGGAAGGGTATGACCTTTAAACTTATAAATGTAAAGTTTTAGGATTATGAATTTATTATAATACATATTTTTTTATAAATGTGACTTAATCTTAGCGTGACTCTCTCAAATCTCGGCAAACTAATATAATAATGTGATTAAATCCTGTTTAGTATAAGTAACAAAGATTCTTTAAATATATTTTGAGTCAATTGACTGCTCAATTTCATTATTATAACCATTGGTGGTATACAAACAAACAGCCTCTCATCCTAAACGCATATACCTTCTCTATACTGTGGGTAAAATGAACTTGCCAGAATAAAATGGAATAAGCTAATTACCACAGTCAATGAGCAGGTTGATATAATTCCTCACAAACATGACCCGCATGGTGGTCTCTTGCACCAACGCCAGCGCCTGTTCATAGTACGCTACTGCTTCGCATTTCAGGTCCAAGGTCACCAGGTCATTGGCCAGCTCACTCAGTATGGACATTCGGATAGAGGAGGTTTCCGGATATTTGGTCAAAGCTTGTGTAAAGCATCCAATGGCTGCCTGGAAATAATAGAATAAAGAGGAAAAGTCTGTGAGACCAAGCTTTGTTAGTGTGTATGTTGTGGGTAATATCCGGAACTACTCATCCAATTTCATAAATTCTTTCAGCTGTGTATAGAATGGACTTTCTGAATATGTTTTATACCGCGAATTTGCCTGTGTTCTTTGCCATGCACGGGCAAAACTGCGCGGGAAGGTAGTGGATTATAAAATAAATAGAATAAGAAATATTAAGAACACTCATGAAGGCACTAAGTCTGTCTCACCTCTAAATTCTCTCTGTCAGGACTAGAAAACTTTAATGAAATCAATTTCTTCTCCGCCTTCATGAACTGTCTTGCTGCTGTCACTAAGTACTCCGCCTCCCCCAAGAAATTACCAACGGTAGCTTCGCACTTTGCAGCCCCGATATAGCAATGCCCGGCAAATGCGGGCTGTTCGGAGTATTCGCACTGGATAGCGAGGGCTATGAACTCGTTGGTAGCTTCAGATATATTCGGCTTTCTCAAGAAACGCCTGTAAATACTCCAATATGTTAACAAAATAACTATGTATAAGGAGATGGACACGATAGTATCTTAGTGCAACGTACCTACTTACTTTTTCAATTTTGTGTTTATATTCATATACTGCTCGTTAAAACTCGCGTTTAAATCGGTTGACATTGTTAATTGAATATATTTATTATAAAGTTCCACAAATAAATGTGCAAAATTGGAATCAAAATAATGGCTTACAAATAATAGCTAAGCTGCACCTTAGCTGTCAAGTGAAGTTTGACTTGCTTGACGTTTGATATATTTTTAGGAACGCGTCCGTAATTGCGTTTTATTAGTGCACACTGATGTTTTGCGTAGAAAAAAAATCTTATCACTCGACTCAGTGTTGCCAGATACCCCGCTTTTCCGCTTTTTCCTCCGCTTATTTGGCACTTTTTTTAAATATACAAGAACAATTTTTAATGTTACCACTTGCTCGTGGAAAAAGCCTTTTGGCCGATCAAGCGGTGCGCGAGAAAGGTGGCTACTGCATTAACTTTTCACCAACGAAAAGTATGATGTCAAGAATCACTGCAAACATCATTTAAAACTTCCCTAAAGTGAATGTCAAGGAAGCGGATGAATATATCGAGGACATTTTTTAATTTTATTAGTGAAATTATTTTTAAGGAATTTATTATGATTTTTATTCGGCTTTTTAACGTGCCAAAAAAAAATTATAAACGTATTCCGCAAATCCGCATTTTCATTTAAAAATCCGCGTTTTAAAAGCGCAGCTCCCGCTTTTTGTAATCCGGCATCTGGCAACACTACACTGTGTACTCGACTACTCGTACTTGTCAAAATATGTGTCAAATGTCAATTCCCTTGACGTGTCGAATATTTGGGTTAACACGATTACATATTTAATTTCGCTATTTTCTGACATAATTCGTGGTGTTTTATATTACTGGTGTATGGTATTAAAAGGGGAATAGAAGAACTACGATGGATTTTTTGAAGAGCGGCTTAAAAACCGTTCTCGGGGCCCCGGAGCCGGGACAAACTCCGTCGGGTGCGGAAACGGTACGATGTTGGATTTGTATCAAAAATGTTTCTAATGTTAAATATAGGCCGGGGACCTTCATAAGTTTGCAAGGCAATTCTATCGCGACGCTATGACAATTTATTAGCGGTGTCTATCTTCGTTTATAAATTATTTCGTGTTTAAACAACTGGGTTTGTTTAACATTGTTGTCAATATTTATTTTATTTACTTTTTATTTTATACATTATTTTAATAAGTATGCCTATATGGTCACATTTAAACAGAAACCATAATTTAATTGATTTGGTTCCAGGTTTTATTATTAATTACAAAATTAAGTATTGCAAAAAATCATAGGTCCATTAAGTTGGTTTTCTGAATAGTTAAAGCTTAGTAAAGACAGTTAATGTCTATGTCAATATTAATGAGAGGTGAAAGTGATTTGTGAAGTGCTGTGCGATCAGTAGAATCATTGGACTGTGAAATTGAGAAATTATATACTTAGTTGAACATTATGATAGTAGTATGATTAGTTTAGCTACTATATTCAATACATTTCGAATGGCAGGAATGGAGTTGATGCAAAAAAATGTAAGATACTTGGTTAATTTGTAAAATATAATCAATATTTAGAATACATTATTTTTAACCCCCAATTCAAAAAATTCAATTGTGTGTCTGTCTGTGGCATTATAAGTCCTAAACAAATGGACCGATTTTAATGCGGTTTTTTATGTCCGAAAGCTGACGTGAAATCAGTTCAGCCGGTTTTGAGATATTGAACTATGAAATGAAAATGTTTCGGGGTATCTCAACTTTTTTAAGTTATTAATTATTTTAGTACATAAGCTGATTGATAAGTTAAGATTTTATTAAAGACTGCATATAAAAATATTAGCATTTTCACACTCAATATTAATTTCAAGTCACATGAATTGGATGAAAATCTATTTACAAGATTTTGAAAATGAGGGTCCATTTATTTCTAGATGTGAACACAATGAATCCTCAAATTATGACAGGGTTGGCAATGCTCTGGTGCTGACTTTGGGCTCTTTGGAGTCCCCAGTATCCACAGGCTATAGTGTCTCGTCCCCATCACACTGGCTGAATGCTTGTTTGCCACCATCATGATAATTTAAATTCAAATAATTTATTTCAGAACATGCCCATAGTTGTTAGTAAAAAAACATATGCAAAAGTTAATTTTAGTGTTAACACTAAACTAGTAGGTAGAGTTTTAAATTAAATTAAATTTAATAGAAATGTCAATGATAATAAATGGTGGTTGAAAGTTGAGACCGTGGCTTGGTCAGCTAGTGGAAGTGTAGTTGAAATTATTGGACATAATTAGTACAGATCAGTGATTAGAATTTTTGCTACTTTGGTCATATGGTCATTATGGTCTGCATACATACTAACTCAACACATTCAATAGGAGTCGCTACGCGCTACGCTGGTGGTTTTCCTCGTATGTAGCGGTATTCCGCGCGCCACTCCTACGGCCCGCGGAGTGGGTTCCTGCCAGTCAAAGTGTTAACTAGTGTCTTCCCGACAGGTGGAGCGCCTCGTGGACCGCGTGAACAACTCCACATTACTGGAAGACCGGCGGGACGCATGCCGCGCCCTCAAGGCTATGTCGCGCAAATACCGCGTCGACGTGGGCGCTCACGGCATGGACACACTCAAGCAGGTCTGTGTTGACAAATTAAAATGTAAATTTATTACATTGCTGAACATTGTATACATATAAATGTGGTCTTAAGCTGCCTATGACTTAGAGCAGCATCGGTTGAGGCACGCACGGCTCACCTATTTTGCTCAAATTCATACGCGCTCAAGCCTAGAGGCGGTCTTTTGACCGTGCTCAAAGGCGCCTCGGTGTGCGTGCCTCGCGTAATTTACAGAATACCGCTCCGCGCCGCTCTGTGTGGATCCTTTCATATTAGCTCGAACATTACAACCGGTACCGGCTCCGCGCCGCACCGCCACCGCTGTCAGTGCGTTTCGGCCTTTTGTGCCACTAGTTGCGTGGGGCGAGCATGCCTCAGGTTGAGCCGCTCATCGTACGCAGCTTTAGGTTTAGTGTGTAAGTGCACATGCCCTACTGTTTATACAGCATGCAAAGAGAATGGAAACACTGACTAACATAATTATATGGTTAATATTTATACATACTTAACAACTTATTCAAATTCATGATTACCTAAAGACTAAAAACATTTTTCTATGAGCGCAGCGTTTATAATTTTCTTAAGGGGCTACCCGAGGTTTTCATCGATTTTTGACAAGTTTTGAATCGTATCTACTACTTTTGCACTACAGATAGAATCATAAATCAAACGGCTATCGGTTCTTCAATCTTTTATCTCCATTTTGACAGACCGGATTTTGAAACAAATTAATACTTAATTTTGTATGATTTTTTTAAACATTGTCTAAAAAAACACTTATTTCGTATCTCTATTGACGTGAAAGATCTAACATATACGAAATCTACATATTTGGGTTCGTCTGTGACGTCTCTAAAAACTGACAGAGGGTTTTCATTTTAAACCAATTAACACAAAAGTTATGGCCAGAAAACTAGTTTTTTGGCCTAAAATTGCTCAACTTTGATGTCAAATATCTCAAAAACTATGAACTTTGAATTAAATAATGGGATATTATATTGCTTAAAGCCGTTGTTGTTAATATAATAAGCTACAAAAACATTACAAAACCAAGGGATTCAGATCGAAGGTCATTGGCGTATGGGAGCCTCTTAAATTGGTTGATATTTAGGTCTTTGTATAGATTAGAGCCACCAGATGGACCATTATGGAGAAGAAAAGCCGTAGACAAAAAAATATGGCAAATTCTAGGGGAGGCCTTTGCCAAAACAGTTGTGACAAACGAAAGCATCCCGGATGTCAGAACCACAAATTAGAATAAGTGATATTATGTAAAAGTCAGTAATAAAGGCTCTATTTATTTATTTATTTATTATAGATTAGAGCAGAGTAGGTACAGATATTTACTGATGCTTGTGCAAATGTGCACTGCATGTAGTACCAACTCCCATTTCCATCGGACACTTCACGCTCGAAGTTGTAGACGATTATATATACCTAGGACAGACTATCCAGTTAGGTAGGTCCAACTTTGAGAAAGAGGTGAATCGTCGAATCCGACTCGGCTGGGCAGCATTCGGGAGGCTACGGCACATCTTTTCGTGCAATATTCCGCAGTGTCTCAAGACGAGAGTCTTTGACCAGTGTGTGTTGCCAGTGATGACGTATGGCACGGAAACGTGGTCGCTTATAGGTAGCGGCACGTAAGTCTAGCGCTGACCGTTTATGCGCAGAAGTCGAAAATAAGGTATCTCGGGGGAGTGAAGGGGACGCGCGGGGGCGTGCGTAAGCGCTCATTGGCTCTCTCAGTTGTACTCTGTCCCGCGCACCGATACGACACCCCGCTCACTTCTGGTGTACAGTCGCGTTCTAAATTGTATTGTGATTCTTTATTACTGTCGTTTTTTTGTGTTAAGTTTGAGTTGGTTTTTTATTTACTGTTTTAATTAAGTTAGTGTTTATTTGTGATTTTAAACAGTAAGTATGCCTAGAAGAAATACTGTTTTGAGAAGACAGGCACGGAAAATAGTATATGACGTGCATTCTTTCTTAAAGACAGAAACGAATGAATTCATTGATTCTTTGAAACATATTAAAAGTCAGATTGACGAAACTACGAATATGTAACTCAGTCACTTTTGGACAGCGGCACTGTGGATTTAAAAATGAATAACATGATGCATAAGGGTGTGCTTCCCCTATCAGATTTCGATTAATGTTACTGAATAAAAAAATACATATATATTTTATTTCTGAGAGAGAGATTAGTTTAAACGAACTACCTTAGATATAAAAGGACAAACAAAAACAAGATTTTATTAGTAAGGATTATTGTAATCAAGTTGTAGTGATAACAATTGCGTTCGCGACAGTACCTATGCGCAGCTATCCCCTCCATGTTTCGTTCACCGCTAGACTTACGTGCCGCTACCTATACTATGGGCCTCATAAGAAGGCTCAAAGTCACCCAAAGGGCAATGGAGAGGGCTATGTTGGGAATTTCTCTGCGCGATCGCATCAGAAATGAAGCTATCCGCAGCAGAACCAAGGTAACTGATGTAGCCCTCCGAATCGCTAAACTTAAGTGGCAGTGGGCGGGGCACATTGCACGTAGAACCGATGGCCGTTGGGGTGGAAAGGTTCTCGAGTGGCCTAATGACCTGGTAAAGGTCGCGGGAGTCCGCTGGATGCGGGTGGCGCAGGACCGGTCATTGTGGCAATCTTTGATAAAAAGCATTCGTGCCTTGCATCAAGTTTCATTTGTAAGTGCGAATCTTTACGCTATACATAAACTCGTAAACTTGATTGTGTTTGCTCGGCTGCTGTGCTGTAGCCTTCGGCTTGTTGCGGTAAAATAGAAGACGCCGCCATATAGTGAGTCCTCTTATTTAAAAAAAAACATATTAGATTTTCCAAGAAAAAATAGTCTTCTTTCAGGTACTAGAGCTAGACCGGGCAGACAACGAGACGATCAACTACGCCCTCGACACGCTCAACAACGTAATGCACCCAACTCAGTTCGAAGAGGAGGAAGACAACCCACATGTCCCCATGAACATTGGGGAGCAGTTCACAGAAATGTTCATAAAAGACCACCACAACATACAACTAGTCTTAGACCTACTTGACGAGTTCGACTTCAGAGTACGACTTTCTGCGGTCCAATTGTTGACTTCTCTATTGACTAACAGACCCAAAGACATTCAAGAAATTATATTAGTGAAACCAATGGGTGTGTCCAAAATGATGGACTTACTTGGAGATCCTAGAGAAGTCATTAGGAATGAAACGCTTCTGTTACTAATCAAGCTTACTAGTGGCAACGCTAATATACAAAAGATAGTCGCCTTCGAAAATGCCTTTGATAGACTGTTTGATATAGTATCAACTGAAGGTTTCTCAGACGGAGGGATTATTGTAGAAGACTGTCTGCTATTAATGTTGAATTTGTTAAGGAATAACAGCAGCAACATAAACTTTTTCAAAGAAGGCAGCTACATACAGAAGATGCTACCGATGTTCAACACTCCAGATGAATCGGAGGACTATGGCTGGTCGCCGCAGAAAGTCTCAAACGTGCATTGCATGCTGCAAATAGTCAGATCTTTAGTGTCACCGAGCAACGCTATTCAGATTATTTCCAACTGTCAGAAAATCATGAAGAATGTTGGTCTCTTGGACTCGTTATGTAATATTTTGATGGCGAGTGGTGTCCCGGCGGATATCCTGACGGAGACTATTAATACGGTGGGGGAAGTGATAAGGGGGGACGTTGTGAACCAGGAGTTTCTGGGGAACGTGATGGCTCCGTCGAACCCGCCGCGGCCGGCCATTGTGGTGCTGCTCATGTCGATGGTGAATGAGAAACAACCCTTTTCTTTAAGGTGAGAGGACATTTTTATTATTTGTGTAGCACGGGTCAATATCCCAGATCTTGCGGACCAGTGATTCAGAACCTAAAATCACGGGATCTGTCTTCGGATAAAGGACAAGTGAATAGATAAATAAATTAGGATTTATTCGAAGACAAACATTAAAAAAAGTGTCTTAAGATGTCTCCTGTCCCTTTTAAAACCACAGCATACACTTGGTTGACTTCAAAATTGTAGTTGTTGTCTTAAATTAGTTGTCAGTGGCGTAGCATGTGTGGCACCTGGGGGTGGAAAGCGCGAGGGTGTCACCCAAAGGTAAAGGTCCCCCTGAACTACCAATGGAGCTTTGCGTCGATTGTGACACACCCGAAGGATGTCACCCAGGGCCTCCTCCACCTCCTGGTCTAAATAAACAAACCGTTTATTGACAGATGTGCTGTCTTGTACTGCTTCCAATGTTACCTGTACCACAACGAGATGTCGCAGGCGAGCTTAGTGCAGACGCTGTTGCCGTCGTCTTCTGACGTGTCCAGCCTCACCAGCGGCCATCTATTGTGCGGCGGTGAGTGAATTAACCTTCTTAATTAGACATATAATAAAAAAAATATATCGAACCGTTATTCTTCATGCGTGTGTGATGCGATGTCGGTGGTGATGCGCAGGAAGAACAAGTGCGGGCTCATTTTCACTGGTCGTGTAGGGGAAGCTCATGCTCATGCACTACCCTAGTTTTTGTTAAGGGGAAAACAACTCTCCGCATGCGGGATGTTGGCTCTAAGGACCAGTTAAAATGAGCCAAAAGATAAGAAGTACCATTACTTCTTATGGCTCATTCAGAGTCATCAAAATCTTGGATTGTCTGATGATGATGACGTTTTAAGAATTTAGCCAGTTATTGTTAGACCAATAAAATACGCATCGAATTAAATTGGAGTTAGCCGACATTCAGTCTGGAAAAACGTTGCCACGAAGGTTTTGCCAAAATATTTGTTGCAGAGTTAGCGTGGACGCACTCTATTAGTATTTACGTAATATTAAAAATACTCGGAACCCCCTAAAAAATCTACATCCCATGTATTCAGACTGTGACAATTTAAGAGCTAAAATTCCTATTGCATATAATCCCCAGGTCTATTCTCATCCGACGTACTCTCAAACTGGTTCGCCGCCGTAGCCCTGACCCACGCCCTGATCGAGAACCCTGGACAGAAGGAGCAGTTACTGCGGGTCCTGCTTGCTACCAACATCGGCAGTGCGCCTGTGTCACTGCTGCATCAGTGCACGCTCACACTACAGCAGACTACCAAACTGCAGCCCAAGGTAGGTGAGAACCCTGGATATCCTGGTATCCATGGGAGTCTGGGCCCATTTTAATAAGCTAAAATTATATAAGTCTATACTGCCAACACTGAGGCGTTTGACCGATAATGACCAGTGTTACCGGTTAAGACTTTTAAAATGTGACTTTCAGGCCACAAAAAGCTGATCACAAAATAGGGAAGCAACAGTCATTGAGGATCGGCGCTACTTGACTTTATCTTCCAAATCCAAAGCATTATTTAAAAGATGACTTCACTCTTTTATTTTTATGCCACGACGTTGGCAAACAAGTATACCTGTCTTATGCTCGTTAGTCTTGCTCCACTCTCACAGCCCTTCCACTTCCATAACTACAGAACCGCTAGCATAAGACCATGCATCGGCTATCTCGCGCGCTTGTTAAGCTACCCGTCTCTTTCTAAGTGTTCTAAATAGTCTATCTAGCGCGCGAGACAGTTCGCGTGCGGTCTTCTGCTAGCCGTGAATCTAGTGTCACATCCACACCCTTCTTAATTGGTTTTTGTGTATGACAACTTTAGGGGCTCTTAGCGCCCAATGACCTTCGATCTGTAACTGTCGGTTTTTTCGTGTTTTTTTATAGCTTATCGTATTAAAAACAACGAGGCCTACCGAAATAGTATCCCATATTTACTTCAAAACTCAAAGCTTCCGGGATATATGGCACCAAACTTGGGCAATTTCAGGCCAAAAAACCAGTTTTTTGCACGTAATTGTTGTGAAAATGAGTGTATAATAAAAATCTCTCGTGGGTTGTTACGGACGTTAATAAGGAACAGTTATATGTAGATTTCATATACAAAAGTGCATACTTAGTTGGTTACTAAGTTATGTTACTGTAGTAATCTTTATCTACATAAAATATACGAACGAAAGTTGAATAAACTATGTATTAAAATGAAGTACACACAATCAGGATTTACATTTGTCAATATCATTCAAAATGGCCTCCTTGGGCCTGAACACAGGCCTTCAAACGACGAGGCCAGTCATCAATAGCGGCACGCACGGTTGTCATATCTAATTCCGTCACTGTCTTAACTATGGCCCGCTTGAGGGAGTCAAGATTTGTGTGAGGTTTAGCACAGGCTTTCTCCTCAATAACCTGCCATATGGCATAATCCAAGGGGTTAAGGTCCGGGCTGGAGGACGGCCAGTCTTCGTGGGCAATAAAGCCAATTTTGTTCCTTCGAAACCAGGCTTGAGTTGTTTATGCCTTATGTGCAGGAGCTGAGTCCTGTTGAAAAACCCATGGTTGGTTTTGAAATAGGGTGTGGCTTAAAGGCTTCACTATCGGTTCGAGAATGGTTTCCTGGTAAACTTTAGCCCCAGTTAGTTACTTAGTTTTACTGGGCTTTTCCGCAAGTCGACATCCAGTGTCCCTATTTTGCGTGAATCGGTGGGGTAGCGTTACTCTAACCACCCCAGCTCCTACAGAAAGTTTGTGAGTGCCTTGGTGTTGCTGACTGCGTCCAATAGTATGTCCGGAGACCCTAGGTGTTTTTTCCTGTATACTTCTACCTGCTTACAGTCCAGTAGAATGTGTTTAGTTGTTTCCTCTGCTTCCATGCACGCTCTGCACATGGGGCTGTCTGTGATACCTAAGTTGTAGAGGTGTCTGTTCAGAGTGTTATGTCCTGTTATTATTCCAACTATCTTGCGTAGTTGGCTTCTCTGTGTCCTCAGTAGTGCGGTTGTGAGTTTGTTGTCACGTTTCGACAAAATCTCTTTAGTCTGTCTGCATGTGTCTATCTCCTCCCAGTATCTTTGGTGTAGGTCTTTGGTGTATAGGTCCAGTTGATTATATATGTAGCTTTGTGGCAGGGGCATAATTGGCTCCGGTCCGTATGCCGTTGTTTCTGAGCCTTTTCTGGCCAGTTCATCCGCTGCAACTTCAACTTTAGCCCCAGTTTTCACACCTTTTTCACAAATGGACCTGTGTTAGCCCTGAGTATGACACGCCCAGCCAAATCATCACATAAGAGGGATGATGGCCTCGTTGCACTCTCGGAACAGCCACACTCGCCTCTTCACTGTTTTTTGCATACACTCTGTCATTCTGGCGGTTACAACATTCTTCAATGGTAAAATTTTTTTCATCTGTAAATAGTATTTTTCGGTGGCCATTTTGTGCGTACCGCTTCAGTAGCACGCGACTTCTCATCAGCCTCATAGTCTTCAATCGTCCATTAATCAAATGACCTTTTCGTCTGCGGTAAGCGTGTAGTCCAAGGTCTTCATTGATAACTTTTTTTAGGGATCTTCTCTTCACGGACATCTGAATTGCCAACAACTTTTGCTTCCGGACGGGGTTTATTGCGATTCTCGCCTTCACTGCCTTAATTACAGCTGGGGTCCGAACGGTGCGTGGTCTTCCTGACCTCTTGCGGTCATCGAAGCTCAGGGTACTATTGTACTATCGGCTGCAATAATGCATGGACACCTTACGGCCCAGTTTCGCTTGCATCGTTTGACGTCTGCTGCTCACACAGTTGCACGTGGTGCTCAATAATTAAACTAGATGGCGTTGTTGGCGCTACTATTTAGAGATACCGCGGAAAATAAGCACTATACTAGGCACATTAAATACCTTTAAATTGACACCTGTTATCACCAGAAATATTCTCATATTAGTATAATTATTAACAAGGCTATTAAATGCTAATTTATAATAACTGTATTTAAGTGCGATACCACTGGTATGTGAATGCTATATTTCCACCATTACCTATAATGTTGAGATAGCTCAATGGATTAAGACATGTGCTCTAGGCTCAGCGGCCTAGAACGAGCGAGGTTCGAATCCCAGCTGTATTGGGAGGTTTATGTTTTTGTATTTTTTTATATTTGTTCTATTTCTACATGTTTAGATGAAAGTTTTTTATATACAAATATTAGTCATAAAGAAAGTTATATATTCATAACTTAAATAATTAAAACAGCATTTTATGTTTTAATATGTTTATTTTGTTCACTACAGTTCTGTTAAAGCAATTTTATAATACTACTTAGTAATAGTTACCTATCAACTTTGTAACATTTTTATTGAGGTAATAGCTTAAGTTTCATTTCCATAATTGGAAAAAGATTGAAGCTTCACCCCAATAAATATAATATTGACAACATTAACTTACAACCGGGTTATCTAACATTCAAATCAGCAGAACGCATTAAGGTGTTAATTGCCATAATATATCTTTACCTATATGTGAGCGTTCAAACCACGAATTATTGTGTTATTGATTTGAAAATAATCATAATAATTTTATTTGGGCTTTCACCGTTACTTACACTTGTTTGATCTTATGAAATATCACATTTTAAATAGTAAAGGAATATAAAAAAAGAAAGCAAACGGCATATTAATACCTACCTACTGAAACAATATATATTTTTTAAATTTATTTAGGATAACCCGGTTTATAGAATATATAAATCTTAACGTAATCCGTACTCTTTGGGCGACAGCATCTGCACTTTTTCTATATTAGGAACTACGCGACCATTATCACGGCACGTATTATTATAACACCATAAACTTAAATGGCGCTGTTGACTGGATTTAATACACTTCACTTTTTCACTCTTCACTTCAGACAGCCATATCATAGGCCAAATTACAACCTTGTTTTCTGGCCTTCCGTTAGCAACAACGAACTGGGCTTTCGCTTGTGTGGAATGTGGGTTATCCGCTTAAACAAATTTTCTTCGTACAGGTCATCTTCACAGCTTCATAATGCGCGGCATCAATGAGACCTGGTCTACGAGATCCTTCCTCTTGTGCCCATAAAACAACCGTTCTTCGCTGTAACAACTGTATTCGTAAATACACAATAAGAACAATGTAAGATACGAGTATGTAGTAAGGTATAATATATATTACAAAACATATGTAAACACTATATACTTACGTTTACATTATATTTAACCAATTAATTGTGATCTTTTAACTAGATCAAACGAGAACTCATTGTTATGGTTGTATAGAAGGAAATCGAATCGTAAATGGCCGACAAACGAACAAGAAGTAAGTGCCATAAGAAATATAAGAAATTGGATGGTAGTTATGTATTACAATACAGTCTACCCTCCTCAATTATTCGTAGTTGTGATGTGACGAATATTTGCATACAAAATTAAACTGATGACGAATTTCAACCAATCTTTCGATTGTCATAATGGCCCAATGGTAACTAGACAGGTTTACCTCGACCTAAGTTATCAACTTATCATCACTGGAAGGTTCCGAGTTCAAATCTGCGCCCAGCCAAGTTATGGTGGGAATCAGTGTTTTTGTAATTTATTCGATGTTTGAATATTTCCTCGTAGCGCAAACATAAGAAAAAGATGAATAAATCCACAAAAAGGTGAGAGTGACAAACAAAAAATTGGCAACGCGCTGGAGTTGACTTGATAAATATAATGTAAAAATAATAGAATATATGGTAACCCACAAGAATACAGTTTTAAAAGACAATAAAATCATCAATTTTATTTTTGCCAAAAAATTGCTTACAACGCCATCTAGTGAAATCTCCCTAATAGTCGTGCATTGTGCTCATAGATGGCGTAGGATCGGCGGACAAGCGAATCTGTTTCTGGAATGACCATGCACTTATGCTGTCTGCTGTACCTATTAATTGTGCGATAAACGAATTGTTTGTTGATTTTCAGGTTTTGAAGCAACTTCAAAATCATGTTTGGCGGGTGCCCACATTTGTGCAGCGCAATTACAGCGACTCGATTCTCTTTTAGACCCCAATCCATTATAAATACGACGAGATAAGTGTTATGTGTGGTATAAAATTAGAGCTCACAAATCCACCATATTATGGCATTTTTTATTTTTGCGGTAGCATTAGTTTTAACGCAAAGAAAGGGGTTGCAAATCGAGTAACAGAACTTAGTAACTAACTAGGTAAACAACATTCTAATATCAAAAAGAGAGTTGTTTTGGACCATGTTTGAATAAATCATAAAAACAATATCAATTATTTTCAAAAAAACTCTTGCAGATGTAATTAAAGGATTGAAGAACCGATAAGTGTTTGTGCGATAAATATAACTATAGTTTTGACGGAGGAATATCAACTCAAAACTCGTCAAAACTAGCCAAAAAGCACGTGGAGCCCCTAAGTGATGATATTTATTCCAGGTGACCCTGCTAATGCTGCTCTCGCAATGGACGAGCCACTGCCCGGCCGCCGTCGGCGCCTTCCTCAAGGTCCCGGGCGGCGTCGGCTACCTCGTCAACCAGACCTGCTCCAACGATCACGACGAGAACGAATACTTGCTCCAAGGTAACTTATACATCATCTTCATCATATCAGCCGAAAGACGGCCACTGCTGGACATAGATCCCCCAATGGGTGTCAAAGTGATCAGTCCTGCGCCACCCTCATCCAGTAGACTCCAACGACCTTTTCCAGGTTATCAGTCCACTTTGTGGGGGTTTACCCAAGTACCCACGCTGCGTCTACCGGTAGGTGGTCGCCACTCGCCTTACACATGAGCCCCTTAGGTATACCCTCTAAGTTCAAATAACTTACACGGAACTGGTACTTCTTTTAGCTACAGTGACAGATTCACTGTTCCGCTAAAGACATTAATGAGTTTTGCGTCATCCCTTTTGGGTTGGCTAACGCAATGGAAGATTTGTGAATAGAATAGATGTTCCAAGGTAACATACATGTTACATTGGCGCCCAATGGCCGTGCCATAAAGCTACTTCAAAAATAAATAATTAACTTCCAACATCTACATCTGCCCACGGCAGTCCACTACTAATCTGCTCGGCATATACCTCTCCTAGTGGCGCTACAAAGTCTGGTTCTTGGCTTAATGCAGCCATTCGCTTACACGGTCGTACAGACACAGAGCACCTTAATTATCACTTGTATTGTATAACGACCTAAAGTTTCCTACATTTCTAGTTAACGGTTTATCAATTCTCCCAACACCCTATACGGGTAAAATGTTCAGCTGTTTTTAATGCATTCTTCTACTATAACACCAAATAGACTACTACATACACGGACTGTACTACAGACTTATTTTGTCTCCTTAAAAAAGAAAATGAAACGGGTTCTTGTATATTTACGAATCACAGACGACATCCTCTACAACGGTGGACCGAAGAACACACTATATTAGAAATACCGCGATTAACTTAAATAATATCGTTTCCAGGGCTCTCAGCGTTCCTCCTAGCCATCTGCATACACTTCAACGATGACTCAGTAGAGAATTATTCTAAGGATTCCCTAAAGCAGCTCCTGTTGAAGAGGATAGGCATAGAAACGTTCTCCGCGAAGTTGAGTGAAGTGACCAAACACGAACTTTATAATAAAGCGGCGAAGCATCCTCAGCTCAGGGTACAGATGGCGTCGGAGATATTGATTGATTATGAGTTCTGCAAGCTGTTTAAGGTGCTAGAAAGTGAGTATCAATTTTCATTGTTTCTATTAAATAATTTTAATGAAAAGAACTATATGTAATTATGTGTATAGCCTCAGTGTAACCACGCAGATGCTTTTTAGCCCGAAAATTTTGCAAACCAATCTTAATTCTCCCAACACGTACGAAAGTAACGTATGCCACAAAAAAGGATATACTTAAGTTCTAACAACATCTATGGAAGTGGTACCTACTTATTTGCACTTATGTTGCATATTCGTGGTTCCTCCGAACTCCAAGTTATTATTGACTTTTGCGTTCTACCTTTCGGGTTGGCTAATGCAAATGTTAACGCTAAATTTAATGTTATAATAATTTATTTGTAATGTGTCTGTTTAGATTACAGAGCCAATTATTTGCGCGCATGTGTGTATATCTATGTTATGTGTGTTTTATTTTCGTGCGTATGTGTTTGTGTCGTGCACGTCTATAATTAGTTTTGATGTAGGTTTGGGTGATCGTTTTGCTGTCGCTTTAGTTTTGCATCATACAGATACAATACTTTTATACTATAGAAATCAAGACATCAGTAATAAAAAAAAACATTGTGTTCAGAACCCAAGGGACCATGTGCTCGCCTGGTACCGGCGTCTCAGTTAAATGGTGATTAAATGGCGCATGACTTTCCAGGCGTAGTGACTCAAAGTCTAACCGTCAACCAAGAGAACGGGAGCGCGGAGCCCGAACGGGCCTCCCCTGACGACGCGACCCTAGAGCAGTACAAGAACCTCATCCGACAGCAAGATGCGCGGCTGCAGCAGCTCATGCAGCAGGTGGAAGGGCTGCTCCAACATAACCATCAACTACAGGTAAGGCATCATAACAGCCGAAAGACGTCCACTGCTGGACATTGGCCTCGAAAGAGTGCCAGAATCGGTCCAGCGCCACCCGCATCTGATTATAACTGAACGCGCGTCCCCGGACTCGACTCTAGAGCAGTACAATTACCTCATCAGACAGCAGGACGCGCGGCTCCAGCAACTCGTGCAGCAGGTGGAAGGACTGCTCCAACAACTATCTACTTCTCTTCTTCGTCGTCGCATCCTCATGACTGAGGTTACTACATGAGGTTGTTGCTTTGCGCACTAGTGCTCTCCAGGCCAATCTGTTTTTGGCCATCCGGATAGACGTCTGCAAGTTTCCTTCACATATTTCCTTTACTGCGTCGGTCCAACGGGTTGGTGATCTTCAACGCCCCCTTTTTCCTTACCCCCTCTTCCTCCCTTTTACCATCAACTAAAGGTATTAATTTGCCAAAGATTTCGTAGCGTACAATACGCACCACATATGTTTCAGCACAACCAACAACTACAGGTTATAGGACAATCATATCGAACATTAAAATCGTAAGCTAACGGCTAGTTGTGATTTTATAATAAAGGACACTACCAGAACCGTATATCCAACTTTGCAGCTTCGAAAGACCTGTGCTAACTTTGCAGCACTCGAAAAACCACGAAATTTTCGCACTTTTTTTTGGTATTATGAATATGAATCCTAAACTATGCGGTAAACAATAAGGCTTGTTTCATAGATACTCGTACTAGACTGCGATACATTTAATAGAAAATAAAAACTAAAAAAATCTAATTAGTGGTTCTGTAAGCTGTAGAAATCGCGAGTCTGTCTTTATAAAAAAAAATTTTTTATTTCGGAAAAGTGACTGACATAAAAATTAACCTGCTCACAAAATTTCACGAGAATCGATTGAGTAATGCCACTTGTAGAGAAGAACAGCGGAATAGCGAGACACCGGATACTGGACAAACGATTTTTGGCGCAAGCTGAAGCATAGAACTTGGCTCGCTCTTTCGACAAATATTCGTGCTCACCACACAAATAATTCCATTTCCAGGGCGCCCTAAACGACTCAATATCGTCAAACTCCCACCTAAAAGACGAGAACACTCTCCTCAAAGCCCAAGTCTCCGCAGCCAAGTCTCTCCCAGGCCTGGCCGACGACAGGTCACCAGAATACGAGGCCAGACTGAACCAGCTCACCCTGGAGGTGACCAGGCTGGATGAGGAGCTGGTGAAGGCGAGGGAAGCGGAGGCGAAGGCGGTTCAGGAGTTGGAGAAGATGAAGAAGGATCAGGATGACTTGCTGGAGTTGTTGGCTGATCAGGTAAGAGTCGGGTCTATATTGGAAACCTTAAAAAAATATTACCTATTTTTGTATTCCATAACGCTCGTTTGTCCTAACGTTTATTTATTTATTTCAACTTTATTGCACAGTAACAAGTTACAAATACAAAGGCGAACTAGAATAAGGCATTCTCTACCAGCCAACCTTAAGGCCAAACAGAATATAATAATATTTGGTTCGGGATATGTGAACAACCCAGAAATAAAGAAAACTTACAAATTGATGGTATGTTAATATAAATGTAGTTACATATTTCCTTCACCTAATACATTTTGAACGAAACTTGATTGTCCTACTGTTTCATTCCCTGATATTATTTGTCATAATTATTATGTCTCTCAACGTCCATTTGTCCTTTATTCAACCGTATTTTATAATGTTATGTGGTGTCGGGTTAGATTAACACCACCCCCTTTCTTCCTTTGGGTGTCGTAAGTGTCGACTAAGGGAACAGGGTTGAAGTGTGTCGTGGCCGATGGGCTAGCAACCTGTCACTGCGATATCACATTTGTTTGATCCTTCATACCAACATTTATGCTAAAAGTAGTACTGAAACACAAGTTTCATGTGCTCTGCCTAGTTGCCTACCCCTTTTAGGGATAAAGGCGTGAATGTGTGTACAGTAGAATTATTTGGGGTTTACCACTGACAGATAATTTGCCTTCATTTAATTTTCAACTTTAACCTCATACAAATTAAGTAGTTATTTCTAAATCAGTAGACGTGGCTAACAACAGTATTCTGAAAATTGCTTTATTTGTATGTCGTTAAAGTTGAAAATTAAATGAAGGCAAACTATCTGTCAGTGGTTATTTAACAGTAATCGTACTGTATGTATGAAATTTATATCGTTATGGGAAATACAGATTTTGTTATTATATTTAGTGACCTATAACTACTTACTAACATGCAAAATTTACATTATATTATGGTAATGTGATGCAATCAGGGCCCTTAGGAATGGGTAGTACATTCTCATTGATCCTAACTACAATTATCCAATAATATCTTACGGACAGACACACAGATACGCAGACAGACACATTAAACTTATAACACCCCTCTCTTTGCGTCGGGGGTTAATTAAATATTTGACACAAACTTATTTTCATTACTTTGTTTTTTGTAGGACTCGAAGATGGGCGATTACAAATCGAAGCTAGCGGCCCTCGGACACCCGGTGGATGACGAAGCCCCGACGGAAGCGAGCCTCACATAATATTGCCAAACAAACTCTCATTTAGTAAGGAAGTCAATCATTTATCATGCCAAATTATGTATATGTATGACTTTGTTATTATCGCTCATATTCATAAAAAATAAACGCTGACTGTTGCCTATCAGAATATAATCTTTTGATCTTTGTAGGCTTGTATTAGGTTTTTGAAAGAGCGCCTATTTTTAGAAACTTAACCCTTAAATGCATGATTTTTTGTATAACCTTTTAATAAATTGAAATAGATGTGTCATGTTGTATAGATTGAGGGAAAAATAAAGAAAAAAATCATAGTTTTTATTAAAACATATACAATATACGATGCATATATACATCATTATGCATTTAAGGGTTAACACTTCCAGTGCCAGGAAGGAACCTTTACGTTTTTTTAGCAAATATGTTGTTGAGGAGATGTAGCTATCGCTAGGAAGGTCACCGGGTTGCCAAATTCTCGTATTTTCCAGAAAAAAACGACAAAAATATACACTGTAACTAAATAAAATTTTGTGATTTGGCAATCACACAATAGTTTTAGGTTTGCAAAAATCCATAATTGTAGTGTTGTGTGTGAGTTGTGGAATTGCCAAGTTTTAGAATTTTATTTAGCTAGCAAATAAATAATAATAACTGCCTGAGACTTGGTACTACGAAATATCTCACAACTTTTTACGGCGGAGGAGTTTCGAGACTTGGCGTCTTTTTTACATGAAATATTTTTTATGGGATATAATATAGTACTGGTACGGTTGGCGACCCTAGTCTCCGATGAAATATACGGAGCAGATTAAAGCTGCAGCAGATGCGTCACTACACGCAAGCATCAGGCCCTGGGGCCTAGACAAGGTTACAATCGACAAGCGCTAACGCTAACGCTAACTAATAAAATGTATCGGAATGACAGATGTTAACGAAAAGTGTTTCGTCGGCATCTGTCATTCCCATACATTTTATTAGTTAGCGTTAGCGCTTGTCGGTTGTAACCTTGTCTTCGGCCCCTGGTCTGCAACAAACGCCGTAGGTCGCGTCCGGCTTTTGCCGGACGCGGCGTCCAGCGCAAACTGCGGTGGTCACTCTAGGACGCGGCGTCCAGCGCAAACTGCGGTGGTCACTCTAGGACGCGGCGTCCAGCGCAAACTGCGGTGGTCACTCTAGGACGCGGCGTCCAGCGCAAACTGCGGTGGTCACTCTAGGACGCGGCGTCCAGCGCAAACTGCGGTGGTCACTCTAGGACGCGGCGTCCAGCGCAAACTGCGGTGGTCACTCTAGGACGCGGCGTCCAGCGCAAACTGCGGTGGTCACTCTAGGACGCGGCTTCCAGCGCAAACTGCGATCAGTTTCTCGCAAATATATAAAAGTTCCTTAATATTTCTTTAGCTCATTGTACTTATCACAAGTGAAACGTAAGAACCATCTCGATTACACTAGCATTCAATTCCAAATCGTTTCGAGTTGCTACTATGCCACAGACAGACAGACAAACAGACTGACAGACACACAGACAGAACATCTCTCGGTACCTATGCAACGGATTCTCACCTGGTAGACCAACAACTAAGCTCATTTCTTCCCAACGTTTGTGTTTCAACACATTGTCTTTATAGTCTTTATCGCTGGCATCAAATAAAAAATTGTTGAATGCTTTTGAACGCTCTCATATTTGAATGAAGTGATCACTCACACGCCAAGAACTGTTGCGTTATCAAAAATGACGAATCTCGTAGTGCTGTGCAAAACATTTATCGATAAAATTTACTAGCCTCGGTAATCGGAGTACGAGAATGAGTGGTCATTGTGGCAATTTTATTGACGTAAGGCCTTTAAATGGTGACTTGGGCGTGTTGCTGTTAGTACAATTTAATTCAACTCTTATGCAAGACAAAGATGCAGATAACTGCCACTCACTCATAGTTGCAGTACAGTAATAACTTGCAGGTGTAAATCTTGCTTTTATCTTCCTATAGTACTGTTTTACAGAAATGTAGTGAATCTCATACGTAACAAAACTGGTCAGACCTTTCCATTTTACGAATTTTGTTTCTTATTTACACCACTACGCCATCACTAGTACAGGCTATTTACCGTCAATGACGTCATAGGCTAGCCTCTAAAGTGGTTGTTGGCGTATAAGGAACTATGATTTCCCGCGATCATGATCATAGAGAAGTGACTGTTACGCCATACAGATATATTTTTTGTATCGACAGATCAATGTCAGTAAATCGTAATAGACTTAAATTTTGTTTCAGTAGGTTTTTATGCTAAGACGATGATTTAATTAATGTTATAAAATAGACTAGGGTTACAAATATTGGAAAAGACATCTTCGTAACAATATTTTCACAATAATCAAATGTAAATTAAACAGATCCGGCGACAACACTAGCGACCACTTTATGGGCTATTGGCGTATGGGACACTGACATTATTGCGTCAAATTATATCCCAAGAATAATCCCGAAATTTTCACATTTTGACCTGTCCAAGCATTCATCAATTCTTATACTCGTAAGGAACAAAACATGAATTGATGTAAAGTTGAAGCCAGTAAAAACAAAGGAAAGCAGTTCATAATAGATTTTATTCATGATCAAAGTACAGCTTCACTCCGACCTTTTTATGGGTTGTTGGCGTGGTGGGCACGACAGCACTCGGCCACTTTAGTAGCGTTCAAAAGGTTAAGTGATTCAATTAGTCTTGCTCCTTTGTAAATTTCACCATCTTCGATGACAATAACGCGACGTCCGTGACGCCGGAAAGCTCCGAAATGACTGCGTAGGCAGCGTACGACCTATGGACGCGCTCGTGCGCCGCGTCTGGCGTGTGAGAGAGACCACTATAGTGCATTTCCATAGTAAGCATTCGAACGTCGCGTACAGCGTCACGCCGGACGCGACCCACGGCGTTTGTTGCTGACCACCGCCTAAGGAAGGCGACTTGTTGTGAAGCCTGCTACCAACTAGTGTTGAACTAGGACTTGAAGTTAAACGGCCGTATTCATAAACGTCCTACAAGCCTGTTTTAACTAAAATGGCGTTGAAATTCGTTTGTCCTTATCTGTCACTTTGACATTTGTGTTCGTGAGAAAGGGACAAAGCACATTCTATTTAGCAGAGGCATTTTATGTTTTATGAATAAGGGGGTAAATGATTTGTATTTCGAAAAATGAGGTGGTACAATGTCCTACTTCAAATGAGGTGAGGTACCATCTAATAATTATCGGACGTAAAAAGAAGGTTTTTTTCAAGTGTAGCGTACAAAAGACCACCAATTACTTTCATATTCAATATTCTTAATTAACTTCCTCTACTACAAACAATATTGTATTGTAGATGGGGGAAAGTTAGGCGCGGGTGGCGAGTCCGGAGCTCGAGAGGCGAGGCTTTGAGGTTTGAGGGATAAATGAAGCGCGAGGTGATGACCGAGCGAGTGAGGAGCGAGGCGGTGCCTCGTGAGGAATGAAGTAGTACATTTATCAAGCGTGAAGTGATGCGACAATTTAATGTAATGAGTATTGTCATACTGTGTGCCTCACGAGTGAGTAACCCAACACTACTACCAACACCTGTTAAAAGAGTGAAAAGAAGAACTAGCGCTACGCAATCTTTGGCACTGGATGTGTTAAGGTTGAGTTTATGGGAAGAAATAAGGGCGCCACTCGATTTTTTTTTAATGAATTCGTCATTAAAATCATGACATAAAAAGGCAATTGACTTGTCCATGTGTAAATTTTATTATTTTGTGACGATTGTATAACACATACTTGTGATTTATTTGGCACACTATAATCCACATTCGTTTTATAATTACGACATATTATAGGTAGCTTCTATTTCTATCATACTTTTAAACACTTATGAGACAGGTACAGTATCCTGCAATAAAATTACACCAAAGAGCTCAAGAATATCTGATTTGCCCTGACGCCAATACATATAGATAAAATGAAATATCCAATCATTTATTCATGTTAATAAACTGCGATATAATAAAATAATTTGACGACCTGTTAGCCTAGTGGGTAGTGACGCTGCCTACGAAGCTGAAGGTCCTGGGTTCGAATCCCGGTAAGGGCAAATATTTGTGTGATGAGCATGAATATTTGTTTCTGAGTCATGGAAGTTTTCTATGTATTTAAGTATTTATATCTATTATATATATCGTCGTCTAGTACCCATAACACAAGCCTTAATGAGCTTACTATGGGACTAGGTCGATTTGTGTAAGATTGTCCCCTAATATTTATTTATTTATTTAATAACAATAAACTTAAGACTAGCTGAAGCCTAGTCAAAAAGTCTCCTTCGAGTCGCCCCTGTACGTCCAGCACAACTTGCTACTTAGTCGCGTCGCGCGCGACTGAGCGTCTCCTGTCTCATTCGCACCGTGCAAATTAGAAAGAGGAGGGTAGATCTTTCTCGACTCGCGTCGCGGCGCGGCGTCATTTGTGCTAACCCCGCTGGTCGCGTTACCGCGGTGAATGGCGATATAGATACAATTATATTATTTAGTATACTCTCTGCTAATGGCGTTTCGTTGATCTCCTTTGTTCTATGACCAAGGCGACGTTCTATTGGTCAAATTAATTGTAGTTTACTAAACAGTTGTATAATTATAGTTGAGTTGGGAGCTCCATAGAAAAAAGTATGTGATTAATAGTTTGGTATGGATTAGTCTTAAATCAAACAAAGTCGACGAGTTTAAAAACCGGCCAAGTGCTAGTCGGCGAGTCGGACTCGCGCACGAACGGTTCCATACCATTATCTATAAAAATGGCAAAATCAAATACATCATCTGTGAAAATTTCAACTGTCACACTATCACGGTTCATGAGATACAGCCTGGTGACGGACGGACAGTGCAGTCTTAGTAATAGGGTCCCGTTTTACCCTTCATGTACGGAACCCTATAAATATGCCCACCATTCTCTGTCAGATATGATTGCGGGATTCTGTACCTACTCTTTTTCGTCATGGTTAGGTGCAATATCATTCCGCTTTATAAAATATTTATTTTAAGAGTCTCCAGCACGCTTGACTCTCCATACAAACAGTTGATATAGTATCATGGTTGTGGTAATGGTTGATATGGTGGTTGGGGTGGTAAGATAATCTCTAGCAACAGAACCTAGTTCCCGACCTAGATATGGTATACAAAGTTGCATGTTATCCCTGCATGCTGTTTTAAAATGACAGCCAATCTACGTTTGTATGGAGAGTCGAGGTTCCCGGCGACTACTACTTTGATAACTTCCATATACATTCATTTTCATAACTGATTTAGTGTAGTCAACAGCAAAAGTTATCCTTTTAGTACCTTGTCACTTTCACTACTTTGACGCATCTCAACTGTCGCAGCATTGTGTGCAAGTGCGACAAAGTGCTAAAGTGATCAATTGATCATCTATATTTGCTGTTGACTGTACCGAGTGACTCGCTCAAGCGGAGCGGGCACTCAACACTTGTTAGGCACCGCTAGTGTGGTTTTATTTTTTAAACCGACTGTATTATTTATTGTAAGTGTGAAAAAAATTATAGATGCGTTATTAGATTAAATACTGTAAATATTCATGACTTATGTGTTTTATTATTCGTGTTTAATTATTGCAAGCTTATACCAATACTACAGTCAGCATCGTATCATCATCATATCAGCCGAAAGACGTCCACTGCTGGACATAGGCCTCCCCCAAAGAGTGCCAAAGTGACCGGTCCTGCGCCACCCGCGGGATTAGTCCCAGGCAATTCACATTGCTAAATTATCACATTCCCAGGCAATTCACATTGCTAAATTATCACATTCCCAGGAATTCACATTTCTAAATTATCACATTCCCAGGCATTCACATTTGTAACTTATCACATTCCCAGGCATTCACATTTCTTAATTATCACATTCCCAGGCATTCACATTTCTTAATTATCACATTCCCAGGCATTCACATTTCTTAATTATCACATTCCCAGGCATTCACATTTCTTAATTATCACATTCCCAGGCATTCACATTTCTTAATTATCACATTCCCAGGCATTCACATTTCTTAATTATCACATTCCCAGGCATTCACATTTCTTAATTATCACATTCCCAGGCATTCACATTTCTTAATTATCACATTCCCAGGCATTCACATTTCTTAATTATCACATTCCCAGGCATTCACATTTCTTAATTATCACATTCCCAGGCATTCACATTTCTTAATTATCACATTCCCAGGCATTCACATTTCTTAATTATCACATTCCCAGGCATTCACATTTCTTAATTATCACATTCCCAGGCATTCACATTTCTTAATTATCACATTCCCAGGCATTCACATTTCTTAATTATCACATTCCCAGGCATTCACATTTCTTAATTATCACATTCCCAGGCATTCACATTTCTTAATTATCACATTCCCAGGCATTCACATTTCTTAATTATCACATTCCCAGGCATTCACATTTCTTAATTATCACATTCCCAGGCATTCACATTTCTTAATTATCACATTCCCAGGCAATTCACATTTCTAAATTATCATTGAGAGCTAGGCATATTATGACTTACTGTTACGGATAGGTACGACGACGAGCGAAGCGAGGAGGAGTGTGTTAGGTATCTTGTGATCATTTGGTACGACGACGAGCGAAGCGAGGAGGAGTGTAGGTTAAAATCCTACTGCCTTTGTCCTACCAATCGCACCACATTAATCGATCGACGAATTGGGACAGTTGAGAATTTGGAATATAAAGAAATAGGATTGTGAAAAAATGGGTTTTTGAAAAGTTGGCATTGTAAAGAATTGGGATAGTTAAAAAATAGGAATGTAAAGAACTAGGATTGTGAAAAAAATCGGTTTTTGAAAAGATGGCGTTGTGAAGAATTGGGACTGTTAAGAACTGGGATCGTGAAGAACTGGGTCTGTGAAAATTTGGGTTTGTGAAGTACTGTGCCTAATTGCTTACTCTTACAGTAATAAAGATTTATACCGAAATATTTAGCTACTTTGGCCGCTGGTAACTATATGATGCTGACTGCACAGTCAAGGAAATTGAAACACGGACCTTTTTAGCTCTTGTTACTATGACAATAAGGCATAAAAAGGTACGTGAATACATTTCCCTAACTGTACTTACGTACAGTAGGTTCTCTGTCCAACAAAGTCATGTCATGTCTGAAATTTAGAAAACTCGAATCATGGCATCCCGCTTAACCGCATAGCGCGTGTTCCTTCGTCTAGTCAGAGCTATAACCACGAAAATCGAATCTCGAAATTCGTATATCTCCGTCTATATCGCACTTATGGTTTGTGGTACTCGAGTGACAGAGACTGGCGCGCGCTGCGAAGTTCATTCACCCGGTTAGAGTTCGTACCTATCTACATAAGATGGCGGCTACGGCTAGCGGTCACTCGGCTGTGTGAAAAAAAAACATAATTATAAATCATCATCATCATCATTTTCAGCCTTTAATCGCCCACTGCTGAGCATAAGCCTCTCTTCAAGTACGCCACTTATCCCGGTCCCGTGCTAGTCTCATCCAGAAATGACCCGCGGTCTTGTTTACGTCGTCAACCCATCGTGCTGGTGGACGACCGACGCTTCTTTTTCCTGTAAGTGGCCACCACTCCGTTAACGTTTTGGTCCACCTACCGTCACGTTGCCTGGCAATATGTCCTGCCCAACTCCATTTGAGTTTGGTTATGACGGTACTTCTCCGACGTCACGCACCTTAGTGCGACGTCGGATCTCAGTATTCCTCACTCGGTCTTGTAGGTTAATGCCGAGCATGGCGCGCTCCATGGCTCTCTCATAATTATAAATACCTACATTAAAAAAAAAAAACTTTTTTTAAGTTCTTTGTAATATATACAATAACTGGGCTTCGGCTCTAAGACGGTTAAAAGAACACCGGTACAATATGCACCTTTAGGGTGAATTGTACCTTGGAGCGTCGAATTTAGCAGAAGCAGCAAAAGGAACGGCCGATGTCATTAGGATCATAGAGCATCGTAGGCATGGTATAGCTAGTGGTTATCATCATCATCATCATATCAGCCGAAAGACGTCCACTGCTGGACATAGGCCTCCCCCAAAGAGTGTCAAAGTGACCGGTCCTGCGCCACCCGCATCCAGCAACCTTGTCATCAGTCCACCTTGTCGGGGGCCTACCCACGCCGCGCCTTCCGGTACGTGGTCGCCACTCGAGAACCTTTCCGCCCCAACGGCCATCGGTTCTACGTGCAATGTGCCCCGCCCACTGCCACTTAAGTTTAGCGACTCGGAGGTGGAGTGGTTATCTAGATGTATAATTTTCGCCCTAGGACGAGCCAAATCTTTGTTCAATACGTGATAGTGGACTCCTCCGCCGCCGATAAATTTTAGGTCTATCAAGGCATAGGACAATTGAAACGCTAATTGGTTTAAAAGCTCACTGTATTTCATCTGATTATGATTTATAAACAATAACACACTAATATACAAATATTTAGGTCTATTTACAATAATTTACATATAACAGTCTTACTTTGACTCGAGATGATCAAAAAATAAATTAATAAAAAATATATATATTTGGGGACAATCTTACACAAATCGACCTAGTCCCAAACTAAGCAAAGCTTGTACTATGGGTACTAGACGACGATATACATACTTATATACAAGTAAAAACTTAAATACATAGAAAACATCCATGACTCAGGAACAAATTAGTGCTCATCACACAAATAAATGCCCTTACCTGGATTCGAACCCGGGACCTCCTGCTTCGTAGGCTACAGAGGTCGTCAAAAACCAAAATGCACGGAGATTTAGCTTCTGGTAATAACCCTTTGGACGCCAAGAACGCCTAAAGAAGGTCGAGTTTACACAGGCGTAATGCCATGTATGGATTCCGTCCGAAATAAAGTTTTATTATTATTATTATTATTAATGCCGAGCGAGCCATCAGGCGACTATGGCTGGATGTAGACGCGGCCTAAGGCAAATGGTGTTCAAAGAGCTAATCAAAATAGAAACTATTTTGAATCGGCGTTAGTTCATCTTTTTCACACACGACCCATCAACTTAAATACGGTTTAGTAACAAAAGAACAGTGGACGTATGGACAGTAATCTTAACACTTTCGCAACCGGACTAAAAATGGAACAATACACCAGAAACCGACAGAACTCGCTAGGCGTGCAGGTTCATACTACTGCCCGCCTAGCTGGCTGAGCCGGCATCTGAGCAAACATTACGGCCCTACCAGGCGGGTTCTTGGTTGCGAACGTGTTAATCGATATAAGAATTTTTGGTGCGATTATTACAAACTGCTACCCGCAAGAATCGGTGACGAACAAGATGACGCGCGAAGATAAACTAGGGTATAAATATTTGTCTCACTATTCTACAAATGCATTGATTGATTTTCTTATGTTGTATGTATGGTTAAGATTATTGAATGTGGCCATCTTTTCGTAAAATTGTCATTAGAATTAGAATCTTCTACCTGGGACGGTAGAGCTGCTTTTTGAATGGACTAATTTGATGCAATTCGGCCAACAACTTAAGAGGATTGTGAAGTGCCGATAAGCGGCGCTAGTAGAAAAAAAAAATGCTATCTGTTTCACACCGCTCTGCCCCCGACCCGTATCGTGCGATAGAGAGAGTTGCAAGTCCTGGAGGCATTTGCCTACATTTCCTTGTTGAAATATTGTTTCGGTTGATAACGTTTTTACTCCCCTAAACCTTTATGAATTTAAACAATTTTGGTATTATTGGATTCAGTACACTTTAATCTATGTCGGTACGTTTTACTTTTTAAGTAAATCAGTTGAGATTCATTAAAAAAAAAAACGCTAGACAAAGTTTTTAAGTCAAAAATATAGATTTTTAGATGCTAATAACTTGTAACGTAAACAATATATCTTAAAAATCAAAACGTAAAGACATAGTTTTTCATTATATCTACAAAATATCCAAAAATTATAAAAATCGAACTGTGTTTACGGGGTGAAAAACGTTACCGCTTTTTGTATGAAAATTTACAGGTTCGCAATCATTTTAAAATTGATGGAAGGCAGAGGATATACACGGTGGAATTTAATCGGTCATCAGGAATCCAAAAATCTTAATTATCAATCTACACAGAAACCAATACGTGAGATCTCGTGCAATATAGCTCACAATGTAATTAATCACACTTAATTAACATCGGTAAAATGTACACTGACTGAATAAATGGACACCCTACTTTTATTGAAGGGAAGTTACTCGTAAGTGTACATACGTCAAGTGCTTGCTGGCTTTGGCGGGAAACTAGACAGATCAGACGATTTGAAGCACTTTGTTATGAATTTGACAATGACAAATTGACAGCTTATTGCTCATTTATGTTTTAAGTTTCTATGGCTGATAGTTTGAAAAGAGGTATTAAACTTTTCAGACTAAACCATTAGTAGGGTGACCATAAATTTTAATTAAAATTTAATTTCAACTTAAAAATTAGTTATGATAAAAAAAAACTTGGTTCCACTTAAGTACTACATAAACGTGACCGCCATCGATTAGATTTGAATTAGAAAAATGGGTTCCTGTTCACCGATTAAATTCCACCGTGTATATATATATGACACAGGTCCCACTAGTGATTTGAGGCTCTAGTATAAGTTTTACCGAAACAAAACGTTACGACCGCATTCGCGTTTAGCTGTCAAATCCCATACAAATTGAGGGTAAAACACAAACGCGATCGTAGTTTAATTTCGATAAAGCTTATAGAGCCTCTGAATAGTGGGCAACACATTTGTAAAGATGGTAATAAAAGTGTAGACACTTTTGCAACTTTTTTGTCACAACTCATAATTAACTTGTTTTAATACCACGATGGTGGCACACAAGCATACAGCCTGCCTGATGGCCTCAATTGAACTGAAATATGTTGCATAAGTGACAAGTTTTTAATTTGAATATTTAATGTGAAGATTGTTAGTGTGAAGTGCAAGTGCAGTTTTTTTTAAACAAGCTTATGTTAATCCTTCTTTTTAACCTCTAAACATGTCTTTAATAATTTGGAATTTCAATAGTTAACTTAAAAAATAAATTAGTATCATGTTGCGACTTTACTACGATAAGATCGTCGCGATATTTTGAGTTAAACTGTACATTTCACATTTATTTTAGAACTATATACATAGCCAATAAATGGCGCTCATACATAAAAGCTAATCTGATTACAATTGATAAATATAATTATTTTTTATATATTTATGCTTACGCTATAAATAAATAAAGCTATGTAAAGGACATTATAATTTGAAAGGAGCTTAAATAAATGTTAGAACAATTTTATTTTTATATAACAAGTCATAACTGTGCTAACAGTTTTACGCAAAGCCGGGTAATACATACTGAAGTTTTTGCGTAAATCCAAAATTAGAATAGTTTTTGGCTATAGTTACACACTTAGGTTTTCGTGCAATAGATAGTAGTTGCTAATTCACAGCGTTTGCCTTCATCTAGTTCCAAAGGACAAAGCTGAAATAGGTAATACATGTATATGACCTCCAATCCACAAACCAGACTCGAAAGAGTCGAAAGCCAGTAACATTTTACGGCACAATCCTACCCAGTGTAGTTTTACCCGGATATTTTATTTGCCATAGTACTGGCAATTCTGGCAAACCAATAGTCTTTTTCTCTGAATTTGAAACTGGGACGTTATCATTTAAATAAACTTAGTAAAGAGCCCTCAAGGTTAGTTTTATAACAAGCCTGTTCAAAGGGGTCCCAAAATGATACCACTGGTACTTGCCAATACTATAAATCAAATCAGGCGCAGATCTGTATTCTATAAAACTTGTACAAAAACAAATACTGGCCAAAGTCAAATCGCAGGAAAAATCTTAATAGCGCCATTCAGGAATCGACGCGACCTGTACAACGCCATCTAGCGGCCAATTCGACGAACTTATACAATTGAAAATTTGACACACAGCTGAACAAGCCATAAATCAATCAACTCGTGTTGAGGCAGGATGCCGACGTGTTTGCCGATAGCTGGCAAACCATGCTCATCATAAGTGCCCAAAGTAACATGTATTGTTAGTAGGTAGCAACGTGCCTAGATTAGTATGTAAGTTTTGTTATGTATTAATTTAACTTATTAAGCACAGTAAATTAAGTCCTAACATTGTAGGCGCCTTGGCACTTTACTGTATGCCTATAAATGTAATGTGTAAGAAATCAATCAATAAATCAATCAATCAATAAAAGTTTAGTTGCTGGGAAAACTACTTAGGGCAAAATTTATAGGTATAACCCATTACATTTACGGCAAATAAAATTATGGATTTCATTAGTAAGTAGGGCCCGGGCGGGAAAGTACGGGCCCTGGGTAAGCAGTACCCATTTTTCGCCGTCCGATTCTCGGGTTTCAAGTTTACATCACCCGACTGCCCGTTTCAAAGGTTTCTATCCGCTCGTTGCTAACGTCACGAGCGGGTTACGAGAAGTACAGTCCGATGCACAGCAGCACGCCCAGCACGAGGAACACCATCACGATCGCGAAGCGGTCCTGCAGCGCGCGCGTCAGCATCGAGTTCATCAGGCGCGAGGAGCGGTTCAGGTGTTCGTCGGTGTCGCGGAGCTGGGCAAGGTTGGGAACTTGAAAATTGAGTAGTTAAACTATATAAATAAACCATCTTCGTCTGTAGCCCCAGACAGGATTCGACCCGCGACCTTTCTTAATAGAAAGAAATACATAGAGCGTTAATACGCTAGACTGCTCTACCAACTGAGCTACGAGGACAGTGACGGAAGTTGTATATTTTTCAATTACATTCCCGGTAAGACTAGCGCCCTCTCTGTGTCCCCTTGAAAGACTTATTCACAGCCTTGGCCTTGTTAAAAATAACATGAACAAAAAATATTTAATTAAATAATTTGTTTCGTTATAAAGGTATAATTGAGCAGTTCTCAGAAACTTTGCCACATAATTTTTTACGAGATTTTATGCAACTTTTATGTTACTTCTACTAAGAAACACGATCGCTTTCCATGCCAGTAAGAGAAAAATAATGTCCCAAAACTTCCATACAATTTGCTACTGCCATACAAAATATATGTATGGGAAATGGTAACATAAGACAATAGCAAAAATCTTTAGGACATATTTTTGTCGTTTTAGGATAGAAAGAGCTCGTGATTCTAAAAATAACATAAGTCCTAGAAAATTTGGATGTTTAGATGTTTGTTACTCCATCACGCTTAAACGGCTCAACCGATTTTGACGAAATTTTTCAACAAGATAATTTATAGATTGGATTAAAATATAGGATAGTTTTATAGGAAGTCGCGAGCGGAAGCTACCCAATGAAATAAACTAATAGAAACACTCACCCGTCCCCTAGACCGCTCAATGGTCTCCCTCTGCAGACTCAAGTCCTGCAGCACAGCAGCCCCGATCTGCTCTGTCTCCAACACCACTCTGTATCCTTCTGTGAGCGTCTTTCCAGAACGTTCTAAACGCTCCGTGTTGTCTAGCAGCTTCTGCCGCTGGTCGTTGGACGTCCAGTCGTCGAAGTTCTCTTCTGCATCTGTGTCTGAAAATTAAATCCAGAATTAACTTAGATCACCTTTTTTACCACTTTCAAGTTAACACGTTCGCAACCAAGAACCCACATAGCGGGCACTCGTAATGTTTGCTCAGATGCCGGCTGAGCCCGCTACGCGGAATGAACTTACACGCCTAGCGAATTCTGTCGGTTTCTGGTGAATTGTTCCATTTTTAGTCCGGTTGCGAGAGTGTTAAATCCCTTTTGCCGCGTAAGAACCTGGAGGTTCGTATCCAGTTACCAGATACCAGATAGAAGAGAGAATCTTTTTACGATATACTTTGTGTAAATTTGCTGGTGGAGGAAAAAGACGAAAAGATGCATTGAAAATTATAATGAATTGATCCAAGTCCATCAAATTTGGACATCATTTGATGACTGCCAAACTAGTGCATCCTGTAATAGAAGCCTTAACCATCGCACATGCATTGTCATTGGCAAATGACTCTCGGTAAAGAAACAGTACATAGAAAATAACTCGCGTGAAAGTGTTTCATGTGTCTGACATAGCCTGTTCAACTCCTCGCCTAGTTCGAGTGGAGTGAACTGCCACGCGTTTCGCGGGTCATATTGTTGGCAATACCAACAAAAGGTTTTTAGTTCTAGTAACTATTTTGTATCTCGCTCTCTCATACCGGCGATCCCGGTAAAAATACACGCAGTAACACGACTCCGAATTTTATTTGTTCTCCACGGATATCCAGCCCAACCAATACTCAAAAATACAGTCCACCGCGCTTCATGGTCCTTCGAACCGGATCTGAACCAGTGACCTATGGATAGCCAGCAAGCCAGTTCATCTAGAGCTGGCTTCAGACCTAACCACAGAAACCTTTCTGGCGTGCTTGAGACGATTAATTTCAAGACGAGGGTTGCCCACTGAAATTCATTGCGATAACGCTAGTACATTCAAATGCGCGAGGAACCAGTTAGTTGAGCTTTACTCACTGCAGTCTTCAGAGAGTCACAAAGCGCAAGTACACGAATTTACTTCTCAAAAAGGTATAGACTTCCATTTTATACCTAGCTACTCGCCCACGTTTGGCGGGCTCTGGGAGGCCGCAGTGAAAAGCACTAAGTATCACCTTAAACGGGTATTAAAAGCTAATGTATTAACATATGAACAATTGACAACCGTCCTTTGTGAAATAGAGGCTGTCCTCAACAGTCGACCATTGTTACCGTTGTCATCAGAACCAAATGATTATAGTTATTTGACACCTGGTCACTTCATCGTAGGTGGCCCTTTGACTATGTACCCAGAAAGTGATGTAACTGGGATACCACAAAATAGACTTAGCTTTTGGAAACTGTGCCAACATATAAAACAAAACTTTTGGAAACAATGGCACAAGTATTACCTAAACATATTACAGAACCGGCCTAAGTGGTTAAACAACACTTGCAATGTAAAATTAGGTTCATTAGTCATTCTAAAGGAGGATAATATCCGCCCCATGTCTTGGCCCATGGCTAGGATCGTCAAATTGTTCCCTGGTCACGACGGAAAGGTTAGGGCGGTAGAGGTTATGACCCCTAATAACAAAACACATATTCGTGGTATTCATAAAATATGTATATTACCCATAGAAGATAATTATAATTAACATTATTGTATATTTTTAAGTAGCAGTATAATCACGACAGATGGCACCACTGTCTATGTAAAGATATATGTTTACTAATATCGTTAAGATTTATTGTGTAATAATTTTAGGTGCAGTTTACTGAAGTTAATTTATAGCTTCAAGCTTCAAAATAAGGAGGCAATTTAGTTTTAATGTTTATTTTGTAAACATAAGATATAGGTCTAAGTTTATGTCAGTAGCCATTCGTTTGGTGAGGCTGGCAGCATGTTGGCAACACCAACAAAAGGTTTTTAGTTCTAGTAACTATTTTGTATCTCGCTCTCTCATACCGGCGATCCCGGTAAAAATACACGCAGTAACACGACTCCGAATTTTATTTGTTCTCCACGGATATCCAGCCCAACCAATACTCAAAAATACAGTCCACCGCGCTTCACATATAAGCCAGTGGATTGGCTACAAAACTTGTTCAACTCACCTGATTCCGGGAGGCGCGATGTTCGCTTCAACTCCGGTTGGTATCTGTCAAGGTTCAGTCAACTGTCAGGTCAAGTCAAGTTCAATCAAGAAGGTCTCCGGGCTGAAGAAGCAGCCGTGGTGTTCCGGGGCAGTATCGCCAACAATCCGCGGCGTCAAATCACCAACTCTTCCGATGTCACCGAAATATCCACACAAAACACTCGGACACCCGTGTGTCTTCAAAGCGAGCGATATTACACAAAACAAGGAAAATGCGTTTCCAAATTATCCAAAAACACTCGTTCCCTTTCGGGTCCGCAACAACGAGGTTATCTTTTTTTCGTCCGCGTTGACAAGAAGTGTCACTGTCCAAACCACAGAGTCAAGATGGTACACACGTGAGGAGTTTAAGGGGCGGGCAGACGGTCGGCCCGAACAATCACCCGCCTCGGAACGGCCTCTAAGCCGGTCCGCTATACTAGGGGAAGTCGCGATAGGGTTGCTACCGCTCGCTTCAGAACCGAGTCCCCAACCATGACCTCGGCAAACCGAGGGGTCCCGTCTTTACCGGGAAACAAATTAACGATGCGCCCCCGGCGCCATCGCAGTGGCGGAAGGTTAGCATCCTTAACTAGCACAAGGTCTCCAACTCTGGGGGGACTGGTTTTGTCAGTCCACTTGAGGCGCTGCTGCAAAACATGCAAATACTCTAATGACCATCTGGTCCAAAAGTTCTGAGCCATTTGTTGCAGCATCTGGTAGCGCGACAAACGACCGGAGGGTATGTCCCGGAGGGGGTGCTCCGGCAACGCTGCAAGTGGCTGACCAATCAAGAAATGGCCTGGAGAGAGCGCTTCCAGGTCATTTGGGTCGGAGCTGAGCGGACACAACGGACGGGAATTGAGGACGGCCTCAATTCTACAAAACAACGTCGCGAGTTCCTCAAAAGTCAATACAGTTTGACCGACTACCCGATACATATGGGCTTTTGCTTGCTTCACGCAAGCCTCCCAGATTCCACCCCAGTGGGGGCAGCCTGGCGGATCGAACGTCCAGGTGATACCCCGACGGGAGAGGTCTGTTCCAATATCAATCTTATTTTCAAATAAAAATTTTACAACATCTTGTAAATAACGGTCGGCACCCTTGTAATTGGTTCCACAATCTGACCGGATCAGAGATGGGAGTCCCCTACGGGATACAAATCTATCCAATGCCGCAATAAAAGCCTCCGTCGTAAGATCACCAACAAGTTCAAGATGAGCAGCCTTGGTCGACAGGCATACGAAAACGCACAAATACGCTTTTACAACCTTCGCATTTTGAAGTCGCGACGTTTTCACTAAAAAAGGTCCCGCAAAATCGGTCCCCACCCTAGAGAAGGTCCTAGCCTCGTTGACCCGATCAGGAGGAAGGTCCCCCATCTGGGGCTGCATCGTGGCTGCCTTGAGCCGAAAGCAAGGCAAGCACCGAAACACGATGCTCCGAATAACCCGTCGGCTGTTCAATATCCAAAAGTCTCGCTGCAAAATGCCCAAGAGTGCATTGCAGCTGGCATGCGAGTTCTTTATGTGGCGGTCAATCACCAACAATTCCACCAGATGCCCCTTCTTAGGCAGCAAAATGGGGTGGCGCACCGAGTACGGCAAGCTAGCGTTGCGGAGCCGTCCTCCAACCCGGAGTGTACCCGACTCGTCAATGAACGGGTTGAGGCGTGCTATCGCCTTCGGTAGCTTAGGACGTCCCTGCCGCAGGGGCTTCAATACGTCCCCAAAGTGTTCTTCCTGCACAACCCTAATCCAATGATGTAGGGCGGCATTCCGCTCTTCTGTGGCGAGAACTCTAACGCGTGACCGGTTGTCAGGGTGGCGACAATTGTGTATAAATCGCTTGACCCAGGCGGTCACTCCAACAAGCTTGTCGAGAGAGCTATACCGTTCTAGCAACCAAGCAGTGTCTGACACTGGAGCGGTCTCGACAAGGTGGACACCCAAGCCAGAGGATGGGGTCCCAATCACACAACTGGCAGGCCAGAGTGTCTCCGGTTCCAACAACCAATCTGGTCTCCACCACAGTGAGTGGGCAACAAGCTCAGGTGCGGTGCAACTCCTGGACGCCACGTCCGCTGGGTTCAGTTCACCTGGCACGTGTCTCCAAACCAAGGCAGTCTCCGAATTCTGGATTTGCGAGACCCGGTTGGCCACAAAGACCTCCAAAGTATGGAATGACGACTGCAGCCAACACAATACAATTTGGCTATCAGTCCATGCGTAGACACTCTCCTCAAGGTTCACGGTGTCCTTCAAGGTAGAGGCCACGTGGTTCAGTAGGCGTACAAGAAGAGCCGCTCCAGATAATTCCATTTTTGGGATTGTCAAACGCGTGCGAAGGGGAGCCACCTTGCTCTTCGCCATTACCAAGTGCAAATCGACCGATCCGGCAGAGCTGACCGTCCGCAAGTAAACGGCCGCTGCATACCCTCGCTCGGAGGCGTCGCAAAACCCGTGTAGGGTTACTCGGCATTTCCCGGCCGGCAACAGCTTACGCGGCAGTTCGACCTGATTTATCTCCGGGAGCGTGGAGAAGAAAACCTCCCAATCGCTCAACAAATTTCCGGATAGTGGATCATCCCAACCCAGTTGGACCATCCACAGGCGCTGCATAAATGCCTTCGCCGTGAAGATGACCGGCGCGATCCATCCATTCGGATCGTACGTCCTGGCCACCGTGGACAGCACAAGCCGCTTCGTCCAGACCCTCGGGGAATCCAGTTCCACCCGATAGGTGAACACATCTTGGACTGGTCGATATTGCACGCCTAGGACTGATAACATGTGCGGGCTCTCAACATTTTCGAACAGGTGCGGATCCTGCTGGTGATCCTCGGGGAGGCCGGCCACCACGGCCGGTGAGTTGGACATCCATTTGCGCAATTCATATCCACCCGTCCGCAAGAGTTCCACCAGCTCATCCCGCAAAACCAAAGCCTCTTCGACACTGTTTGCCCCGGTGCACACGTCATCGACAAATAAGTCCCGTTCCAAAATGGCGGACGCTCGAGGGAACCTCAGTCTCTCTCGAGACGCCAATTCTAACAAAGTTCGAATTGAAATGTACGGACTGCTCTTCAAGCCGTATGTATTCGTATTCAGCTCGTACACCAACATCGGTTCATCAGGGCTCTCACGCCACAAGATCAGCTGATACCGACGATCATCAGGATGGATCACTGTCTGCCGAAACATCATCCGGATGTCGGCGACGAACACCACCTGATGTTTCCTAAAATTTGTGAGGATATCCGTGATATCCTTGTGCAGCTTAGGACCTGCATGCAAACACTGGTTCAATGACACCCCAGTCGAGGTGGACGCGGACCCATCAAAGACCACACGAATCTTGGACTCCGGGGATTTTAGGACCGCGTGGTGCGGCAGGAAGCAGTGCTCCACTGTACTCCAGTCCGTCCGAGCCACCGACATGTGTCCCAAACCCTCGTACTCCCTCATGAAGTCCACATACTTCTGCCGGAAGAGCGCATCTCTTCTCATTCGGCGTTCCATCGAAACCAGCCGCTTCTCAGCCATCTCACGTGACGCTCCAAGAGGAGGTCGGTGGATGAGCAGAGGAAGTCGTGTTATGAACCGACCAGAGCAGAGGCGCCCAGTATTATTTTGGTAAAACCGTTCGCACTCTTCCTGCTCGGG
Source organism: Epinotia ramella (assembly GCA_947578815.1). Classification (NCBI taxonomy): domain Eukaryota; kingdom Metazoa; phylum Arthropoda; class Insecta; order Lepidoptera; family Tortricidae; genus Epinotia; species Epinotia ramella. The sequence goes on from OX388217.1 coordinate 2,388,075, forward strand.
GCTCATACGCGACGCGGTAGGTGCAGCATAGCCAAACACCGTTTCCAGTGTAACCAGTCCGCCAGGCTGTAAGGTACGGTTGCCGCTCAACAGCACCCGCCCAAGAACGTCTGCACCCAGCAACACGTCAATCGGACCAGGTCTGTCAAATCCAGCATCCGCCAGAACTAATCCAGCTGTCAAACTCCGAACCTCTGGAGGCAGCTTCACCTGGGGGAGTCTCCCCACCACTTCATCCAATACTAACGCGGGAGCATTAATCCTCGCGCGTGAAGTGGGACCCGGTCCAAAGGTGAGTAAGGTCTGCCCTACCAGATTTGACACTGTCACATTGCCTACCCCACGTATACTTTCCGGGTGGGGTTTCACAACCAAGCCCAACTGTCGCACCAACCTACTGGATACCATGCAGCCTTGCGCTCCCGTGTCAAGGAGAGAGCGCACGCAGGCTGATCCTCCGCCAGGGCCCCAAACACAAACCGAAGCCGTGGGCAATAACACGGTCTCCAAGGGCGTGGCGGTGGCTGGTGCGTGGGCGGCGTATCCCTAGCAGGGATAACGCGTTGCATCCTGTTCCGCATGGGCGGGCCGCTCGTACCGCTCGAGCGGGTCCCACTCCGGCTGGTACTGCCGTCGCGCCATGCGTGCCGCCTGCGGCCCCTGGTATGTCCTACTCCGGCCGTACACCGGAGGTCCCGACGCCCAGCGGGGTCGCTCCACAAGCGGCGGCGACATCCGTGGCGCCTGCCGGGGTGGAGGCGTTTGCGGGCACCCGCCCGTAAAGACCCCCCGTTGCGGCACGGGTGCGTGCGAAGTAGTCGCGTAGTTTTGGAGGGGGGGGGGGGGAGGGGGGTGTTACCCGACGTCCCCACTTCTCCTCGGCCATGGGCCCCTGGTCAGCCCGCTGCTGACTCCGAACAGGGGAGCATGACCCCTGCGCAGGGGGGGGGGAGGTGTATCCCCACTGCGGTTCATGCATAAAATGGGGTGGTGCTTCCCACCACAGGACTTACACGCCCGCGGGTGGGCACAATCTCGCACAAAATGTGGGCCCAAGCAAACAAAGCACCATTGCCGCTGCTTAGCAATGTTGCGGCGTCCCACAACCCGCTGCGCAAGAAACTTCGGACACGCTGGCACCCGATGGCCAGGGTTCTTGCAGCATAGGCAGACTTCAGGGTCCAATGCACTGATATTATATTGGTGAGGACCCGCTGGTTGTGGGGCCGATTTGCCCCACCCTCCCCTTTGAGGTGCAACTCTCCCCTGGGCCCGCTGGGCCCCAGGAGGCCTCGGGGGTGGAGGTAGATCCGAGGTGTCGGCCCGTCGACACTCAAGTTCCAATTGGTCGATAAGATTGGTGAAGGTCGGCAGATGCTGAGCACTTTCACCACCATACCGGTGCTCAAACCTGGCCCGTACATCAGCCGGCAGCCGGTTCAACAAAAAATTCAACAGTATGTAGGACCACTGGTCCACCGGCAAACCAAGGTTCTCTAACCCTTTGGTCGCTGTCAAAACAGGATTCAGCATTTTCAGCCGGATGTCTGAAGCCTGAGCGATCCGAGGGATATTCCAGATCTTAGTCATAAGAGTATCCGCAAGTCGCCGCACGTTCTGGTATCGGTCCCTCAGCAACGTGCGCGCGATTTCATAATTGTCGTCGGTGACCGACAAATGCGCGATCAAGTCGCGCGGCTCCCCGACGAGAGCAGACATCAGCTGCGCCAACTTCAACGCCGCTGGCAGGTCCGTCCGGGCATGCACCAAGCTATCAAAGAGGTCGATGAAGCTGGTCCACTCGTCCAGGTCTCCTCGGAAGACCGGCATCTGTATGGCTGGCAAGCGCGCTGCCAACCCTGGGTTATAGATAACTGCGTGTTTCGGAACGTCCCGGGCCGCACCATTCCGAACCCGCAGTATCTTAGAAGCCCTCTCGACAATCCTGTCCCCAAAATCCATACATTGCTCAAAGTCCCGCTCCACCTGCTCGGTCTCCGGGGTCGTCCGGCCGGGCTCCGCTAGGTAGAGTTCAACCTGGAACTCCACAGCCTTAAGACGGTCTGACACCTCCTCGTACCGGGCCAACAAAGCCTCCTCCCGGTCATTTCTGTCAACCAAAGCTGCTGCAGATGAAAACCAACGCAGTGCAGACTGGATCTTAGCCTTAGGTGTAGATCCCATTTTAAATTAATTTCCAACAATACCAGAGAAAATTAAAATTAATTTAATTAATGTGGAAATTCCAATCTCTTGGTCACCCTAGTGAATCAAAACCAAATATCAACTCAATTACAGAAATGCCTTACAATAACAACCAATATAGATTCTCAAAACGCAGTGGAAGCTCAAATTATAATCTATAATTGGCTAGTTAGATCACTTGTACAATAATCTAGCTTACAACTAATATTTGTGCTTGTAAACAACAAGCTATGAAAGGCTTTCCAAATTACAATCAATCACCTTCCGGAGGTTGTAATCTCACTAATTTGCACTGCAAGTACAATAATTTCGTGAAATCTACAGTACAAAACACTTGCAGTGCCACAAAATAGAGGTTTTAAATACTTGTAGCTAAATTTGGTTTTAACAAATAACCTCAAAATGCCCTTTTTTACCCAAAAGGAAAAAACTATCAAAATTCGCGTTTTTTCTTTGTGAGTAACCACGCTCTGGGTACCAAAAATTGTTCAACTCCTCGCCTAGTTCGAGTGGAGTGAACTGCCACGCGTTTCGCGGGTCATATAAGCCAGTGGATTGGCTACAAAACTTGTTCAACTCACCTGATTCCGGGAGGCGCGATGTTCGCTTCAACTCCGGTTGGTATCTGTCAAGGTTCAGTCAACTGTCAGGTCAAGTCAAGTTCAATCAAGAAGGTCTCCGGGCTGAAGAAGCAGCCGTGGTGTTCCGGGGCAGTATCGCCAACAATCCGCGGCGTCAAATCACCAACTCTTCCGATGTCACCGAAATATCCACACAAAACACTCGGACACCCGTGTGTCTTCAAAGCGAGCGATATTACACAAAACAAGGAAAATGCGTTTCCAAATTATCCAAAAACACTCGTTCCCTTTCGGGTCCGCAACAACGAGGTTATCTTTTTTTCGTCCGCGTTGACAAGAAGTGTCACTGTCCAAACCACAGAGTCAAGATGGTACACACGTGAGGAGTTTAAGGGGCGGGCAGACGGTCGGCCCGAACATAGCCTATTTTTGCTGTGAACATAGAAGCACACCCTTAGCAAGTCAGCCCCTCTGAGACTTAGCTATAGATAGACCTAGGCATCCAGAAACCCCACTTTGTACACAACACAGTGGTTCTGGAGATAATCTACATACAAAGTTGAAAAGCTACAAACACGCTGACTTTTCCTCTTTATACTAGACTAGTTGATGCCCGCGGCTTCGCCCGCGTGGTTATAGGAAAATGTACTCGTAACATATTGAATTTTCCCGCGGGAATTAGATGTTTTCCCGCTGGAAAAAGTAGCCTATGTCACTCTCCAGCTTCTAAACTATCTACATACAAAAAATAACATCAATACAACTCTCCGTTGCGACGTGAAAGAAGGACAAACAAACACACACACTTTCGCATTTATAATATTAGTAAGGATATACTCACAGCCACCAGAGTTGTTGGTGACGGAGCGGTACTCGTCCCGCACGCGTTGCAGTTCCGCGCGGTACGCGGCCACGCGCGACCCGGCGCCGCCGCGCGATTCCAGCTCCAACTGTTCAAGCTATAAACAATTCAGTCATGTTGACGACCGCTTTAGCCAGTTGGTCTTGGTAGTGACCCTGCCTACGAAGCAAGAGGTTCCGGGTTCGAATCCCGGTAAGGGCATTTATTTCTGTGATGAGCACGAATATTTGTTCCCGATTCATGGATGTTTTCTATGTATTTAAGTATTTCTTTATCTAATATAAGTATGTTTATCGTCGTGTACCCATAGTACAAGCTTTGCTTAGTTTGGGACTAGGTCGATTTGTGTAAGATTGTCCCGTATATTTTTTTTTTTATGTTTTATCAACTTGGATTCCTGGGGGATAACCTCTTGCTCGCGTCCGCAGGATTTACCTACCACAACCTTAAGCCTGGTGTACGAGGGCTGCCTTTTAAGTTGTGTCGTTTGGAAAAACTAAAGACAATTTAAGTGTTAAATGGTATTTATTGTTTTTCAAAGTAATCACCGTGATATGTAATACACTCTTTCATTCGATCGAACCAGTTTTCGAAACACTTATTCCAGTCCGAAGTCGGGGTCTCCAAAATGGCCGTTTTGTATGCCTCAACCGCTTCTTCATGCGTCTGGTACCGTTGACCACGAAGTCGTTGCTTGATTTTTGGAAAAGTAAAAAAATCGTTAGGGCTTAAGTCTGGACTGTACGGCGGGTGTTCCAGAATTTCGACGTTTTGCTCTTTTAAAAACGCAATAGTTTGCCGGGCGGTGTGCGAGCTCGCATTATCGTGGTACAGTCTTATACGACGTCTTGGGTTATTTTTTCGAAACTCGCCGATGACTTCTGGTAAACAGACAGTGGTGTACCAGTCAGCATTAACCGTTTTACGATCCTCGAGCACGATGGTGGCAACGTGGCCACTTTTCGCCACAAACGTGGCGACCATTTTTTTCGAAGTACTCCGTGAGCGTATTACTTTGGTCGGTTTTGGCTCATCTTGGAACACCCAAACAGTCGACTGCTGTTTAGAATCGGGATCGTAGGCATATATCCAAGATTCGTCACCACTGATAATGTCGTAAACATGTTTCGAGTTTCCTCGGTTGAATTGCCGCAGAGTTTTGCGACACCATCGAACGCGAGCCGTTTTTTGGTCTTCACTGAGTAAATGTGGTATCCAGCGTGAGATCAACTTTTTTACGCCTAAGTGATCATGCAAAATACTGTGAACACTGGTCCCTGAAATACTTAAGAAAGCTTCTATCTCACGCTATGTCGCATGGCGATCTTCGATGATCAGTTGCCGTACAGCATCAATGTTCTCCTGGGTTACGGCTGTTTTTGGTCGACCTTCACGATGTCTATCACCAAGACTAGAGCAACCACGTTGAAATTCTAAATACCAGCGTTCCACAGTCCGAAGGCATGGTGCTTTATCATTGAAAACCGTAGTCAACTCTTCGAAGCACTGAAGTCGCGTTAAGCCCCTTTTGAAGTTGTAAAAAATTATCGCACGTAAATTTTCCTTCGAAATTTCCATTTTCACAACTGACTTGTCAACTTTGAACGAACGCTGTACTAAAACGGTTGGGCCGATTTCGAGTCATTCTTTTGTTTTCGAATTCTAAATTCAAATATTTTAACGTGACACTAGTTCTTTTTTATGCCATCACGGGAGGTTTGCAAACGACAGAACTTAAAAGGCAGCCCTCGTACACAGTGGGCCAACGTTGGCGCGTGAGCAGATGCAGCTATGCGTTAGAGGAAGAGGGCTTTATTTCGTTCTCATGCGTTTGCATAGCTGCATCCTGCTCACGCGCCCACGTTGGCGTGGAGCAGAATGCAGCTATGCGTTAGAGGAAGAGGGCTTTATTTCGTTCTCATGCGTTTGCATAGCTGCATCCTGCTCACGCGCCCACGTTGGCGTGGAGCAGAATGCAGCTATGCGTTAGAGGAAGAGGGCTTTATTTCGTTCTCATGCGTTTGCATAGCTGCATCCTGTTCACGCGCCAACGTTGGCCCAATGTGTACAGCCGGCATTATGCCGGTTGTACACATTGGGCCAACGTTTCTGTATATGTGTGTTTATTTCAGTATGAATTAGATAGAAGTTTATCTTGGATTAAGTTTGCCCAATGGTTGACTGGTAGAGAATGCCTTATGGCATTAAGTCCGCCATTTGTACTTTATCTTGTATTGCGCAATAAAGTATAAATAAATAAATATTGGATTCCTGGTGGTTTAACTCAGTGGTCGGCAACCGGCGGCCCGCCAGCCCCTTACTTGCGGCCCACTAGCCTCCCTAGCTGTTTAGTATCTAAAGGTCGTTATATTGAGAATTTCGAAATTGCCTGCCATATAGTCACAAAATATGAAGAACAGAATGCTAGCAACTATATATGGCCCTTTTGTTACTAAAAGGTTGCCGACCCCTGTTTAACTCATTCAAGAGAAAGATGTTAACTGATCATCGTTCTCCTAGCCTTATTCCCGGTTGTGCCCTAAACAAGCCCGGGGTCCGCTTTGACACCTAACCCCAAGCTTTGGCATAGGCATATATCACAATTTTCATGCAATACAATACATGAAAATTGTGATATAACATGATTGAATTTAAGCCTAGTCATACTATATTTTGTTATATCTTAAGGTCCTTACCTTAGGATGTAATAGTAATACCAAGTAGCATTTTATAATGAAATGAAATGAAAGTTTATTCACAAGAACACATGGTACAGTTAAAGGTGGATTAAGGCACAGTTTGCTTCCCTCGGTATGTTCTACCAATACAGGCATGTGAAAGTATGGTCTTACATACTATGTCATAAATAATAATAAAGGTTGATGGAACAATTGATGATAAAATTGATTTTAACATTTAATAGTTGTCATTCAGATTATTAGATAAGTACATTCATAATATTATAAAAAAATTTAAAATTGATGACCAAAAAAAATTCATTAAGACTATAGAAACATTCATCGCAAAGCATTTTATACAATTTATTCTTAAATTCTATGTCTAATAATGTTTTTAGAGTTGGTGGTAATTTTTGTATATACTTTAATACACATGTTGTGTGCACTCTTGTTCCTTATTACTAGCTTACTATCTACAGGTAAAATGCTAAACGACATTTTCTTTGCGGTCGAGACCTTAACAAATTTGGCAATTTCACAAATATTTAGTTTTTGGAACAGAGGCCGGCCGGTCGCGATAATTGACACCACAAAGGGTTCTAATAATTTTTTTTTTTAACTATAAATACATGATTCGAATCGACTGAGTATAGCATAGTTATAGACTTCTTATGTCTTTATGCATTAACAAATTTCTATAATATAACATAATTTAACATTCATTGCAACTACTAAGGGAAAATTACTAAAGCCTCCTTTTTTAAACCAGAATAAACTAGGGGCTCTGTGAGCTGTAGAACTTGAGATCATGTGTAAAAAAAAAAAGAATTTTCTAAAAAGAGATTAGAAAATCATTTACACCCATTACAAAAATCTATAAAATTAACGAAGTTATTCACAAAATTTCACAAGAATCAGTTGAACAGTGTGGCCTGTGTGAACAGCGGGAAACCTGACAAACTATTTTCGGCCCAAGCTGAAGCATAGAACTACTGTGATGACTTCAAATAAAAAGCCTAGTTCTAGTAGTGAATCAAGAAAACTAAACTAAGTAAACTCATTAACATCAACAAATCATGTTTAGTTAGTACAGATATAGCATAAGATTTTACAAATACACCGTCAAGTCATAAGTGCAATTACTGTAAACCTGTTTATTTATAACGTGAAGTAGGGTATCGCCCGCAAAACATGAGGTTGTGCGAAAGTGAAATGCACTCATCAAAACATACACATTCTAAAAATACTCACAAGATCGTTTGCTTCTTCAAAATTTGCTTGAATTTCTCGCGTCAGCTGATCACGATTGTCTGAAACATCAACACAATTAAAAGATAATCAATCTTTGAAGATCATATAAACAGTTATCCATAATTACAATGGAATTTCTCATGATATTTTCAAAACATACCATCGTTGCCTGACTTCAGACGTCCTATTTTAGATGTTATATCCGCAGTAAGCACCGAATACTGTTGCTCGTATGACTGAATTAACGTAGCCATGTTTAATAAAACTTCTTACAATATTTTAATTAACTATAAGCTTATATTTTGAATTATTTAGGGAATTCAGTGATTCAAATACGCCATCGTCGAACAACACATCGTGACAGCTGAATTTTGAAGTTGCCAGAGCAAGGAAAGTTGCTAGAGCAAACTGGAAATAAAACGATAAATTATACTGTATAAAATAATAGAAACAAACTAAAACGAATTTCGTTCGTGTATCTCCCTCTCTGTTGCACTTGCCAGTTCGAGCGACAGAGAAGGAGAAACTCGAACGAAGTTCGTTTTCACTTCGCGGTAGCCCCTCAGAGGGCCTACCGCGAAACGAAAACGAACTTCGTTCGTGTATCTCCGTCTCTATCGCACTTGCATATTCAAGCGACAGAGAGAGAGATACACGAACGAAGTTCGTTTTCGTTGGTGTATCTCCCTCTCTGTTGCACTTGCTAATTCGAGCGACAGAGAAGGAGATACTCGAACGAAGTTCGTTTTCACTTCGCGGTAGCCCCTCTGATATGTAAACAAAATAAAAAATAAAGTAATTGAGTCTATAAAATACCAGAACAGTAATTTAAAAAAAAACCTCAAAAAAAAAAAAAAATCCATTTATATGTAACAATAAGCACTAAAAACATCTCGCTGATACGAAAAATTGTGAGGTAAAATACGGACTACACTACAGCGTAACACTATATTCACAAAAGCGTTTAGATACTGCATCCTCATTTAACTTGAGTCTTGTGGCCTAGTAATTTCTGAAAACGAGGCTGAATTTCGTATAAAATAAAAACACAATAATTTTCAGTTAGGAAAATAGCAGTGAGCTATTGTATTTCTGTTGACTGACTCTACTCGTTTAGTTCACAGGTTGACACTTACTTTATATTTCCTGAATAGGCCAAAGAACAAACATACCCTTTGTCTCATTCTTTCCCACGGCTCCATCCATTGCTATTTCATTTCGCATGCAAACAAAAAAGCACCACCTACCGCGAGTAGCACGTCAAGCAAAGCAAGCAAGTGCACGCGACAAGTGTTGAACGCTTTGTAATTTGCTTTATCAACAAAATCAAACTAAACCGACAACTTTCCGATGTTTACGTGAAATTTATAATTTTAATGATAATGAAAGTGAAAGGATGTAACCGTCGTAATGAGATATGATGATTTAGTGAAACAATGAATCATCGGCGTTAGATATACCCGAAAAATCAAGTAAGTTAAGTTATTGTGAAGCGATTTAAGTTTAAAATTCTCTGTTATTCATCTAGTGTTTAAGTTTAGCTTAGTTAACATTTTAAATGGGTTATTAACAATTGAAGGCGATATTTTTGAGATATTCTCACGTACTTTCCCTACCTGTGGTGAAGTGAGTGGTTGAATATTTATTAGACGTATGAGTGATAATGACCATTTATGGAAATCTCTCATCTATTATGCTTAGGTGGGGGCTATAATGATCTACAAGGTCTATTTAACATTTCGATTAAGTTGCTCAATTATTTCATGTGTTCTATATGGTAATGGTCTTAATTTTTTTTTATTGTTTCAGTCATGTTACGAAGCTGCGACGAAGACTCAGGCCGCAGTTCCTGTTCAGCTGCTTCCATAGGCCTGAGCCCAATAATTGACAGCCGAGAAAAAGCACATACCATAGATGTGAAAACTAGATATTCTAAAACCCATGAAGCAAGTACAAACACAGATTTAAAAGTTAGTATCCGTCCACGTAGCTACATTGATCTCATAAAATCGCCTGATGAAAGGGAGCCCTTCCCAAGTTGCAGAGTATCTAAGCATAATAGGAATTCAATATTCCAATTATTTGACAATGCCCGAATGGGTGGTTTGTCTAATGCTCATTCTACTTTAGAAATAGGAAAAAGCCCATTAGAACAACCCATTCTACCCAATAATGCAGTATCTTTATCTACTATTCCTGTTGACAAGGGTAATAGAAAACCACCAGCAAATTTTAGGAGAGGTAAGCCCGTTCAAAGAGCCGCTTCAAGATTATATAAATCAGAGAGTGTTGGCAAAGGCAAAGATGGCTGTGTGGGTCCAGAGTTCATAGTTCGGGCTTCTCAGCCTGCCAAACATATGGATCTGACATTCTCTGCAATCTCAGAGAAACGGGTGATAACTGTAGTGCTCCTAAATGGGCAAAAAGTTGAGATTCTTTGTGACCCTAATTTAGTCACAGCGGGACAACTTTTTGAAGCACTAGTTCATAGTGAAAAATATGAACATAATTTTATGTTGGGGATTGCGATTCTGATTGGTGGTGACTTTGTCTTCCTACCGGATGACTACAAAATTAAGAAGATCGCCTCTGAAGCTTGGCATAAGGCAGGTAATAAGAAGAAATTTATTGAAGAAGAAATCACCTTAACAGTATTTTTAAGGATAAAATTCTTTTTACCCACCAACATTGCCAAGAACATCCAAGGCGGGGAATGGCGACACAGAGTATATTTACAACTTAGAAGAGCAACAGTTGAAGGGCAATTGACTTCTGTGATTCAGAATCTCATATTATTAGCAGGGTATGCTTTACACATCGAATTTGGGGAGTTCTCCTATAGAGAGCATGGTTCTGCAGATTACTTTTTACTTGAGCACTATCTGCCAGAAACTGCTATTACTGATGACATGGCAGATGTTAAATTAAAAATGAAAAAGGCGCATGAGTCCAGACGGGGATTGGACAGGAATAAAGCCATGATAAACTTTATAACACTGGCACAGACCTTTCGGGATTATGGAGCGCATTTTTACTCTGCCGTATGGGCAACTAGAGACGGTTTCTGTCGCGACGTGTGGCTCTCTATCGGGCCAAGAGGCGTGACGCTCTACTCCAGAACCAGCCACATTTCCGACGATTCAGGGTCAACTAATCGTATAGTCCTGCAAAGCTTGCCCTGGCATCATATACACACATTTTATTACAACAAGAAGAGTCTCTATATAATGCCCAATTCACACTCAGGCCTGTCCAAAATCGGCATCAAATACAAGTTGAAAATGACTGACAATAAAAGCTACTTTACTTTCTGGCTGGCCTCATTGCATCACAGGTTATATTTAAAGTTGTATGCAAAGGAGGACTTCATTAATTATTTATCGGACGAACTAAGCTGCCCTTTGAATAAGGATGGCACTCCCAAGAAAGCCGAATGCAGTAATTACGAGGACAGTTACAACTTGGCTGTTAGAAACCAATTAAGGACCAGGAGACCTGTTAAACGGAGGTTCAGAGTCGATATTTTTGGGGAAAAGAAAACCCAAGACAAAGAGAATGCTAAACCTAACACAGAGGAATTATTACGACGGATTCTCTCGCCACAGCCGAGTGAAGAGAGCTTGACGAATTGCTGTAACCCAGGAAATACGTCCAATGACGGGTTTTCCTCCTCCGAAAGCAGCTTGCCAAGAAGACGCGGAGTCAAAATGGGTACAAGAGTATTCAATGGAATGAAAGCTGTTGTAGATAAACCAAATCGCAGGCCAGAAAGTTGCGTAAAAGACTGCGATTTTACGACCACGCAGAGTGATTCGGACGACTTAGAACTGAGGCAACATTGCAATGTGAACAGCATGAAGCTACTACCAGAGCGACATTATCATCAAGAACTGACGCATACGGCGACTGCTTACGTGCTTGAATCCCCGAAGGTTTACCCTGATGCATTCAACTACAACGCAGTCAGTAACGACTCTTGCATGAACACTTCTCTATTCGATAAGTTAGATAATATGGAATGTGTTCAAGGTGAGAGAATTTTTGTAACAGCTACGTTAGAACGGGATCGAATGAACGCTCTGGGATTACAAGTGGCTGAAGGCTCTGATGGCAATGTTTATATTAAGTCTATCACTTCTGGGGGCCCCGCAAATCGGTGCAGGAAGCTTTTGCCAGGGGATCAAATTATATCTGTTAACGGGCAGACTTTACTCAACGTGAAGTACGACAAAGCATTAGCAATGCTGCAATCGGCGCCGAAAGTCGTAGAACTAATTGTCCTACAGAACTCGAAGAAGAATTCTACAGTGGATTCTACGCTTGATATTACGGGATTATCAGAAAAACAAAGAGTTCCCGTTAAAAGCGAAATCGCCAATAGCATGGGAGCTCTTGACGGAGACATAACAGATGATGAACTACTAAACGAAGAAGCTTTAAAGACTATTTACACATTAATAAAACTAACGAAAGAAAAAGTAATCAGTCGAATGCAGGACCAAGCGAGCAGACAAAATACGCCGATAAAAAGTAATCTGCAAAAGTGCTTCTCAGAGATTAAAGTATACGAGGAATCTGACATAGGGAATTACTCTTCCCAAGAAAGTACTCCACAGAAGAAAGGAACAAAGTTTAATACTTGGAGAGGTCAAATACCTAATAGTAGACCAAAAAGACGACCTCTGAGCGTAAGCGTACCAACAGATGTTGATTTTGATTTGGATAACATGAAAAATTCGCTACAGTCCATCCAATCTTCTTCAACCAGTTTGGACAAGTCTGTGAAGAGTTCTTCTTCCAAAAACGTAGCGTTGCCAAGGAACTACGGGCTTGGGAGGAGATGGCTAGGCCCCGTTAGGTACCCAGTGACTCCGTGTAAAAATAACCCCGCCGACGGTGCAATAGTGGACAATAATGTGAAGAATGTAGTGAGAAGACATTTTATTTATGGTGCTGGGGATTCCGATAAGGATCAGATATTTTTGTAAAAGTTTACATTTTATACAACAGTGTAAGATACATGTATTTAAGACGTATTATTGAATGTTATCAATAGGTTTAAGGAGACAAATTAATAAATGCCATTTATATTTATGTTGCTGTTAGTTTCATTGTCAAGACTTGAGAAACCACGAGGTTTCGTTAAACAGAAGACAAAAGTCGGTCTTTGTAAAATTAAAAGTATGGGTAAGTTAGGAAGGTTAGTTTGTCTGTACTGGGTTCGGCGGGTAAGGTCGCACCATGAAAAAAGTTGAAAAACTCTGCTCTAGGTCATGCGTAGACATCATAGGGCCCGTAGAAAGTCCCGGTGCGTGGCAAAGTCAGAAGCGAATGAACCGTGTTCACGCGACCGCTGGTGTAATGAAGATGCATAAAATATGAATTAATTACGTAACGTTCACGCCTTCCCACGAAACTTGCTGTGACATCATCACACAATGCCATGATTTGAGAAACCGCTTCGGTTAACAATGCTAGCCAGATTTCGGATACCGGTTTGAGGGCTTTCCTCCCACAGATTAGCATAGGTATATCAAATTCTATCTCCTTAAGGGGATCGTCATTCATTCATTACACACAACATGCTATGGAAACTTAGAACCTATTGCAAATCCAGATTTTGATTGAAAACGGTGATGCCACCTACTCGCCACATTTCTAGGTAGCTGTTGCTGTAGCGAACTAAAATATCAGTGTTGTTACATTCAAATATTTTATTTGATGTAGGGAGATTGATACGTGCTACGTAAATGAATATGAGGAGTTAAATAATGAGAAAACCTGTAGTATTCAGGTTTTAATAAACATAAAATTGTACATTATTTGAAATAATACACGGAGAAATTTTGAATGACAATGACATGGCAGGCAGGAGTAAAATTAGAGGTTGGCAAGGAAGGAGGTGGCAAATAGATCATATCACGTCAAGGAGAACAGTATATTGTATAATGGTAACACAACATTGTGTCTGCTTGACATAAGTATAATGTCGTTTTGCGTGAAATATGTTGACATAATTTGCGTCAATAAATCCAATTAAAATTTTAATATTTAACGAAGTTTGTTTGTGATTTGTGCATTTATCTATTACTGGAGGACCTGGAAGGGCTATAGACACCGCTAGTCGACCGAGCGCGGCGGTCTGTTGAGAAATATCTAGGAAAATGTAGTACCGAGTGACCTTGGTTTTGGATGAGCGTGTCGTTTTAATGTTTCTTGCTTTATATTAATAATATGCTCCTTTCCATGCATGAAGTTACTAATGTATTGTTAATAACTTAAATAAATCTGTGTATTCCTCATTTTTACGTTTCATTTCACAACAGTTATTACAAACATTTAAAATACTGATTAATAAAATACGACCGAATTGAGAAGTTCCTTCTTTTTTTTTATCGTTTGAAAAGTTTTATCCGCCACAGCACAGATGGCGCTTGTACGCAAGCATAAAATGCCTTCTCAATTTGGCTGAGTTGCCTGTCTATCTCATTATGTATATTGTAGTCTTTGACACACAATAACATATTATTAATCCATACTAATATTATAAATGCGAAAGTGTGTCTGTCTGTCTGTCTGTCTGTTTGTTACCTCTTCACGCTTAAACCGCTGAACCGATTGCGATGTGTATGGAGTATAATTTGGTATGGAGATAGTTTGAATCCCGGGGAAGGACATAGGATAGTTTTCATCCTGGAAATCACCCCCAAAGGGGATGAAATGGGGGGTTGAAGTTTGTATGGAGCTGCGATATAAACGATTTCCACGCGGACGGAGTCGCGGGCAGAAGCTAGTAGTTTATAAATATGTCAAATACACATATTTCAAGAAGGATTGTCACGTTTAAAAACGAATAATAATAATAGTTCATAACAGATAGTAGACCATCTAGTTTCAAATTTACGAAAATTCCTTTAACCATTTCTATAAATAAATCAATATTAGGGGACAATCTTACACAAATCGAACTAGCTCCATATCTAAAAAAATAAACAATCATTTATTCACGAAAAAAAAAACAGGTACCTACTCTTTTACAATTTATCGACTTCCGCCAAGCTGTTTGTTGGCAGGAATAAGCTCCCTTTCTGTACCTCACTTTAGTTAAGTATATCAACTGTTGTAGTAGGTAGTATACACAGATTATATAATGGTATTATATTATAAGCTACAAATGTAAGTTCGCTATACGTTATAACTACGGTAGTACTCTTTATTATACTGTGTTATAACACTACTACAACTATATTTTTTCTATTAAGTATCTCGATAAGGTTAGTTTTATGGGTACCTACTAGACAACGATATATATTTTTAAATACATAGAAAACATCCAAGACTGAAACAAATATTCAAGGTCATCACTCAAATATTTGCCCTGCTTGCCGGGATTCGAACCCAGGACCTTCAGCTTCGTAGGCAGCGCCACTACTCGCTACCCACTAGACTAACCGGTCATCGGCCGGGTTCGGATTCTAGTAGTCAACTTGCTGTGCGGGTTGGAGACTCGAATATTTATACTACAGCGGGGCTAGCACAACTGACGCCGCGCCGCGAGTCGAGAAAGATCTACCCTCCTCTTTCTAATTAGCACGGTGCGAGAGAGATAAGAGACGCTCAGTCGCGCGGGAAGCGACAGAGCAGCAAGTTGTGCTAGACGTACAGCTGCCGTTGAGAAGAAGCGCTGGAAAAAAACTCATCTTCTCTTTAAGGCGCCGTAGGTTCATGGTCTTCTCTCCCTCTCACTGAGCATAATCGTGAGCGAGATGGAAGTGCGTGCTCGGAAGCGCGGATATCATGTTTTTTAATTTTAATTTTTTGGCCATTTTAATAAATAAAAATGTAAACACTGATTTCTCTCAAACATGATATTGCCGATTTTTAGAAGCAATTTTAATATTTATAGCTTTTGTGCATAATTTGTTACGAATATTTTAAGTGTATTTTTGTGTGTTTTAGACCTATGTTCGTGATTTTTTTCTATCGAGCGAAATTTGCTTAATCATGTTTCGAAGCACTGATTTCCCTGCAGAAAAGCCTCAAGATTACTATTCGTATTTTTTTGAAACCATATTATTGTAAACAGACGCATTATATTGTTTCAAAAACTCTGTTCGCTTAACTTCGCTGAACCTACGGCGCCTTAAACTACGATATATTCAAATAAACCGCCCAAATGCGAGTCGGACTGGCGCACGAAGTCGTGCCGTACTCGTATATTTGTAGCTTATAATTTTGTTTTGCGACGAGGCTAGTGTAACGTGAGCTCCCGTCACAAAGTGTGAACCGGCGTCAGGGGCGGCTTTACGGCTTTACGGCGGTTGCACCCGGGCGCTCGATCCTAGGGGGCGCCGAGCGTCACTCACAGGACGCCACTCGCCTCGACTCGGGCGCTAGCGCGCGCTAGGGGGGGTGCTAGAGGGCGCTACGGTAATGATTGCACCCGAACGCGACATGGGCTAGAGACGCCTCTGACCGGCGTCTGGGTGTCCCTTTTATGCTGGTTACATTCAAACAGTATTTTTATGCAACATACCTAGTTACAAATTCAGTTTTCAAACTTATTCCTGTAATGTATGACCCGACTATCTTCGGGACGGACAGAGGCTATATTTTAACCCGCGGCTTGCGTTCTTTGTGAAACGCGGACTGCGACTTTTATTAAATTCCTTATGTTTAAAGCCGATCGCACATTGCTCGGCTGTTTATGACTTCGTGATACGATAATTCGTAGTGACTTATCTTCACCTTATCGTAAATACTTCGCCAGCATGTGGCACGAATTACCTAGAGTTAAGTATCCCAAAGAGTAAAGTAAGTTATTTATTTATTTATGCTTAAGGAGTACCAACAGCTGCAAAAACATAATATAAGGCTTACATAGTGACACAAAGCCAATTAAAGGAACTCACAGATAGATATATATATATATATATATTATATAGATTCTTTACACTGAACGGGTGATAACTGATAAGACATCGCCGTTATCACGGACCACGGAGTACAGTATAGTAACGTAAATGTTATGCAATATGCGGTGAATAGCGGAATTTGGAATGATTTCCGAGTAAATAGTACCTACCTATAATCATACTTTTTTCGGAGTTTGACGACGAAATCGACCATTCAGTGTTATAAATCCATACTAATATTATTTATAAATGCGAAAGTGTGTCTGTCTGTTACCTCTTCACGCGTAAACCGCAGAAACGATTTTGGTGAAATTTGGTATAGTGATAGTTTGATTTTATCCTGGAAATCATCCCGTAAGGGGGTGAGTCTGTATGGAGCTGCGATATAAACGAGCTCCACGCAGACTCTAGTAACTTTATATCTCCCAAGTACAGCTCATATCTATCCTAAACTATTTCGACTATGTGTTACTTAGGAATATAATGTTCGATAACTACTTTCATACCCCTTATTGTACTTTAATGATGTCCCTTATTGTACTTTAATGATGTCCCTTATTGTACTTTAATGATATAAGTTAAATAAATTCGATACTAAACATTACATATAGTTGCAAGTCGCGTGATGCTTTCGCTTTTAACTAGGCGCGACCAAAGATCAAACTGGAAAATGCAGTAACGGGTTACAGTACTGAGATACTTTCCTAATAAGAAGCTAGGGAAATACCAATAGGTATCTATTCACAATGCCATTTCTATTACTGGCCAGTAAAAAATTGCAATTTATGAATAAAACAAAAACTTATAATTTTTGAAAACATTTTTTTTATTAAAAATAACACCGCTCAAGTTCTCAAGCTAAAATTAAAACTAAATAATCTAAAGACAGAATAATTGCCTTTCTACATTTGTAACACAATCAGACTCTCAATAAAAAAAATATTCATCCACTTCACATTTGCAAAATCATTCAGACTACGATACATTTCAATACCTTAACAAGGGTGATGCACTATAACAGTTTGTTTTACACCATAAATGCATTGGTTAAATTGTAAAGATGGCTTACATCATGCCTCCCATACCGCCCATGCCACCCATGCCTCCCATGCCTCCCATGCCAGCCATGGGGTTAGGCTCCTTCTCTGCAGGCATTTCACAGATAACTGCTTCCGCGGTGGTGAGCAGGGAAGCTACTCCACTAGCATCAGTAAGCGCAGTCCTAACAACCTTGGTGGGGTCAATGATTCCCTTCTCAATCATGTTGACATATTCGTTGTTGAGTGCATCATATCCGAACTCTGGCCCCATATCCTCAACTTTAGCAACAACCACTGATCCATCAATTCCAGCATTGCGGGCAATAGTCATGCATGGCATTCTCAGGGCCTTCACGATGATCTCGACTCCCGTGGCCTGGTCAGAGTTGGCGGTTTTGAGGGCTTCAAGCGTGGGGATACACCTGAGGAGAGCTGAGCCACCTCCGGGGACAATGCCTTCCTCAACAGCAGCGCGGGTAGCGTTCAGTGCATCAGTGACACGGTCCTTCTTCTCATTGACCTCAACCTCACTGGAGCCTCCGACATGAAGAACAGCCACTCCAGACGCGAGCCGAGCCAGACGCTCTTGCAGCTTCTCCTTCTCATACTCTGAAGTGGTCTCTGAAATCTGATCACGAATCTGCTCAGCACGTCTGTCAATGTCAGACTTCTTACCTTTACCTTTCAGTAGCAGGGTGTCATCCTTAGTGATGGAGACCTCACCCACCTGTCCAAGATCTGAGAGCTGCACATCTTCCAGCTTGATGAGATTGGCGTCATCTCCGAACACAACACCTCCGGCAGCAATCGCCATGTCACTGAGGGTAGCCTTGCGGTTGTCGCCGAAACCAGGAGCCTTGACAGCAGCTACCTGCAGACCAATCTTCAGCCTGTTCACAACCAAGGTGGATAGGGCCTCACCGTCAACATCTTCAGCCACAATGACCAAAGGCTTCCTCTGCTGGTTAGCCAGCTCCAAGGCCGGGATGATGGTCTGGACGTTGCTGATTTTCTTCTCAGAGAACAGGACCAGGGCATCCTGGAACTCTACTTTAGCGCCCTTAGAGGAGTTGATGAAATATGGTGAAATGTAGCCTCGGTCGAACCTCATACCTTCAATGACTTCGAGCTCGTCGGTGAGGGTCTTGCCGTCTTTGACGGTGATGACGCCGTCCTTGCCCACGCGCTTCATGGCTTCAGAGATGAGCTGTCCGATGGCGTTGTCGCCGTTGGCCGAGATGGTCGCGACCTGCGCTATCTCCTCGGGCGTCGTCACCGGCTTCGACATCAACTTCAGCTTATCCTTCACCGCATCAACCGCCAGCATCACGCCGCGCCTGATCTCAATGGGATTGGCACCCTTTGAGATTTTCTCGAAACCCTCCTTGGCGATTGCGCGCGCGAGCACCGTGGCGGTCGTGGTACCGTCGCCGGCCTCCTCGTTGGTGTTGTTGGCCACGTTCTGCACCAGCTTCGCTCCGATGTTCTGGAATTTATCTTTAAGTTCTACTCCCTTAGCAACTGTCACGCCGTCTTTGGTTATTTTCGGAGAGCCCCACGATTGCTCCAATATGACGTTTCGACCCTTCGGACCCATTGTGACTGCAACCGCATCGGCTAGGACGTCCACACCTTGCAGCATGAGGGCTCTTACATCAGCACCAAATCTCACATCTTTGGCATAAAATCTGGCGTTTTGGTGACATTTGTTCAAACAGATGGAATGGCGAACAACTCGAGGTAATCGCAACATTTTGAAGTGATATCTATGCGAATATAACGTTCAAATAAAGGATTCAAACCTTTACTTCTCGAAGTTTCTCACTGGGATGGGATCGCAAAACGTGATCTACCGCCGGTTCTAGGTTACCCGAATGAATGAAATAAAATTAACAAAATGCTCTAGTGTGATGTAATGAATGAGTTGACAATCAAAGACAAAAGACGAGCGAGTGAATGACTTCCGATCATTAGGTTGGCAGCATTGTGCAACATAAAGCATACCACTCATTAGCGAGCTTAGTTTGAAACTGAATCGGTATAACCAGCTTATTGCATCCTTAGCTTCGATCTGTCACTTTGACGTCCACGGTCCAAGTTTTTGACATATCTCTTTCGCGCACGGGGGTAGATAGAGCGAAGCCACCACGTTTTAAATTTTATATTATCAACAAAAACATGCGGTGATTTCATTCTCAGATTACGCAGATAATTCAAGTGTATCGGTCGCGTATCGCCATTGGCTAAGTTTAGTTCATTTTACGCCGGTAAAATATAAATATTACATAATGAATACAAGGTGAGCTATTTTAACAACTTCCTTCCACGGTGATTGTCTTAATTTGCATTAATTGGCGACAATATGTGTCCATTCGCCTGGCTATTATTATAAGATGCCGTCTCTGAGGCTGGTGTATTATATCAGACGTAATTCGATTCGCTCCAGTGAGCATTACGTTTATTTTTGAAGCGTACAAATTTGCATTTTCAAGCGTACAAAATAGTACTCGTTATACAGCCTATAGGTTATTTAGAATATAAAATAAAATAATATTAATATTTTTGCAATTCGTGGAAGTATTTATTAAATATTCAATTTATTTTTGATATTTCAATTAAATTTTTGACCTTGTATTATGTTACTCTAATGTTAACTTTACTTAACCATTTTTTATTTGCAGTCCGTGCCCCTGTGATGAGAGCCTGCTGGTGGGTATTGGGAACCCCCTGCTGGACATCTCAGCTTCGGTGGATGATGCCCTGCTGGCCAAATATGACATGAAGCCTGATGATGCCATCATGGCGGAAGAAAAACACATGCCATTGTACAAGGAGCTTATGGAGAAGTATGTTTTTATTTTGTAATCATTATTTTTCGATTTTTTGTAGTTTGTAATTTGAAAAGTTACCAATAGGAAAATATTTACAACTTCAGTGGATAATTTTCTGTATCATGTTGGCACATCATATTGTCACAATTCATAGTTATACACTGAATTTTTTCCTTGAAAATTCTTTGAAAAAAATGTTATCACATAATTTTATGGAAAGAATGTTAGTAGTGTTATTAATATAAATATATAAGTATATATATTATATATTTATTACTTCATTCAACTGGTTGATTCTGTTTTATTTAAGTCTTAAAATAAAATATTAAAGAAATGTCTTAAACAAATCTATCTTTAATTTTAAGATTACACCTCATACCTATTATTAACTTGTTTTTAGTACCAAACTGTGTGCGAGTGGGCCTAAGGAGAGTGGATGCAATATGTGAGGCGCTTTTATCTTTCTAGTGTCTACATTATCATAGCAGGAGTGTGTTCTGTGTTCATTGAATGCCACGTTTTGTGAGATTTGAATTGGTGTTAAAGTAAACAAGAGTAGCTGTTTCTAAGATATTCTGTATCTAACAGTGATTAAATTTAATGTCTAATAAGTTATTTTTACTGTATTGATGCTGCATGTAGGTAGTACATATCACCTGGTATTTATATTATTTCTCTCTTGTCTATCCAAATAGTGTATTAGTATAGTAGTTTATATATTAAATTGTATGACGTTTCCGTGAGTCACCAACGCGCAACGGTGCTGGCTGAAAATCAGCGCTGTAGGTGTCTTGATGTCCATAATGCTGAGCCAGTGTCCGGTTCACTGCCGCAGAGACACACTTTTTTTCATGTTTTATGTGCTTTTCTTGTTTATTTTATTATTTAATATGTGTGTCCTGTGTGTTTGTGAATAAATATATCTTTCTTTCTTTCTTTTCTTTCTATTTGATAATGTTAAAAACTGTTGTTTGTGTTTTCGAGCATCTGTGTATCGTTTATTTTGTCTAATCACATTGTTTTTCACATTCTTATGGTATATATGTTATTGCAAATGACATACAATTATATAATATCACAATTTGCAATAATCGCGCCATTTCCTTTAGAGTTTTAAGTTTGTGAAAGAATTTTGTGTTTGTGATCAAGTTTAACTTATCTAAAGGGAACTGTTGTAGATTTTAACCTCCTGGGCCCCATAGGTTCCTAAAGAAGGAACAAAAGGGATCAATGGAAAGTCAAACAAATTTTAAAGGTTTCATTTTATACCTAATGAAAATTCCAAACTATTGTCTTAACGGCATGGTTCAAATTCTGTTGCATATTTGTATGCAGAAGGATAAGTACCTAAGCATCCATTTTCCAGATATAAAGCGGAGTTCATAGCTGGTGGTAGCGTGCAGAACACGCTGCGAGTTGCGCAGTGGATCTTGAAGAAACCGGGCGTGTGCACATACTTCGGATGCGTTGGCAACGATGAATACGCCAAGATACTGGAGACAAGGGCCATGTGAGTACTTGCACTACTATAGATTTATATATTCTTCAGCACAGTGAAGTAGCACCTTAACAAGAGGCTTATTTGTGTAACAAACAAAGTTAAGTAATTATATAAAAATCGGTGCGTGTCGGGCCATGCACACACAGGTACCGTAGATGCCTGTCTTTCATAGTTACATCGACACGCGCGCGCCAACTAAATGGTTGCGTCGGCCGAATTTGTACTAAAGTTGGCCTTTCTAAGTACATTTTAAGTTGGTCGACTATTCCTTTTAAATTCATTATATGTACTACCACGATTTTTTTCACATTCCCAGTAACTAGCAGCCATTTAGCCGGCAGGGTGGGGGCGTTTGTTAGTCCTTTAATTAAATTAATAAATTACTTGTAGTTATTCACCGGATCGCATTTCACCTCGATCCTATATTTAATTATGGCGTTGTGTCTCAATCGTATTTTTTTTTGTCGCTATTAGTTCTAGTCGCATTTCACCTCGATCGTGCATTTAACTATCGCGTTGTGTCTTAATCCTGTTTTTTTTTTGTCGCTATTAGTTTTAGTATTATCTTATACTTTGTATCCTAATCATTTATTTTTGTACTAGCTGATGCCCGCGGCTTCGCCCGCGTGGTTATAGGAAAATGTAACATATTGAATTTTCCAGTGGGAATTAGATGTTTTCCCGCTGGAAAAAGTAGCCTATGTCACTATCCAGCCTCTAAACTATCTCCATACAAAAATCACATCAATATGACGCTCCGTTGCGACGTGAAAGAAGAACAAACAAACAAACAAACAAACGCTTTCGCATTTATAATATTAGTAAGGATTAGACAATATCTTTAGTCGCAATGTACCTTTTTCGCTTATTTTTTTTATTGCATATCGTCGTGAATAGGTACAGTCAGCAGCAGGAGTAGCTACGCAGAGAGTAACACGCTCACAATGAGCTACACAATCCTTACTCCGTTGACATAGTCCAGGCAATGAACTGACAACTTGTATGGAAAAAATGTCAATTTTGGAAATAATTTATAATAGCTTATTTTTTATGTGTAACGGATATATTATCAATTAAATAGTTACCCAGCGACAAAATCCGACAAAATTTCAGACATCAAAAAAATTATAAGTTATGGCTTCTGAAAAGTCAGTAAAAATATTAATAAAGGTTTTTGTCTTTATTTTGGTTCATTTGCATTTGCTCTATAATATTCCAGATAAATCGTACAAAAAAAGATAATGCATGCTTCATTTAAATCTACATAATTACTTCCGGTTCGAAAGTTTGTCGGATTCTTGACTAAATCATCTTAGAATAACATTTTCAAATGAAATCAATAAAAAAAACGCTATTATAAATTATTATTTTTCAAAACCATATTTTGCCTGGAGTAACAATAGAGTCGTGTGCCGAACATGAACACCGAACGAAGGGGACATGACTCGAACAAACATTTAAAAGGGCAAATTTTTTTTTTTAATAGCTCCCGCTACATACAACTAAAACAATTTCATACAAACACCTCAACTGGAAAATTACCTTTTAAATGCCAACTTGAAAATGATTTTAATATTAGTATTTTATACTTGAACTCTTGATAAACATTCAGTTCTATCTGTAAACTAGTATTTAAATAAAATAAATAGAAAGTGCAGACAGCCTAATCAGTGCTGGGCTTCTTTAGATTACACACAAAGATTATAATATGGTTATTAGATTGTTATGTTTATTATGTAAATCACATTTTTGACGATTCCCGATATATTTTATCCTCTAGGCTTTCCTATCAATATTACAGTAGATATAAGTCTACAACCAGTAAAACAAATACGGACGAACATCCGATGCGACGCACACAGACACGCGTCAACACAGTAAACTTAAGTGCAAGTCGGGTTAGTCGGCGGTACATCTGTCCGCGTGCCGCCCGTGCGCCACATAAAACTGGTTTTAAACGGAGCGCAGGTGCAGAAAGGTCTTAAGGCGATGCCTTGATTTGAGTCGAACACGCCCCCTAGACAGAGACACGCTGATGCCTTCCGCGCACGGGGAAAAGAGATGTAACACTCTTCGGGAATGGCTTTTTTGGACAAATTTCGATAAATACCTAACTTAGAGAAGTTTGATTTAAGTTTCATAAAGTGAGATTTTAGATGTGATAAAATACTATAGTATTAACTTGATTGTGTCGTAAAATAATGTATCGTTTGAGTAGGCTGAGTAAAAAAAGGAAAATACAGACCCAACTTTGGAATTTTTTCTATCGAGGAAATTTTAAGCAATCATGTATCGATAAAATCAGATAAACAATCATATAGTCAAGAGTCATATATCTGAAAATCAGACCTTATTGTTTCTTAATCTAGTCAGAACGGCGTTTCAAAGCACGCGATAATTTCCAATGCACAGCCTTAAGCGACGCTACCTGAGATACTGATTTAACTAATACATTTACCGTGTCAATACTAAGCTCAATCTATCGTATTTTAGACATTGAGTAGCCTTTATCTTTATTGATTCATCTTTTCTCTATGATAAGCATATGTTACTTGTGTATATTTCTAATAGATATGTGATAACGTCAATCAATATGATAAATGGTTCAATATAAATCTCTAAAATGGCTATGTTAAGTGCTAGGTTTTCCGCGTCCTTCTTAGAATGATCTAGGCTGAATACTGAACCTCGCTATTGCTCCTCATAATTTATTAAAGTTAGAACTTTGAAATGTACTGTTATGGTTAGTAAATAGATAAGTTTCTGTCTAAAAAATAATTTATGGTGCGATCTTTTATTCCCATCTGTACTTTTCTGTATACCGCCATCAACTACTTCGTTGAGACGATTCTAACAAGCCCAAACTCAACGGGGTTTCGTCAAGACCTAATTTGGTGAAATTGATGTTATTTGAGCAGTTTTTTAAGAAAAATATTTGTCCTAGCACATCAAATAAAATATATGTTAATATTCGCCATATTTCAAAGACCGTGGAAGGGCTCGATACATAATTGGACGAAATCGGCTCGATAGAAAATAATTGCAAAGATTGGTCTTAAAATCACATTAAACGGTTATATGTCTTTATTTTTTTGACGTATGGGTCTGCAATTAAAAACATGAAGTCAACATATTCATACCTAAACCGCTAACGAGTCATATTTCACAAATAATCCACCCTTTTTTTATTTCAATATTTATGTAGGTAATATTATCTTCAAAAACCGAGCCGCCCAGTAACACTCGCTCTCGTTTACTCCGATACAAATAGACAGTGTGCGCGCTATCCAAAATCCTCAAGGGCATTTTGGTGTTGACAGCGTCTTAAGTCTGTCTCCATCATCAGATCAGCTCGATCGATACCTATAATATTTAATTGCCATCCAAATGAGCGTGCATTCTTACGGTTGTGTCTCGTTGAGACAACTTGGCAGTTTATTCGAGAGGTCTCTACCTAAACCCGCCTATATAGGAACTCGAAACAGGAAAATATCAGCATTAATCCAACAAATTATGTAATCTAACGGAATGTTGTCTGCCTACACCATTTTAATATGGCTAAAACCAGCTGTGAAGGATACAGAAAATTTGCAAATTATTCTCAATTATCATTATTAGAAACAGGTGGTCTAGAAGTGTTCTTTATCTATTTACGCAACGTAAGTGTCTAAGATCTGAGCATGGTATAACAACACAGGTACTCTCTTCCGAGACTCGCGAACCACGTGACTGACACAAGCCTACGTCATCATGCGGCATTTAACAGCATGATGAGATGACGTAGGCTTGTGTCAGTCACGTGGTTCGCGAGTCTCGGAAGAGAGTACCTGTGTTGTTATACCATGGATCTGAGGTAGTTGAAAGCGTAGCAATGCACAATTGTTTAGAACGTAGCGTCTTAGTTTCATACCCACATACTTATAATAATAGTTTTATATTTGATTTTTTATATAATTATTGTCTTTAATCCTACTAATATTATAAATGCGAAAGTTTGGATGTCTGTCACTCAATCACGCTTAAACGGGTCAACCGTATTGGATGAAATTTTGCACGAAGATAGTTTATAGCCTGGATTAAAATATAGGATAGTTTTTATCCCG
Source organism: Epinotia ramella (assembly GCA_947578815.1). Classification (NCBI taxonomy): domain Eukaryota; kingdom Metazoa; phylum Arthropoda; class Insecta; order Lepidoptera; family Tortricidae; genus Epinotia; species Epinotia ramella. The sequence continues at coordinate 2,414,042 of OX388217.1, forward strand.
GGTGCACGCAGACGAAGTCGCGGGCGGAAGCTAAGTAAAGAGAATAATAATGAATGCCCACTGCTGGGCACAGGTCTCCTCTCATGGATGAGAGGGAACGGGCTGTAGTTCCCACGCTGGCCCAGCGCGGGTTGGGGTTACATATACCTTAGATTTGCTTCGCAGATGTATGACATACTTATTACATGAGTAAATTGCCTCAGTTAAAATACGAACAGCTATGTAATGCACACACTATCGCGGCTACAAGTACAGATAAGAGGCGAAACTCGGCGAGATGTCTGTCCTCCGATAACATTTGCACCCGCTATCGTAATTTGTTTTATTTCCACCGCAGGGTTCTTAAACAATTTTAAATGACGAAATACAATCGTAGATTCAACTTTTATTTATCTATAACTAGCGACCCGCCCCGGCGTCGCACGCCACGCGGGTACTACATTATACATATAAACCTTCCGCATCACAATCCATTGCGTAGGGACAGACAGCGGGAAGCGACTTTGTTTTATACTATGTAGTGATGGCACTCTAGGTACGATATACAGACGTGGATACACTGGCGACACTTTTAGTGAGCAATGCTTTCAAGACATGCGCGGCAGTCTTTTTAATTGACTTCAAATAAGGAGGTTCTCGATTCGTCGGAATCGTTTTATGTATGTTCCCCGATTACTCGAAAACGCCTAGACCGATTTGGAATAGTAAATTTCGATGCTAGTGCGAAAAGTATGTCATTACGTCACGAGGACCGAGATATTACGAGCCGTAGGCGAGTGAAGAATGACATTTCCGCACGTGTATCGAACGACGTTTTTTAATACAGTTGCGAAAAAATAAGAAAAACAACAAGTATGGAATTCGAAACTTTTATATTATTAATTCTGTAACATCATTGCAATACTTAGTTGAAAAATAATGAAGTTGTTCAAAAAAAAAAATTTTAATACAGTTCTATCTTATTTTTTTTTTTAATAATTATTAATGATACAATTTGTACAATTATTGAGTGGGAAAAGTGAAAAGCACTAGTTCGCGAAAACCAACTTCCCGCACGCTAAACAGCTACGTAAAGTAGCACTTTTTGAGCAACTGTATTAAAAAAATGTTTTACAGTAGGTACATATGGTGCTACTTTCCCGCACTAGTGCGAAAAGAGCACTTTCCGTGCATATGTCGAAATTTTAAAGAGCCATATGTACAGTAAAACGTTGTACGATACACGTGCGAATAGGTAATTCGCAACTCGTGTCGATTTAAAACACTCCCTTCGGTCGTGTTTTAATTGATCACCACTCGTTGCGGATTTCCTATTTTCGGCACTTATGTATCGTAAATAACTATTACAGTACATATGGTGCTACTTTCCCGCACTAGTGCGGAAAGAGCACTTTCCGTGCATATGTCGAAACTTTAAAGAGCCATATGTACAGTAAAACGTTGTACGATACACGTGCGAATAGGTAATTTCCTATTTTCGGCACTTGTATCGTAGATAACTATTTTCTGTTAGAAAGGATATCCTTCCCAGGGTCCCATGGTCATCAGGTCTTTGAGGAGAAAGAGAGGGCACTCTCCAAATTTTATAGGCACACTTGAAGCGATTTGGGTACTGTTTTTGAAGTAAATTATTCTAATTAGAATACTTACAAAGGAAGCGTAGTCTAACTCGCGCGCGAGACTGCTTACGCGCTGTCTTGCTAGCAATCCAGGTTTGTCTCGCCTTGAAATCACTTGCGTACATTTAAATAGAAACATGCACTGAATCTATTGTGGTATTGATCATATTCATATGAATAATTTATATCGGATACCCTGACTATAGCCCCTCCTAGATATCTACCCAAGAGGGACTTTTAAATAGCTACATGTTACGGCCGTTTATTGAAATGCCATATATTTATAATATTTAGAATGGGTGAATAATGTAGAACATGTTATCTATAATTTGTATTGCTTAAGTATAGTCTAGTCGTGAAAAAAATAAGTTTTCGACCTCGAGGATCAGCGTTTGCCGCCATCTTGAATAAATTATTCGAAACAGGTGGATTTCGTGCAGGAATTGATGGGGCCAAAATTGGTTCTTTTTAACAGAATGCTTTAAGAGTTGACTTTATGACAAAAATGTCTATGAAAAGTATAAAGATAACAAAATTCCAATGTTTTTTTGCATAGGTACATATACAAAAAATTATTGAGATTTTATTGTCTTTATACGTCTCATAGACATTTTTGTCGAAAAGTCAACTGTTGAAGCATTATGTAAAAAAGAACCAATTTTGGCCCCTTCAATTCAAGATGGCGGCTAACGCTGTGACCCCTCGAGGTCGAAAAATTAATTTTTTTATAACTAGCCTATACTTAAGCAATACAAATTAAAACATTTTCTACACCACCTTTTGTAGGGCAAAAATACCTGCTGACTGACCCAATCCAAGTATTTATAAGTATACTTAACTGTATTTGTGTCTTTTGTTTCGTGTTAATTTATTGATGCGAATTGAAATCAAACTTGTTGCATGATAAAAATAAGTAGGTACAGTTGCCATCAGATATATCGGACCGGCCAAGGTGCTCACAAATATCTGAACACGTCTCTAATGCCTCGACAATAGAGACGTGTTCAGATATTTGTGAGCACTTTGGCCGCTCCGATATATCTGATAGCGACTGTACGTCTTGCGTACAAAAAAGTTGGATTTTATCTCAAGGCAATAGATAACTCTAAATCGATATCGTCGTAAAAGTGGCCTTACGCGATTGCTATAAGTATTAAGTTTACTAATAATGCACATAATCCATACTTCCTACCTGCCTGGGAGACTGAACTTTGCCTTGTCATGTTAGTACGTTAGTATGTCCGGGCAAATCTGGCAAGTCAAACTCTACCTACTTGCCGAAATCTAATCGAGCTGAAATTTTTTACAATCATGTTATAAGTCGGATGTCGGAACCTACGGTAGCCTAGTGGTTCAGGCACGCGGTGGTCGTAAGTTCGAATCCCGGCTCGTCCCAATGAGTTTTTTGGATATGTACGGAATATTTACCGTCAGCTTTTCGGTGAAGGTAAACATCGTGAGGGAACCGGTATAATCCCAATAAGGTCTAGTTTTCCCTCTGGGTTGGAAGTTCAGATGGCAGTCGCTTTCGTAAAACTAGTGCCTATGCCAAATCTTGGGATTAGGTGTCAAAGCGGACCCCGGGCTCCTTTAGGGCACAACCGGGAACAACGCTAGGAGGATGATGATGGAAGTCGGATGTCAATGCAATACTATGGCATAAAGCTGGTCTAATGATGGCCATGGACCGTCTCAATTACACAATATAACCTCGTGTTTGGGCTCATTGGAACCCATTTAACGGGTAGTTGCAAAAAAGTGCAGTCGACAACAAAAACTTGTACAAAAATATCTTTCTATTGACAAAATCTTATTTTTTTAATCCCGCAGCGCAGACGGCGTGACAGTGAAATACCAGGTGACCGAAGAAGCCCCGACGGGCACGTGCGCGGTGCTAGTTACCGGCACGCACCGCTCTCTCTGCGCGAACTTGGCCGCGGCTCAGAAGTTCACTCCCGTGCACCTCGCTAAGCAGGAGTGTCAGGAGGTCATCAAGAAGGCGAAGTATTTCTATGCATCGGTGAGTTGCGAACTTTGAGTGAAACGAGCTACCTATTATCACAAGGAATAGGTACATGTGTTGCATGGCATGTGAGAAGTCTCATCAAAGCCAAAGTTCCTTACTCGTTAATTTAGTCATATTACCTACGTGAAACTATGAATCTCGATAAACTACCACCGATTCGGAAATAAAATCTTTACCTCGAGAAAAACCGGCGTAAAAAACTCGGTGAAGTAGCATTTTTCAAAACATTAGGTATATAATATATTCTGTACATATAATATACATTTAAATATCACAATATAAAAAAATACATTACAGTAGAAAACCTATTTAGAGGTACCTAGTTATTTTTCCCATAGGTTACTCGTGCATGATGTTTATCTTATAATATGCTTTTGATATAAGTGTTTGTTTTACGACAGATTTGAAATCTTATCGAAAGTTCAGACTTCAGACAGTCCTACATAAAAATAAATAGTTATTATTTTCTTAGACTGATCCTAAGGTGTGTTAGTCAATGGAGTGTTCCGCTCGTTAGAACAGAAAAAAACTCAAAAAATATTTCCCTTGTTTCCAGGGTTTCTTCGTAGCAGTGTCCCCCGAGTCTATAATGCAGCTGGCGGAGCGCGCGCAGGCGGGCAAACACGCGTTTATCATGAACCTGAGCGCGCCCTTCGTCTCGCAGTTCTACAAGGAGCCGCTGGAGAAGTTGCTGCCCTATGTGGACGTGCTGTTCGGGAATGAAAGTGTAAGTTGGGTGATGCACCGTATGCATCACGGCGTGTTGCAAATGTTTCGCAGATCTACAAGGAGCCGCTGGAGAAGTTGCTGCTCTATGTGGACGTGCTGTTCGGGAATGAGAGTGTAAGTTGGGTGATGCACCGTATGCATCATGGCGTGTTGCAAATGTTTAGGAGCCGCTGGGGAAGTTGTTGCCCTATGTGGACGTGCTGTTCGGGAATGAGAGTGTAAGTCGCATATAGTGCGGTTTGATGCACCGTATGCATCATGGCGTGTTTATTTAATCGTATCGCATTCATTATTTTGGCTTTTTTAAAGTTTGTCACTCTTTAGTACCACCCCAGGGGCCACGTGCAAGGCGTGTTGGAAATGTTTCGCAGATCTACAAGGAGCCGCTGGGGAAGTTGCTGCCTATGTGGACGTGCTGTTCGGGAATGAGAGTGTAATTCGTGTTTAGTGCGGTTTGATGCACCGTATGCATCATGGCGTGTTGCAAATGTTTAGGAGCCGCTGGGGAAGTTGCTGCCCTAGGTGGACGTGCTGTTCGGGAATGAGAATGTAAGTCGCATTCAGTGCGGTTTGATGCACCGTATGCATCATGGCGTGTTGCAAATGTTTAGGAGCCGCTGGAGAAGTTGCTGCCTTATGTTGACGTACTCTTTGGGAACGAGAGTGTAAGTTGCGTGATGCACCATATGCATCATGGTCCAGAGACACCGAGATCCATTCTCGGTTTGCCAGGGTTTCTTCGTAGCAGTGTCTCCCGAGTCTATGATTGAGTAAGTTAAGAAATCGACAGCATAACTAGCGCAGCGCAGCGGTGGCGTGGCGGAGTGGCGTACACAACTAGCTTTTGCCCGGAACTGGTTTATATCGTAGCTACATATACATACAAACTTTCGCCCCCCAGTTTGATAACTTCAGGGATAAAAAGTATCCATTGCTATGTCCTTCCCCGGGATGAAACCATTCGCCGCCAAGGAAAAAAAATGCGAGGTGGCACCACGCCCACGCCACGCAAGTCTTTTGTCTATTGTTTTTGGACTTCTTTTGAAGTCGGTGGTAACGGTGAGAAACTTAAGTTCAAGTCAGTGGCGGCGACTGGGTTAAATAAAACTAGCTCCATAACTATTTCTTTCTTTTGCGTCAGGCACTAAAGTGCAGTGCGGAGTAATTTGGCCTTCTTGCTCTTCTTCTGTGGTTCCAATTTCGTTTGTCTGCCAAAAAACCTTTAAACTAGTCTTTAAACTAGTTTTTTTTTTCAATTATTTTTGCATGTTCCATAAACTTTTATCTATTTAATAGTATGTACCTTAATCAATGATCATTTTTTTTTAAATCTTTTAAATAGTTTTGTACATGTGTCTCGGTTTGCCTATATCTAATTTCCACTCATTTGCTCAAAGGTTAGCTGGAAGAAATCCCTCTCAGGGATAAGCTCGCCTTTGTACATGTATCATCTGTTCCTGTAATAATTGTTTTGTTGTTGTGTTCTGTTCCATGTACAATAAAGAATTTACATACATACATACTTTTATTTAAACGAAAACTGTTTTTTTCGCCAATGGTTCTTGGTCGTCATGTCTAAGAATCGTGACCAATAAAATGTCGGCTATTAAACTTATCTAACTGTGATGCTCATCTTTTTTTTCTCATTGCAACTGCTTTAGCAGCCTTTTGGCATTAAGTCCGCCATTTGTACAATAAAGTTTAAACAAACAAATCTTTATTACATTACAGGAAGCGGAAGCATTCGCGGCAGCGTTCGGCATCAAAGAAACTGACCTCCAAGAGATCGCTCTCGAAATATCAGCCATGCCCAAACTCAACCCTTCCCGACCCCGCGTGGTAGTCATAACCCAAGGTTGCGAGCCAGTAATACTCATCGAAAACGGTAAGGTCACGCTAGTGCCCGTTAACAAACTGTCCAGAGAACAGATCATAGACACGAACGGGGCGGGGGACGCGTTCGCAGGCGGTTTCCTTAGCCAAATGGTGTTACAGAAGGATTATACGACTTGTGTTAAGTGTGGTGTGTACGCGGCGACCCATGTGATACAGCAGTCGGGTTGCTCGCTTAGCGGCGTCAGTGACTTTAAATAGTGATTCTAGTGATGTGATATTGTGTTAGGGAAAAGTAGATGGATTTCGCGCATGCAAGACCAGACAATTTTTTAAACAGTGTGAATTCTGAATATACTAAACTGTGTGCAAAATCTGTATCTCAGAAATCTCTGAATGGCAGACCAGTAAAAACAGATATATGTAATGCATTCGTATTACATTATCCGACTACACATTTAAAGATAAACAAACTGATATTATAGATTTTATAACGGTTACCTATCTGAATCACTAAAAATTGTTTCAAAACTGTATCATTTGTCCTTAAAGCCGTTTTTCTCCGAAGCCGATACGTATTCTACACAATAAGTAGAAAAAAATTATCCAAAGCTTTGGGGTCTTCGAGAAAATTGTCTTTTTGCCAAAATGAAAATTTGGACAAACACTACAGTTGGGAAATTAAATTTTGTGATTGCAATAGGATACCATAACATCTGTCTCCAGCCTAACTAGCATGAGCGTTGTGCCGGGCATAAACAATTCTTCCCTCTCCAGCAAGAATGTAAGTGTGCAAGAGACAAATGCTTTAGTCGAACATAAACGAGAATCATGCGAGCTAGGAGCTCATTAGCTGTAGGAGATACATCTATAGGCTGATCAGCCAGGCCAGCCAACGGAAAGCGTACAGTGGTCGCTTCTGTAGTGATAGTACTGAACTGACGTAAGAAATAGATTACCTTACTGCTGACACGGTTGACTTCCCAGAAAGCCAGGTGCAGCCTAGCGAGTGCATGCGATGAATACACGAAGGCCGTGTACTTTTCCTTTTTCAGTTAATCTTGTCTTTTTCTTCCTTTTTCTATGTACATTCTGGCAATATTTCACAGTAATATTTTGTAATTAAGGTTAAAGTGTAATTAAAAGCAAATGGGCCACGCAATACAGAACCACTAGTTACTAAATTGTATTAATGTAGATGACGCACAAATGCTCGCAGTTATTAATAATTATACAATTACCATAGAAGATTCAAATGTTGTTGTGAATTACACATAGCATTCCTATAGTTTGCACATGCAAAAATAAGCAATAGGTAGAAATGAAATGAAAATTTGGTTGTTTTTGACTGTGTTATTATTGTATGCATCATACAGCTGTATAATAAAACCAAGCTAAGTACTTAGTTATGACTTCTAATAAAAAATGAACAGATATTTCGAATATAAAGTAGTATGAATCGAATAGATCTGATGTCAATTACATGTATTAGCTGATATTAATTTTTCAGTAAGCCTAAGTACTTTCAAAAGCAATATAATGTTAGTGTACCTTATTCTAAACACGAAATAATAAAGGATTTATATCAAAAGAAATGCTAAAAATCACTTTAAAAGTATCTCTTAAGTATAAGTCAAAACTAGTAATAAAATCTAGCATCTGAGTACTACTTATATAATTAAGATAAAATTTGTCTTACGGCTATTGTTATGGCAAAATAAATCAGTTATACGGATTTACCGTTGGTACATACGTACATGTCTACATTTTTCAATAAGAATATTTCTAAAGTTTTTGGACTATCCAGTGTATACGTACATGTCTACATTTTTTTAAGAAGAATATTTCTAAAGTTTTTGGACTATCCAGTGTAACAATCTTTCATTTGATGTCATATTCCTATAGGATTGTCCTGAATAGCACAATTTGAACAGAGGTTGATGCTATTGGGCTAAGGCTTTTATAATTAATCAAGAATACTAAAAAATATCCCAATTGTGTTAGCCTCAAAGATAGCAAATTTCCAAAATTATTATTTCTACAGTTGGATTATGAATTACATTTTTAGGAACTAAACAAGTCTTTTGTTTTTGGAATCACGAATGAAATAATATTCATAGTAATTCGCCTAGTGACTGCATGCCATATTTCAAAATTGGAACATGTTTGAGATGTGGGTCTATTGGACATGTCGAAAGTAAAATACATTTGCAGCCGCGCATTTGCGTTTGCATTATATTGCAGTCACTAGGCGATATGAGGCATAGTAAAAACTTAACACTAACTATTATCTAACATAGTGATAGAAAATGCTATAGCATCAATGAATGGGCCGGCCACAACATCAAACTAAATGTCAATACTATTTAACACATTCAGTTTTCAATGATGCAGGGTATGCATCATGGTGCTATGGAAATATGTGTGTGCACTGAATGTGTTTCTTTGTCAAAAATAGCAGTAATGATAAACTCTGTAACATACAACAATAAAACTTAAAATCTGTATAAAGTTAGTCAGACTTAATAATCAATCAGTCTAGGATTTAGGTTCTACACTTAAAACTATATAGCTTCTCTAACAAGCTAAGAGTTTTTTAATTGCATAAAAGCAAACAAATGACACAATCAATAATACTATGTTAACCCTATGAATGCCCTTGGAATGTAAAATGAAATATCAGCTATAAAATAACATTGATTCAATATTCATTTGTTTGCTTCTGCAAAAGATTGGTATCGTAATATTATCACACGAACCAATCCTAGATTAACAAAAGGTAAGGTTATCTATACTTAAATAGATTCCATGGTGTAACGAAAAATATCAGTGCAATGCAATTTCCATTACATAACCCTTTTGGACCGGAAAAACAAGGCCCTGCCAATGTAAAATGAAGTACATTGACATATGTTTTTATTTGACAATTAAACGTTATCAACCCGCACAATTGTATTGGCCAGGTCCGAACGGGTTAGTGGAATTAATTTAATTGTAGATAGGACCTGGCTGGTGATAGGGCTGTTTCTCTATAAAAACAATATCATATCGGACATAGTGTACTGTCCAATCTGGTGCATTCTTTTCTTCATCCCCTAACAGAGGCATGCATCTGTAGCTCTCAACAATAATGAAGTCCTTTACATCATTCAACATTTGCTTCAACCCCCTTGTGACTCTGCGGGGGTATAAGTCTGAAGTTATTCTAAAAACTACCTTTGGTACTTCTAAATTTAGATTGTAGTTTTTGTTTTTTATTTTAAAACTGTTTAGTTTTAACTCCTTCCGTTTCTTGCTTCCTATAGTCCTGTAAAATATACTGTGGTTTTACATTTGTTGATGAAATACCATGTTATGATTGTACTTATGTTTGTAATTGTTGTAGAATAAAGGATTTTTCTAATGTATTATTGTTTTTTTTTACAACCCATCAGTTAGTGTTATTTGGGCAAAATCAACCGATTGGTAGGAAGGTAACAGAATAAATAAAAACAAAGTTTTTGAATGTATGAAGCAATAAAAAATAATACAATGAATGGAGAACCTTCTTTATTTTGAAGTTAAAAATGGGAAACTTACTAGCCTTTGATCAACTGTTATTACTAGATTTTAGTAACTGGAAACAATTTGATTTCGTATTTTTATCCAGAACACAGGTAAATGCAATGTTAAAAACACGAAAAATAACTGTCTCGGCAATATCAAACAAGGTTTGCCTTTATATTCTAATAATAAATTTTATGAACACAAAATACATAAATATCAAATACTTACGGCATTTTCACGCGGAATTGTGAGTTCTTTTGAAGGTGGAACGGTTAGGTGTAGTATTACAACCACGCAACTTTTCGCTTGGTATTCCAATCGGTTATGTTGTCTTAGTGTCACTTTTCCTTAGAAAATGATAGTTATGTTGAATCAAAATATGTACTCGCACAGATTTCTTCGCAAGTTTCTTTTAGAAAGATTGTTTTGTTTTTTTGTAAAAATTCGCTGACCGCGCGATCTACTAAGGCGTTTTTTATTGTTTTAACTTCGGACATGTTTAAGGTAGCCATTCTGTTTGTCAACAGCAATGAAATTAATTGACAGCAGTGACATTTGACCATGTATCAATAAAATATATCATCAAAATATCTTAATTATTTGTACATTGTATTCTTTCTGTGAAATTAATTTGTTTATTTCTAATAAATATCCCAAATGAGTGTGACCATAGACAATAATTTTGCAGGAAACACATTTTTTGGTAAATTAATTGTAATTAAAATGGCAATACATTTTGCGGCGACAAGCAGGATATCAAAAATATTTTTTCATATAGCAACTGATTGATAGCCATTTTGAAGAGCCTTTTGTTGGTGTTTTGTGAATGTTTTCAAGTAAATTTTGTAATAAACCATTGATATAAAAGTAAATCGGCTATTGGAAAATCATTGCGGGCTTTAAACACCAAATTATTACATGTCATCACTTTGTGTTGTTTGTTTGTGAAGTCGCATTGTGAAAAAAAAGAACCGGAAAGGACTGCTGTATTAAGTTTTATGTTACAATTAGTGAGGGATAAATAAGGAACAATAGGTCAATTAACTGTTTTGTTGGAGTTATTTAGTGAAGTGTAATTAAACCAAAGCATTTACGTCGCGTGTATTCCTTAGACGTAAATTTGGATTGTCACAAGATGGCCGCCATCGGAAGCTCGCTCCGCCGAAACCCGCTTTCAAAGCGCGATGTGTCACCCGCGGGCGCCCGCTTGGCCATCAACATGCTGTGAGCCGGCGTCGGGCGGCGCACCGCGCTCTCCGGCTCCTTACGGCGAGGTTCCATTTCGTAAAATGGAATTTCGCTCGAGGCGCCAAAATACGATGGGTGTTGACAGCGCTCCAGTACCGTACCGTTACTCCGACGGCCGATCAAAATAATTGTAGACAAAGATGACCGAGCCGGACGACGTCGGAAAGGATGTGTGGAAGCGATGGATACTCGAGGCGATTCGGAAAATACGGTCCCAGAAACAGCGGCCGAGCGTGGAACGCATCTGTCACGCCATCAGGCAGCATCATAACTACCATGAGGACGTGGTCTCCGAGCGTCTGGAGCGGGCTGTGCGGGAGGGTGCCGTGCTGAAAGTTTATAACAAGGGCCAGAGTTCGTACAAGGACCCTGGTGGGCTGCAAAGCAGGACTCTTAGGTTAGCAGCGGATATAGATGTGTCGCGGGCAGTGGCTAAAGCAGTGCGCGAGTTAGGAGAACGGGAAGGTAGTGACTTAAAAACTATAGAGAAGCATTTGCAGCAAGCATACCAAGTGACTGTGGACCCGGAAGTAGACGTGCGTGCAGTGTTGAAGGCGGCAGCGAAGCGTGCCGTCACGAGAGGATTGATAACGCACCATCAGGGTGTTTATAAGGCTACGGAGAGGCCACGAGCTGGGTCTCATGAACGGACTCCTAAACTCAAGATTAAAAATCAGGAATCTGAAAAGGTAAGACTAGACATCCAATCTGTAATCAACATTGAAACATTGTAAACAGTATTTTGTTGTTTTTTTGGCTGCTACCTTTGTAAACGTATGTAATTTCATAATGTTTAGTAAGACTGTTTGCTTTGTTTCTATTGTACAAGTACTTATTAGAATTAAATTTATATTAGTGTTCCTAATGTGAAATACTCCTTTTCTTATTAGTAAATGTCTTCCTAAAGGCACTCTTACACGGGCGATTTTTGGGGCAATTGTAGTCGGCAACATGGAAAAATTTCCGAAATATTGCCGCAATTTCTATATATTGCCCCATATTGCTCCATTAATTTCGGCAATTCGGCAATTTTTATCGCCCGTGTAAGATCATCTTATGACTCATTATAATCTTACCATAAGGTTAGTATGTAATGTTATACATGCAAACAAATAGTTACATTGGTATGTTTATTCTATTGCATTATTATTTGACCAGACAGATTTACTACAGTCTAATAGAGTCAAATTGATTTATTATATTTGCTTTGTTCATACCAGAACTATGCATAATTCTTAGTGCTGTTGAGGGAGATTAAATTCGTTGTACTTTAGGCCTAAGGTACCCAATTAGAGACTAAACTGTTGTATAAGGTGGGCTGGGTTTGGTTCAGTTTAGGTACTTTCAACCATTTTACAGCAGCCTCTAGTGTTCAGTGCGGATAATATCTGTTAGGTTCCTCATATTATAATATCCCAATCTTATCCCGGTCATTGTGGCACTCTTTGGGGGAAGCCTATGTCCAGCAGTGGACGTCTTTTGGCTGATATGATGATGATGATCTCAATCTTTGTCTTTGTATGGATTTAATAATATATCATATATATAACATAAAAATCTTATGGGGCTTCTAAATGGGCCACATTTTCCTGCAATTTCTGGCCAGCAACGAATGCTGCCTTACACAGACATTGTACACTAGAGCAAGATGCAAATACTTGCCGGCCACACATTGCCGTAAAAATGCTGGCCGTTTAGAAGCCCCATTAATCTGCTGACATAAGAATGATGGGGTCATTTTTAAATAACACATTTTTACACTTGACTATATTGTGCAATATAGTATAAAGATAATAATACATATATTATAATCATGAACATAACCTTAAACTGATAACAATTGCAGTCTTGTTTGTAAACAAACTTATCTAAAGCTACTTTCACATTCACAACATCATGGAAGTAGAGGAAAATAATGATTCTCCTAGTACAAAATACTTCTAAAACTGCACATTCTTGACAGTCTTATTATATATATATTTTTAAATTTGGGTATTAACCCCTCATGAGCGGAAGTCCAAATAGTCCAAACAAAAATGATAACTTTGGGATGTAAAACAAAAGTAAAATGTTTGACATAGATCCATTCTTAACTCATTTATGCCCTCCGTAGTGGTTTGGGGACAGTTGTCATAAATGGGCATTAATGGGTTAATCAGAAAGGGAGATAGGAAGATCTTATTAGAGACATGAAATGAGGTCATAGCAACATTGAACAGCTACTACATTTTCTCTATGAAATGATAACTAATTTCCAGTTTGGTTTAGAATTTTGGATTATATTATAAATGTAACCTTCTTCCTGTTCGTAGTAAGTCACCTCAGTGACATTTGTAATCTGTTATCATAGACATAATGTTTAACAATGCTCAAATTTATTAGATACAAATAAAAAAGTGTGCATATTAAAGGCCTAGACCACGTGATGCTGTCATAGACCATAAATTATGAATAACAAATGAGCATTTGACAGTGTACAACAATTTATAAATTTTATGTTGAACATTTTCTCACTATTGTGTTTGATGGCAGGGTTATTGACCTTATGTCTTGATCAAGGTCGTCTTGTTGCATAATCTCCAATTTAGCTCATCATATCAATCTTATTTTATTATGTAAGCTGCATTCCAAGGTAGAAATAAAATGATTATAAAGTTTTCTATAACCTGATTTTAATGTCTAATTTTATGCTAGTGTAGGGTAAACACTTGAACACCATTCTTTGAATGGTTTTCTCATCTTGTTAACTTTTCTTGGTTGTGTTGTCTGTGCATTCAAAAAAATTACAATTCATTATTATAATAAATTTTCGGGCAGTCCAATTCCACAGGTCTTGAAATCGGACTATTCAATGTTGAAATCTAAACTATAGACACCCTCACTATCTCTGGACCTAATACCGTTTTCGCGGGATCAGTACACTTTTACAGATATTTTATGCCACTATTATAGAACTTGTAAAGTTGGTTAGTTTTGGAACAGTCAATATAGGTCAAAAGTGTTTTTATGTCTGACTAGGGCAAACCTTGAATGTAAATACAAAAATAAGATGACAGGATATTGTCTAAGGCCTATAAATTTCAGGTTCTGATCCAAAAAGTTTGGCTCTTTGCTATCAGTGTTATAACAAGTCAATTTTTCCAGAGCTTAGGACATGTGCCTACCTGTGATGTGAGCTAGGTCCTGAACTCTTGGCTACAGCCTTTGGGTTGGGGTGGAGCAAAGGCAAACCAAACCAAAGCAAAGCATGCCAATCTGTGAGCTATCTCTTGAACTCTTTGCTTACAACCTTTGTTCCCAGAGCTCACTAAATGTGCCAATCTGTGGCCTATCTCCTGAACTCTTGGCTGATAGCTTTTGTTCCCAGAACTTAGAAAACACCAATCTGCAAGCTATCCACAGAACTATTGGCTATAACACTTTTCTCCAGAGCCCGGAGTAACCTTTGTTTCCAGACCTCCGGAGACATACCAATCTGTGGGCTGTCTCCTGAACTCTTGTCTACAACAAGGCTTTCTCCCCAGAGCCCGGGCGGCGTGCCGATCTGCGCCGAGTGCCTGGGCACGGACACGAAGAACAGCACCGGGGAGCCCGAGGCGCTAATCAGCTGTCACCAGTGCAAGTCCTACGCTCACCCCACGTGTCTCAACCTGTTGGATCACACCACTCAGACTACTCTAAAGGTAGGATTCCACAGGATTATTAGGGTGAATATGAACCGGAGATGTGAGTCTATCAAGCATGGAAGGCGTCAAATATATCCCATAAAAAACAGTCGATGTAAAAAAGAGGTCAAGTCTCGAAACTCTTTAGCCGACGACCGCTTTAGCCTAGTTGGTAGTGACCCTGCCTACGAAGCAAGAGGTCCTGGGTTCGAAGGTAAGGGCATGTATTTGTGTGATGAGCACGAATATTTGTTCCTGAGTCATGGATGTTTTCTATGTATTTAAGTATTTATTTATCTAATATAAGTATGTTTATCGTCGTGTACCCATAGTACAAGGTTTGCTTAGTTAGGGACTAGGTTGATTTGTGTAAGATTGTCCCCTGATATTTATTTATTTATTATCCCTCGTAGCCAGCACCTTTGACCTTTTTTGGTTGCTCTGATATTTTTGAGCCTTTGGGAATGTACAGTCAAGCATCATATAGTTAGTAGCAGCCAAAATAGCCAAATATATCCCAACACGTCTTATGATATGACTGTTGGTTACTTTGGCTGCTACTGACTGTACGTATATTTATGTACTCGACTATACCAACAGCATCAAACTGCCATTTATTTGTGTCATTCCAAGGCAAAAGGTACGCGTTTGGTTGTAAAGGTGCTCTTACACGAGCGATAAAAATTGCCGAATTGCCGGAAATTCGGGGCAATTTTGACGTCACGGCCACTTCAAGCAATTCGAATATTGCTCAAAATGGAGCGATTATTGCTCCAGTATGGCGCTATTCTGGCCCCATAATTGCCGCAACTCGGGAAACTAGGGAATACGTTCATACACGAGAAATTCAGTGGAGCAAATTGTAGTCGGCGATATGGAGCAACATGGAATTAATGGAGCAATTCGAGAAATCATTACAGAAATATTGCCGCATTTTCTATAAATTGCCCCATATTGCTCAATTAATTGCTCCATTAATTTCGGCAACGTGTCGCCGGACATTAATTGCCCGAAAAATCGCCCGTGTTAAGAGCGCCTTTATGTTAATATGGCGCTTTTAATGGAATAAGAAATACGTCTTTATCGACTACCTACAAAGCGGTAACTTTCGTTTGGAGACGACGCAATTAAGGCCGAATCTGTTTATGTTCTGTAATCCAGTTTCTCATAATGAGATGGTAGCCAAAGTTTAATTTGTAAGAAACTTTTTTCTCTCCCTTGAACATTAACATGCCGATTTTGTGTCCTAATTGTCCTATAATATACACTCACAAAAAAGTATTTACAAAAGCATATCGAGAGCTCTGTGCGGTTAATTCGAAATATTCGCGATGTGTTTTTGTTTACGGCTTGCTAACCTAATTGCTTGCCGCTGCTTGGCTCGCGTGGGATAAGTTTTGAGTTTTTCCCACGGGAACATACTGGGTACGCCCTCGTTTTCCAGTATAAACTGGTTGGGCTAAGAAATTGTATCGTACAGAGAAATGGATTTTATCTAGGTGCGCCCGCGTGCGACAGAGTAGGTATCCAGAAGGATCCGCGGGAAAAAATATAGCCTACTAGCTTCTGCCCGCGACTACGTCCGTGTGGAACTCGTTTTATATCGTAGCTCCATACAAACTTTCACCCCTTGAGGGTTAGGGTTTGAGAGACTTCTCCCGAGACTCGTAACTATCTCTATACTAAATTTCATCTAAATCGGTTCAGCGGTTTAAGCGTGAAGAGGTAACAGACACATACTTTCGCGTTTATAATATTAGTATGGATCTGGATGTCCATACTGAAGGACCATTCGATATACTATTGTTAGATAAATCCACTGTTAAACTCACCTATTCAATGTCACTACAGGCGACATGTTTCGAACTCTTCGGGAGTCCTTCTTCTGGGTGAGCGTTTACGCGGCAATGTCGCTTCAAGCACTGAATGGGTGGATTTATTAGTAGTATTTTCAACATGTCTCACGAAATTTTAAATTCGATTATTGCAGGAATTTATCAAATCGTATGAGTAATTCCGGAGAATACCCCTCTACAGACAAACTTAAAGGTTACAATCACACACATTTCCTGTTTATTATATTAGTACTTACTACATGAGTATAAACAAGGCCAGTTGGTAGCGGGCTTTTTATAATCTACACGATTCTAGTCGATAATATTAAATGTCTCATTCCGCCTCGCCGGTGGATAATCTCCATAGTGAAAAGAGAGACGCAGTTATAATAATGTTATAATATCAGAATGCAACAAACGATAACGATAGCGTTCCCGTGCATCTCACGGTCAAGTGGTCGTACTTATAAAGTCAGGTGGATCGATCGATGGATGCAAAATGTTCGTAACATTGCCCTATTACTTTACTCCCCCGTGGTTCATTTAAGCTCCAATCTGATTACGTACTGTGCCCCATTTATTAAACGTTCATCAAGAAAAACTACGTTCCCATCGTTTGTCTCTGTGTCATGTGTTAATGCGCTCTTATAGTGAAGTCTTTTCTCCCTCTCACTGAGCATACGCCTGAGAGAGATAGAAGTGCGTGCTAAAAGCGTGGATATCATGTTTTTTAAATTAAATTTTTTGTGCGTTTAACTTATTAAAAATCTATGAAGCACAAATCTAAATCTACTAAAAATCTATTATATAAAGCAAATTTTGTGTTGATATTCATAATAGTTATCAAAATACTTGATTTAAGGTGTAAAAAGAGACTTATTAAAAAAAAAAAACTATCGAGGTTTTTTACAGCAATCGTGTTTCTGTGAAGTCAAAAACTAGTGAATAGACTGAAAATATACATATACAAAATTGCAATTGTAAGATCGGTAGAAGTACTTTGTTAATATTTTCAAAATTTTAGATTTCACTATTGTACAGCGCCTTAATAGTCCAGTCAATGAACTGACAACTTGTATGGAAAAAATTACAATTTTGGAAATAATTTATAATAGCTTATTTTTTCCGTGTAATGGATATATTATGAATTAAATAGTTACCCAGCGACAGAATCCGACAAAATTTCAGACATAAAAAAAATGATAAATTAACTAGCTTCTGAAAAGTCAGAAAAAATATTAATAAATATTTTGTCTTTATTTTGGTTCATTTACATTTGCTCTATAATATTCAAGATTAATCATACAAAAAAATACAATGCATTCTTCATTTAAATCTATATAATTACTTCCGGGTGGAAAGTTTGTCGGATTCTTGAATTAATCATCTTGGAATAACATTTTAAAATGAAATCAACAATAAAAACGCTATTATAAATTAATGTTTTTCAAAACCCTATTTTTCCTGGAGTATAAGGCCGAAACGCACTATCAGCGGTGGCGCGGAGGCGAGGTAATGTGCGCGGCGCGTGTTTGAGCTAATATGTAAGGGTCCGCACAGAGCGGACCGGCGCGGCGCGGTATTCTGTGCGGATGTTTCATATTAGCTCGAATATTACAACCGGTACCGCCTCCGCGCCGCTCCGCCACCGCTGTCAGTGTGTTTCGGCCTTTAGTGGGATAACAAACTGCTTATTTAGAAGAGGTTGGTTAAGTTTTATGATTATGAATGACTGGCATCCGCGAGCGATTTCGTCTGCGAGGACCCCGGATATAAACTATCCTATATTTTAATCCAGGCTATAAACTATCTTCGTGCCAAATTTCATCCAAATCGGTTGAGCCGTTTAAGCGTGATTGAGTAGCAAACATCTATACATACAAAGTTTTCGCATTTATATTATTAGTAGGATAGGGTTGTTCTTAAACCCAATGACGTAATATAAAAAAGAGGTAGATACGTTGTCTATACGAAATTCCGTGTTTAAAAATGCCCACCAAAATCTGAGGCAAATTGGTGCAATTGACTCAGTTTTAGTGTGCCACTTTTGGAACGCTTATAACCTATCTACTTCTTTTTTAATATTAAATCATTGCTTAAACCTAATTAAATTAACGTTTAAAATCCGGTCGTGTTTGTCTTACATTTATTTGTGTAAAAATAAGTTTTCTGAATATTCCATTCTTTTATTAATGTAGCTAATTTGAATGGTGATCCCAAAAGGTACGGTGTCACGCCCAAGTCAACGTAATTAACATATAAATGCATTCGGGAAGGCAATGAAACGGTTACCGGCCAAGGGGAACGATATTTTCCGGACTCGTGTACTGCTATCAATGTTGTCTCACCTTGTGTCATAAAATAGAATGAGACGGATATTTGTCGTAAATTTGGGCGTAATCGGCAGTTTTTTGGTTGATCGTAAAGAAACATCACGACGTCACCGCCGATCTTGTAATTTTGTATGGTCGACGTATTTCTTTTTACGCGGTGTATATTTTTATCCTTTTATTTTGCTGGGCATAATTCTTAGGTTATGTTGTTCAGAGTTCCGACTGATGTAATGGTATTATGAAATTCCTGGGAATTTACAATTTAATTTGGGGCATACGGACTAGCCCTAATTTTTTCATTCTTCCATGTTCATACTTAATACGTATAGGAAACGCAAAAAAAAAAGGCCCCACAGAATGGGTGCCATTGCCATTATGCGGGGTTGGGGGCGGGGTGTCAAAACGATGCCAGGCAGCCGTTTAGCTCGAGATGCGCATACTAGTCCAGTCAATGAACTGACAACTCGTATGGAAAAAAAGTCAAATTTGGAAATAATTTATAATAGCTTATTTTTAATGTGTAACGGATATATTATCAATTAAATAGTTACCCAGCGACAAAATCCGACAAAATTTCAGACATCAAAAAAACGATAAACTAACTAGCTTCTGAAAAGTCAGAAAAAATATTAATAAATATTTTTGTGTTTATTTTGGTTCATTTACATTTGCTCTATAATATTCAAGATAAATCGTACAAAAAAAGACAATGCATGGCTTCATTTAAATCTACATAATTACTTCCGGGTGGAAAGTTTGTCGGATTCTTGAATTAATCATCTTAGAATAACATTTTAAAATGAAATCAACAAAAAAAACGCTATTATAAATTAATGTTTTTCAAAACCGTATTTTGCCTGGAGTATACCGGGTTTTAGGCACGTTTGGGTAGAAAGGACGATGCCCATTTCTGCCCCACCTGTTATTAAAATATACAGAGACATCATTAAGTAGGCATTCGTAATTAATTCGACCTTGATTTTTGGGATAATTGTAGGATTAATTAAAGCTTGCGTTTATTATTCACTGATAAAACGTGATTAATGCATTTCCGATTTACAAATAATGGTGACATATTTAAACATATTGCTCCTAGCGGTGAGTAGCAGGCAACTGTGTCTGTCAGTTATGCTATGTAATGCTGTCTCCAAATATTCGCCTTGACTGTTTTTAACACGACCAGAAACAATTAACAAGTAGGCATGCTTAATTATTTTGACATAGATTTTTGGGATAACTGTAAGATTCATTAAACCATGCGTTTATTATTCACTGATAAAACGTAATTAATGGGTTTCCGGTTTACAATGATGGTGACATATTTAAACATAGTGCCCCTAGCGGTGAGTAGCAGGCAACTGAAATTGTCAACCTATCGCCCTCTATTGCTGAATAAACAGTATAAAATAACTTGCATAATAATTAACGCAAACATTTACATTTAGGTATACTTTGCACATACAGTGTATTAACATTATCTTTTACCTGCCATCGAGAATTATTGAGCTGAATTCAGATGAATATTGCTATGTAGTGTTCGTTTTTTTGTCTAAACATATATTACGGCTCCATATATTTCTGGTTTAGTAATGTACTAAGTACAAAAAATGAACCTTTTTATAAGTTCATTCAAACAAGACATGTTTCAGGTAGGTACCTAGTTAACACATCACACTTATTCGTTGTAAAAGTAAGAATAACTACTCATTAATTCTGAATCGTGGACGACCAGGCCAAGGTCCACTCAGGGCTACATAGCCTCAGATCATGATGATGATGATCCAATCACCTTTCTTGTATAGAAAATACTTCTATAAAAGTATTCCAAGAAATTAATTGGTTAATGTCATTAGACACGCCTTCGGAAAAAAATTAGCACAGTCTGTTTAGCATATGCGCCTAGCTAAGTAATTACAAGGCGTAATTTTTCAATCAAAAAATATAGGAAGCCACCTGGTTTAAATCAAAAATAAGAAATATATACTAAATCTACGTCCAAAGGACTTTTAAATAATATATACGTTAACTTTGCACTTGGCAATTTTTGGTGGGGCACGCGTCCATACTAATTTGGTCATCGTCCTTTGTAAGGAGCTCGCATTCTATGCTTTTTTCGTTCGCTGGATTGTGCGGTTTAAGCGTGAAAAGGTAACAGACAGACATCAATTTACAGTATGTAGTGTGTATCGATTTTCACACTGAAAGTACGTTCCAAATATTGGTTACAACAAAATCGGTTGATAAGTTCCGGATTTAACCCCTAACAATCTATATTAGAATAGAATAAGGTTACGTCCGATAAGTACTTATAGCGTGGTTCCGAGGTCTCCGCTCCTAAAAGGGCAGGGCTGTTATTCGCTACGCGCTAATGCGGCTCAGCCCGCCGGTCACCCGTCACGAAACTGGACCTCTAACTACGCTTAGTTACTACGCATCGCGGTGTCAAGATTTATTTTTTTGGTTGAGCGTTGAGGTGAGCATAAAACCAGTTACAGAGTAGGGGAGCAGGTGTCGGGGCCTTACCGCACATTGGATGCATCAGGACGGTCGATTAGAAATGCGCGCTGAGGCACGAAATGTACGTAATGTATTCTATGCATGCTATGGGCCTCATAAGAAGGCTCAAAATCACCCAAAGGGCAATGGAGAGGACCATGTTGGGAGTTTCTCTGCGTGATCGCATCAGAAATGAGGCTAACCGCAGCAGAACCAAGGTAACCGATGTGGCCCTCCGGATCGCTAAACTTAAGTGGCAGTGGGCGGGGCGCATTGCACGCAGAACCGATGGCCGTTGGGGCGGAAAGGTTCTCGAGTGGCGACCACGTACCGGAAGGCGCGGCGTGGGTAGGCCCCCGACAAGGTGGACTGATGACCTGGTAAAGGTTGCGGGAGTCCGCTGGATGCGGGTGGCGCAGGACCGGTCGCTTTGGCACTCTTTGGGGGAGGCCTATGTCCAGCAGTGGACGTCCGTCGGCTGATATGATGATGATGATGATTCGACGAAACAACGACGTATCTTTGTGGATTTCTGAAGCATATAAAAAAAAAGACCGGGTTGCACTCCGGGAGTGCCGGCAGAATTGAAAACTCAATAACGTTGTAACAGTTTTTCGATCAGGTCACGTGACATCTTACGGTGTCACCCTAAATATGAATTTGACGCAAATTTATAAACAATTATCAATTATTTGGGCGGACGGGCCGCGGGCGCGTTGGGTCCGACGGGCCGCCGGTAAACACAATAAGTCCCAATTTGGTTTTGCCATTGCCAAATATTTTTCAAAGCTTTATCTCTTTAGGAATAACGTCTAAATTCGAACTATTCGAATTTGCAAGAACAGCAGACGGCGGTGGCGACCAAAATATCAATTTGTTTTTGCCGTTTGTAAATATTTTTCTAAGCTTTATCTCTTTAGGAATAACGCTCAAATTCGAACTATTCGAATTTTCACAATAGCAAAACGGTGAAGGACGCGTTGGTTAAAATTACAATTTTATTTGCAGAATATGCTATTGCAAAAAGTGTTTAACGGCTTTATACTCTTACGAATAGCGTTCAGTTTTGAATGAAGTCGAATCGGCTAGCAGCAAAAAGTGACCTTCACATCTGACGTCACAAAAATCTGGCGCGTATTTAACCCTTTGAACCCCATCCCAAAAAGTGCTCAGCGCCGCTAAAGAAGTTTTCACTTCAAAAAGCCGCGGTAAATTAGGTTTTCTAACGTCCTTGTTGTTCAGTCATGCATGGCAGATATGAATGGTGGTGACTGTACGAGTAAAGATTCAAATCGATTATCGAACATGGAACGAAGGTTCCGAATTCAAAATCTCAAAAATATATCTGAGACTTGCGAGGATGTTATTAGTTTAGAGTAAAAGGATTTGGCGAATCGAACTGTTTAAGTGTTTATATTAAAGCCGGGTACAGTACAATTTCATGGGAATGCATGATACATTGCGACAATGTGGACGGCAAATTGTGTTACATTGCACGTTAAGTCTGTACCCGGCTTAACAGTGAAGGAATGTCAACGAAATGTTTATTTGTGACCAAGTCAAGTGTTTTATTAGGATATGAGAACACTTCGAAAATGTGATAAACAGAGACAATGAAAATAATTAGTGTAACTTTTTTCCTCGTAGCTTAATAAATATGCATCGGCTACTTACCATTAATGCCATCGCGCTTAAGAGTCCGCAGCAAGCTCGATTCTTCATACAAACGTAGTTACGTCCTTACTTTAATATAACATGTCACATTATCATGAAATTCTCTAAATATAATGAGGTAAGATATATCTAGGGCTAAAACTAGTTTATGACTCTTAAAATGTTAATAGAAAGAAAATAGAGCGAGTACAAGTTTTGCATTTTTAGACCCCAGAAAGTTGTTCAGTTCGGCGGCCTACTACGACCAAAATATAGTTTAGATTGAAGTCAAAACCTATTTCCGGTGTCGAGTAAACTATGCAGTTTGAAAAGAAAAAAGATTTATCAAAATTGATCTTGTAGTTTTAAAATGAGAGCGTAACTACGAAAACCTTAAAATAAATTACAAAAATTTGATGCGAAACTGCAGCGAATTACTCTAGCGCGGGGAACGGTCCGGGGGGGGGGGGCGGCGGTACGCACCGCCCTTATCATAGCTACTCCTTGCCGTGCGCTTAGTTTAGTGACAATAGTGACCCATTTGCTGTGCGCGGGAGCGACGTATTGTTTTGGTGAATTATCTTCCTACGATAATCGCGGTCAATTCACGACTTGGACTGATAAAACGGATTTGATTTTTCTTGGTGATACTGGTGGTGTCTGTGATCATACTGATCATACTGATCGACGATCTGTGGCTTTCTTATGGACTTTGCATTTTTATGTTACAAAAATGGATAAACCGGGTAAGTACTGTAGTGAAAATTGAATAAAAGGTTCACACAAGGATACGAACGTAATTTATTTTTTTATTTTCCTAAAATTATTACATATAACAGCGGCATATAAAACATCACGACCCGAACGCGATCAGGTTTATAAGATCATGTTAAATAACACTTGCAATACAATACCGAACGTATAACCGTGCTCTGGCCGTTGCTGCGGCACACGATTGGACTATGATAGACAAAACATGGTGATTTACGGTCGACAAACCAGCACGACAATAAAAAGGGATGTAAAACGACTGGGTTCGACGAGATGTTAAGTGTTGGTAAAGGTTGTGTGTTAATTGTGTGTATGGGGCCTAAATGAAATCTAAACGATCGTTCTGACAACTTCGGCGGTAAAGGGCCTTTCTGAATTTTGAGGGTTTTACAGGAGAACGGAAGGCATCGATCCCATCTTAAGGTCGGAGGTTTGACAATCCAACGACGGCACGGTATGGTAGAATATCACAGGTAATAAGTGACATTAAAAAAGGACCCTGACGTTGACCGAAGGTCAAACAAAAAAGAATACACGCCGAACTCTCGGGAGTCCTCTAAACGCGACTTAACTCCTGGCGGCGTCTCCGACGGAGGTTCTCCCGATCAAGAGCCGGAAGCGCTGGTAAGCGGGACAGTCCGATCGCTTCTCCCTCCGGCTCGCAGACTCCGGATGATGGCTCTCAGCGCACTCGAACTGGCATCAGTCCTCGGGCAACAACCACCGCGAACTTAGGCTTGGGGCCTAAACCCGGAAGCTATGAAACAAAATTTCACAATAAATACTTCTACTCCACCGTCTAGACTAGAAGCCAAAAATCCACCACAACCGATAGGCGAAAATGCTTACCCAGTGTGCTAAAACAGCACCCGGCCTTCAGAAAAAGGCAGAAACTCTACGTTTCCCTCAGTGCAGTGTGACAACAACCACAACTGGTTCCACCACCGGCGAGCTTCGCCTCAGGGCTTGAGAAAAACGCTGATGCACTAGCGCGAAAACTGTTGTTCTTAATACAAAAAACTGTGGACGAGGAACTCGGGTCTGTACCCTATAAACGGTACACCACGCTTCACACTTTCAGCTAATAGACCAATGGAAAAATAATACTTCACTCTCCAAGAACTATTCTCTTTGACTCCCATTTCTTTTCTGATGATTTGACAATAAACAAGAATCATTCTCGAACAATCAAATTCAAATTTCAAAAACTTCTTCCAATTTCATTCATAAAAACCAGACAGCACCAAAGCAGGCAAACCCGTCGGTAAAGTTGTATATAAGGAAAATGCACACCATCGGAAACGCGCCTTGTGCGACTACTGAACTTCAGTAATAATGCGCTAGATGGTGCTGCAATATAAGGCAAACGGTCATACGAATTTAAATAGTTCTGCAAGGATGAATGCAATTAATGCTGCAGATTATCCCCTGAAAAGACAAAACAAAAAAACACACAACTCGAGATCCCCCTAGAATAATAAACACATTTAAATGCCCACAAGGTATTGCAAGAATAATCCTAAAAACTAACACTACGATTCATCATCCAAACTCTCGATGGAGTGGCACGTGATCGCTCCACTTGCCTAACGACTACGTTCCTCGCCTACAAAGGGAGGTTCATAGCGAGTTGAAATCGAGGAAAACCAAAACAACACTCACCAATGCGATTGCCACGCACAAAGGGAGGAAACCGAATGTTGACCCACAAAATTTATTTACTGCGGCCAACAATTCCACCTAAGGAACAACTACTACCTAGCAAACACCTAAGATACCACCGAAAACTAAATTACTTATACACCAAACAAAGAACAACGAAGATCAACCAACCCTAGACGCCTAGAACGAACTTAAACCTAACCTCAGCTAAGAGGGAAATAAACATTTAAAGCCATGATTGAGAACCGAAGTTCACAACCATTTGTCTTATCCGTGAAATACTCGTAAACCATGGCCCATAGGCTTATGCGGAACGCAAGGAACCGTAAATAAGTGTCGTTGTCCGGATAAGTATCCTTCCCCGACGGGGTGATACAGTATTTCGACTGTCGAGTGCTAGCCCAAAGACAGTGAATGAACGATCTCGAACTATGTCGAAGAACGTAGTCACAAAAAGTCCAAATCCAGCATAAAGCTGAAACAACGTCACGTCCGGAAAATATATGCTACATTAGCCCTAACCTAAACACATTAACCTACTTTAAAACTACGAGTTGACCTTCGCTGAGTAGATAACAACATTAACCTAATACCTTCATTTGAACTGTTGGTTGGATGTAAGACACTACCAATATCAAAAAACCGCTAACAACACCAGGTCACGACATTATAAGCTAAATCCGACCGTCGATGACCTTTTCAAACGACGCCCTGACCCATAAGCCTATAATGAAGAACTGTTGTGTGGAGAGAGAACGCAAAATAAGGCCTAAACAGAGGAGCGAAAAAATTAATAATGACGTGCAGCTTGTCTTTCAGAATTTAGAGGAAAAGCGCAAACGCAAAATAAGGTCTAAACAGAGAAGCAAAAAAATTAATAATGACGTGCAGCTTGTCTTTCAGAATTTAGAGGGAAGCGCAAACGCAAAATAAGGTCTAAACAGAGTAGCAAAAAAACTAACAATGACGTGCAGCTTGTCTTTCAGAATTTAGAGGAGTAATAAAACAAAAAAAATCGATTTAAAATAACCTAAGGCGACCAAACTTCCTACTTGAGGATGTCTTTAACGTGATATGTTCCAACCACCTGGGTCTCAATATCAACGAGCTCATAAACCTGAGGAGAAATTCGCCTCACGACCCGACACTGGATAAAGCGTGGTGCGAACTTACCACCCCTAGCTTCGTCCATTGTCCGGCGCTGAAAATTCCTGCGCCAAACGATTTGACCTATAGCCAGTCTCAACGACTTATGACTCAAGTTATACTTTACCGCATTGCGGTGGAAAGCCATGACCAAAGCATCAGACACTTTCGCGTATACTTCACGTAGAGTGCGGAGATTTTCTGCTCGTTCGACCCGGCTGAGCCCCACCTCCTGGTTCTCAACCTGACCTGCAACTAACTGTCGGTCTACCTGCACCTCGCGTCCGTACATTAAAAAGTTAGGCGAATAAGAGGTCGCCAAGTTGATGCATGAATTAAGATACAAGGCTACTCTCGGAAGATGACGGGGCCAACTACCCTGGTCACCAGCCACCAGAATGCTCATCGTTGTAATGACAACTTGGTTGTACCTCTCCGCAATGTTTGCCTGGGGAGAATAATACGGGGTATAACATGGTCTAGGAATATCAAAGGAGGCCAAGAAATTCACAAATGACCCACTATGAAAAACAGTTGCGTTATCACACAAAACGTTAGAAGGTGTACCGTACCTCAAGAAAACCTCCCTTTCCAAAGCAGAGGATATAGTATCGGCGTTTACCCTCTTCAGAGCGACTAACCAGACGAACTTAGTGAAGACGTCAACTATTGTCAAGATATAACGAAACCCATTTCTGGCCCCTGGCAGTGGTCCGATCAAATCGATCGACAGAAGATCCATTGGCGAAGCGATGGGACGTGGATATAAACGCTGACCACGTGGTTGCGAATTCGCGATCTTATATGCCTTACAGACTTGACAACCTGCTAATTGCCTGGCGATATCTTTGTACATGTACGGCCAGTAGTATAAATCTCTCGCCTTTAGGTAAGTCTTCATCACCCCCGGATGAACATTAGGAAAATCATTATGAATTTCAGCGATCGCCTCGTTCCTCCTAGAAGCAGGTAAAACTATACGCCACGGATTAGGAGCCAGCGGATTCTCAACTGCCATTTTGCGCATCAACACGCCATCACGCAAAGCATACGCCGTGAACATTTGAGGAGCCTCACTCACGCCCTGAAACACACGTTCATACCATGGATCGCCAGAAGGATCCCCGCCACGAGTGAACGAAATCAAACCTACATGCGCACGAGAAAGGGCATCGGGAACCACATTCAAAACTCCCTTCCTATGCTCGATTTCATAATTATACTGGGAAATGACAGTAGCCCACCGAGCCAAACGACCGGAAGGATTATCGAGTGTAGTCAGCCATTTTAGCGCGATATGATCAGTGACGATCTTGAACTTCATCCCGTCTAAGTAACCTCGGAAGTGTTTGATGGATTCGAGAACCGCCAAAAGCTCGTGCTCAGACGTACCATAGCTGCGTTCCGCTTTGGTGAACAACCGCGAATAAAAAGCAATAGGATGCTCTATTCCGTCAAACTCCTGCGCCAACACCGAACCGAGACCGACCTGACTAGCGTCGCATTGAAGGATGAAGGGCTTAGAAAAATCAGGACATTCGATCAACGGTGAGTTCATCAAAGCGTCTTTCAGTCTGACGAAAGCTGCTGCTGCGTCGTCGTTCCAATCGATCGGATCTCGGCCTTTCCTCTTGCCTATCAACGCTGTAAGAGGAGCAATAATGGTCGAAAAGTTATCCACGAATCTCCGGTAGTACGAACACATGCCAATGAAAGCCCGCAGGGATTTTGCGCTTGAAGGCGTGGGATAGTCGTTAATAGCCTCGAGTTTTTTTGGATCAGTTTGTAGACCGCGCTCATTAACGATGTAGCCCAGATACTTCAACTCCGACTTACAAAACTCGCACTTTTTCAAGTTAACGGTGAGCCCTGCCTCTTTTAACCTGTCACGAACTTTTCGAATGAGCCGAAGATGACTATCAAAATCTCTAGAGACCAGTATTAGGTCGTCTACGTAGCCGAAAATGAAATCGTCAGACTCTGGGGTCAGCTCGTAATTGACGATCATGTCGGTAAGCCGCTGCATCTCCGACGCAGCATTGGTCAAACCAAACGGGAGTCGAACAAACTCAAATAGACCTCGTTGTGGAGCGATGAAGGCAGTTTTTTCACAGCTGGCTTTGTCCGCCAAAGGAATCTGCCAAAAAGCACTCCTAAAGTCAAGTGAAGTTAAGTATTTAGCACCTCTCAAATTATCCAAAATATCCTGGATACGTGGAAGCGGGTATGAATCACGAACGGTAACGCTGTTTAACTTCCGACTGTCAACACAAAACCTGACGGAACCATCTTTCTTAGTGACCATAACCACTGGTGAAGCCCATGGAGACCGCGAAGGACGAATGACGCCGGCTTCAAGCATCTTATCGATCTCTTCGTTAAGAACCTTCAACTTGACAGGTGAGAGCGGGTAATACCTCTGCCTAATCGGCGGACCGACTGTCTCTATCTTGTGAGAGAGCCAAGTAGTGCAACCTAAACCAGCCTTATCAGAAGAAATTTCATCAAACTCGCTGATGACAGCCTGAAGACCGAATTCTTGACTAGGTGTGAGCTCCGTACGCGGATGAACGTATCGAACCTCGCCAACAACCTGAAACCCCACCTTCGGTAACACAGGATCTGGAATAAGAAGTTTCCCAGGACCATCGCCTGCAAACGCGCGCTTCAAAATATCGGTAAGACCAAAAGCATTCCAAAATTCAATGCCTAAAATAAATCGAGTAGGCAAGTCACTACCTACAAGGCAGGGATGAGTAGCGCAAAAGCCATTAAAAGAAATAGGGATATCCAATCCACCTAAAATAACAATAGGAGAATTATCGGCAGATACCACTGACGGTCGAATCTCCTTACTATAACTGAAACCTAATTCAGACAACAATGAAACATCAATGAGGGAAGCCTGCGCACCAGAGTCCAGAAGAGCTTTGACAGTGACTCCTGAAATATTAACTTCAATAAACAGTCTATTATCCGGTGACTTATTTAAAACAACCGGTGACACCGTCGGACCTCTAAGTGCGCCTTCAACTAGTTTTTTGACGTCCCAGGATTGCAGAATTGACAGTCCCGAGTAATCGCCCCTGCCCGCTTACATTTGAAGCATACAGCACCGGAAACATTGGGACAATCGCGATACCCATGCCCGATAGCGCCGCATTTCAGACAGGCGACAGCACCGATCTCGCCAACGTTGACAGTACCGACAGGAGCCAACGCCAAACCAGTCGACCGCACACCCTGGAAGGACTCGAAGTTCTTTGCGACCTCCAGTAGACCGTCGACATCCCTAACGATATTGGTGGCCAGGCACGGATGGTACCTGGGGTTCATCCCGTATTTGATGATGTTGAACAAGGTGCCTTCGGGTACCGGCTTTTGAAGCTTGGCATTAAGATCGCGAGCCTGGATAACGAAATCAACCACTGACTGGCCTGCTTTCTGCCTCAACGCGCGAAGTTGGCTTTCCACCTTAAAATCATAATCTGCGACATCGAAAGTTCTTAAAAAGGCCGATCTCAACTCCCCGATCGTCAAGTCTGGACGCCTAATTGCCCGGAAATATTTTAAAGCACTACCGGTTAATAACTCGTGAAAGCGTCTGACGACGTAGGAAGGGTTGACGTCACGCGCAATCCCCTCTTCGCGGATACGTGAAAAGAACTCACGAACGCAAGTCTCGCCGGAGAAGGTCAGATTCCACTTGGTGAGGGACTCGTTCTTAATCGCGCAACGAGGCTGCCAATCTAGGGACCGAGCGCCCTGGAACCGCGGCTCGGTATCGAAGAATTCTTCATCCTCACTCGCAAGCGGATCCAGCTCCCGGGCTTGACGCATCCTCAACTCTGAAGGAATGCGAGGCGTCACGCGGAACGACTCCTCACTGTTCGATCGTGACATCCTGAAAGAACCACCAACGATTACGACGAACGACAAAAAACAACTATGATCAATTATGATCACTTATGATCAAGTATGATCAAGTAAGATCACTTATGATCAGGTATGATCAAGTATTATCACTTATGATCAGGTATGATCGAGTATGACCACATATATAAACGATGAACACGTACGATCAACTATAAAAACAACTCCAAAAACAAAAATCAACAGCAACCGGGAATAACAACTAATTAGAATAAGCGCGAAGTCGCGTCAGAAACCAAAGAAAGCCTTAAGACAGACACAATAGTCGAATAATATGAAATACCAATAGACTATCCCATCCAAATCGGTTCAGAAAAACTTCGGTGAAGCCTTTAGGTATATCCGAACAATGAAGCCTAACACCCCACTGAAACGAAGCTAAGTAACCGAATTTATTCTACGTTAGAAGAAATCCAGAAAATAAGAACGATCAATTCTCTAAATAAATGTTTAAACTTGAGAATAATCATTCACTCCGATTGAATAATGTCACGCGGAACTTATGGATGACATACCCTCTCGAAAGAAAATTCACAAAGAATAACTTTGTCGGGAATCGAACCCTCGATCACGTATTCACTAGTCCGAGTGTACCTCCACTAGACCACGGTGACAATTAGATGACCGAACGAAAATACTCTACCTTTTCAAAGAAAAACTGCTGTAAAAGTTCAAAGCTAACAAACTCAACCTCTTTAAGAACTCCGCCGTCAAATTTCGTGACAGGTTGCTAAGCTACAAACAAACGTAAAACAACATGTCAAATGTTACGTAAATACAAGAAATATGTTATACGATTGCTTATCTCAACATTTAATTACGAGAATAACGAGGAAAAAATGCGCTTGCTGTCTACAGGAACGCCCATAAAACCTAAATATGTGCTAACACTGAATATATGAAATGGACAAGATGCGATCAAACTAAACACAGTGACGAAAAAAAAAGCAACAAGACGAACCGGAAAGTAAGAATCACCAGGAAGACAATACGGTCGAGGAACTAACTACAGCTAAAACGCTTACCTGCAGTATTTCCCTAATTCTACGGGCACAAACAAGGGGTACACAAGTCTACTAAATAAGTAAATCGGGTTGTTTTAGTTGGAAATTTAAATAAAAAGCACAGGGAAAACACAGTTTTGTTTCATTCTACGGCTACCTAATTCAACCAGAGTTTCAGATATATTTATTCGGTCACGGGTCACGTTCCGCCGGCGTTGACAGGATCCAAAATTCGTGGCAGTAGCGGAACTAGGCAGACGGCATCCAGGGTAAACAGGGCAGCGTGATATTCCTTATAACCGTAAGCTGTAATCTAGAACAAGGTTAGTGTAACGCGTCCGTAATAGGACGGACGACCCTCCCCCCAGTAAGATTAAACAAAGATTAATTCAATTTGTAACAAAGAACAAGCCAGGGTACTTACCAGCTGTTTCGGGCGCCAAATTTGTAGTGAAAATTGAATAAAAGGTTCACACAAGGATACGAACGTAATTTATTTTTTTATTTTCCTAAAATTATTACATATAACAGCGGCATATAAAACATCACGACCCGAACGCGATCAGGTTTATAAGATCATGTTAAATAACACTTGCAATACAATACCGAACGTATAACCGTGCTCTGGCCGTTGCTGCGGCACACGATTGGACTATGATAGACAAAACATGGTGATTTACGGTCGACAAACCAGCACGACAATAAAAAGGGATGTAAAACGACTGGGTTCGACGAGATGTTAAGTGTTGGTAAAGGTTGTGTGTTAATTGTGTGTATGGGGCCTAAATGAAATCTAAACGATCGTTCTGACAACTTCGGCGGTAAAGGGCCTTTCTGAATTTTGAGGGTTTTACAGGAGAACGGAAGGCATCGATCCCATCTTAAGGTCGGAGGTTTGACAATCCAACGACGGCACGGTATGGTAGAATATCACAGGTAATAAGTGACATTAAAAAAGGACCCTGACGTTGACCGAAGGTCAAACAAAAAAGAATACACGCCGAACTCTCGGGAGTCCTCTAAACGCGACTTAACTCCTGGCGGCGTCTCCGACGGAGGTTCTCCCGATCAAGAGCCGGAAGCGCTGGTAAGCGGGACAGTCCGATCGCTTCTCCCTCCGGCTCGCAGACTCCGGATGATGGCTCTCAGCGCACTCGAACTGGCATCAGTCCTCGGGCAACAACCACCGCGAACTTAGGCTTGGGGCCTAAACCCGGAAGCTATGAAACAAAATTTCACAATAAATACTTCTACTCCACCGTCTAGACTAGAAGCCAAAAATCCACCACAACCGATAGGCGAAAATGCTTACCCAGTGTGCTAAAACAGCACCCGGCCTTCAGAAAAAGGCAGAAACTCTACGTTTCCCTCAGTGCAGTGTGACAACAACCACAACTGGTTCCACCACCGGCGAGCTTCGCCTCAGGGCTTGAGAAAAACGCTGATGCACTAGCGCGAAAACTGTTGTTCTTAATACAAAAAACTGTGGACGAGGAACTCGGGTCTGTACCCTATAAACGGTACACCACGCTTCACACTTTCAGCTAATAGACCAATGGAAAAATAATACTTCACTCTCCAAGAACTATTCTCTTTGACTCCCATTTCTTTTCTGATGATTTGACAATAAACAAGAATCATTCTCGAACAATCAAATTCAAATTTCAAAAACTTCTTCCAATTTCATTCATAAAAACCAGACAGCACCAAAGCAGGCAAACCCGTCGGTAAAGTTGTATATAAGGAAAATGCACACCATCGGAAACGCGCCTTGTGCGACTACTGAACTTCAGTAATAATGCGCTAGATGGTGCTGCAATATAAGGCAAACGGTCATACGAATTTAAATAGTTCTGCAAGGATGAATGCAATTAATGCTGCAGTACCTACTTATATGCATTTTAGTCAAGTTCCAAGTATACAAATAAATTATATACATGTAATATGTACATATTATATTAATGTATATGAGTACCTAGTCATTAATCCTTAGTTGACGTGTTATTTAATTTATTTGGTAGGTAAACAAAATTTTAATCTCACAGTAGGTACTCATTCGGTATTAAATAGGTAGGTACCTACGTAAATATCACTTGGGTACGTCAAATCATTCTGGATATGGCTTTGGTGATATATAGTTTGATTCTTTTATATAGCTAAAACAAAATACTTACATAGTTAAAAAATAATAATACGCTATAAATTTAAATAAGACGAGGATGAACGAACGGACTTTATACGAAAACTACCTATCACACATTATTGCTTAGAAATTTGAATTAGTTTACCTAAGTAGGTATGTAAGTTATAGTATAGTATCCTAAAGTATATAGGATAGGTTTTTTCGTCACTCTCTATAGTAATCTACGTACTTCTATACAACGTGTTAATAAAATAACGCAAAACCTGAAAACTGTTTGTTCAGAATCGAGAGTAAAATGCGAAAAAAATAAAAAATAAAATTTTTGACGCGATTTATTTTTTACATTTGTATGGAGCAGGTCGCCCCAGACGGCCAACACTCCATACAAATGTAAAAAATAAATCTTGTCAAATTTTTATTTTTTATTTTTTTCGCATTCTATGCTCGATTCTGAACAAACTGTTTTTAGGTTTTGCGTTATTTTATTAACACGTTGTATATCATAATTATATATAGAAATTGGCACTTACCTACCCTTCCACTTTTTTGATCGAGTGACCTGACAATAACAATACTAGGTAGGTATCTAAATAAAAAAATGACGACGCGACAATAGCAGTTGTTTCTCGGTGCTACTTGAACCTTGGTTGTAGGTATTTATTATTTATGTATGTACTAGGTTCTTACTATATTATGTGCTCAGGTTGGCGCTTGTCCAATTTGTAGAATCTACAAATTGGACAAGCGCCAACCTGAGCACATAATATAGTAAGAACCTCTTTTCTTCCTTCGAGCCGATAGCCATAATTTTGTCTTTGAACACCTTTTCGCTTCTAGAAAAAAAAATAACTATAGGTAATTATAAACGTCTATACGCTCCCGTGATCGCTTACCATCAGGTGGACCGTATGCTTGTTTGCCCCCTTATAGTTTTAGTTGAAAAATATATGTACCTATGTACCTTGTACATCTTATATCTATTATCTATTATCTTATCATTATTATTATATCATCTAATATCTTATATCTACGTCTTTTGACGACCGGTTAGCCTAGTGGGTAGTGACGCTGCCTACGAAGCTGAAGGTCCTGGGTTCGAATCCCGGTAAGGGCAAATATTTGTGTGATGGGCATGAATATTTGTTTCTGAGTCATGGAAGTTTTCTATGTATTTAAGTATTTATATCTATTATATGTATCGTCGTCTAGTACCCATAACACAAGCCTTAATGAGCTTACTATGGGACTAGGTCGATTTGTGTAAGATTGTCCCCTAATATATATATATTTAAAAAAAGAAAAAAAGAAAAAAAAAAAAAAACTATAAGGGGGCAAACAAGCATACGGTCCACCTGATGGTAAGCGATCACGGGAGCGTATAGACGTTTATAATTACCTATAGTTTTTTTTTTTTTCTAGAAGCGAAAAGGTGTTCAAAGACAAAATTATGGCTATCGGCTCGAAGGAAGAAAAGAGGACCGGCTCGTCGTTAAAAAGAAAATATAAATCCTAATAGGTAAGTTATAATAAGGCTATAAATTCAAATTTCATTTATTTATGGACCAACTAGGATCATTGTTGTAAGTAGGTACTTTTTACCAAAAATAAAAACAATAATGTATGATCTTTTTTTATTTCCTTCAATACACCAAATCTTCAATGTGAATAAATATTTATAGGGTAGGTTCCTAGGAAAAAAGATCTGGATTCTAATTAGTGCGTATTTTTATTGATCATAAGATATTGGACACCTATTTTAAAAATACACACAACCGAACATAGAACCTCCTGCTTTTTTGAAGTCTGTAAAAATGACGAAGTTATGGCGCGTAGATAATCCGCGTGACTTCACAAACGTATGAACCGTGACGTTACGCGCACTTATAACTTCGACATTTTTTGTTTAGTGACCAAAAGAAAAAATACGTGTCTAATATTTTTGATCATCTATAATACGGATTTTAGAGTTACTTATTTAAAAATAGTTTAAGTACTATCACTGTACTAAGCTTGTTTTGGGAAAAAGACTGACTGTTAAGTTTCTTGCGGCGTTTCTTCTTGACAGTGGTCTCTGCAGAAGCGCTGGTAGGGCTTGACTTATAAAAGTGCTCTTTACTTGGCGGCCTACTTGCAGAATAAATATTCATTTATTTCATTTATAACAAAAATAGTGGTAGTGGTATCTGAAAATCTGCTATGCAATTATGGCACTAGGTTGTTAAAATAACAAAACCTGGTATATTGTATGTTATACTTATGTTACTAGTTACTACTACTTTTGTTGGCACATCAAAACTTGTAGCCTGTACTCTACATTTACGTTTTTAGTAGGTTAAATAATCAGTTAAAATTTGCCTAGCCGCACTTACGCACTGTGTAAACTGTATTGTTATCTCGCTATGGAGATGTTCTACTGTTATATTTTATTTACCGCAATAATTTCGCCGTTGTATGAAGATATTTTACTGCGATATTTTAACTGCGACATGTATAGCTCCGCCTCCCCGCGCGCTCTCGCTTTACTGCTAGCGCCCTGTCTCCCTCTAGGTGAAACAACAACATTTTAAAGCGTAAGCGCGCGATCTCAACGCGGAGTTGAGCGGACCTTGCTGCCAGGCCTTTAAATAGCGCTATTTTCGTATAACGCTATCATTTATAACGTTATGATTCCTAAAACCGCTATACTCAAAAACGATATTTGACGCGCTTTATAGCGATATCCATTATAACGTTATAAATCTAAACCATTAATATAAAACCGATACTTTTTTAACCGATATAATAATGTTATAACGTTATAGGCTACCCCTTTCTCGCATTCAGTATAGCCTACTCGTGCAATGTAAGCGATGTGATTACGTAACGTAGGTTGTTTGTTAGAGTGCACGACGTCATAGTAAAATACAGAATTTTTCGATTTGCTCGGCTTGTCGGCGCAGGTTGTAGCCTGATACGAATATCCTGACTAATAATTTTCAAATCAGATTGTCTTTAGCTACTCTGTGCCTCATTAATCGGAAATGCATCATCCCATAAAAAACATGCCATGTAAAAAAGAGGTCAAGTCTCGAAACTCTTCCACCGTAAAAAGTTGTGAGATATTTCGTAGAGCCAAGTCTCAGGCATTCTTTTATCTTTATTTGCTTGCTAAATAAAATTTTGTGACTTGCCAATCACACAATACTACATAGCTTTAGGTATGCAGAAATCCATTCATGCAGGAAAGTTGTGTGATTGCCAAGTTACAGAATTTTATTTAGCAAGCAAATAAAGATTAAAGAATGCCTAAGACTTGGCTCTACGAAATATCTCACAACTTTTTACGGTGGAAGAGTTTCGAGACTTGGCCTCTTTTTTACATGGAATGTTTTTGCTTGCTAAATAAAATTCTGCAACGTGGCAATCACACAACTTAACTGTATTTATAGATTTTTGCATACTTACCTAAAATTATGTAGTATTGTGTGATTGCCAAGTCACAAAATTTTATTTAGCAAGCAAATAAAGATTAATAAGAATGCCTGAAACTTGGCTCTACGAAATATCTCACAACTTTTTACGGTGGAAGAGTTTCGAGACTTGGCCTTTTTTTTACATGGAGTGTTTTTTATGGAATCTCACTTCTTTTTGTAGGGTAATGTGTTATCCATACATACAAACTATGAATGCAGGCCCATTCTTGCTTTTGAATTTTCCCATTCACTGCAAATGTAACTTTGTAATCCTATATATTTGTATAGGATTACAAAGTAATGTATACAGTTGGTGTATCTAGAAAACTGGGTTGAAATAGCAATTTTTTATAGTTTTCCCTTTATGTGGCCATTAAACCCTAACTGTACCAAATTTGAGCTCTCTGAGTTTATGGGAAGTACTAGTTCTATTTTGATGATCATGAGTTGAGTGAGTGTCATAAATGCGAAACTTTGCTTTCGCTTAACTTCGGAACTAAATGACCTACATAGACTTGAAATTTTGGATTTTAAGTATGTGATTATAGCTTACTGGATGACGAAAATTTCTGCATTCTGGTCTTATCCAGAGGTTCTCAAATAGGGGCCTGAAAATGTGGCGAAATGGTTCCAGTAAAAGATGGTACGGCAGTGTTTGCTTCACGCTCGACTTGGCGGGGGCACTGCCGTGCCCCCAGATATTAATGGCATTGTTATGTCAAATGTTTCTGACTAATACATCAACGCACAGCCGAAACTACTGGGACTAAAAAGAAGGGACAAGATGGAATTTTTGGAAATCCCATCCCTAAGGGGGTTAAATAGGGGTGCAAAGTTTGTATGAGGGAAACTTTTTTTTTTTACTATTGACTTGAAACTTTGTAGGAAGATTACTTATTAAGATGCATAAAAAGCTCTTGCAGCGTTTTAGAAAATTCCACTCTTAAAGGGGTTAAGTAGGGGACAGGGGTGCATTATTTTTTGAACTAGAGACTTGAAACTTTGTAGAAAGATTACTTATTAGAATAGAAAAAAGTACTTTCTGTGTTTTAGAAAATTTCATCCCTAAGGCGGTTAAATAGAGGTGCAAAGTTTGTATGGAGGGAACTTTATTTTTTGAGCTAGAAACTTCAAACTTTGTAGAAAGATTACTAAATACAATACAAAAAAGGACTGTGAGCGTTTTAGAAAATTCCACCCCTAAGGGGGTTAAATAGGGATGAAAGGTTTGTATGAGAAACACTTTTTTTGAGCTTGAGATTTGAAACGTTGTAGAAAGATTACTAATTAGAATAGAAAAACAGTTAGTACTTTTAACGTGTTAGAAAATTCCATCCCTAAGGGGGTTAAAAAGGTACTTATGCAAGATTAGGATGAGAAACATTTTTTTTGAGCTAGAGATGGGCAACTTTGTGGTACGATTACTTATTAGAAAAAAAAAATCCCTTCATCGTCTTGGAAAAATACCACCCCTAAGGGGGTAAAAGTGTTAAAACGGTATTCAAGGTTTATATGGAGAGCAAGAAAATATAGTAAGATATTTCTAATGTCAGTCTTAGTCTGTATGTTAAAAGACAACAAAACTGATTTCAGAGGTTTTTTTTAATTCATCCCCTATAGGCGTTAATGGGGCTTCAAAGTTTATATGGAGGGAAAAGTAATTTTTTAAGTAAGATTTTTTAATTTTGGTCTTAAAATAGAGAGAGCAGATTAGTAGATTTTTTTATTCATCACCTAAGAGTGTTTAATTTAAAGGGGATTCGAAGGCCGTACCTATAGGGTCAAGACAATTTTAAAGTAAAACATTAGTGTAACTACGATTGTAGACGGTTTGTTTCAAACTAAAAAATACATTTCAATGTTTTTGAAATTCATCCCCCAAGAGGGTTTCTAGGGGGTTCAAAGTTTATACGAAGAGCAAGATATTTTTAAAATAATAGATTTATTACTTAGGTTATGGACCGTTTGTTTAATGATTAGAAAACGATTTCAGCGTTTTTTTTATTCATCTCCTAAGAGAGTTAAAAGGTTTGAAGGTTGTATAGAGAGCAAGACCTTTTTTAAAGTAAGACTTACAGATTTGAACAGTTACCAGAAATGTAGGATAGGTTAGGTTAGAACTGCGATGCTCCCAGAATCGAATAGATTTAATCAACATTGGGTACTTATTATTATAACAGTAATGTAGCTTAGTAGACATATAAAAATATATTTTTCTTTAATACTGTATGAAAACGTCTGTTGATGATTCTTAAGATATTTATGTTTGTAAAAACGAAGTTTTCAATTTAGATTTATCAATTTAAACTAACGAACTCATCGCACTGTTACCTTTTACGTAGGTCTAATCCCTGAACGGATTTAGATGAAATTTCCCGTACAGATAATTTGAGACCCTTGGAAGGATATAGGATAGTTTTTGTATATCTTTAAGATAGTAGAAGTGTGTTTGGGACAGCGATAAATAGCTTGAACCGAACATAATTTAATAGCAATATTTTTTCTAAGACCATAACAAGTTCCACGCGAACGAAGTCGCTGGCAACAGCTAGTTATTTACATAAATATTTAGTGACTAAGGATTAATTAGAAAAGGAGGATGAATCGTAAGAAAAGGAGGATCGATACATATTTATGTGCACCAATCGTCCTTGGTCTCCCCTAACTATCGCGAGCCTATCTAGACAGATTATGGCGAAGAACCGAAATCGAAAATTCACACATTCTTTAGTTC
Organism: Epinotia ramella; assembly: GCA_947578815.1. NCBI lineage: Eukaryota > Metazoa > Arthropoda > Insecta > Lepidoptera > Tortricidae > Epinotia > Epinotia ramella. The sequence goes on from OX388217.1 coordinate 2,453,870, forward strand.
CATAATCAGATTTTATTTAACTTGTCGTTTTCGGAATGGCTCTAAAACAAAAATAAAATAAAATGTCGGAAACTAAAAGTATATTTTAATTTTATTACGATTAATGAACAAAAGCACATACCAACATACCTATGCATAATTTTTTGCTCACGGTAACACCGTCGGTCGTAGGGCTTGTTTGGAATAGGTCCTAATACTGGGAGTCTGCGATTTAGTGCCGAGACAAACAATTAACATAGAAAAATATTGAACCTCTTACATATTGTAATAGTGTATACCTAGGTAGGTAGATTGGCACTCTTTCTTTTTATTTATGAGCAAGTCCACGAATCTGTGGACAGCGTTGCGTTTCCTGCGTCCCATTTTTATTCCGCCATTTATCGTCGCAACCAACCAAATATTCACAATTCACAACCAATTTGCAAATGATCGAGGTAAACAAGCATTAATAAGATTTAGAAGCTAGAACAACGTAACGGCAACCGTCGCACGTCGCGCTACGGCCCACGTGGTGGCATGTTGGCATTGGCACAGAGCGGCAACGGCGCAGCCGTAGCGCGCGGCTCGCATTTTAAAACGATATTATAACGTTATTATATATCGTTCTGTTATTCATTCTGTTACGGTATTTATATCGTTATGGAGAATATCGGTTTTGTTATAACGTAATTTTCGAACACTAACGGAATATACCGTTATAATTCCGGTTCATTTTATAACGTTTTAAAGGCCTGCTTGCTGCGGACTCTTAAGCTTACTAATCGATCGCATTACAAAAGATATGGTATAGGTGCATCCCAAGGTCACTAAGGGCGTCGCGTCGGACGTCAGGCATGTATTCACAACGCTTACCCACCCCTCGCCAGGACAACCAGTGTAACACCGGTTTCAGGTTACGCAGTTCCTAAGGAGCTCGGGGTCAAGCTATACTAGGGGTGTGGTTTGTAGACACCTGTTGTAAATCGCATATCAGACTATTAACAATGCTTAGCCAACCCTTGTCTGAAGACCAGTGTGACCGGTTTCAAGCTACGCACAGTTCTTACGAAGCTCGGGGTCAAGATATGCTAGTGGTGGGTGTGGTTTGTAGACACTGGTAGTGAATCGCATAGCAGACGTCAGGCAGGTGCGATCGTTAAGGTAAAGGGACGGCGACGTTTAGCTGGCGATAGCGATCGCGCTCGGCTATTCAATACAATGTCATATTCATAAAGTAGCTCTTTCACCGGATGCGGAATGCAACTGTTTGTGTAGTTGGCGACAAAAGAACAATGATTTTTTTCAAGTTTTCGAACAGACGAATAAAGGGAAATAAAAACTTGTAGATCACGCTCTCTAATCTCTAAAAATATTTGAATATTTGCGACTTTTCGAAAATGGATTATTGCATAAAAATACTATAATCCATTTTTAGTATTAGCCTTATTAGGTATTATCAATATCACTACATAGTATAAAACAAAGTCGCTTCCCGCTGTCTGCCCCTATGTATGCTTAGATGTTTAAAACTACGCAACGGATTTTTATGCGGTTTTTTTATAATAGATAGAGTGATTCAAGAGGAAGGTTTATATGTATAATATAGTACCCGTGCGAAGCCGGGGCGGGTCGCTAGTAATTAAAAAAAATGGATTAATTTATATTCGTATACTGTACCTACACTTCATCATTACATCCTTCCAAAATTAATAAATAGCCTACCAAAACACATACAAGATTTATACCTATCCAACCCTACATCAACCAAAGATGTAAACAAGTATTATATGTCAAGCAACAACTATGATTACGCCTTGTAATAACCTAGTGATAGATCTGTTATTGTTAATTAGCGTTAGGTACAGTAAACTGAAAGAAAGTATATTGGTTTAAACTTACACGATTATCACACTATATTTTTACTAAACCTCAGAGAGGTAAATAAATAAGTTGATTATATATTATGTGCTTGAATCTCGTTTAGTAAAATAATAGTGTGAAGGTAATGTAAGTACTTACATGGCAAATAGTTAGTCCGAACTCTAGCTTTAAATAAGCCATTAATGGCTTTAGCACAACATAAAACATGAAACTCTGCGATAAAATTATTTGGAACTTTAAATAAAAAAAAAAAAAAAAAAAAACTTGGCCGTACAGTCAACGTCAAAGACAATAAGAATACATATTTATTTTATTGGTATGGAAAAAGGTGCAAAAGTGATTACATATCTGTGATGCCGACCGTACTAGATCTTTTCGAGTTGACAATGCATGCAAAATGTTTTGAGAATTTCGTCCACGTGCTCCAGCTGGTTGTGGATATTTTTCTGCTGCCGCTGCCATCTTGTATAGAACCGGTCTGAGAAAAAAGAACCTAGTGGTAATGCTGGTAAAGTTGGTGTTACAGTGAATTTTAATATTTTTATTGGTCAAACGGAAGTCGTCAAAATTAATGCATCGTTATGTTAATCATCAGAACTCCGTTAGGGAAATGGGCATAAAATATTTTTTGTTTTTTTATTTGATTATAACAAAGTCTTGCACAGGTGAAAGAATTTTTAGATCATGAGTTCTGGGGATTACCAAGGGGTATTTTCCGGAACCGGAATTTGTATGTAGGGACATACAAACATACAGTCTTACAGACTTTTCCTCTTTATCATTTTATAGATATATGAGATAATCGCATAAAGTAGTATAACATTGTGGCGGCGGAAGCGACTTTTTATTGTTTCTTGCAAATGAATGGCAGTTAAATGGTCCGCATTTGTCGTCCTTCACATAATACAATTATTTCCTGAACCGCCATTGCACACTTCGTTCAATGATTTAACTGTTTCCGTTGTTTTTTACTTTGTTATTAACTTATTATATTGCTATTTCGTCACGTTTATATGAATAAAAATGTATAGAAATCAACTTTTGGACTGCACAATATTCTGTATAAAAAAATATTTAATCATAATCATAATCATTTATGGTCCGTTTTGTTACTAGACGACCCCCTGCTAACACAATACACAGCTACATACAGAGTGTACCAAAAATGGGGTGTGAGCCGATCAAGGGCATAACAGGTATCGTGTTCTGATAAGAAAAAACTAAAATATTTTTTTTGACGCGATTTTTTTTTACATCTCTATGGAGCAGGTCGCCCCAGTCGGCCAAAGCGCCATACAAATGTAAAAAAAAAACACGCATTTTTTTTTCTCTTAGTTTTTTCTTATCAGGACTCTTAAATCTTTGGTACACTATATAACGTGCTCGGTAGATTCCAAGGAATCCAAATACATATAATAACACCAGCTTTTGCCCGCGGTTTCGCCCGCGTAATAAGTGTAATTTTGCAATAACTGTTGAATTGTTACGCCGGCAACAAACCCCATACAAACTTTGCACCCCTATTTAACCCCCTTAGGGGTGGAATTTTCTAAAACGCTGAAAGTACTTTTTTCTATCCAAATAAGTAATCTTCCTACAAAGTTTCAAGTCTCTAGTTCAAAAAATAATGTTTTCCCCATACAAACTTTGGACCCCCATTTTACCCCCTTAGGGGATGAATTTTAAAAAACCCTTTCATAGTGCTCCCCTAGACCTTATAAGGAACCTACGTGCCAAATTTAGAATCTCTAGAACCAGCGGTTTGGGCTGTGCGTTGATATGTTAACTTTGCACCTCTATTTAACCCACTTAGGGGTAGAATTTTCAAAAACGCTGAAAGTACTTTTTTTGTATCTTAATAAGAAATCTTCCTACAAAGTTTCATGTCTCTAGTTCAACAAATAATGTTTCCCCCATACAAACTTTGGACCCCCATATCACCCCCTTAGGGGTTGAATTTAGAAAAATCCGTTCTTAGTGCTCTCTTAGGCCTTATAAGGAAAAGGAACCTACGTGCCAAATTTGGAATCTCTAGAACCAGCGGTTTGGGCTGTGCGTTGATATGTCAGTCAGTTTCTTCTTTTATATATTTAGATCTACTTGAAAACATACCTATGTGCTCTTGTAAATATGAGAGTATTTGACAACAAACTGTTTGTCATGCGCCAAGAATTTGCCCTATCATATCCTTGTTTCGATTGAGTGACTCATGCGAGGCAATTGCAATGAGTTGTGATGAGATGACTTGTCGATAAATTGTAAGCGAACGAAGATTATAAGTAGGTACTTTAGTACAAAATAAACCAAACTCCATCGGAACTGAAATTAACAAAAGCTTAACGGGGTCAATCAACTATTTCTTGGTTTTATTCTGTCCCGTTTTCCAGCAGACAATATGACAGAGGTTCTTAGAAAAAAAAATACTTAGAAGATGGTCCATACAAAAAGGGGTTAAACACAGGAACACCTCAACAGGAAAACCTAACATTTGGTGAATTTAAACGCATATAATCGCAGTTTTAAAAAGTGACGCAGGAGACGTAACCATGGCAACTTCGTGACGGAAAAAAAGTTGATTCACCCAAGTACTTCTACAACCTAGCAATTTGTCAAAACAACGTGCTATAATTCGAATGAGACAACAATTCTAACTAAAGTAAGTTAGTGTGACAAATTGCATTGTTAGTGGGCCAAACCTTCCATCAGCTGACTCCAAAATTATCCAGATTAGGTTAAGGAAGTTATTTTACATAAATTTTGAAAGAGTCAAACATTAAAGATTTTTTATGAATCAAGCCGTTAAACTAGAATGACTTCAAAACGGGTTAGAAAAAACGATTTATATTTAAAAGTCAATAAAACTTCGTTTCACTTCATTCACGTCTCCAAAGTCCAACTTTGCGGATTGATAATAAATTAATCGATAATTTATTCAAATGATCACTATGTCTGATTTTGGTCGGGCGGTATTAACTGACTCAATTATAAGTTATGCAAGCCTAGTGGTTCAGGCATGCGGCTGTCAAGCGGCGGGTCGTACCAATGAGATTTTCGAAACTAATGTACGGAATATTTACCGTCAGCTTTTCAGTGAAGGAAAACATCGTGAGGAACCCGGTCTAATCCCAATATGTAGTCCCTAGTTTTCCGTCTTTGTTGGAAGGTCAGATGGCAGTCGCTTTCGTAAAACTAGTGCCTATGGCAAATCTTGGGATTAGGTGTCAATAAAGCGGCCCCGGGTAACACCGGGCTCCTTTAGGGCACAACCGGGAATAACGTTAGGAGAATGATGGTATTAATTGACTCAATTAACCATCTTGCCGGTGTACATTTGTAGTTCAGGGCACGAAATCACTTAATTACGAGAAACAGGTTATTTTAGGTAGTCTCTTTCTGTTGTCAGTCCACAGTTGATAGCAAAGACATCGTAACATGTAAGACATTAAAATTATCGGAACACAACACGCCTTAATGCCTGAGACATTAGGTTGTTTAGATGTTAGTGACCACCTTTTTCGCTCAGGGGGCGACTGTGTCGAGGTCAAACACATGTACTTATACATTTTTGCCATAGCACAAAACTCATATTCATACATATGTAAGCACTTTATTGTGCGGAGTTGGTTTAGGCGCAAAACGTCCCTTTACCAAAATTACGTTTCATTCGCAAAACATCTCCTTTGCAAACGGTCCCTTGTGCAAAAACCGTCCCTTTCTCATAATCTTCTGATTTAAATGATTTACACAGAAATAGGCAATAACAATAGTCCCCACAAGCGAAGGGTTTAGGCGCATACGGTCCCACTGGCAAAATGCCCTTCTACCAAAATTACGTCCCATTCGCAAAACGTCTTCTTTCTCAAAATCAAGATTAAAGTACAAAGGCGAACTTATCCCGATAATATAGGCTATCTTGGAATAAACTTTTCTTGTTTTGTCGAATTTAATCTTATGCTGTGTAGATTTGTAAGGCTTCGCCCCAAGGTGTGCTATAAATATTGGTTAGATTAGAATATATATAATTGAATGACCGTTAGGCGCTGCGCTGGTCGTGCGGCGACTGCGCGTGGTGCGCGGTGTGCGCGCGCGCGGGCGGCTGGGCGGCGCGCTGCGCGGGCGCGGGCTGCGCGGGCGCGGGCGCGGGCGCGGCGGCGCGCCACGCGCACGCGCACTGCGCGCCGCCGCCCTGGCGCTGTCCCGTCTGCAAGGACATGCCCGCCACGCCCAAACGGTCAGTACCCTACCATTTTACCATTACTGTTGCTGGTCCTGATCTGATCCTGCAGATGATGCTTTGGTAGCCTTGTCTGTGTCGACGTGCCCGCAACACCGAAGCAGTCAGCAGTCTCTCATGTTTACGCGACTGCCCAAAAATGGGAGTGTAGTGTTTTCAGGGTCTGTTCATGTGAAAGTTGACTCGGCTGATGATAGCTACGACCGTGTCGAAAGCTTTTACGAGCGTAGAGTTTAATTCCAATCTCATACATATATACATAGATTCACGCCTTTGTTCCCAAAAGGGATAGGCAAGCACATTAAACTTATATTCCAGTGCCAATTTTAGCATAAATGTGGGTCTTAAAGATCGACAAAATGTGAATATCACAGTGATAGGTTTGTTGCTCATCGCCCGCAACACCCTTCAACCCTGCTCCCTTAGTCGACTTTTACGACACCCGCGGTAACAAAGGGGTGGTGAATTCTAACCCAAAACCACACGTGGCCAGTCTTTAATCTAATGCTTCTAATCCATTCTTTTTCTGCCTGAATGACTTTTCCTATATATATTTTGTATTTATTTTCAGTCACTCAATACTTCGATCTACTAATATAAATGTCGTTTGCAGGTCGACCTTGGGCGGCACGCCGCGGGCGAAGAAGGGGCGCACGCCGCGCCGCGCCGCCGGCTCGGACTCGGAGCCCTCGGACGGTAATGACCCACCCGCGCCGCTCCACGATCAGAGAATGTCCAAGGAGAAACAAAAGTTTTTCAGATTCAGCGCCTTCAACCTCGTCAAGCGACGCCGGCGATCCTCCAGCGACTGGGAGGGCTGGGACCGCGCGCGGGTCAACGGCGTGCGGGTCACCAGCGTGCAGCGCCTGGAGCTGCGTCTCGAGCGTCGCCCGTGTTCCGGCGAGGACTCGTCCTGCCCGCCCTCGTCGCCCTCGCCGCCCTCGTCGCCCTCGCCGCCCTCGCCGCCCTCGCCGCCCTCTCCGCCCTCGCCGCCCTCTCCGCCCAGGGAGCTGCTCGACGCCCCCGTCCACCCGCCCACGATCTTCGAGCGCCTCGCTAGCGACTCGGCCAAAAGCGTCTGGGGCTTCGCCGCCGAGGCGCAGAAGCACCTCCAAGTCGACGAGAAACCTGTAGAGCTCGCCCGCTCGGAGTCTCCCAGGAAACTAGAGCCGAGAAGGATAGCGCGGCGGCGGAGTAGATGCGGCGAGCGCTTACTGACGACTCTGTTCGACGGCCTGTCGGAGTTCTACTCGGTGCGCGCGGAGTCTAGAGCGCAATCGCGCCACCGCGGCCGCCCCCGGCGGGAGAAATCCGTCCGCCGCCAGTCAGAGACCGTAGACGCCGAGCGGCAAGTGTTAAAAGAGACGCGGAGCACCTTCCGCAAGCACCTGGAGACGTTGAAGCGCGAGCGGAGCCCGAGCGTGCACAGAGAGCCGGAGAGGTTGACCGCGTCGCAGCTAGTCCGCGTGGCGGCGGGCAAGCGGCACTCGGCGGCCGCGGCCGACAGCGACAGCGACAGCGAGAAGCTGTCGCGCGCGCTCGCGCTGCAGGAGCGAGCCCCGGCCCCGGCCAGCAATCAGGGTAAGGACGTCCGGCCAAGCGCCGGCGCCCGCGTTAGCCACTGTACGTGTACTACCACTGCGTACGCTGCACGGGACCTTTGTGTCGCCAGACCTAGGTGCGACCGTTTTTATCACGATAAACGTATACGGCCGCCGGGCGTGAGGAATTTCGTACAATATGTCACTGTCTGTCGCTTGAGAGTGAGGTAAACGGTAGTGTTGTGATTTAGCGATCGGCCGAGCCTTGCAGCAGGCGTTATGCAGTACCGAGAAGACTCGGGTTAGTCCGGACGGCTCGAGTCTTTAAGGTTTTGCCAAGCTCTAACTCACAACACTATTGTACGGAATTATTCATGTTTGGCGATCTAACTATAAGCAAGATGAAACTTCCATCACGAAATGCTGATGAAAGCTTTATCCTGCCTTTATCGTGCTATAAACGGGACTACCATAGGCCCAAGGCTGCTATTTCATTGGCATAACAGAAAAAAACGCTAACAATTCGTCGTTCCATTGCTTGATTGATAGTTAACTCTGTTACATTATCAGGCAAGAGTTGTACTCCGAATTGTCACTGTTCTGGCACGTTGATGAAAATGGCCTGGAATTCGCACCAAAAGTTTCTACTTTTGGACTGAATTCTGACACAAATGACCGACTGTATCGTATATGCGACGAGTACAGCGCTATAGAAGTGTTACAAGCTGTATATCGACTTCATAAAAGCGTCAGAATCGACAGCATCCACTCGAAGAAACAACACGGAATGGGTGATCAAATTTCAAAGCTGGATTTCTACTCGAACCAGATCCATTAGAGTAAAACTCGACACAAAGAAGTATCCGATAGTCTTTTCTACAATGCTGTGCTATCTCGTGACTGTCGGGAGGAGAGGAGTATGTCGATCGGGACGCTCATATAAAGAAGATATACAGCTCGGCACAGCTACAGCGGCTAAAGCGGGCGTCGATGCCCCGTGCAGCGGGTGAAAGTGTCTCGTGGTGGATCGTCCTGATTGGTGGCCGGTGGTTCTCGTCTCTCATTGGCTCATTCCCTGCTCGAAGCGACGGCGTGGCGGCGATATTGTCGGGTGTAGGCGACCACACATGCACTTTCGCTCGCGTACATGCGTGAATGTACAGCTTTACGTGTTTAAGTTTGACGCAAGATACAAGTGATCCCGAACGTCATGTGGTGTCATGTCTATTGTTGGTTTTTATGACGCAGATGATTGTGCCTCAATCGCTTTTGTCTAGCGTCAACGTTTTATTTTTATCAGTTCACATGTACTAATCATTTTACAGTGGTGATGAGTTACTTTTGATTTCCTATTAATGATTAATCTTTTAATTTACAGTCCTTTTTTATTTTCTTTTGTGCTTTTTTTGTAATTTGAATTTCTCTTATTTTTCCATGTCTTGTTCTTTACTGATCAGATCCATCAAGATCATTAGTTTAACCACGTTAGTAGATGCATTTCAAATACCAAAGCTGCAAAGCGCAAGCGCGTCAAAGGTGTATGAATGTGATGGCTCTGTTCACATGTGCACAATTTGTATGGGTTGTACAACATTGAATTATCTGGTCCTATTTGATGAACTAAGTTCGCAACTTTGTTTATGAGTTCTAATAAACATTTAATTGTTTACTATCTTCACACTTTTTATCAACAAAGTTCCGCACTTTTATTGTCACTCTGTAGTGGAAAAGGTGCCACAAATGTATTAAAAGTGATTAATGAAGAAGCATGTCCTCATGATGGTAATATTGTCCCTTTACAATTTTAGTGAGAAAACGAGATAGAATAATAATCTTCATTCTATTAGATTTTTGATATGTTGAAGTATTAATTACATTTAATACATATACATAGTGAACTGTTTCGTTTTCTGACCATTTTTATTTTGTTAGTTGACAGATCTTCAAATTTCTTTCGTCAAAAATTCAAATAGATATTTATTTTTTTACAATTTCAGCTGTAAGTTAAAATTTCTAGCCACGGCAGGGGTATAACATTACAAAAAAAACCTAGTCTTTGGCGTATTTTATGAACTTTCTATTGAAAATTCTTACTCTATATATATTCAGTAAATTGTTTATAATAAAAGAGGAATACGCATGTATTCAGTAGTGGCGTGGTTCGTAGATCTGTGAACTAGCAAACATGATACACTGATCTCCCTTCTCCCGAAAGTTAAGAATCAATGAACTCAATTCCACTTAGACCGTACTGTCTAGATTCTTAACTCTCCGGAACCATATATAAAGCCCTCGAACACTTCGCGCGATGCTGGCGGGGCGTGAGCGACTCGCGTTGCCGACGGCTGAATTTGTCGTGTGTCGTTACAATACGCGCCACATAAGCGTCTCTGAAGTTAGCTTTAAGTCGCTTCCTGAACCCCTGATACCTCGGCGACGCTAATAGCAGCTGGAGTCTCATAAGCTCACGCCCTGCCGGCATGACGCGAATTAACAAGTGACCTAGTCATAGTATACCAATCTGAAGCTCTCTCCCCACAGAGAACAAGAAGCTGCCACCGGGCGTGACCCGCGACGACGCGTCGCTGTTCAGCGCGGCGCTCGCGGCCGTGACCGCCACCGTGACCGCCACCGCGCCCGCGCCCGAGCCGCCGCTGGCCGCGCAGCCGCAGCCGCCGCCGCGGTGTCCGTCCGCCATCGAGTTCGGCCAGTGGGAGATTGACACGTGGTACTCAAGCCCGTTCCCGCAGGAATATGCCAGGTTAGTCCACTTGTTCAAACCGACTGATTAAGAGCGCGACACATCGCGACTTTTTGCAGCGATACCAACTCGAACGCGCGATTGTATCGCGATAATAACCATAGATCCTATAAAAAGCCCATGTATCGATACTGTATCGCGTTTGAAGTGGTGCAAAAAGTCGCTGTCGTGTAACCTCTCTTAGGCGAGTGACCATTCGGTAGTGCCCTCCGAGGTCAGTGTTTTGCTTTACATAAGTAAAACTATTTAGGTTCAACTTGTGTTAATTTCCCAACTGGCCTACCATTCCTAAAGCGTGAAAGAAACACGCCATGCTTTTGTGCCTACTTGTAGAGTTCGCCGAAGAAAGTGCTTTACTACTTCTACTTATCGATGATCGAGGTTTCCCCGCGCGAAGGAAATTTATATTCCTGTTACTTTAACTATTTAGATTAAAATTTCTCAACCATAAGTCTGTATCAGTCATCAAGTCCCCATTATAATCATGAAAATTTCTCTTTCAGGCTACCCAAGCTATTCCTCTGCGAGTTCTGCCTCAAATACGCAAAGAGTCGGGCCGTACTCATGCGCCACCTCGACAAGTGCCAGTGGCGGCATCCTCCCGCCACTGAGATTTACCGCTGCGGCGACATCTCCGTCTTCGAGGTCGACGGCAACGCAAATAAAATCTACTGCCAAAACCTCTGCTTACTCGCCAAACTCTTCCTCGACCATAAAACACTGTACTACGACGTGGAACCGTTCCTATTCTACGTGCTGACGAAAAACGATGATAAAGGATGCCATCTGGTCGGATATTTCTCCAAAGAGAAGCACTGTCAGCAGAAGTACAATGTTTCCTGTATAATGACGATGCCACAATACCAGAGGCAGGGCTTCGGACGTTTTCTCATCCATTTTAGTGAGTGGTGGAATCTTTATTACATATCCCTTTTATTAATTTGAAGAATTTGTTCAGAATAGAGTCACAATTTTATTTTTGTTTCAGGTTATTTATTGTCGAAAGAGGAAGGACAGCCTGGGACACCAGAAAAACCCCTATCCGATCTGGGTCGAGTGTCGTACCACGCGTATTGGAAGTCGGTCCTACTAGAGTTCCTACACGACCACAAGGAGAAACCCTTCACGCTCGAGGACATAGCGCATACGACGGGAATGCACATGAATGATATAGCGGCAACGTTCCAGCTACTTGGCTTCGTCAGATACCTACCTAACAACGAATCTATGAAACTAGGACTCTGCATAGACTGGAATAAAGTCGAAAATCACGATAAGAGATTGAGAAGTAGACCTCGGTTAGAGATCGATCCTGAATGCCTTAGATGGACCCCGCTTTTGGCTCCAACTATAAACCCATTCAGATCGCCGGAAGAAGGATCTGCCGACCAAGAGACGGAGAACGATGAGGCGGAGATGAAAACAGAAAGCGAAGACACGGCAACAGAACCTGAAACTCCTGTGACTAAAGCAGAGATTAAGTCGAAGGTCAAAGCTGAAAAGGAGAAGACTCCTGAACCAGTCGAGGTTACGTCGTCCGGTCGGCGGCGGACGAGACCTCTTAAATACAGCGAGACAACCTACCAGACAACGCCCACTGTAGCCGAAGGTGGCAGAAAGAGAAAGCGTGACGTCAATAGAAAACTGTCCGAATCCAACTTAACTGAGGACGAAAATAAACCAGAGGAAACTCCGCGGCAGCAAAGAAGTAAAAGCGTGGCTAGACGGTCGTCAAGAGTCGCTCAAAACGAGCTTAACGAAGACTCCAACCCTCCTAGAAGTCGAAGGCAAAGCGTCAAAGATAAAGAAACCTATGCTTCAGACAGTCAAGATAGCCAGGAGGACACCGCCGATACTACAGTCGCCGCGACAGCCAGCGCCGTCAAAGCGAAAGCGAAAAGAAAATACGCCTGGCGGGGACGCCCCAAGAAACGACAAAAGGTCGCCAAAGGCAACAAGGTCAGAACAGATTCACCAGAGGCTAAGAAAGCGAAAATCGACGAAGAGAGCAACTGCAAAACTGACGACGAATCCATGGAAGAAGAAAAGCCCAAATCACCCATTCAAAACCATGAGTCCCCTAAGAGTCAGATTGAGGAGAAACCTAAGGAGAAAAGCAAGAACTCTGACAGTTCTGAGGATTCTTCCGGAGAGGCTGACGATGAAATGGATGTGGAAGAGGTTGAAGACAGGAGAAGTGTCTCCAGCAAGCCGGCCAGTCCGCAGCAAGTGGAAGAGAACAGCACTGACCATCACACCAGTGACATGGAGCTTGACAGCATACACATGGACTCACCAAAATCTGTAGCTGAGAAAGAACAAGTAATCAAAGAAACTTCCACTGTTGAAGACACTAGTGAGAAAAATGATAAACCTGTAGAAGATAACGTAGAACCACCAGCTGTTAATGCTTCTGAACCAAAACCGGAGTCACAAAAAGTAGAAGAGAAGGAAGTAAAGAATGGTGAAATCAAATCGCCAACGAAACCGTCACTTGACGACAAAGAGACTATAATAATATCAGAATCAGACGACAATAATAGCCAAAGTTGTCCGCTGCCTTCTCCTAAACCTAACAACAAGGTACCTGCGCAACCGAACAACGAAAATAAACCTAAGGAGGTTGAGGAAAATGAGAGTCCCTCCAAAGTTATACCAGTTGTGTCCACCGAAAATGCTCACATAGTTTTAGACCATAAAGTTCAGGAGGAAGTTAATCCTATTAGACCGCCAGTGGATCTTATTGTTCCTAAAATACACCAAATAGAGACTATAGTTGTAGAAGGAGAATCTGACAATGGCCTTTCGCCGCACGTCAATACTTCACCGAAAGTCAATGACAAATCTGTGATCAATGAATCACCTAAACAAAAGAGGACTCCAGAAAAGAACACTGAAATCAATTCCGAACAGAAAAAATCCGAAATGAGAAAGGAGACGGTGATACAACATCAGGCTATGGATGAGCTAAAGAGTCCAGAGAAACGGTCGCCAACTAAACCAGACTCCATAATACAGAATGTAGACCTTCCAAGAGAGATGAACAGTATGAAATTGCCTGAGCTACCGAAACTTGATTCCTATTCAGACATGGACAGGAATAAACCTCAAAATCCCATTGTCAGTAAAGAAAGTGAAATCCCTTTCAGGAATGACATTCTCAACACTAGAAAAGACGAAATTGTCATTACCAGAAATGTCATAGAACCAAATATGATCAACTACCAGAATTCCGTGAGCAACTCCATGACGATACAGCAAATTAATACCGCTCAGCATTCTTACCTCAACCACAGGGCTAGTGTTACTAAGGAGTCTCAATCGGTTCAGACGGAAAAAATCTTGAAAACCAGTGAAGCTAACAGAGTTAACACCATGTCGGACTCGCCTGTGATAAGCAAACCAACCAAACTAGAAGTGCCTCACCCCATAACATCACCCGTTATCAACCCAGTCATACCCAAAGTAGCCAATGTGACTGACATCAATTTTTTACCTAGATGCCAAAGCGCTAATGCCGCTATAAGCATGGGGTCGGAACGCATGGACATGGACCCAAATTTTGCCAACAGCAACGCTATACAGAACTCGCTCGGAGGCTCTATGAACATCGGGCAATGTAGCTCCCAGGACAAGAACGATTTGAGACCAAGGGAGAAAAGCAAGCTTCGAGACGTGAGAGTCAATTCCGCTCACAGCAAATTGGAGAAACCCGAAAAGAAGAGTAAGAATGACACCCCCAGAAGCACGCCCGAGCCGAAGGTCGTGTTTTTTCCGGAGCAAAACGCTAACCCCCGGAAGCCGGAAACGTCGGTCCCTATCAATGTGATCAACACAGGCGCCGGACCCGTCACGAGCAAGCCAGAAACAAAAACCGTCACCGAAGCGCCGAAGAAGCAAGATTTTTTTAAGAAGGAGAAATCGAATGCAGCCAAGTGCGATTCAAAAAACAACACAGTCAAACATGACAAGACTTGCGCGACGCAACTTGCTCTAAAAGCGGAACAAAATGATCTTAACAAAATGCTACCCAAGCTACGGTATGACAACGACCTGGTTCCTAAAGACTACCCCATGAACCAAATCCCAAATTACCACACATCACACGCACAATATCAATGGCCTCCCTGGGACCCCGCGCGTCTCCAAGGCACGTGGGACCACCACAACAGGTTTCTCGACATGAAAAGCAGCGACAAAAACTACCTGGACAAATTCCAGGGCTTCAACCTACCTCACCTCGATCAGATGCAGAAGTCTCCTCAAAAACTACACCCGAAATACGATCAGAAGGATTTCCACAATATCGCGTACGGGACGATATCATCAGGCATCTACGCCACTACCGGGCTGCCGCATTTCAAAGAAAGTAAAGCTCCAACGTCAAAAGCGTCCGAATGTTCTCAGAAAAATGAATCTAAGCCTTCTAAACAGTCCAAGACAACAACGGCTTGCCAAACGCAATGCGAGCCGAAGAAGTCTCACGCGCAGAACGAAGCGCAAATGAAACAGATGATGCAGCGGCAAGTGAAACAGCAAGAGGCCGTAACGAGCTGCGCTGAATACCGACAGCAAAGCCCTCAAATACTTACATCTCCCGGCTGCAAAACTCCATACAACAACGGCCCATGCAGCCAAGAGAAAGAGATCGAAAAGAAGAGTAGACAGAAGAAGGAAGAGTCACCGAAAGAGAGTAAAGAGGAGATGTGCGAAGCGGTCAGCCCCGCTTTACAATCCATGGGCGTTTACACACCTGACTCGACTAGCAACTCTGTGCATTCAGTGCAGTATCCTTCCTGTGAGCTGGACGTGTCGCAACTCGGCCTGGAGTCCCCGAGTAGCATCGGTTCGGACCTGGCGTCTCCGTGTTACATGCACGCCACGCCGAGTCCGCAGTACCCGCACTCGGCTATACACATCCCGTCGATCATGACGCAGCCGCAGCAGCCGCCGAAACAGCAGAAGATTAATAACAGGAATAGGTGAGTTTAGTTTGTTTTACGTGTTATGCAGCCGGGCAAAGGCCTCCCTAGAATTCGAAATCTCTCGGTTCATTTTCAATCCAGTAATTTTTAAACACTTGCCCAGTAGCGGGACATTAAATAGGCTAATGAAAAATACAATTTGTGACTGTGCGTTATTCCAGGATTATGTTTCTTTTCGATTATAAGAACAATTCAGTTGATAGCCATTTTAAGATGCTCTGTTATAAATTGAAGTAATCTAAAAATGTAGTGACTGTTTGAAGACTGTCCTAGGGTTGCCAACAGTTTGTGGGGGAGACGTAGTATTTTCTAGAAAAAACGTCAAAGATATAGTAAAGGCATTTTTGTACTGAATATGCTTGTGCCGCAGTGCCGCACACCGGTGGAATCCTGCCTTAAAAAATCTAGTACTTGGCTGCGCAATGTCGCTATTTAGTAAAAACCTCGGCAATTTGAAGCACTTCGTAAGGTCCCCCAAAATATAGTATTTTCGCGTTAAATACAGGTTGGCAACCCTAGACTGTCCGGAACTTTACTTCCGTTTCAATGAGTTCTGCTGCCCGGGTCCGAGTAGCTCAGCCAGCATATTATAAAGAATGTAGGTGGACTAGCCATATAAAATATTACCTACGTCCAGCGGGGCACGAGCACGGCACACCACCTGCGTGCCCTAATCTAACGACAAAAGGAATGTATTCCGTTGCTTGCTTACGCCCAGCCAGCATGTGCGTCTCACAGGCATAAACTGTACCTTCTTATAGTATTAGCGTAGATCAGGGGTCTTCAAACTTTTTGACTCAAAAGTCAAAAAGTCAAGTGTTTTATTTGTGAAACATATCTGACGGCTGAATAAATACAGAGATGTTACAATTCTTCGTGTTGCACTATGTTTTGCCAATTGGCCTACAAAAACATTGGTTATATTAATAGAAAAATTAATATTATGAAATTATGATATAGATGATGTATTAAGATAATGAAATTAACAATGAAATAATAATTATTCAGAAATAATTACAAACAATGTAGCTCATCATTTAGATAATCGAGCACTGAATAATAAAATAACACTTATTCGTTAGCAGGGTTATTAATTTACCTCTCAGAAGTGATATTGGTAACAGTTTAAATTCTATTGGTAATTGATTAGGAATCCGTATCGCAAGAGAATTTACACTTGTGTGCATCATCAAGGGCACACTACTTAATATACATTCGTGCGGGCCCACCTTGGTTTGATGGCTGGTCGTGACCAGCCATACCCCATCGCTGTCGCGGGCCGAAGTTTCCGCTTTCTTTCCTTGGTCCGGATTAGAAGGGCTCCTGGGCCGGATTTGGCCCGCTTGGCACTTGGCGTAGATTATATTGTCCTCGTGTCCCCACAGGAACGCGGGTGCGAGCAGCGGCGCGAGCAGCGCGGCCAAGAGCGAGCCCGCCATGCGCGGCGCCGCCACGCCGCCCGCGCGCCACCGCACCACGCCGCCCGCGCACCAGCCGCACGGTAAACACACACCGTCCCACACACACACACCACACAAATACGACCATCTACAACACACTAACACCAGACCGTCTGTAATCGTAAGCGGTGTTCGTCACATTCTGAATGTATGGAAAGTTTGACAAGTTTCTATGGCATGACAGCTTCCGGCGCCATATTTAGTGTTGATCGGTCTGTAATTAATCATAAGTTGGAGGAACCCGCCCTAACTAGTCCTTTTCCGTCCGCGTTAAACCCAACAAACAATTAATCGCGCGTTCCACTGATAGACAAAAACCTCTTGATGGTCTTGGTACCTGTAAGAATATATGTAACACCTTTTTAATATATACAACAAAAGGCTGTGGAAAGGAGTCTGTTTGCATGTTCCATGATTTTTATTTGCTTATTTTCACACATCATCATCGTCATTAGTTAAGAGCCTTGCTCTTGTCGGTGGAGTAACCGCCACTTTTCTCTGTCCATTGCCAGGCTCTCTGTCACACACTGTGGCAAAAAGGACGACTTTGGTATGGTATTACCGCGATGTATATTGCCTTGTTGCTTGAAGCGTCGTTAAAAAAGCGTAGACATTTCTATTGTACTAGTAGGATCATGGAGGATCCGGAATAATGTCGAGATCGAGGAGTTGGTGGCCGAACCAAACATCGTCGGCGAAACGAAATCCCATAGACTTTACTGGTTCAGTCATCTATTGGGAACGGGAGAGGATAGAGCAGTCAAGAGAGCGTACTTGGGCCGACCAACTAGTCCCCGCCCGGTAGGGCAGCCATGGTATCGCTTGGGGGACAGCGTGCAGAATCTGCGTCATCTTCATGCTGAAAGTTGGCAGGAAGTGGAGCGGGATCGGGAAACGTGGCGTCCCTTCGTTTCGGAGTTAGGAGTGTAGTAGTAGTGTAGTATTTTTATTACTTGTACGACTTTCTAAATGTGATGTTTAATACATGATCAATAAACATTCTATTCTATTCTATAGATGTGAATGTTTTCTGCCCTGTTACAGCAGGAGGCGGCACGGCGGCCGGCGGCGCGGGCTACCAGGGCGGCTACCTGTCCTTCCAGCAGCAGCAGCAGTACCACGGCGGGGGCTGGGCGCCGTCCTGCTCGCTCGCCAAGCTGCAGCAGATGGCCGAGGCGCCGCAGCACCATCACCAGCAGGTGAGAGACTCTAGTGTACAGCGGACCAGTACTACCTGTCCTTCCAGCAGCAGCAGCAGTACCACGGCGGGGGCTGGGCGCCGTCCTGCTCGCTCGCCAAGCTGCAGCAGATGGCCGAGGCGCCGCAGCACCATCACCAGCAGGTGAGAGACTCTAGTGTACAGCGGACCAGTACTACCTGTCCTTCCAGCAGCAGCAGCAGTACCACGGCGGGGGCTGGGCGCCGTCCTGCTCGCTCGCCAAGCTGCAGCAGATGGCCGAGGCGCCGCAGCACCATCACCAGCAGGTGAGAGACTCTAGTGTACAGCGGACCAGTACTACCTGTCCTTCCAGCAGCAGCAGCAGTAACACGGCGGGGGCTGGGCGCCGTCCTGCTCGCTCGCCAAGCTGCAGCAGATGGCCGAGGCGCCGCAGCACCATCACCAGCAGGTGAGAGACTAGTGTACAGCGGACCAGTACTACCTGCCTTCCAGCAGCAGCAGCAGTACCACGGCGGGGGCTGGGCGCCGTCCTGCTCGCTCGCCAAGCTGCAGCAGATGGCCGAGGCGCCGCAGCACCATCACCAGCAGGTGAGAGACTCTAGTGTACAGCGGACCAGTACTACCTGTCCTTCCAGCAGCAGCAGCAGTACCACGGCGGGGGCTGGGCGCCGTCCTGCTCGCTCGCCAAGCTGCAGCAGATGGCCGAGGCGCCGCAGCACCATCACCAGCAGGTGAGAGACTCTAGTGTACAGCGGACCAGTACTACCTGTCCTTCCAGCAGCAGCAGCAGTAACACGGCGGGGGCTGGGCGCCGTCCTGCTCGCTCGCCAAGCTGCAGCAGATGGCCGAGGCGCCGCAGCACCAAGTGCAGCACCAGTGCTACAGTAGTACCGCAAATATAAGTTACAACGATGTACCTGCGTAGAACGCATTTTTTGTAAACATTTTAACCAATCACAAGGCAGCGCGTTTGCGCGTGTAAAATCTTCACCGCCCATTGGCCAAAATTTTGCGCGCGACGCCGCCGCCGGCAGCTCCGGCGCCCGCCATTTTTTCTGGCGCCGTGAGCGGGAAAGCACCAGTTCACCTGTCATTGCATATTGCTGCATTACCTAAGCTAAGACCTACTAACTCTAGTATCGTAAGTAGAGCATGGATACCGGTATTCGATAATATCGAAATTCCGATAATATCGGACGAAATTCCGATATTCTATTATCGATATTACATTAATCGAAAACCGGTATTTTCGATATTTTCGATATTCACATTTTTATTATTGATATTAATCTACGCAATGCGTTATAAGAGTCAAAAGGTAGGTGTATCAATTTACTGTGAGTACTGTGATACCAAATACTTTGCTTCCTTTAAAAACAACGTGCGTGATTGTGACACAAGTCACACAAGACACAACTCACAAGGACAAAGAGAAGAGACTAACACTAATTCTCAGAAAACCATTTTAACTCAGACCATTGTTATTTATAATAGCAATGCAGGTAATTTCTCAATTCAAAGAGTTGATGTTTAATTTAGGCTTAAGAGGTTTATATTATATTAGTCTATCTGTGAGATGAGACTAAGATTCATTTATGTTAGTATTTGATTTTGTGATGAAACTGGACTGATTAAGTATGCTTTATTATTTAAGTTTGTAAAACTGAATTATTTCTTTTAAGGAGAGAGATTTTTTTTGAAGTGAAAACTTCTTTAGCGGCGCTGAGCACTTTTTGGGATGGGGAAAAATTGTTAAATACGCGACAGAGTTTTGTGACGTCAGATGTGAAGGAGGTCACTTTTTGCTGCTAGCCGATTCGACTTCATTCAAAACTGAACGCTATTCGTAAGAGTATAAAGCCGTTAAACACTTTTTGCAATAGCATATTCTGCAAATAAATTTGTAATAATACCGACGCATCCTTCACCTTTTTGCTATTGAGAAAATTTGAATAGTTCGAATTTGGGCGTTATTCCTAAAGAGATAAAGCTTCGAAAAATATTGGCCAACGGCAAAAACAAATTGATATCTTGGTCGCCACCGCCGTCTGCTGTTGTGCTGTTCTTGCAAATTCGAATAGTTCGAATAGGTCAGGTAGGTAGGTTCGGTTTAGGGTTTAGTTTAGTTTGTTACACTAATTTATATTTTATTCCTTTGATTTGTCGCTCGCTGCAAATATCCCTTGATAAATAAATGTCAATTTTGAATTATAATGCTATTTAATTCCAGTTTATTACCTTTTCCTTCCAGTATCGAAAAAATATCGAAATATCGGTTTTCCGATATTTAAAATTTCGATATCGGAAAAATACCGGTATTGGAAAAAGGCTCCGATATTCCATGCTCTAATCGTAAGTTTGTACGTTACTAACAATCTATGGGCAAACCGGCCTGAAATAAAGAATTTATTTATTATATTGTACCTTACGTGTAGTGCAACACAAGGTCTTTCTTGAAATGGTCATACGTTCGATTTCATTCAGTACTTGTCAGCACTCGTCGGCGTGGACGAAGATTGCCGATGTAACTTATATTTGTGTTACTACTGTACCTGCCCTTCCAGGTACCATCGACAACACATTTACATTTAACTGACCATTCGAAAACCTTATTCCGTTGGAATAATGCGTGACCGTTACTGTGTAGTATGGTTGCTGTTTGTACAAGGACACGTATTATGGTTTCATCAATATTCATTATTATAACTTGACATAACCGATATTTAAGCAAATATAGTTTCATCGACGATTTTTTGCAGAGTAATGAGGGATGCGGAAATCGTATGTACAAGGCAGATAAAGTGTAGATTGACCAATGATGACCTCATTGTTAGTGACGAGGAATACAAATTGTAACCTCACCGTTTGTTATAGTACGGACAGCAGGCAGGCGGCTCGCAGCACTACCACGCCAAGTACTACCCGGCGCCCAACCAGCTCGACGCCGCGCGCACGCGCACGCACTCCGCGCCCGCGCCCAGTGAGTACCTAACACTAACACCACTTACAACCTACGACCTAAACCATCGCGTGCGGTACGGTTTCAAAGGAATTTCCTCGAACGCTTAGTAGTTTCCCTTGAGACTACATTATGGGGTTCAAGAAAGGAGAGTATAAGTGCTTTAATGGCACCACTTTAGTTGCAAGAACCCCGAAGTAATTTATTGAAAAAACCATATTGCTAATGTTACATTGTGCTTGCAATATTATATCATATTATATGTTAAGTAAATTGATTAAATGCGCCTTAAATATCACTATCATCACTACATAGTATAAAACTAAGTCGCTTCACGCTGTCTGTCCCTATGTATGCTTAGATCTTTAAAACTACGCAACGGATTTTGATGCGGTTTTTAATAGATAGAATGATTCACGAGGAAGGTTTATATATGTATGATATAGTACCCGTGCGAAGCCGGGGCGGGTCGCTAGTTAGGAAATAAACCACATTGATTCGGTGATAAACTATCCATACTTACCGGCGATTGAACCCAACTGTTCCAGGCAACCTGTCCCCCATGCAGCACATGCAAATGGCGCCGGCGTCGCGCATGTCCCCCAACCTGAACACGCACATCATCTCGCAGTACGGGCTCGCCAACTCGTACCGCATGCCGCCGCAGCAGCAGTTCAACAACCTGCAGATGATGAACGTGCAGACCGGCGTGGGCGTCGGCGTCGGCGTCGGCGTGCAGTACAGCGCGCCCGACCCGCGCGCGCAGCAGCCCAACGTCTACGCCTACGGGTACATCAACGCGCCGCCCAGCCTCGGCCTGCAGACCATGCGTCGGTAGCCGAAACCCAAGCCCAAGCCCAAGTGTTAGTGAAGTGCGACCAATACTCAACACGGCATTCCAGTGTTTTTGTTTAGTGTGGGACGTCTCTGACGCGTGACTTGACCAAAAACCGATTGTATTTAAGCGTTAAGTACAAATAGTTAACGTGTAAGTTTATAAGTAGTTTGTATATAATGTAATGTAACTGTAGGACCGATTGACACCACTTCGGTTGCCTTACCTTGTTCTCCGGCCGGAGGTTTGCATGTGTTTTCTGTTACGGTTATTGGTACGGCAGCTGATTCGTTTGTATTATAAGTACATGCGTCGCTATTGGAGGTCCGATACTCGATTCGCTTTCAGCGCGGCTGTCACAAGACGGCGCGTGAGCTTTCTCGATTTTTCTCGCACTATCCGTCTCTCTCTTATTAGAACACATAGAAAGAGAGGTATAGTGCGAGAAAAATCGAGAGAGCTCTAGCTAGTAAAAATTACATGTAAACGTGTGATACAATTACTTTGTCATGTGATAAAGCGCCAAATTGATCGCGAAAGTGACACATTTTTGGTTGTACTTCTTATTTGATGGCGCGAGTATTCGGGCCCTCGGATAGCCATGTGTGTCGTAGAGTAGTAAGGTAATCTCGCGCGCTACCAAGTATGGAAGCTGAACAAAGTACAAAATTGCGAATAAATTGTAATGTAACATGTTTATATTGACGACTGGCAGCGAGTAATAGCATAATTATTAGTGCAATAAATTGTATGTGCTGTTGTATGTACCGATGTTTTGTATCGACCTCGTATTGTGATCGTCCGAGCGTAAATCATAATAAATTAATATATTCTCAATTCCCAAAGAAATTAGTTAAGTCTTTGGTTTTGTTGAAAAGTGCAATTGTTTTTCGGATCGCATATTGTATGGCTAACGATGTATGTATACTTTGTACACATTGCGTGGACCTACATATTTTGTACTCTCGCTGAATGCGAGTGCGTGCAGTCTACGACTTAATTTATAACTGTATCGTAATCTGTTCTTCAAAGTGCCTCTTTCTCGTCCTCTCTGCTTAATTTCCGTGTAAGATATTGTACATGTATTACATTTAATTAACACAAGGCTGTACATAGATCGCGTAAGTAGTAACAGTAAGATAGATTATGAATTTCATTTGTCAATGTGATACCGGTAGAAGAATGGATTGGTTCAAGTCACATGGCATGGTGGTCGCCTGTTGGTTTCACATTTAAATAGTTGCCGAGTCATTTGCAAGTAACTAATAAAATTATCGTACGCTACTTAAATGATTTACGTAATATAATAGTTATTTACGATACAAGTGCCGAAAATAGGAAATCCGTAACGAGTGGTGATAAATTAAAACACGACCGAAGGGAGTGTTTTAAATCGACATGAGTTGCGATTACCTATTCGCACGTGTATCGTACAACGTTTTACTGTACGGTCGAGGTCATAAATACGTTTACACTTTTGCACCTTATTGCCTTGTAATAAGGTGCAAAAGTGGAAACATATTTATGGCCTCGACTGTACAAACGACTCTTTAAAGTTTCGACATATGCACGGAAAGTGCTCTTTTCCGCACTAGTGCGGGAAAGTAGCACCATATGTACTGTAAAAATTATTATTTAAGAATGAACTGTGCGACACACGAGTCAACTATTTTTGAGATTTTGGTTCGTATATTTGTGTGCAAATGTTTCGGGAACTAGATTCGTGTGAAGTTGTCGGATCATCGCCAGTGAAGAACAGGCCTAAATGACGGTTATCGTTTTTTTATATTTTGTATTCTTTTACAATCGTAGGTTTTAAACGTTTTATAATAAGATAGTTTCTGTTTTTATGCTTCGCTTAAGGATTATTTCGTGTTATCCCAGTAATTTATTGCCAAATGTTATTAACACTTAATTTTGCGTATCGTTTTAAGTTTTTTAGGTAAGTTGCGTTTAGTTTCTACACGTACATTTAAATTGTGTTAGGCGGCGTTCCGTCGGCAATCAGTTGAATTTTGCTTAAGTATCTGCAGGCACTTGTTTGGTGGCAGTGAGACTGATCTCGGGTGTGACATTGAAATCTCAGGTAGAAAGTCTCTGCCACCGGGAGGCCATTGCTCTGACTGGCTTAGTTACTGCAGACGTCCCGAGGTTATGAATGTTATTGTTACTAATGTGTAGTATATAAAATATTGTAAATACAATAACAATAAGACATGTAGCAGGTGTTATCACACAAAATATAATTTTGTGAAAAAAGGAGTTTTTTTTGTAACCTGTTGTATAATGCTTACTTAACCCTTCGGATGCTTTGACGCTGACATTGACATAAGCGAATTTTTTCATTTTTGTTTTCTTCTGGCTTTCTCTAGGATTAGCCAAAGTCACGTTGAAGAGTTAAAAGTTAGGGAAACAGGATTAACGAATTTGTTATAAAATTAAACGGAAATTTGGAAAGACAAAGGATCGGAAACCCACGTTCCACGTTTTAGAAATATACACCTAACTAGCTTCTGCCCGCGACTCCGTCCGCGTGGAACTCGTTTATATCGTAGCTCCATATAAACTTTCATCCCCCACTTCATCCCCTTAGGGGGTGATTTCCAGGATGAAAACTATCCTATGTCCTTCCCCGGGATTCAAACTATCGCCATACCAAATTTCATCGCAATCGGTTCAGCGATTTAAGCGTGAAGAGGTAACAGACAGACAGACACACTTTCGCATTTATAATATTAGTATGGATTATAGTTTATTCAGCAATGTCAGCGTCAAAGCATCCGAAGACATTTGGCAGAAGCGAAAAAATTATTATCCTTCAGCAGTCAATTTTCAATAGCACTGATCAGTGCTAAGAAATACGAAGGGTTAATAGAATGTAAGTGTTAAAGTAAAGCCGGAAATCCACTTCAGCGACGCTAGAGCGAATACGATCCCTGCGGCTCTTTTGTTTTTTACGTGCACTACACACGTGGCGTGCCGCTGTCGAGTTCGTGTTAAGCTAAAACATTAGTTTTTAGCATAAACAGTTAAAAAAACTATATCCAGCTAACAAGTTAGATTTATTGTTAAGTATTTATTCATATAAATATTTAGTGACATTTACATACACATCCAGATATTTACACGTACAAAACTAAAACGAATATTGCCATAAAGTACGTATTACGTATCTATGAATAATATAATATCAAAACAAATCACATACTTAACCCCTTGTATGACTGATTGTCACCAAGGACCTAATACTTAGGATAATCTATGGTAATGATACCATGTCCGGGCGAGATGGTAGCATACAAATCTCGCTAAGTGTGACAGAAAGGGAAATAAAATTCTTTGTCCTTGTCAGAGTACCACTTTTTGTCATTTGCCACAACTGATTTATATTGGAATTGTGGCAAATAAACCATTACCCGCCCCAGTTGTTTATGGTAAGCCATCAGCCATTTTAAGACCAGTTCTTAATTTAGCTGCATAGATAGGAACCTTTCCTTCCCTCATTGTGGCAACACGTATAGCTTGTCCTGAGTATTATAGGTACAGTCGACGTCAAAGATATATTTACATTTTTCGCCTTATTAAAGTGTATCTTTGAACTCGACTGTACATGTTTTGCAAGGATCCGTTCTTAGGGTGGTATTCCACTTGTACAAGATCTTTGTCCAATGTGCATTGCGTCTCACTCACTCTTTAAGAAAATATGAGACGTAAATACACATTGGACAAAGATCTTGGACAAGTGGAAGGTCACCCTTAAGGGCCATTTACATGGTGCAACAACTCGTATCCGATTTCCATTACATTGCGGGCTGCGGGCTACCGAAATACGACGAATTCAGTCAACCCCTGCAACGTAACAAAACTCGCATGCGAGTTGTTGCATCGTGTAAATGGCCCTTTAAGCATACGAGGGGAGGGGTTACATGTCAATCAATTACTCTACCAAATTGAGTAATACATACTTATGTTAATAAAAGGTACACTGAGGCAAATTCAACCAAAAGGTATTTGCCGCAACATATCTCTACCACCACACAGAACTACGTTAAAGCACACTACTTCAACACGTTTTATCGTTGTTTTACGTGAGGTGTCAGTACATTTGGTGCCGTAAATATGACGATAAAACCTAGCTGGGCATCTGAAGCACAAGTAATTGTTTGTCATTTGAATTGTTGTTTCAACTTAGGCTCACCACATCTGGCTGAATTGGGTTGTTTCCTCATTTTAAAATTGATAATATAGTATTGCTAGATAAATGGTAAACCACTGGCACTTGAAAATTTCGATTTTTTATTTTTATCGTCTGAGTTAATTTAAAGCTACTAGCTTTAAAATCATGGACGTAAACGCAATATTTCATGACAGCAGTTTACTAGATTTTCAATACAACGATCAGTTCCAATAGAAAGCCGACGTCATAGTTAAAGTAATATTAGTATGAGCTGCTTCGTCTGGGCGCCAGCGAGGTCCGTCAATGGCACAATTTTGTCAAATGTCCTTTAATTTGTAGTTGTCCCCATACAAACATTTGTTCCTCTCTAAAAACTTGTTCGAATGGCATTATAAAAAGAACTAATGCCGGCTGTACACATTGGGCCAACGTTGGCGCGTGAGCAGGAGGCAGCTATGTAAACGAAAGAGATCGAGTTATAGCCCTCTCCCTCTAACGCATAGCTGCCTTCTGCTCACGCGCCAACGTTGGCCCAGTGTGTACAGCAGGCTTTAGGAATCTCGCCTATATTCAGCCTGTGTGTGGCGAGCCTTACCCCGGCCTCTATTAAGTACCCAAAATCATTATCATCATCATATCAGCCGAAAGACGTCCACTGCTGGACATAGGCTTCCCCCAAAGAGTGCCACAATGACCGGTGCTGCGCCACCCGCATCCAGCGGACTCCCGCGACCTTTACCAGGTCGTCAGTTCACTTTGTAAGCGCAGCGTGGGGGCGTACAATATAATTGCTAAATTTAAAAACTACTAGGCGGATTGCATCTAACAGGTTACTTAAGGTACTTATTTGTATAATATAACGAAAACATACGTACCTAAAAGTAGGTAAAGTCAAGTGTTAAAATATGGCTGCATACAACTTACTCATAAATACGTCCCATAGCTCTTATGTCAGTGGATTAAGGTTTTGGTACATATTTATGAGAGGATTAAATCGACTTGACTGTACAACGGCAATGAGCGTCGATACATTGATTGTACCTATAAATGGAACAATTTCCGCCTTCGATCAATTCATCGATACCATATTTAAAACATATTGGTCCTTATCAACATTAATTGTGTAATAACAATAGGCGGGCGAATCTCCTAGTTTGAACCGCTCGGTTCTAACGTAAACGTCATTGTTGGCTCAAGATTATTTCAGCAGAGGTGAAGCCGGCTGTACACATTGGGCCAACGTTGGCGCGTGAGCAGATGCAGCTATGCGTTAGAGGAAGAGGGCTTTATATCGTTCTCATGCGTTTGCATAGCTGCATCCTGCTCACGCGCCAACGTTGGCCCAATGTGTACAGCCGGCATAAAACCTACCACCGGTACCGTATTGCGTCTTCATCAATAGTGGACTGATATTCGACTCTTATAGTACAGTCAGCGTCATATAGTTAGTAGCAGCCAGAGTAGCCAAATATTTAGGTACACCCTTATTCTTACAGTAATAAAGACGTGTACCGAAATATATAGCTACCTTGGCTGCCACTAACTATATATATACAGGGTGATTCAGGAGACATGAGCAGGATCAACCCTACGGATTCAATAGTTTATAAGCTACTCAGTCGTACCAGCATTGGTAAGATTAACGTTAATTTTTTTTTAGTTGTGTAGGGTGACCATGATTTATTGTGAATGAAACTTTTACACAAAATGTAAAAAAAAACTGTTGGCGTTTAACTTAATTACGATGGTAAAAGATCCATTAACATTAACTGTATGTGTAGGGTTGATCCTGCTCACGTCTCCTGAATCACCCTGTATATATTTTTTTTACACAAAATTTGCACCTTAACAGCTATAGCCGAAACGGCTCAAATTGTAGTATTATACTTAATCACAAAAAAAAATACAATACAGATAATAATAAAATAACAATTATCAAACATTATTCTATAGTACTTACTTACAGGCATCTCACTTTCTTACATTCTATCATCAGCTTTCCACAACTCACAAACAAATCACATGTCAAATGACACAATACCTAAAAAAAAACAAGTTATTATTTTATAAGTAAGACTTCCATTACATACACAAAAAACGGTTCTTATCTACATTACAATTAGTGACCTTATGAGGAAACAACTCCAATAGCATAGTTGATAATGTTGATGAATAGCAATATTACAGTAGTCTCAGTGAAATAGTTACCTATAGCCTTGATATGGTTATGTTATATCCCTAGGAATATAGCTATAAACCGGAAGATGTTAAAAGGCCTTCAGACATAGTAGAAAGAGTGGAAAGATAACATACTTTGCACTCTTTCTACTATGCTTCAGACCTGGCTAAATGCAGTGCACTAACTGGGGGAGAGGAGATGGACCATCTCGCTCTAATCAGTGAGTGTGAGTGCAGTTAGTGCACTGCATTTTGCCAGGTCTAAAGGCTGCCTTATATGAAATCAGTTCATAACTTCTGGTTATAAATACCTATACTAAATTGTATTACGAAAACAATCAATCTAGTCAGAGGTGGATTAAATGTCGAGAGCGCCCTAGGCGAGCACCTAAACGGCGCCCCACAAGCGGCCATAGATTTAAAAAAAATCTCGCATCCATGGAACCCCTAGCCTAGTTTGCCTATATGGATAATCCGCCTCTGAATCTAATGGCGGCCATTACACGGTGATTAAATACTGATCGACCCATATCGCAATCTGGATCACATGCATATTGACGTGTATCACAGGATTGTCATTATATTGCAGAATATCCGGATGATTTTGAACTCCATCCACAAGTAAGAAATAACCTGTGAGCGACTACCTAATGGCCGGTTCATTGGAACCGGCCATTAGTCGCTCACAGGTGGATTGATTATTGAATGAATCCACCGATAGTTTTCCTTACCGGCAGTTACATTTTGACAGATTACCCGTAGAAAATGTAACTGTTGGTAAGGAAAACTATCGGTGGATTGATTATTGGAACCGGCCATAAAGGCACAACACGATTCTGCTTGGTGGATGGTATGAGTATGAGCGGTACGCAGCTAAGAGATAGAGCGAGATGGGGATATGGAAGAAGCAGAACCACCGTCTGGCCACCCTGTGCACGCGTTTCACCGCCTCCGCCACGCTTTTTTCCCGGCCGGTTTTCTGTGCGGACCCTTTCATATTAGCTCGAACATTACAACCGGTACCGCCTCCGCGCCGCTCCGCCACCGCTGTCAGTGCGTTTCGGCCTTTTTAATACTGACGCGATAAATAGTTAGCGTTTAAAGGGCAATTCAATACTGGGTATTGCTGCAAATACTGATGCCAGCTGTACACAGTCGTGGAGAGCTTCTCGATGAGTCTCGGGCGAGAAGCTCTCCACTACACACTCGTTGCGACATTTGAACAGCGTAACAACCCTTTGACTCGGCCGCAAAAACCGACAAGCGACCGAGGCGTACCGAGGCGAGACCCGAGCAGGTGAGAGCATCATGTACACACTCGTTCTCGGTCTGTCGCGACGAGTGTGTACACTGTGTACAGCCGACAAACCAGGATCATCAGTATTTAATCGCCGTGTAATGGCTGCCAATGTTCACTATATCATTAGACTAGTCTGGTAAACCAGTAGTAAGTACCATTTTACTACAGGTTATTATGGCCCCAATTCGTGGATGAGTGTTGGCGAACGTGAGTGTGAGTCCCTTGAACCCATGGGGCAGAGGCGTCTCTTTAGCCCATGTAGCGCTCGGGTGCAATCAATACCTTCCTCCGCCCTTTAGCCCCTCCCGCCCCTCTAGCGCACGCTAGCGCAGTGTTAGCGTGCCCGGCGGCCCCTAGGACCGTGCGCCCGGGTGCAACGCACCCCCTACACTGGGTCAAGCTCCCAAGCAGCCCCTGCAGGCTGCCATGGAGCCCCGTGGCTATAAAGCATGAAACCCTACATTTCACTTCAGAGCCTGCTTTAGGGTCGGGCGCCGAGGTGTATGGCGCTACGGTACGAGGTGTATAGGGCACCGTGAAATATAAAAGGGCGCCTAAAGCATGACTCGCCCGGTGCGCCAAGATAGTTAACCTTTTCAACGCTCTGACAAAGAGCAAAAAATACAACCACACGCCACGTCAACATAATATTTAGTGCGGAGTTAAACCTTATGTCAATGCGATAGCAACCTTCATTGCTATCGCACTGCACTCCTTGACGGATTCCGTCATTGACTGAACCAGTGGTGCGGCTATATCCGTCCTTGGCGTGGAAAAGGTTAAGGCCGGCTCTGAAAGTATTGGTACACATGATTTTAATAAAATGACCATGATTACATTAACTTATTTATATACAGTAGTTTTTGTTATAATAGACACCAAAAGCCGGTTTCTAACTATCTACATTATCTACAACAATAGCTTCCCTCTGCTTTCGACCATAGCTATGGCTGGAAATTAACTTCAATATCACTTCAATACTTATGCAAACATATATCTCACTTTTTCTCACAAATCCCAAACACAAACCACACGAAAGATATTCATTTAGTTTGCATTGATTTTATTCTGTAACGGAGACTAGAAAATAATCCACTGCCCATTGTACGAATTTGCATTACACCAAGTTAACCCATTTGTAGCCAAGGCGCAAATATTCCATATAGTTAGGACGCGATATCGCAGTAACTGTTGCAGGGCTATCCTGAATTGTGGATGCTGAATATGAACTCCAATTACTTAGTTTAGGATTTAATAATATTTTATACAAAAATGTAATGCGGAGCCGAGTCGCGGCCGCGGTGGTAGATAGGTCACGTGATCACTTGACTGCCGCCCCCCAGTGCCACCTCACCCCGGGGTCGCCCCGCTGGAGTGGTTCGCGACAGTAAAGGCAACCAATGTTAAGATTTTCACTCGATGCAGAGGCGTCTCTAGCCCATGCAGCGCCCGAGTGCAAACATTACTCTAGCGCCCCCTAGTAAGCGCGCGTTCAAAATGGAATGGTAGCGGGCGGCGCTCGGCGCCCCCTAGGACCGCTGCGCCCGTGTGCAAACATTACTCTAGCGCCCCCTAGTAAGCGCGCGTTCAAAATGGAATGGTAGCGGGCGGCGCTCGGCGCCCCCTAGGACCGCTGCGCCCGTGTGCAAACATTACTCTAGCGCCCCCTAGTAAGCGCGCGTTCAAAATGGAATGGTAGCGGGCGGCGCTCGGCGCCCCCTAGGACCGCTGCGCCCGTGTGCAAACATTACTCTAGCGCCCCCTAGTAAGCGCGCGTTCAAAATGGAATGGTAGCGGGCGGCGCTCGGCGCCCCCTAGGACCGCTGCGCCCGTGTGCAAACATTACTCTAGCGCCCCCTAGTAAGCGCGCGTTCAAAATGGAATGGTAGCGGGCGGCGCTCGGCGCCCCCTAGGACCGCTGCGCCCGTGTGCAAACATTACTCTAGCGCCCCCTAGTAAGCGCGCGTTCAAAATGGAATGGTAGCGGGCGGCGCTCGGCGCCCCCTAGGACCGCTGCGCCCGTGTGCAAACATTACTCTAGCGCCCCCTAGTAAGCGCGCGTTCAAAATGGAATGGTAGCGGGCGGCGCTCGGCGCCCCCTAGGACCGCTGCGCCCGTGTGCAACGCACACCCTGCACCATAGGTAAAGACGCCTCTCTAGATGACATTATAAGCAGTACTAGGGCTTCACAGTGTTATAGGGAACTCTTGAAGGCATGCCATGAATTTAGTAAACCCGGCAGTCTATATTATTCCCACACCTCTATTTATAATAATTAATAACCCTGGATGACTCAACCATATTCATTTCACATAATGCCATTATCATCATCAGTTGTTCCCTCAATGCTGAGTATCGTGACATCATGTCCTCTTCTTGTTGACCAGACTTCTCCAAAGGCTCCTATCACCCGCTTTATGTAGGCCTCGTGCAGATGTAGTTGGAAGAGTGCAGGGATTTGTGTGCTCCATCTAGAGGGTGTTCTGCCTCGAGGCCTCTGGCCCTCAACTTTTATATAATAATCCTCTCCAGGCTATGTCGTGAGAGGTGTCTAAAGAATGTGAGAATACTGTGTACATAATGCCATAGCCAATGTAATAATATATACCCTTTTATATCTGTATGTAGATGGGCCGAGGCACAGGATCCATCTGCCGCCGGTCCAGATGCACTCGAGGCCTCAGGAGCTGTAGGCTGTTCTCCGTCACCTTGGTGCAGCCGCGGACTAGGAGGCCCTCTAGCTTGGGGCAGTGGAGGGCTAGAGCTCTGAAATATTATGATATTTGATTCACAACCCTGTTTTAAAAAACACTTTATACCTAAAAAGCTAAGGTAGCCTAGTGGTTCAGGCATGCGGCTGTCAAAACATCGTGAGGTAACCGGTCTAATCCCAATAAGGTCTAGTTTTCCCTTTGGGTTAGGAAGTCTAATGGCAGTCGCAAACGGACCCCGGGCTCTTGGACCTGCCAATTAAATAAATAATAAATATTAGGGGACAATCTTACACAAATCGACCTAGTCCCAAACTAAGCAAAGCTTGTATTATGGGTACTAGACGCCGATAAACATACTTATATAGATAAATAAATACTTAAATACATAGAAAACATCCATGACTCAGGAACAAATATTCGTGCTCATCACACAAATAAATGCCCATACCGGGATTCGAACACAGGACCTCTTGCTTCATAGGCACTACCAACTAGGCTAAAGCGGTTGTCAAAGGGTTAAACCTTCAATTGGCAGGTTACATCAACCACTTGCCGCAGCGACCGCGACGCGGCACAGGGTTAAGGCACTACCGGGAATAACGCTAGGAAGATGCTGATTCATAGACAAATACTAGCATTTAGAGAAGGTCTGTCACATGTATCTGAGTAGAGCACAGAAGAAAGTGACTAGAGAGAATACAAATTCGAAAAATTACCATCCAATATTATTAAAATGTTATTTTAGTTAGTTATCTTATTCTTTCATCATATCAAAGCAAAGATGGAGACAATATGGTAGGTTGCTAGCCAATCAGCCTCAACACACTTCAACCCTCTTATGCGAAGAAAGGTGGTGGTGCTATTCTAACCCAACATCTCTTTGATAACCAGTAGTAGTATACAAATTCTGTCTATCTGGCCTGAGACCATAAGAAATGAGGACTAATGGAGTATGAATAACCCATTGCCATGGAGATCTGAATGCGCAAATGGAGATGGATATGCCATATGATGCACACATAGCAGCGAGAGTGAGCTGCAAGCAGTTGGACTGAGCTGGAACGAGGCCAGGGACGTCGCTCAGGACAGGCAGGCATGGCACGATCTTTAGGTGCCCAAGGACAACAACAACAATAATATAACATAAAAATAAAGTGTCTTACCTGACTCCCCTGTCTGTGATATCAGAGCACCCTCCGAGATTGAGCATTTTCAACAGAAAACTGGTCTTAGACATGGCATACAAACACTTATCCGAGATCTGCTTGTTACCTTCTAAATTAAATATTCTAAGGAGTCTAAACTTTTTTATGAATATAAGTATGCAGCTCTCTGATATCGAGATGCAGTATGACAAGTCCACGTCTTCTAACATGCTTTGGTGTAAAGCCAAAGCTTCCATGGCGCCGGTAGTCAGCCACGCGCAGCGAGCGAGTTTCAGTGTATGCAAGTTGTTGCAGTAAAGAATTACGGGCTGGAGGCATTTAGCTGATAAATTCTTACACCCGCTCAGGTTCAAGTTGACCAAATTCACGTTCTGCCGTAAAACGGGGATCAGGTCTGCGTCTGTCACGGTTGAGCAACGACTCAAGTTTAACACGGCAAGCTTGGAACAGTTTGTAGCGAACACCTGCGGACAACACAAAATAGAAACTATCTGCCGTTTCTGATTTATTATGAAGCTGCTCTAAATTTAAATGAATTACTTACACTGAAAGTGTGTGGCGAGAAGCCTTGGTTCATCAATTTCAAGGCTTTTATCTTCGTAAAATACATGTTAACTATTTGGAGGCATGTTTTGGAGACACAGCGGAAATTGAAACATTCGCGTGTTGTCAGGTGAGGTAGAACGTGGGATACTATAATATCCTCCCAATAAAGATCGAATATATGCGTATTCCTCCTCATGATTACTCAATTCTGAATATAAAGTTATTCATATTATATTACATATTATCTGTTTTCTTGCGTTATGTTTTAATTTTTTTATTTACGTTTTTTGTAATGACAGTGACATTTGGCGTTTTGATTTTGTTACGTAATTTAACGTAAAGCACACTACAGACCAAGCAATTTGTCACACCAACTAGCTATAGGTAGTTGAAACGAAAGGTATGTATCGCTGTCTCATTCTAAGTAAAGCAATTGATTTTGTTACGTAATTTAACGTAAAGCACACTACAGACCAAGCAATTTGTCACACCAACTAGCTATAGGTAGTTGAAACGAAAGGTATGTATCGCTGTCTCATTCTAAGTAAAGTATTTGCCTGAAATAATTACAGGGAAAAAGTGTACCGCTAAAACACAAAATTGCGTTTATCTCAAAATGGGGTCGCTGTGGATTGGAACGTTTTCGCATAACTACGTCCAAATAATATACATACATACATACAAATGTATATCACGCCTATTTCCCGGAGGGATAGGCAGAGATCACGGATTTCCACTTGCTAGGATCTTGACAAACCTTTCTTGCTTCATTGACTATCATTACATTCTGCATAAAAATAATATTTGTAATCAAATAATATATTTCTCACTGTTTCGGTTTAAATTATGCTCTACTTTCTAAGTTTTCTTTAATCAGGTACTATTAGAGCAGAAACGGCCTATTTTAAGTGTTAACGTAAATTTGAATGTTTAATTTAATAACGTTGGGTCAATACGCCGCGCCGGTTACGCGACCAGCTTCAGTTAGCGACCACGTAAAAGACAACGTTTTTATTTTTCAATTAAATATACCTAATAAAATGACATTACAACGCACTCTAAATAAACCGTGCCCCGAATGTATTATTTAAGTTAATTATTAAACAGGAATCTATTGCAAAAACTGAAAGGATATATTGTCGTTTTTTGCGGTAGATTCCTGACACCAATGGAAATGAGTGGTCGCAAACCGGAACCATGAATTAGGTGGTCGCTAACCGGCGAAATTACCCTGCAACATGACCCTGGTGTTCGTAACAGCAATCAGTAATCAGGGGCAAACGAACATTGGTTTGGTTGCGGCGAGCAGCTATAGCTGCGTTTAACAACACCTGTGTAGTACATTTCTTTATTTTGCTGACAGTGATTCTGACTTGAACAGGGCGTTTGAGTTGACGCTGTTTAAACACTTCGTTGGCAGCTTCGTTGCAAAAAAAAAACAAAAGTTTTGAAAATCAAAGCATTCCTCATCGTCACTAGGTTGTGCTACTGGTGTCTCCATCTCCATTCTTCTTTTGTGCGCCGATATAGCCTTCGAATCAATGTATAGTAATCTACACAACGACGTTTTTTAATACAGTTGCGAAAAAATAAGAAAAACAACAAGTAAGGAATTCGAAACTTTTATATTATTAATTCTGTAACGTCATTGTAATACAGTTGAAAAATGATGAAATTCAAAAATAATTTCTTACTTATCTTATTTATTTTTTATTGACATAATAATTAATGGTACAATTTGTACGATTATTGAGTGGGAAAAGTGAAAAGCACTAGTTCGTGAAAACCAACTTTCCGCACGCTAAACAGCTACGTAAAAGTAGCACTTTTTGAGCAAATGTATTAAAAATTGCACGGTAAACAAACAAATGAATGATTTGAAAGACAACAGCAGCGCTTGCGCGGTAATGCGGGGAGGGCGGGGCGAGGTATCGCTCGCTAGGTCGGCTACGATCGGCTCCCGCGCGTCGCCGTTGAAGGGCCAGCGCGGCGTGGTTACGAATTTCGCGCCATCCATACTATCCATATCCATACTAATATTATAAATGCGAAAGTGTGTCTGTCTGTCTGTCTGTCTGTCTGTCTGTTACCTCTTCACGCTTAAACCGCTGAACCGATTTGGATGAAATTTGGTAGGTATAGAGATAGTTTGAGTCCTGGGGAAGGACATAGGATAGTTTTTATCCCGGAAATCATCTCCCAAGGGGATGAAATGGGAGGTTAGATTTATATGGAGATACTTAAAGCGCCCTACCGATTAAGATGAAATTTAGTGCAGAGATAGTATGAATCCTGGAAAAGGACATAGAATAGTTTTTTTCTCGAAATTCATCCCGTAAGGGGGTGAAATGGGGGTTTAAAATTTCTGCGGAGATACTTAAACCGCCGAACTGATTGAGATGAAATTTGGTGCAGAGATAGTTTGAATTCTGGGAAAGGACATTATGATAGTTTTTTTCCCAAAAGTCATCCCCTAAGGGGTGAAATGGGGGGTTACAATTTGTATGGAGCTACTTAAACCGCTAATCCGATTTAGGTGAAATTTTATTATGTGTTGTCCGCAGGTGTTCGCTACAAACTGTTCCAAGCTTGCCGTGTTAAACTTGAGTCGTTGCTCAACCGTGACAGACGCAGACCTGATCCCCGTTTTACGGCAGAACGTGAATTTGGTCAACTTGAACCTGAGCGGGTGTAAGAATTTATCAGCTAAATGCCTCCAGCCCGTAATTCTTTACTGCAACAACTTGCATACACTGAAACTCGCTCGCTGCGCGTGGCTGACTACCGGCGCCATGGAAGCTTTGGCTTTACACCAAAGCATGTTAGAAGACGTGGACTTGTCATACTGCATCTCGATATCAGAGAGCTGCATACATAAAAAAGTTTAGACTCCTTAGAATATTTAATTTAGAAGGTAACAAGCAGATCTCGGATAAGTGTTTGTATGCCATGTCTAAGACCAGTTTTCTGTTGAAAATGCTCAATCTCGGAGGTTGCTCTGATATCACAGACAGGGGAGTCAGGTAAGACACTTTATTTTTATGTTATATTATTGTTGTTGTTGTCCTTGGGCACCCCATTGGGCCTCTAAAGATCGTGCCATGCCTGCCTGTCCTGAGCGACGTCCCTGGCCTCGTTCCAGCTCAGTCCAACTGCTTGCAGCTCACTCTCGCTGCTATGTGTGCATCATATGGCATATCCATCTCCATTTGCGCATTCAGATCTCCATGGCAATGGGTTATTCATACTCCATTAGTCCTCATTTCTTATGGTCTCAGGCCAGATAGACAGAATTTGCATACTACTACTGGTTATCAAAGAGATGTTGGGTTAGAATAGCACCACCACCTTTCTTCGCATAAGAGGGTTGAAGTGTGTTGAGGCTGATTGGCTAGCAACCTACCATATTGTCTCCATCTTTGCTTTGATATGATGAAAGAATAAGATAACTAACTAAAATAACATTTTAATAATATTGGATGGTAATTTTTCGAATTTGTATTCTCTCTAGTCACTTTCTTCTGTGCTCTACTCAGATACATGTGACAGACCTTCTCTAAATGCTAGTATTTGTCTATGAATCAGCATCTTCCTAGCGTTATTCCCGGTAGTGCCTTAACCCTGTGCCGCGTCGCGGTCGCTGCGGCAAGTGGTTGATGTAACCTGCCAATTGAAGGTTTAACCCTTCGACAACCGCTTTAGCCTAGTTGGTAGTGCCTATGAAGCAAGAGGTCCTGTGTTTGAATCCCGGTATGGGCATTTATTTGTGTGATGAGCACGAATATTTGTTCCTGAGTCATGGATGTTTTCTATGTATTTAAGTATTTATTTATCTCGGCGCCCCCTAGGACCGCTGCGCCCGTGTGCAACGCACACCCTGCACCATAGGTAAAGACGCCTCTCTAGATGACATTATAAGCAGTACTAGGGCTTCACAGTGTTATAGGGAGCTCTTGAAGGCATGCCATGAGTTTAGTAAACCCGGCAGTCTATATTATTCCCACACCGCTATTTATAATAATTAATAACCCTGGATGACTCAACCATATTCATTTCACATAATGCCATTATCATCATTAATGTATATGCCCCATTACTGTCAGATTGGCTTAAAAGACTTGAATCCAGGCCATAAAAAAAAAAATACTGTTAGATCGCAGACTTAGAGTATATACCTACAGAGGCGACGTAAGTGTCGCCACAATGAGGGACGGCAACAAAGTAGATGATTCCCGTGGGGTGGCCATGTAACTAAAAATTACCCCATCGCTTCCATATGTTTATTTTAAATAATGCGCTTTTATTGTAAGTAGTTTTTACTGAAGCTTTACACACATTCACTGCCTAGCAGGCGCTGTTCGCAACCACTAGTAATATTCAGCTTAATAACATGAAATATGATTCTAGTAACAGAACATGACATGTAGGTAATTAATAGTCCTTGTGCAAGCGGCTTACCTGGTAGTTTCTTATCAGCACAGTTATGACAGGACGCCCGCGAGCTGTGTTGCGGCGAGGTAGACTATCCGTCTCTTTCTAATCGTTCTAACTAGAAAGAGACGGACAGTCTACCTCGCCGCGACACAGCTCGCGGGGCGTCCTGTGATAGCCGTGCTGATCTACTTAATTATTATAAAGCCTGAATCACACTGGCGCGGCCTGCGGTGGCGGTTCATAGTAAACTTGACAGTTTGTGTCAAATTTACTATTGACCGCCACCGCAGGCCGCGCCTGTCTGTGAGAGGCTTAAAGTCTCTCACAGACTGGCGCGGCCTGGCCGCGGCGATCAATGGTAAACTTGTCATTAGCTGTAAAATTTACCATTGACCGCGATGCAGGCTTAAGGCGGGAAAAATAATGACACTAAATACCGAAATGAGACACAACCATATTAAAAAACATTTACTATTCAAATTATTACAGATTAATGATAAAGAGCTCTGCTCGGGTAAAAATATGCTGAGAACGATTTTTCCCAGATATGAGACCTAGCTAGATCGATTTTTTTTATGAGGCACAGCGTGGGAGGCCCCCTACAAGGTTGACTGATGACCTGGCAAAGGTCGCGGGAGTCCGCTGGATGCGGATGGCGCAGGACCGGCCATTTCGGCTGATATGATGATGAGATAGATTTTTCGCCCCCATAAACCCCTATACTGCAAATGCTATCAAAATCGTAAGAACTGTTTTCGAGAATGCGATCACAAATATAACCCAAATACTACGCGCACGCGCATCCTCATTTAGTGGAAACCTAGAAAAAAAAAACATATTATTTTACATAAAATTTTTCAAGCAAAGGGCTTTTAGAAAATTATGATTCATTCTAAACCGTCGATCGTCTTTACTTATTACTAGCTGTCCACGCGTCTCCTCTCCACCCGCGTAGTAGAAAGAACACAAGCGGAGGCGCAGATGCAGGATTAAATAAAGCCAGATGAAAGAATTTTTGAAATCGGATGAACAGTCCGAGATTACTCGCTACATAAAAGCTTATCTTTACTATGAGTACAGAGTAAATATACGTATATAAGAATATATCCCATCCATTATATACGAATGTTATGTAATAACAAGTACGAGAATTTTGTTAAAGTATAAATTACCCTAGAAATCGGGTATTTATAAGTTGTATTGGCTGGTATCCCTAAAATGATTGCAAAGAAGCTAAATCGAGAAGACATTCTAACACCTCTCGCAGCTTACCATAAACAATCTACGTAATTTGGGCGGATAATTTGTCAAGAAATATTTTCTTGTACAATGTAAACAATGATGTTATTTCTATTGTAATCGTCAAATTTTACAAGATTTTGAGCGTAATGTAATTTTACCATGCTATTTTTACGTATTGCGTATACAGAAAAGTGAAAGATGTTCTACTTACGTGTGAAAGGTTATATTTTCATCACATTGTTCCGACCGGCTTTTACAGCCAAGCACGCAACAATTAAACATTTTCTTGGCACAGACGGAACACGAGATACCTTATCGTGCGTAAATTACTTTTAGGACACTATTTTATTCACAATAATATTAAATATTTCGGATTCGTATGCAGCCACGCGCGAGCATTGACAGCATTGTATGCCACAACTGTTGTGCCAAATAGAAAAAAAGTGGAACTATGACAAGGATAACGAATGATATATCTCTGTCTGTCACACTTATCGAGATTTGTATGCTACCAGCTCGCTCGCACGTGGTATTATTATTACCATAGCCTGTCCATACTAAATTATAGGTTCATGATCGCAGATGAGTCGTTTGTTTGTGCTGCGCGTGTGTGTCATTAAGATTTTCTGTGTAGTAAAAGCAAAAAAAAACGGTGTTTTGTGACGATTGTGTTGACAGTGAAAGTGTTCATTTGCACTATTATACTACTAAGTTAAGAAATTGTGTGATTTATTAGGTTATATAGAAGATAAATTTCATTCCGGTGTGCAACGAATGACACGAAATTGTGCGACGTGTTACAACGGAAGTGTCAGAAGGTAAGTGCACATAGGCACATATGTGGGATCATATATGTATATATTTGTATTTTTAGAGAAGAATAAATACTGCATTTATGGATTTTTCAAAAAAGTAGGTAAGTGTCCATTGCGTACAATTTACTATATCCAATAATTAAGGTAGTTGCGGTGCATTTCACTTCACGTGACGGGTGAAAACAAAATTAAAAGGTAATTGTTAGTTTTCATGGGCTTCCGTTATTTTGATTGTGTTTGTTATTCAGAGAAAAATGAACCTTATCAGTAACCCTTTCGATCTGTATCATAAAATCGGCATGTTATTTTTTGTATCATTTGACCGATTCGAGTCCGGACTAAGACAAGCGATTTCTCATAAATCCATAAATGCAGAATATATTGTTTATAAACAAAGGAAAGTCTGCTTTACACAGAATCTGCTATTTCAAATTTTTAAGGTAGTTGCCATCCATGTGGCATTCGATCTTTGCATCCTGTATATGTATGTAACTATTGTTTTGTAATTTTCATGGTAAAATTAAAAATTGTTTTTCAGATGCTGACTTCTGCCGAAAGATGTCGGAAATACCGGGAAAAATTAAAAATAGAAAACCCCATAAAATTCGAAGAAATGAAGAGAAAAAATGCAGAAAGAACTAAAGCTATGAAAATAAAAATTAAGGACATGACAACAGATGAGAAACTAGAAATAAGACAAAAATGGCGGGAAGCAAAAAAACCAAAAATCATGCAAAAGGAGGAACTATCGACAGTGACAGAAGCTCGAGCCGAAACACCGTTTAAAGCCCAAGCTGAATTGAAAAGTTTGGAGCCTAAGGTTGAATATAAAATGAAAATAAAAAATATTAGGCGTAATTCTTGATAGATTCAATGAAAATTTTACAAGGAAACTATTTCTGGGTCGAAAACTAAGATAAAGTTTAGCGAATGGGCCACTGTAGGTATACATAAAAGTAGAGAGTAGGGGTCCATTACTGTTTCTCCTATACAGGATGTTAACGGGGTCATGATCCGGAATGACAAAAAGCGAATAAGATGATCATACTGAACAACCTTTCCCATGGGACCAACCACGAAATCGCAAAAAAAAGAGCCAATTAAGAGTTAACTGTGAGTTAACTGCGATTTAATTGAGAGTTAATGTATGGAATACCTGGTTTTTTATTGCGATTTCGTGGTTGGTCCCATGGGAAAGGTTGTTCAGTATGATCATCTTATTTGCTTTTTGTCATTCCGGATCATGACCCCGTTAACATCCTGTATATTAAATACCTATCGAAGGAGACAATACATAAAACAATCATGTTCGCAGATGTTACTACACTGATAGTAAAATGTAACAATAAATTAACTTTTGAGAACGACATAAATAATTAATTACATGACGTAATTAATTGGATGAATAAGAATGACCTACACATAAATATGATTACAACTAAATTGATTTAATTTACATCTTACAATTCAATCAGTAGGTATACCAATAAATGTGAACTATAATAATATGACAGTAGATGCAGTTGATACTTTTAATTTTCTGGGAATAACAGTAGATAAGCATCTAAACTGGAAAACACCATCGAAAAAATGTTCTGGGCCGTTTTGTATTTGTACTCAAAAGAATTAGAGATATTGTTTCAGTTGATGCTGGTTTGACGGCATACCACGGGTATGTTTTATCGGTCCTCAGGTATGGGTATTAACCCACTGTGGGGTAATGCTGTTGAGGTGGACAGGGTTTTCAAAATCTAAAAAAAGTGTGT
The DNA here is from genome assembly GCA_947578815.1 of Epinotia ramella. Lineage (NCBI taxonomy): Eukaryota > Metazoa > Arthropoda > Insecta > Lepidoptera > Tortricidae > Epinotia > Epinotia ramella. The sequence continues at coordinate 2,496,024 of OX388217.1, forward strand.
CACGGTCATTTGTAAAGCATGGTGGGACGACAGTTGCGTCCCACTTTTCAGAAGGCAAAAAAATCTTCCTCTGTCCTGTTTTTATATCAGAGAAATATGTATGTTTGTAAGAGCTTACCAATCATATTTAAAAACGCGAGGCGAGGTCATAATGATGTATAGGAAGAACGTTTTTAATATGTGCATTGTGGTTTATAACAAACCTCCTGAAGCCTCACAAGTTGGCTCTTAGACCGTTGTGTATGAGCCCCCTAATTTAATTAATTATTATTATTGTGACTACATTTAAATTATTCGATAATTTTTATTATTATTGTATTATCCCCAAATCATTCATAACATTTGATATTTGATTTTTTATAATGTATGTAGTTGTGACATTAAATACAGTGTGTGGCCCTTAACAGGGGCAATAAATGAAACAGATAATAGCTTTAAGTACCCAGAGTTACACTTAGTTAGTCCCAATGCTGCAAACCCCGTGTATCCAGAGAAATAGTAATTCAAAGTTCAGAGCCATAGTCGATGTATTTGGTATCGCGATACTGTCGCTAACCGGTCGTTGGATCTCGTGGTACAAGGTATATCATGACAATTTCGTTGGTGACAAGCCAAATAAGTCCTTATTTCCACGTAACGAGAACATTTAGCATTCGCAAATTGTTCATTATGCTAGTTTGTTTACATGTACCTGCCAGATTGCAAACATACTGCCTAGAGGAAATCTTTGTTTTTGGTGTTTATCTCGATGTTAACTAATAGCTCACCCCGCATTTTTTTCTCGCTTTTTCATGCGTAAAATCAAATCACTTATTTCACGACATAATTAATACGATACGTGATATTTTGATTTGCGTACCTACATGACACATGACATTGTCAACAATAGGCATGATGACAGTAATTGAAAATCACTAAAATATGGTATTTTCTTAGTGAAATTTTAATCATAGAATTCGAAAAATGCTTATATTTTTTTATTAAGTAAGAGATTATTGTTTATTTTGATAAAATTAAACTGAAAAATACGGACGCCCGCCATGATATGTTAAACACCAATCAGAGCGCATGACGTCACACTCGTATAAACAAATACCCACGAACTTAAATAAGTACATACTGGACTTTGCCATTCAGACAATGTTTTGAAACAAGAAAAAAAGCGGCCAAGTGCGTGTCGTACCACGCACAACGAGGGTTCTGTGCCTATTAAAAAGGTCGTATCGTTACTGAAATCTTACGGCACTTATGTGCCTGTACGGCACTTATGTGTCTTGTTTTCTTTAAGGAAGGCAGTTTTTAGAAATATCTCAAAAACCTTTTAACCGATCTTGTTCAAAACAATTTTCGCTGAGATAATTTAATAAGCCCTATGAGTATGATTTTTTTCATATTTTTAAAATACACGGTTCAAAAATTACAGGGGGGGGGACACAATTTTAGTGACTTTCGAGGAGATTATCTCCGACTCTATTCACCTAATCTAAAAAAATGCTGAGAAACCTTATATTTATTTTGAAAGTCCTATCGATTAATGTGCCACACGTGGACTTGCAATGAAAAAAAAAAAATATTGACTAACATGTTTATGTATGGAGTGCACCCCTAAAAAAATTTTTTTTAGGAATTTAGTTACAAAACTATGTAGCGGTTAACAAAATACACCTCATCATGATTCTCCTAGCGTTGTTCCCGGTTATGCCCCTAAAGGAGCTCGGGGTCCGCTTTGACACCTAATCCCAAGATTTGGCATAGCCACTAGTTTTTACGAAAGCGACTGCCATCTGACCTTTCGACCCAGAGGTAAACTAGACCTTATTGGGATTAGACCGGTTTCATCACGATGTTTTCCTTCACCGAAAAGCTAACGGTAAATATTCCGCACATAAGTTCCGAAAAACTCATTGGTACGAGCCGGGATTCGAACCCACGACCGCCGCTTGACAGCCGCATGCCTGAACCACAAGGCTACCGTAGCTTCCAAAATACACCTATCCTGAAAATTTTATTCAAATACACCTTATAGTTTTCGAGTAAAATGCCTGTGACATACGGACGGACAGACAGACAGACAGACATGACGAATCTATAAAAAATGACCTTGAATGACGTCACGTCTTTCTGTCATCTTTCCTTTAGGGTGTCCATTATTCTGAATAACTGACAAATTTTAAGATACTTGATACTCATATAATATTATAGTAGTATAGTATATTGTGTAATGTAACAAGCTAATTATAATTATTTCCTGTTATTCCTTTTTTTTTATATTTAAATTATTCTCATTACATCATCCTACTACCTAGGATGAATAAATAATTTTGAATAAATTTGAATAAGTAAAATTAATAATAATTATACAACTTAAACTGTATTATTACAGACTATAATTAAAATTGTCATGATATAATCTGTCAAAATTATACAATTTTGCTCCTTTCAATACGAAGAACACGAGGACGGAATGGTCACCCTAGTAATAAGATTACACATTTTTTATCAGCCTATAATGTTAGTGTTTACTTACAAAATGAACAATACACACTTACTAATGATCGAAATAAACCTATCTGAACGTTATTTGCATAGAATCTAACAAGTTTCATTCTGATCTTAGATTCAAATTGATTGCTAGTAAAACCGCCGATATTTTCGTGAAATGGCCACTTACCTGTAAAATTTAATAGCTGAATTCGGTCTCCAAGTACTTCCTCAGAGCGTCATTATACAAGACAATAACCATTTTGCGATTAAATTGTAGCAAAGGGTATATTTCACGAAATAAACTTTCGATATGGTAAAATCTGTTTTGACATAACAGCCATATTTTTTAATTAGTATTGCCATAACAAGCAGTACAAGCATACCGTCAAAGTTAGGATTTTGACTGCGTTGGTATTTTTGGAGTGATATTTAGAAAAGTCTACTTATACTTTTTTATTTCAGTAAATTAATTTTCATTTGCATTTAATTGAGTGAAATTATAACAAAATGTATGATAACCGTATAGCGTAGAGCACGTCTTTATATAAATGTCGCGCTGTTTGTGTTTCAATTTATAGCAACACATCACAAAACTAGAAAGAGATGACGGAAAGACGTGACCTCATTCAAGGTAGCTCATTTTTTTCTGGTTTCAAAACATTTTTGAATGGCAAAGTCCAGTATTCTATAAGTTCGTGGTTTATACAAAAGTGTCGTCACTCGGGACGCCATGACACTGACAAGCGTTTTAGCGCCAATTTTAAATTAAAAAACTAAAATGCATTTTTTTCCTACTTAACTGTTATTTTCTCTAGAAAAATCTTATTCGTTGTACATAATAAATGTTTCTAAACATTATAGAACAGTTTTTCAAAATTTTTCATCATGCCTATTAATCTACCATAGCTAAACCCAAACCATATCGTTTTTGCAGCAGTACGTGTAGGCCTCTGCAATGAGGTTTGTGATAATGATAAGATAGCAATAAAAAACCTTTTAATTTTACACCATGGTCATTTACCGCTTAGTAACGAGGATTCTCTATTTAAAAAAATACAGTGACATGGTTCTCTCTTTCTTATGTTATTATGTTTAAAGTGTAAGGTAGAAGAAAGGTATTGCGCTGTTTACATAATTAGGTCAAAAGAATAGCAAACTTTTTGCTACTGTTTTTACATTATGATCTCCTTTTACAAAATTTTGATTAGTCAAGTCAAAATATTGTCACGGGATTTTATTTGGTTTCAATTTTAATTTAATATTTGAATTGGATTACACAATTTGTAATGTGAAAATGGCTAGACCATTCGATTCACATGAGTTCGTGGATATGATATTATTGTACGGAGAAGCTCGTGGTATTGCAGCACATGCCCTGGCGTTGTACCGTGCTCGTTTTCCAAACAGAAGGCACCCGAGGAATAGTCGCGTGATTACAAATGCAGTACAACGCTTACGTGATAACCGTCCTCTTGTCCCCGGACATCAATACGAGGGCCACAGACCTCTAAATGTCAGCCAGCAATTAGAAAGAAGAGTTATTCGATATTTTAGACAGCATCCCACTTCCAGTACCTACTAGAAAAGCTGGTCGAATCTTTGGAGTCAATCACCGCACCATAAACAAAGTAATGAGAAGAAGGAAGCTACATCCTTTTAAGTTTTTGAAAGTCCACGGTCTTTTACCAAGAGATTTACCTGTTCGTACTCAATTTTCTCAGTGGTTTTTAACCATGTACCAAGAAGATAACAACTTTTTGCGTCATATCATCTGGTCTGATGAGGCAACATTTACCCGTAATGGAATGTGGAACAGGAGAAATACGCACTATTACTCTGCGATCGGAAATAATCCACATGTCATGAGAGAATTGGCTCACCAGTACCGTTTCTCCGTTAATGTGTGGGCAGGAATCCATAATAATACAATAATTGGGCCAATTTTTATTGACGGTACACTTAACACCAATAAATTCCTACAGCTTATTGAAGGACCATTGACAGAATATCTTGCAAATTTACCAGAAGATGTTCGTGATGATACTTGGTTTCAGCTTGACGGTGCACCGGCACATTCTGTTGTACGAGTGCGTGAAAAACTTGACGAAATTTTCGGAAATAAATGGATTGGACGCTATGGTCCACGACGATGGCCCCCAAGGTCACCTGACCTTACTCCTCTTGATTTCTTCTTATGGGGAGCTGTTAAAACTATGTTTACGCAGTAGACAATGATACGAGGGCTGCCTTTTAAGTTCTGTCGTTTGCAAACCTCCCGTGATTGCATAAAGAAGAACTAGTGTCACGTTAAAATATTTGAATTTAGAATTTGAAAACAAAAGAATGACTCGAAATCGGCCCAACCGTTTTAGTACAGCGTTCGTTCAAAGTTGACAAGTCAGTTGTGAAAATGGAAATTTCGAAGGAAAATTTACGTGCGATAATTTTTCACAACTTCAAAAGGGGCTTAACGCGACTTCAGTGCTTCGAAGAGTTGACTACGGTTTTCAATGATAAAGCACCATGCCTTCGGACTGTGGAACGCTGGTATTTAGAATTTCAACGTGGTTGCTCTAGTCTTGGTGATAGACATCGTGAAGGTCGACCAAAAACAGCCGTAACCCAGGAGAACATTGATGCTGTACGGCAACTGATCATCGAAGATCGCCATGCGACATACCGTGAGATAGAAGCTTCCTTAAGTATTTCAGGGACCAGTGTTCACAGTATTTTGCATGATCACTTAGGCGTAAAAAAGTTGATCTCACGCTGGATACCACAATTACTCAGTGAAGACCAAAAAACGGCTCGCGTTCGATGGTGTCGCAAAACTCTGCGGCAATTCAACCGAGGAAACTCGAAACATGTTTACGACATTATCAGTGGTGACGAATCTTGGATATATGCCTACGATCCCGATTCTAAACAGCAGTCGACTGTTTGGGTGTTCCAAGATGAGCCAAAACCGACCAAAGTAATACGCTCACGGAGCACTTCGAAAAAAATGGTCGCCACGTTCGTGGCGAAAAGTGGCCACGTTGCCACCATCGTGCTCGAGGATCGTAAAACGGTTAATGCTGACTGGTATACCACTGTCTGTTTACCAGAAGTCATCGGCGAGTTTCGAAAAAATAACCCAAGACGTCGTATAAGACTGCACCACGATAATGCGAGCTCGCACACCGCCCGGCAAACTATTGCGTTTTTAAAAGAGCAAAACGTCGAAATTCTGAAACACCCGCCGTACAGTCCAGACTTAAGCCCTAACGATTTTTTTACTTTTCCAAAAATCAAGCAACGACATCGTGGTCAACGGTACCAGACGCCTGAAGAAGCGGTTGAGGCATACAAAACGGCCATTTTGGAGACCCCGACTTCGGACTGGAATAAGTGTTTCGAAAACTGGTTCGATCGAATGAAAAAGTGTATTACATATCACGGTGATTACTTTGAAAAACAATAAATGGATCAGGCCGTTATTTCTTGTTCCTGATTAAGCAGTTTAAATCGTCTACATTTTAATCAATTCCAGTGTGTTACGAATATTAGTAATCCATTTATATGGCTAATTGGCGTAACACACTGGAAGTGATTAAAATGTAGACGATTTAAACTGCTTAATCAGGAACAAGAAATAACGGCCTTACCCAAATACCATTTAACACTTAAATTGTCTTTAGTTTTTCCAAACGACACAACTTAAAAGGCAGCCCTCGTACAGTAGACATCCTCAAGAACAGAATAACCGAGGCTTTTCACATGATGCAACTCAACGTGGATTTAGGAACCGTTCACAATAACATTATCAGACGGTACACTACTTGCGTACAGCAGAACGGCAGACATATTGAAAATCAACCAATGTAGCGAAGCGACGTGCTTTCCGCTTTGTGGCTGTATTTGTTATTTGTAAATAAAATAATTTACTATTAACTAGAAAGTGGTTTATTTAATCTTTGAGTGCAAAATAAACACTTCAGAAAATAACCATACCTTATACTTGGAGTCATGAAGTGCGATAATATTATCTTTCTATCAGCCGACACACGTTGTGTCAAACAACCCATTAAATTGTCAAAGAGACGTTCCGAGTAGCTCCGAATTAGTACGATGCAGAACGAACTTAATCGATCGAGTTGCATTGTTTGCATTACATTGAATTTAAGATTAAGTTAGTTAGAAAAAATCAAAAAGTAAGGTTTTGATTTTAATTAGGACCATAATTATTCAATTACTAGTGACCTATAGAGCCTCGGTTTTTAATAATATCCCCGGTTCTAGGCCACACACTGTATATGATTTAATGATTTGCATGCCTGCTCGCAGGTTAGATACACTTTGCGCACCCTTTTTGTAAGAACCCTCTGACTGTGTGTTCAGATGAAACAAATAAATTTTCTGATTTCTGATAGAAATAAGCTTTATGAAGTTTATGGTGAGAAGGAGGTGAAGAAGAACAGTCATTTCCTCAACTATGTTAAGTTAAGAGTTACTCAAGAATCTTCAAGAAAGTGTGTTTAACTGCTAAAAGTAAAACTACGTCATTTATCATATCTCTATAATTTAAGATTGGTAGTTAAGCCTTAAAAAAATATATGCTTTTATATGAAATAAACAGATTAAAAATAATAATAATAATACTGATCTTGGATCTACTGATCCAGTAAAAGTTATTAAAACATTTAAGTCGCTCAATTTAAAGAAAACGCAGGATTTATGGGGTGTAGTATCAGTAAAAGTAATTTATCATATCATAGATGTAATTGCGCCCTATTTAGCTTTAAAATACAATAATTGCATTTCAGGAGGTATTTTCCCAGAAGGTATTTATATATAAAAATGTAAAGTCATGCCTCTTTTTAAATCGGGTGCTTTGAATGACCCAACCCATTTCCGTCCCATATCTATACTATTTACCTGTGTTAAGTAAAGTTTTGAGAAGCTAATGTTAACCGATATGATAATGAGCTTCAATAGAAATAAACTGCTTACGAATAATCAGTTTGGTTTCACAAAAGGACGTTCCACGACTGATGCCGCATCTGTTCTTATTAAGGATATTTACAACATTTGGGAGAATTCTTGTGATGCAATTGGTACTTTTTGTGACCTAATTAAATCCATGATCCACGCAATCAAATGATTGCGTGGATCATGGAACGCTCATTTTGAAACTACAGCATTAAGGTCTGTCTGAAAATGCATTAAGTCTTATGTCGCCATATCTTAGCAATAGGCCACAAATAGTTGTTGTAAATGGAACCCAGTCTAGCGGAGGTCTAGGAGTGCCTCAAAGCTCTATCTTAGGACCATTTTTATTTTTGGTTTATATAAACGACTTGCCGTCTATCGTAAGCAATCTCTGTGATATAGTATTATTTGCCGATGATACATCATTAATCTTTAAGGTTGACCGAAAATCAACAGACAAGCAGTAGCAAAGTTAATGGCACACTGGTCAAAGTACTCGATTGGTTTACCGTAATGCCAAGAAAACGAAATGTGTTAGATTTTTTTTTGCCTAATGTTCGACCGGTGGAAACTAGTATATTTGTAAATGATGAGTGTTTAGAAATAGTCGATAAAACAATATTCTTGGGTATAGTATAACATTAGACAAAAATCTACCTAAGTATATAGCCGTGTTGGCGCGTAAACTAAGTTCAGCCGTATATGCTATTAGAAAAATTAGACAACTGACCAATGTTGAAACAGCTCGCCTAGTTTATCATAGTTATTTTCATAGTATTATGTCGTACGGTATTCTGGTTTGGGATAAAGCAGCTGACATACAGACAATCTTTGTAGTACAAAAAAAGAGCCTTTCGTTCTATATATAACCTGAGAGCAAGAGAATCCGCGAGAGAACTCTTTAAAGAAATTAGTATTTTCGACCGAGCGAGCGAAGCGTCTATGCTTCAGCTTGGACGAAAAATCGTTTTTCCTCATGTCCGGATGTTTGGATTTCCCCCTGTTCTCGCCTACAGCTCACATTTCTCAACCGATTCTCATGAAATATTGTAAGTAGGTTCGGTAAGTATACAGAACTTTTTTGTCGAGTCAGTTTTTTGAAATTTTGAAAAATGGCGGAGATATGGGTTGAGAACGTAAAACATTACAAGAAAGGGTTCAGCGTTGAGTACTGACTTTGTACAAATAGTATGTTCCGTCCACTGTTCACACTTACTAACTTTTCGGAAAAAGTCGTTGCAATTAGTACCTACCTAAGTGCACAAAATCTGAGGTTGAAATTTCAACGGCAAAAAAATTGTAATTACGAATGTACGAGTCTGACTCTGAACTGAGGCATCGTTATAATGATGGCTTCCTATGTTCGAATTTCAAATAAATAATCTCTAAAACAACAAATAAATTTGCGTTCCATTTTTAAATTTCGAATATCTCAAAACTTTGGAATGTATATATTATTTGGATTTATCTAGGTAAATGATTTTGGCTTTTCTAGAAGGACTTTGGTGCTTACTGGTTGATATATTTAAAATATTCAGGGAACAGAGGTAATACGTAATTTAGTTAATTATCTGCTTAACAAAATGAATTTCATAGCAAAACGAGGGAAACTTAGTCAATTTTCTAACGTTTTCCGCCAACCCCAGCAGCAATGTTTCGGGATGGCTGTTGCAGCGGTAATTTACGGTACGTCTCGTGGCATTGATTTTGATAATTTTGATGTGGATGGTTTACTTACATCCGGCGACACCTATTAAAGGTCATGTCTACTAAAGATGCAGGGCACGAATGGACATGAACAGCTATGTTCCGACAATTTATTATCTCTCATTGATATCTTAGGCAAGGTATTCAATGTAGAAAAATGTGATTTAGCGGATGAAATTACCAAATCCTATGGAGATCCATTACAGAATGAGGCTTTTATGGCCTTACGAGAGGCCTTTACCGACGCAGATGGAGGTGGTTTTACTTTTACCACTCAAGGGATGACGGTGGGCGTCTGGAAACGGGACGGGGAGTATTTTCTCTTCGATTCCCATTCTGTGGATGCAAATCACCGGCTGATAAATTACCAGTCAGGAGCCGCATATTTGTATAAAACCGCGTCAGTTTAACAGCAAGGTAGCGTTGTTTCGCAAATCTACCGTCTTTGTACTTGATAAGATGCTGGAAATAATCGCAGGGCTTGACGTTACCAAGGGTAGTGGTTGACCTTGGGTCTAGATAACTTGCTGTGGGTTGCTCATATGTTGGACTTTCACGGGTTCAAAGACTGACAGACTTCATTCTGGAACCCTTTAATTTTGATCGTTTAACCAGAATCAGGGCCATGAAACTTATTTTTCTACGAATTGAAGAGGAAAAGAGACTAAGCAGATTGGCGGAATAAACCAATCGAGACTATTGACAATAAATAGATTATGATTATGATTATTGACCGAAGCCGGTCCGTTCCAGCTTGGCCCAAAATCCAGCTTTCGTATGTTTGGATGTCCGAATGTCCCGCAGTTCTCGCCTACAGGCTGCAGTTCTCCACCGATTTTCGTGAAATTTTGTAAGCAGGTTCAATAATTTATAGGTACAACTATTTCTTATTGTCACATCAAATTTCGTTTTTTTTTCAAGTGGCCACGATTTTCACAGATTATTATAACAAAATCGGACTTAATCGCGTACAAAAAGACGTTTATTTAATTACCTCGTTTTTTATTTCGACGTTTTTTTGATAATGGCCACGATTTCAATTCAACCCCCATGGGTTAAAAAGGTATAAAATTACTAAATTCAACCGATTTGAAACAAACCCGCGAGGTCTACAGCTCACAGAGCCACTAGTTAAATACAATATGTCAGTTTCTTCTTCCTCCAAATATTCCACTTTGGTTACAATTAACTACACTTAGTTGAAACACTTTAAAAATCATCAAATATATTCAGCAAGATTATATCAGCAAGTACCAACTAGGTTTTATGTAAACATAGAAATACTTAGAAGTCGTAGGAATACCTCTAAAATGCACTATGCAAACAAGACGAAACTTATCAAACTGTAATTGTAGCGTTAGGAATAAATAAAATTAATATAACCATTCATAATTACCGCGTATGGGTCTTGCTCATTGTATGGAATTTTTGTTGCATTTGAATGCTAAGAAATCCGCGAAGTTTAATAAATACGGTAATATAACAATTCTGAATGACAATACGTTACGTCTACTAGTATATGACAAGTTTAACGAAGTTACCAGGGATGAAAAAAAAAAAATCCGTTTTTAGACTTTTTTATCAAGCAGCACGTCTAGCACACGACGGCCGCGACATACTCTCGATTTTTATCGCACTATACCTCTTGTTCTAAGTGGTCTAATAAGTGAGAGACGGATAGTGCGAGAAAAATCGAGAGAGCTCGCGCGCCGTCGCGTGCTAGCCGTGCTGTAAAATGATTGTCCAGTAAAGATAGTTGGTTAAAAAATCATTTACCCTCCATCAATTGTCGGACGGCAAGGGGACCGATTTTTGACTTTCGAGCGCTCTACTCTTTCACTCTAAAACGGTCAAAAACGATGAAATGCTATTTTGAAATACGAGCGATAGAAAATATAAAAACGAGTGGTATTTTGCACTCGTATTCAATTCTATCGGTAGAAACTTTTTACACCTCACTTACGTACTTACTCGTACCTATTTAGTTTTGGACTGACTATTAATATAAAAGATGGATATATTTAAATAATATATATTGATTCGATGCTGAGTGATTGGCTGGTGTACGATTATATTTAATTTCTTGCCGAATTTTGTGTTTAAAAACCAATATTGTTAGTCTATTGGCGGGAAAATAAGCGTTCCGTTTACTGTTACTCACTAGGTACTTACTTTTGTTTTTTTTTTCTGTTATGAAGCGTAAATATATTTAAAATTAAATGTACTATATTATAGATACACAACTTCCAATAAAGTACTATTTTCTATATTTGGTATGTTGAAAATTCATGTCGGTAATTATCTACTTTTTGCATACAACGAAACGCAAAAGTATCGATAGCCAGTCACTGGCTTTCGAGTGATGATTTCAAAAATAGCCAAATTTTCGTGTGCGAATATTTTCTACCGCTCGCTTTTGATTTCGAGCGCTCGAAAGACAAAAATCGGTCCCCTGTTAGCATAGTGGGTAGTGAGAGACGGACGGACGGGTCTACGAAGCCTGGGTTCGAATCCCGGTAAGGGAAAATATTTGTGTGATGGGCATGGATATCTGTTTCTAAGTCTTGGATGTTTTCTATGTATTTAAGTATTTATATCTATTAAATATATAGTTTTCTAGTACCCATAACACAAGCCGTATTGAGCTTACTGTGAGGCTAGTTTGATTTGCGGCGTAAGATTGTCCCCTAATATTAATTAATAAAAAATATTAATAGGGTAGCGATGCAGTAGATTCTAATTGAAATATATACTTATAATAACTTAACAGGACATGTTTATTCACCAAGCATATAGCATCTTGCTGTGGCTACTGCGATTTCAATAATTATTCCTCTAAATCGATTGTTCTCGTCAGTGACATGATCAGGAGTGGACTACATGAGTTAAGTATTCTAAATTAAAATGTTTTGCTTGCTTACCTACAAGGATTTTTCCAAAATCATCACCAGTGTCGTGTAGATGAGTGTTCTTGTTTTTTTAAGCTACAGCGGCGCCACCACGAACTTCGAAAGTCGAAGTTCGGGTATTTCCATCTCTATCGCACTCCCTTACTCGAGTGACAGGGATGCATATATTACGAACTTCGACTGTCGAAGTTCGTGGTAGCGCCGCAGAGATGTTTCTAGCAAGTTACAGAACCTACAATTCAAATTGTGATCAATAAAATAAGTACTGAAAGCTAATTCTGTTACTTTTGTTTATGTTTACTCTACAGTGGAACGTAAAGCAGTATAGGCCGAGTAGACGGATTTATACAAAACCATGAGACATCCGAAGCTGAGTGTGGTCACTCCGCCAGCCGACAGTGAGAGTCGCTTCTGTGACATCTTCAGTATAAACAGGACAGTCCTCATGTTACGAACGTCGAAGTTTTCCCACTTGCAATCGTAAACAGAATTTTCAAAAATGTGATTTGCATCCATTAGTTTCTGTCCTATATAACAGTCCATACTCACTTGCATTAGCGCAAAAGGTAACATGATATAAGTCTGCTCCAAACCCCCTAATAGATCCGCTATTAGAGCAGCTGAGAGCAGTATGAATTCTGCTGCTATAGCATCTCGAAATGTGGCTTCTATTTTTTGTACAAGATGTATGTTAATTGCGTGACTTTGAACTATGAGATGTAAGCGGTGCCTGACATAGTTGTTTAATTCTTTGGATGCTCTTTTATTTATGATAGTCTGCGTGTGATTTGCGTCGGTCGATTGATTGTCGTCGAAGTTTTCTCTGTAGTGGTGAAGAGCGTCGCTCCAGAGTTCTCGCATCTCTTGGCCGAGACCTAGCATCCGTGCCTCGCTGTAGCCGGTGGTTATTATGAGGAGCCCCGTAATGTTGGATACTACGAAGCAAATGAATGCGACGGAGGTGACTATGTTGACTAAAGCGAGCGGATAGTTTGATGTTCCGAAAATCAGTTTTAAACCTGTAATCATAAGCATATATTGTGTGTCAAGCTCATGGCATCAGCATAACAGCATACGTAACTAGTGGTAGCGCATTCTTATGGAAATAAAAGAAGCGAAGTGATAGTTGTTCTTGTCCCTATGCCTATCCCCGTAGGACGTCTGGATCCTGCCTAGACACGACACGCAGTGTGATCGGTGCCCGCATGAAAAGTGTCGGCCACGACTTGGAGCAAGAGATAAGAGCGCGGCCTCTCGCTCCTATGTAACGCTCGCCGCTGAAAGTCATGGCCGAGCCCCAGCTAAGAGAGGCGAGAGCGTTAGAGGAGAACAGGTGACAGCTATTCACCGAGTACTGTAATTAACAAATGCTCACCAAAGCACACATGTTCGTCGTACAACACATGCCGCGACGGCATCAGTAGCGGCTGCAGGTTATACACGAAACCGTTGCCCATCATGGTCACCCAGAACAACATTGCACGCATTTTAACGGCGCGCATTGTGGCGGCTAGTAGCCCAGCGGTAGAGGGGGCGCGGGGCAGACGGTCGTATGCGATATAGCCCGCCACCGCTGATTGTATGTTGCGTCTGAAATTTTCACACTTGATTAGAGATCCGGTTGGAAGGACTCTTCGGAGTCGAAAAACTATGTGCGGGTCTAGCGCAACTGCAACAAGAAAATCTACCCCCCTCTATCTAATTTACACAGTGCCAGTGAGACAGGAGTCGCCGAGTCTCGTGCGATGCGACTTGGCAGAAACTTGTGGTAGAGGTACCTATTGGAGATGCCCGCTTCACCTGCCTTGTACGAACGAAAAATGAACTCACTGATAAATGTACATGTATATAAGCTTCGATATGCCGATGAGGCTATTCAGACTGATAGACATGACGAGGATGCCGGCCAGCACGTCTCCGGTCTGCCGGCAGCCCACGAACACGAAGCACAGCGCGGACACGACGTAGTTGAAGATGTAGCATGCGGCGCACGCCACGTTCAGGATGTAGAGGACCTTGGGGATCGCTGACAAAAGACGATCAGTTCGGGAAACATGCACTGCGGCATAATTTGTCAAACTAATAAGCTAAGACGTCGCACCTACATTTAAGAAAAGGAATAACGGCCGTATTCATAAACGTTCTATTTTTAACCGACTTCAAAAAAAGGAGGTTCTGAATTCGATTGTATTTTTTTTTTTTTTTTTTTTCAATGGTTCTTACCTCAGAACTCCGTCATTGATGAGCCGATTCGAAAAAAAATTTTTTTTTGTAAGTATGTGCATCCAGGTGAGTCAGATTTTTTAAAAAAATCATTTGGATGATGGGATCCATGAGGAATTGAGAGAACTCCTCAATTATATTAGGCACTCGTGTAGTGATTTTGGTATTATCTATTATATCTCGTGTATTTACATCCGGAAATCATAAATTTGGTGGAGTGGAATTGATGATGAAGACCACAGCTGACTTATGGAATTCCTCAATTATGTACTTATAGTAAAAAAAAAAAAAAAAATTAAAATTTAATCTGTTTATTTCACATAAAAGCATACATTTTTTTAAGGCTTAACTACTAATCTTAAATTATAAAGATTTTTTGAGTTAAGGAGTCTATAATTATACAACAATATCAAATAACTTACAACGATAGGGTTAGCTATATTCTCTTATTTTAAGCATGTGCTTTTTTATCATATTTCTAGCTTGTCTACATGTTCGACCTTCTAATGAGCATATTAAATCATTTGGAAATCTATTCAATATACGCGGTAGAATGCATTTCCATACTCTTCGTCCGTATTCATTGTTTGTTTTTGCGATCTCAAACGTTGGACTGTTATCTAGGTTGCGTAACCGTGAGGGTCGCGTTTTTTTGTCTAAGTACTTTATGTTATTGTGGTATTGAGTTACAATGGATAAGTCTATTTTTTCATATACAGTTAACACTCTGCAGTAATTGAATAGGTTTCCATAATTACTTTTATATTTGTATTTAACTTTCGTAGGAACAATCGTCTTCAGTATACGTAGTTGTAGGTTATAAATATCATTTAGGTAGGTTTTGTATGATCTTCCATAGCTTTCTAGGCCATAGTTTATAACAGAATCCGCTATAGACATGTACAGGAGTCTTAATGTATTAAAAGGGACTTTGTGTTTTAGTATACATAGCTTTGCTAATATAGATCTAAGTTTGTTACATACCCGTTGGATATGTGGGCCCCAGTTGAAGTTATGGTCTATAGTTAGCCCGAGGTAAGTGTGTTCTGTTACAATATCAAGATGATTACATTTACAAGTTGTACTAGGCATGTGTAGACACTTGTGCTCGTGGGCCACGATCTTTGGTGTGAAGTTGTTTTTTTTATACGGTGAGTGAATGTGCATCAGTTTAGTTTTAGCGTAGTTTAGTGACAGACCTAGGTCGTGAGCCCATTTGCACAGTATATCAAAGTCATGCTGCATCCTGCTTTGGGCAGTTTCTAGGTTCTCATGGGCTGTAATTATGCATGTATCGTCTGCAAACTGGTATACAGAACCGTGCCGGAAGATTTTACACATATCATTTACGTATATCAAGTATTCCGTCGGAGCTAAAATTGAGCCTTGAGCCGAGCCGCATAAGGTCGGAATTAGGTCACTCTGTTCGCCCGCTATGCTTACGGCACTGTGTCTATTAGCATGGTAATTTTTTATAAGTTCTAGCATGGGTCCCTGTATACCATTTTGTTCTAATTTTTTATACAGTGTAATGTGGTCCAAAGTGTCAAAAGCTTTGCTAAAATCAATCATTACAGCAAGTACATGGTGTTTTTTTTCTAAATGTTCATTAATTTCGTCTGTAAACAATGACAGGAGTTGTGATGTGCTTTTATTTTTTTGAAAACCAAATTGTTTTTCGTGAATTATGCCATTACTTGATAAAAATGAGTTTAGTGCGTTGCCAATATATTTTTCTATGATTTTATCTATACAGGATAGGATTGTTATCGGTCTATAGTTGTTTGTATCTGCGTGGCTTCCTTTTTTATATATTGGTCTTACCAGCCCTATCTTAAGTTTGTCAGGATAGATGGAACGCGATATACATAAGTTTATTAGGTGTGTTAAGACCGGGGTCATTTGTTCGGAGATGTATTTTATATCTTTTGCCCTTATTTTATCGTATCCTGGGCTTTTTTTGTCGTCTATTTGTGATATTATTTTATGTACTATTTGTTCGTTAATTTTTTCTAGACGAAATGTTAGGTTAGGGGTATTAATATAATCTGTCTCGTCAAGTAATGGCACATTACAATTATTTTTTACACTTTTGACATTATCATTGAACTCGATTGCAAATTTATTGGATAATTGTTTAGCTTTTAGCCTAAATGATTTAATTAATACATCATCAATTGCCTTAATGATTCTGCCTGTCAATCCATACTAATATTATAAATGCGAAAGTGTGTCCGTCTGTCTGTCTGTCTGTCTGTTACCTCTTCACGCTTAAACCGCTGAACCGATTGCGATAAAATTTGGTATGGAGATAGTTTGAAGCCCGGGGAAGGACATAGGATAGTTTTCATCCTGGAAATCACCCCCTAAGGGGATGAAATGGGGGGTTGAAGTTTGTATGGAGCTGCGATATAAACGATTTCCACGCGGACGGAGTCGCGGGCAGAAGCTAGTTTATTTATAATTTCCCACGTTTTTTTAGGGTTTCTATAGTTTTGGCATATTTCCTTCTTTGTGAAATTATTTCGAGTTTGACAGATTTTTCTATTGTTTCTATTCCTATATTTTTTGTATATAAGCTCGTTTTGTTTGTTAGTTGGGTCCTCTAAAAATATTTTTAAAAGTTCTCTCTTTTTGTTACACATATTTATTAAATTGTCGGTTATCCACGGGTTATCTTGTTTTTTGTTTACAAATATTTTGGACTTGTAAGTGCACTTATTATAGGTTGATTGGTATTCATTAATTATGAGATCGACTAATTCGTTCGGGTCATCACATCGCAGAGCCAGGCTCCAGTCAATTTGACTTAGTTCTAATTTCAGTTGGTCGTTATTCAACTTGTTTACTAATTTAAAGGTACTCACGCTCTCCGCGCTGATCAGAGCTAGTCCGGTTATGTAGTGATCGGCCGGCGCATCTCGCACAACAGCTGATCGCACTGAGCGCGCGGGCGCACTTGGCTTGCCGACGTCACGAACGAATATGTGATCTATGCAGGATTTGGATATTCCATTTTTATTAGACTCAACTCTCGTAAATTGTGAGATACAACATATAAAACCCAATTCATATAGGCTATTTAGGTACGACCTTACAATGGTATTTGTGCATGAAATATCTATGTTAACATCACCTACTATTATACAATCTGATTGGGTGGGATATTTTGATAGTAACTGTGATAGTTCAAGAATAAAATTAGTCTTATTTAGATTTGGCGGTCTGTATAATGCACATAAATTTATTTTACCGCCTTTAAAGATTTCCACTTCACCATACATACACTCAAAATTCACTGTATTCACTGGAGTCTTGATGAACGATATACTTTTATGTGCGTAGACGATAATACCGCCTCCTTTTCTATGGGTTCGTAGCTCTGTATACATAACATAATCCTGTATATCGAACAGGCTCGCTATGTTTTCTGTTATGTTAGCTTCTGTGATTATTATTAAATGTATTATTCTTGGGCTGCTAGTGACTATGTATTCCAGTTGGGAGTGATTTTTTATTGTTGACCGGATGTTGACGTGTAGTAATATTAAACCGTTTTGAGCGTTTGGTAAATTGAACATAAAGTCTGTCCAAGAGTCGTGGAATGTCTCAGTAGTGTAGGAATCGGGTATATTAATCATTGTTCGTGTTTTGTATATAATAATATTGACTTGTTGACATATTGACATCCTCTAAGTTCTGGTCACATAATCGTTTGGTACATACCTATGTTTTTTGCAGTTCCTTACCGATTTGCTCAATGTCTTTTTCTGTCCTGACATAGTAAATCTTTTTGTCTCCATGGTTTTTTCGTACCATTATCTGTCCGTTTCTGCACCATACGAATTGGCAAAGCGATTTATCCCTCAGATTGGTTTTGGCACTCCACAGTAGGTAGGATGTTGTGGGTGTAAGTGACTCGCGCAGATACACCTTCCTGTTGCCTTGTCCTCCAATATCCTGAGCGGTTATTTCTACTGCTTTAGCTGCATCACACCAGTGCTCGCGCCTGCCCTCGCGCAAGGTCACCGTGATTGGCGTGTCCACTTTGGCGCGTTCTGCTTGCGCGGAGCCGGAACGGAAGGGCTTCTTTTTTCTGAAGGCTCTGATAACATCACCATGGTCTTGGTGCAGCAGCTGGCCCAATGATGTCGCGATTTTGTTAACGTCCTCATTCTCTTGTTCTGCGACTCCACATATTTCCATGTCGTTGCATGTTAGCGCCTGCTCGCTTTTGTGTAGTTTTTGCTCCAGCACTTCATTTTTTAGCATAAGGTTCTTGCATGTATTGGCTACATCTTTATATTGGTTCTCCATTACTTTAAATCTCGTTTCGTGGTCCGTTAATTTTTTTTCAAATTCATCGATTTTATCAGAATAATAGTCGAGGGTAGATTTAAGTTCTTGTTCGATTATTTCTCTAACGGTTTTTCGTAACTGCCTCACTTCTTGTCTCATTTCCAACAACACTTTGTCTGGTTCTACTTGTATATCAGCTTCAGAATCGTCGTCTTCGCGGTCTGGTAGAATCACCGATATACGTTTTTTGGAGGCGCCTTTGATAGGTATACACTTGGGGCATCTCCAGTCAATTGAATCCGTTGCAGACAATGTACTAAGATGATCTGTGGATAATGAAGCACACGAGGCGTGCCACCATTTGTTGCACTTATTGCACTGCACTCCAGGGGCCTTCGCGTTAATCACTTTATTACAACTGTTTGCTACGCATTTAACCATTGTGTACAATTAGTTTGCTCACGCGCACTGACGGGTAACTAGTGTCACGACCTGTCGCTAGCGCGCTCGCGACGAGACTGAATACAAAAGCACGTCACAGATTCTGATAAGATTCCGTTGAAATAGCAGTTAATGAAGTACCAAAGGTGATCCTTGTGGAATCGACGGAAGTCCTCAAATATTATCGGGCCACATACAGCATTGGGTTTTTTTCTCTAATAATCAACGCATTTGCTCTCGGAAATCAGTTCAGGTGGTAAATTGGAAAATAAATGTGGAAATGTTCTCGTGGCTTGGCGGAGGACTAAATTGAAGTCGGTTAAAACTTTGTTTTTAAAGTAAATTATAACTAAAATGCCGTTAAAATTCGTTTGTCCTTATCTGTCCCGTTGACATTTGTGTTCGTAAGAAAGGGACAAAGCACATTTTATTTAGCAGAGGCATTTTAAGTTTTATAAATAAGGGGGTAAGAATTTATTCATAGTCTGATTAAGATTGAAGTTATTATTATTAAACATAGTGATTTGTGACAGCGTCGAGCACTGCGCTGTTTACTTTACTTACTTACATCATGTATCTCAATAACTTCTTAGGCGACAGTACCTGGCGCGAATGTGCCTGCATATTGCAAAACCTCTTTTAGCAGTAAGTACCTCAATCATAAATTTAAGAGCTCTTGTCGGTGGAGAAATGGCCATTAAATAAATAATTAATAAATAAATATTAGGGGACAATCTTACACAAATCGACCTAGTCCCATAGTAAGCTCATTAAGGCTTGTGTTATGGGTACTAGACGACCATATATATAATAGATATAAATACTTAAATACATAGAAAACTTCCATGACTCAGAAACAAATATTCATGCTCATCACACAAATATTTGCCCTTTTCGGAATTCGAACCCAGGACCTTCAGCTTCGTAGGCGGCGTCACTACCCACTAGGCTAACCGGTCGTCAAATATATCTATATATATATATATACCCTTCCTACCTATCCTTTTCTACTCCTTACTCCACACGGACTGATAATGACGTGGTTTACCGACTTGGGCCTATTTGTATGGTCAAAAGTTCTACAGGAAGCTGATTCTTTGAATCGAGTACTTTTTTTTTCATAGCATAGTTTGGGATTAAGTCGATTTGTGTTAACATTGTCTCCTGAGGTACTACCAGAATAATAATAATAAAAAATAATCACAAGAGAATGGTCGCAGTGATATAAGGTCTCTCACAGCCCGGAAGCGACCACAATAACTAGAGACACATAAGGTGCCCATATATTAATTATAATTTACTTACATTTGGTGCCCCCTTCGATCTTCAACGCCACGACCCGCAGCATCGCTGCCACATTCCAGATCTGCGCTGGCAGCTCACAGTACCCGAGACCGAACTTCTGCACCGACTCCCACATGCTGCCCCGACCTACAGAAATGCTGGGGATATAGCAGGTTCATATAGGGTCAGTTCGGGTAAGTGCGCCCCCGGGGTAAGTGCTGATATTGATTTATATGACTGAATGATATTTATATCTATTATATATATCGTCGTCTAGTACCCATAACACAAGCCTTACTGAGCTTACTGTGGGACTAGGTCGATTTGTGTAAGATTGTCTAATATTTATTTTATTTTTTATTTATTTATTCTAGATTTTACAGGCCTATCTTATCGTCATCATATCGGCCGAAAGACGCCCACTGCTGGACATAGGTCACCCCCACATAGTGCCAAAGTGCCACCCGCATCCAGCGGAATCCCGTGACAACGTTATCATTTGAGTTCCAAAATGCAGCTCGCTAGCCTCTTTTGGTGGTTGAATATAAAAGTTTTGAGTTTGATTCTAAAGCTTTGCATATTTTATAAGTATTATACGACAAAAAGAAAACAATAATACACAATGATTAGAGCTATTTAGCATCTACAAAAAAAGTTAAAACTACTTATATCACAAACTAGTTATAAGGACTACGAAAAAACAAATGCTTTTGTCAAAAACATCGAACATTTAATTGAAATTGAAAACCACCTAGAATTGCACCTTGCTTGCAATTAAGGTGTCCCGTGACACTGCGTGTCTGTTTTGAGCTGTGATTGTGCATTTATACTAAACCCTTTTGCCCGAACGAGGCATGGGCTGCGGGCGGATCTTTGAAGTTCCAGTGACCTTTTTCTCGAAGCTGTCGCTCAAATATTTATGCAGTTGCGTTAGAGATAAGGAGAAGCTAAACCTACAAAATTAGCGGACGGCCAAGCAAGGTCACAGAAAATCTAGTACGGAGTAACTCGGCATGGCGCTCTTTGGGGGAGGCCTATGTCCGGCAGTGGACGTCTTTCGGCTGATATGATAAATATAGTTTCCCGGAATATCTTTTGGTCCGTCTTTATGGATGGGGGACAGATGCTGTCTTCCATGATGATGATGATGATCCGTTAATGTCGGACATAAAATAAAGCATTCATCTTTCAGCTGCATGCACCCGGACAGTTGGGCTAATATAGCATACCTAATGGGTGCCACATGATCGGCGACGCAGAAGGAGCTGGGGACCGATTTTTGACTTTCGAGCGCTCGACTCTTTCACTCGAAAACTGACAAAAATTAGGAAATGCTATTTTGCAATAGCGATAGAAAATTGAAAAACGAGTGGTATACCGCAAGTAGATCAGGTGAAATATCTTGGCTTCACGATGGATTCAGGTTTAACATGGTCCCCCCACATAGACGCAGTTTGCGACAAGTTAGCGTCTGCCTGCTTTGCTCTATCCAGACTTGCACCCACCCTGACACCTGACAATCTCAGAACCGCCTATTTTGGGTACTTCCACTCAATCTTAAGCCACGGTGTTGAGCTATGGGGTACGTCAGCAGACTGCGATAGACCGTTTAAACTGCAAAAGCGAGCCCTCAGAATTATATCTGGTAAGCCCTACGATCATCCAGCCCGAGCACTATTTAAGCAGCATAAAATACTCACTCTGCCCTGTATCTTCATACTGATGGCTTGCCAACATGTAAGGTCTAATCTGGACCAATACACAACGCGCCGTCAGTGTCATGGTAGAAATACCCGGGGTGCACACCTGCTACTCATCCCGCACCGCAGACTCGCTAAAGCTCGAAAGTCACTCGCTGTCCTAGGTGTCAAGATTTATAACACCCTACCTAGTGACATAATTACCTCGGCGAACAATAACATATTTTATAACAGAATTAAAAAAATGTTAATTGACCTGTGTTGTTACAGTGTGAATGAATTTGTTTTTAGAGAAATTGTGAATAAGCCCTAACCTAAGCCTAAAATACTAGATAATCCTGTTAACAAATTGACTTGTAAAATGTACCAGTATTTTTACCAATAAATGATCTGTATCTGTATCTGTATCTGTATTGACCACTCGTAATTAATTCTGTTGGTAGAAAGTAAGTGCCTGCCATTTTGACACTACAAACGTATTTAAGTACTTTTATTTGATTTTCGAGCGCTCGAAAGTCAATAATCGGTCCCCAGTACTAAGCAGAGATGGTGGGGCGTTTCGGATGCGTCGCAAAAAAATGATAAAACCAGTATTAGATGAAACCCCTTTACTTTTATGTAAATGGAATCAACTTTTTAGTGTCCTCCCAGTTTCTACTATTTGCTATTTAAAACGAGATTACGAGAAAATACGATGTCTGCACGTCTATCATGAGACGGCCGCGGCCCGCGACATACTCTCGATTTTTCTCGCACTATACCTCTTGTTCTGAGTGTTCTAATAAGAAAGAGACGGATAGTGCGAGAAAAATCGAGAGTATGTCGCGACCGTCCCATGATAGACGTGCTCCTGTTGTTAATAATTGTTGTTGCATTCCTTAGTCGGGTAATTAATTATAGAGTGAAACTCACCGGTTGTCAAAATAGTGGTTTCTCTTCGGACAACCATGTTTTCTGCAAGAATACGTTTTTTGCGATTCATATCAGTTGAAATATTACTGCAGTTTTTGAACGGGAATTGGGCAAGAAACTTACCACTATTGCCGAAATAAGTAATAACACTTTCATTGACAAGTACCTTACTTCCGCTGTGACGAATTCCGTAAATAAATGAAATAAATGATCTTGAAAATGTACACTTTCAGTGCCAAGAACACATCCGTCAGTGCCACATTCCTCTAATACTTAACAACAAAATAGTTAAAAAAAAACATTCATTTTCATTTCAAACTTCAATATCTCAAAACCGGCTGAACCGATTATGTTGCCGTCAGCTTTCGGACAAAAAAAAATGGCAATAAAATCGGCGGCCCATTCGTTTATTAGCTACGATGCCACAGACACACTCAGATACACAGAAACCTCAAACTTATAACACCCCTCTTTTTGCGACGGGTGTTAAAAACGGTTTTTCGTATGTCATCGACTACGAGCGTAGCGCTACGAAATCGATGGCACTGATTGAGTTAACGTTTTATATATTATTATGACTCTATAATCCTCACTAAAACCCCACCATAAGTCAAGAATGACGCTTTTAAATTGGTTGTACCTAGCTTAACCGACAAATGTTCCATCGAATGTATGTTTCGCAGAATTTTCATTTCATCGAAAACCATTTTTTCAGAATCAGTTAACTTTTCAGGATTCTTACAAAACAAACCTAACCTATAATGGGTTCTAAAGAATGACCTTTTAGCTGTACCTAAAAAATTTACGGTTTTTGAGTAACAAAATTCGATGTAATGAAAATTCGGCGAAACAGTGCATTCGGTGAAACTTTTGTCGGTGAAATAAGGGGAGACACCCTTTCAAATTACTGATTAACACATTATTACAATAAAGTAAAACGCGTATGCCGTGCACCCAGTTCCCAGGTAATTATCACAAAATTAATTATTTATTAAAAGCATTACGTACCGGCCGCGCCAACCCGTAATCTACTTAAATATGCAGGAGGAACAGTTTTATTACCGTTGTGGCCTGTAATTATTAATTTACGCGGCTTTTCGTAATAATAAATAATAAAAAAAATGTTTCATGTGTTTGTTAATTATTTGTGGCTATCTTTTGCCCGCGACTTCATTCGTGTATACTACCTAGTACCTACCTATGGACTGACTCACTCCAACTTCCTACTGCAGTGATTCTGGGAACAATACTTGACTTTCAAGCGCTCGACTCTTTCACTCGAAAACTGTCAAAAACGTGTAATGCTATTTTGTAATTGCGATACAAAATTGAAATAAGTGCGTGTCGGGCCACGCGCAGTGTAGGGTTCCGTAGTTGCCTGTCTTTCTTTTAGTTGGCGCGCGCGTGTCGATGTAAAGGTTGCGTGAAGGTTGCTCCGGCCGAATTTGTACGAAAGTTGGCCTTTCTAAGTACATTTTAAGTTGGTGGACTATTACTCGGTAACTAGTTATGCCTACTTATCTTGCAAACGAATCACTAATTTGAAAAATCGTTTAGGAAACCCATAATATTTTTGAACAAGCTATCCAACGATACCCCACACTATGGGTTTAACGAGAAAAAAAATGCCATCCCCGCTTTAGGTGCAGGGGAGGAACCCCAAAAAAAATTTTTGTTCAACATTTTATTCTTCTGTTTTGTCGGCGTGATTGATTTATACACCCATGCCGAATTACAGTTTTCTAGTAGTAATGGTTACTGAGCTAAGCTGAAGACGGAGGGACGGACGGACGCGGACGGCCAGACGGATATAGCGAAACTGTAAGGGTTCCTTGTTGATTACGGAACCCTAAAAAAACGAGTGGTATTAATCACTCGTATTCAATTCTATCAGAAGAAAATAAGTGCCTACAATTTTGACCTTAGAATTATATTTACTCGAATAAAATTTTTGAGCTCTCGAAAGTCAAAAATCTGCCGTCTGACCTCGGGAGAAATAGTGAAAACACAGGAGCCACACACACTAACATTGATTACTCTCACCAACTTATCTTAAGGCACAGCTCGCTTCACGTACAAACAAACAAACGCAACTGGCCTCATCTCAAAACTTCTAGCCGTTAAAATCCCCTCCAATTTCAAATCTTCCCCGACCGGTCTACCACGGAAAAACGTTGGCCAATCATCGACCAGTATGTTCGCGCCATTTTATCAAAGATAATTTGCTATTTTTTTTTTACATTAACAAGATTTAAAAACAAGTGCAGTTAAAACAGCTACTGGCTAAGGCCAACAATAGGTACTAGAAGCCAGTAAACAAACTAATAGCAAACTATGTGCTATTATTAGAATTTTCACAGGATTCCACTCCCCTTTTCACCCCTTTTGGGGATGATTTCCGGAATAAAAACTATTCTATGTCCTTTACAGTCCACGTCAATGATATGTACCTAGGTATACCTAAATAGGTATGCTTTTAATTTTCCTCAGCCCGTTAACAACTCCATTTTACTTTAGATTTTCCATTTCTTTTCAAATTTTGCTGTCTCAGGTTACATTTTCGAATAACGTAGGTATCCCTAATATAAGAAATTATATGAACGACTCATATCTATTGAAATGTCGTTTCGAAAGTGGACGTTATTCATAAAGTCATAAAGTTGAAATTTGAAGGCCAACAGTAGAGGAAATAAGCAGTTTAAAGAATCTAATAAAAGCTCGGAGCGGTCGCTGTGGCTATTTGCTTTTTCCACAGTAAGTACATTGATAGTTTAAGACATTCGCTGAAAAACGATTTTGTGCCGCTACGACGCTCGCAGCCGATGCCATGAGCAAAACTGTTTGTAGAGGAAAGCCCCTAAGACCAAATTTATTTAGACAATATTCGCTGAGATAATATTCAACAAAAAGACGCCATAAAACGCTAAATATTCGGGTGACCCTTGCAATCCCCAACCAACGTATGTCCTAAAGTCACTTGCCATGTCATAACGTTCAATAGTCATAACATTCATGTTCCATAACATATTATCCTAAAACATAATATTTTCGCCATAATGATTAAGAGTAGGTTGTAAATTTATTCGTCACTAGTTTTCGCCCGCGACTAAAACTATACTATATTTTTATCTAAGCTATAAATTATCTTCGTGCAAAATTGTATCCAAATCGGTTGAGCCGTTCAAGCGTGATTAAGTAACAAACATCCAAACATCTAAACATCCAAACATCCAAACTTTCGCATTTATAATATTAGTAGGAAGTAGGATAGTAGGATAAAATCGATTGTCCTAACATCAGCGACTAATCCGACTATTGAGCGTTATAGTTATAACATAGCGAAATAGGTTAATCGGAAGGCAGAGCACCGTTAGGTACGACGACGAGCGAAGCGAGGATTAGTTTTAGTTAGAACTGCGACCCTACAGCGCGCGAGTCGAACG
Source organism: Epinotia ramella (assembly GCA_947578815.1). Classification (NCBI taxonomy): domain Eukaryota; kingdom Metazoa; phylum Arthropoda; class Insecta; order Lepidoptera; family Tortricidae; genus Epinotia; species Epinotia ramella. The sequence goes on from OX388217.1 coordinate 2,522,397, forward strand.
AGCGTGCCGCGGCAGCGGCCGGCGAAGCGCAAGAACCGAATATTTTTTACTAATACTTACAACCATACTATACTTAGGCTGCTTAGATTTAGGACAAATGGCCGGTAGGATACATAATAATTATGACAAATAATATTAGGGAATAAAACAGCAGAACAATCTTTCGTCCAAAATGTATTAGGCGAATCATAAATAGGGCTAAGAAGCGATTAAAAACTGTCAAAAACGATGAAATGCTAAATAGCGAACGAAAATTTTAAAACGAGTGGTCAATACCTGTCGTATTCAATTCTAACGGTAAAAAGTGCCTACAATGTTGACCATATCCTATTTAAAACACAATAGGTAACATACAGACATACATACATAGATTCACGACTTTATTCCCAAAAGGGGTAGGCAGAGCACTTGAAACTTATGATCTAGTGCCACGTTAAGCATACATGTGGGCCCAAAATATCAATATAATGTGATATCGCAGTGATAGGTTGCTCGAATGCTCTCCCATCGCCTACAACACACTGCAACCATGTTCCCTTAGTACAGACGCCATCAGATATTTCGAAGCGGCCAAGGTGCTCACAAATATCGGAACACGCCTCTATCGTCGAGGCATTAGAGACGTGCTTCGATGATTGTGAGCACTTTGGCCGCTCCGATATATCTGATGGCGACTGTACGACGCTTAGGACACCCACAGGAAGAAAGGGGGTGGTGCTATTCTAACCCGACACCACACGGGTAAGTAAAAGATAAATAATTGTTTTCATAGTTTTAATCATGTAGATACATAATTTTGTTTGATTTGAATATATTATATAATATATATTAAACAACTTAAGGTGAGTTAAAGAGTGCCTAATACTAACTAACAAGAGGCATTTCATATTCATTTATTTTCTTTTATTTCATAACTCTTACCCACAGGTATGAAAGTATGCTTCTTTTTACAGTTTACAGGAGTTTTCTCTATAAATTATTGTTAGCTAACCTTGTTTAGAACGATTTCTACACCTACAGCTTTGCAAATAACCCCACTGAGTGCAATCTTCATAGATATTAAAGTCACAATTAACTATGTGTACGGATATTCTTCCTTAATCATTATTATAAAATTTATTAAATAAATATATTTCCAATAATCGCATTATTACCATGCACTATAGGTACTACTTACTAAGAAATATATTATTGCCACTACTATTGTTTCACATGCTGCCCTAACCGACTCACCCACAAGTTCTGTGGGCCACCAAATTCTCAATTCTCAATTTTTTCTGGTAGATGTCGCTACACGCCTCCCTAAGGCGTTGTAGGAAGGAACTGATTGAAGACTACGTAACTGCTTAATAGAAAATTAAGAAATATATTATTTACATTCTATTATATTTTTTCGAAGTATCAGACAAAATAATATTATTGCCACTTCTATTGTTTCACATACTGCCCTAACCGACTCACCCACAAGTTCTGTGGGCCACAAAACTACCCATTCACTTACCTAAGCAAATCTTAATAGAAAGACTGCTCACATGGCTGCGTCTAGATTTCTGTCAAATCCAAATGTTGTACGAATATGAAAAGCTAGCATTTCAATGTCTGTCTGGCTAACCGGATGAAGAAGACTGTAACGCAGTATACATTGAGTAAATAGACTTAACTATATAAGAGAAGCATGCATAGTTGAGGCAAGCTACTCCCCCAACTGTCAACTTCATGGTTTTCTGCGCGCTTTGTAGGATCATCAATACCGACTTCCTGTTACTCCTGCTGAAATTCTCCCATTTACAACGGTATACGGCTGCCTCAAAAGTCATGCTTGCGTCCGTCAGGTTCTGACCAGTCAAGCAGTCAACGCCGACAAGGCCTAAAGTGAAGGGTATTTGTATATAAGTGTTCTCTAGGCCACCCAGCAGACAAGCTACTAGAGACACTGAAAGTAACATGAATTGGAAAGTGGTTCCGGTCCTAAACACGTTCTCAACGTGCTGGATGAGTAGTTGATTTTGTGCGTGGGCTTTAATGATCTTTTCTAAACGGTGTTTTACAAAGATGTCGACTGAAGAAGGTCGGTTGGTGATTAGCTCCAAAGACTGTTGATAGTAGTCAACTTCGGAGTCTTCCCATACATTTTGCAGCTCCTGGCTGAGGGCTAGCATCTGGGCTTCCGAGTAGCCGACGATGACCATGAGGAGGATGGTGATGTGGACGGCTCCGAAGGCAACTATCGGTGACACGGCCGATAAAACCGCTACGAAGATTTCGAAGTTTGGTGATTCGAGCATTGACTCAAGACCTAGAAACAAGAAATAGAACGATTGGTTTAATCCTGCATTTAGTATTGTCAACCACAAAACATATTTTTGTTCCATCTTTATGTGAAATCACTAACTGCTTTGGGAATTGCGACTATTACATTTATTACAAAATTAATAAACTTCTCATCCCTCGGAGACGTTAAGGCTCTTAGCTTACCAGACTTGTTAAACGAAGACTTGTTCCAACTGGTCTAGAGATTGTGCTTAAAGTTCTTAACCCACTCAAATCAAAATTTCTAGAGATTGGCACAAAAATCCAGGTGGGCAAAATTTCGAGTCACAACTTCGATGTGATATTGGGAGAGGAACCTCTTGAGCGTGTTACCATGGCACTCAATTTCAGCCGATCAGTTACGTTTCGAACAACATGTACTGGAGGATACCATTAAGAACTGCTACTACAGGCTAAGTGTTGGACGAGATCTGAAGAAAGTGTTGATCTAACGTCAAGTTATGCGATATATTAATCCCGTCCAAGTTAAACTACGTCGACACTGTAATTAACGGATGCCTTCTGGCTCACTCAAAAACACTTAAGTATGCAACGGATCCAGATTGCCTGTGCACGTTTTTGGTTCCCTATCCCACCACGTACTAACGTCATACCCTATCTTAACCAAGGCGGGATGTTGAAAATGGAGGCCCGTCGTTCGTTTGTCTTCATTTTGCCGCTTTGCTTTTCGGTGTAGTATAGGTACGATTGTCTACTTCACTATCTATACGAGAAGCTGACATTCACGGCTCGATCGACTAGGGATGCAATCCGTCTTATTTGCCCGAGACACGGTAATTCGGAAGCATTTCGTGGCAGTTTTCGCTACTCGGCCACGAAATGCTGGAACAACATCCCTCCGCCAATTCGCAATTCTACAACTGTAAGCTACACTTAAAAATATGTATTTACCCGACAAATCTCCTAGCCCGTGTCGATAACTACTCTATTTATATATTTTTATTAGTGGAATGTAGCTGTAGCGTCATAAGATCTATTATAATATATATAATTTATCCCATATTTCGTTAATATACGCGTAGTACATAGTAAACGATATGATACAGAAAAAATCATCGGGGTAACTTCCTCGTTAAAAATAACACGAAAACAAAAATATTTAATTAAATAATTTGTTTCGTGATAAGGCCAAGGGTACGTAGTAGTAATAGTATTTAATATGCAAGCAATTGGCCACGTGCAAACACCTACCTTTAAATCTTTTCACCACACTAGCGCGGAACGCCCCTTTTAGGGTTCGGTAGTCAACAAGGAACCCTTATAGTGTCGCCATGTCCGTCCGTCTGTCCGTCTTCGGCTTTGCTCAGTAACCCTACAACTAGAAAACTGTAATTCGGCATGGGTATATAAGTCAATCACGCCGACGAAACAGAAGAATAAAATTTAGTTTTTTTTTCCTCCTCTACACTATGTAAACTTTTTCCTCCACAAACCTAGTTTTTTATGTTATTCTTCCAATGTTTTTTCAATGTTTTATTATTTTTTTTTGTTTTTTAATGCTTTTTAGGGTTCCGTACTCAACAAAGAAAAAAAAATTTTTTGGGGTACCTGCCCTACACCTAAACTGGGGATGTAATTTTTTTTCTCGTCGAACACATAAGGGGGTATCGTTGGGTAGCATCTTCAAAAATATTATGGGTTTTTTAAAACGATTTTCGTCGGTGAAATTGCCAAATCCGTTATGTGCACGGTTTGAATTAAGAGACATAATACCATATGTGAAATTACTAGAGCATTATTTTCTTTGACGTAAATTATATTTGTATAACGGATTAGCCAATCTCACCGACGTATTTCAAATTAGTGATTCTTTTGCGAGATTTGGACTTTAAAGCCGGCTAAATGGCTGCTACAGGGAATGTAAAAAAAATAGTGGCAGTAGTACATGTAATGAATTTAAAAGGAAGACTATCAGGGCTATGTAGGCAAAACTAGTTACCGAGTAATAGTCGACCAACTTAAAATGTAGGTACTTAGAAAGGCCGACTTTCGTACAAATTCGGCCGACGCAACCATTTAGTTGGCGCGCGCGTGTCGATGTAACTAAGAAAGACAGGCAACTACAGAACCCTAAACTGCGCGTGGCCCGATACGCACTTGGCCGATTTTTTTCTTTTTTTAAATATTTCTTTCTTTTTATAAATGTTTTTCTTCTTTTTTTCTATTTTAATGTTTTTTCTCTTTTTTTTATAGTTTTTTTTTTTGCATTACCTACTACTTATTTAGTTATTATGTATTTTATCACTAAATATATACATAGTAATACTTTTGCCACTTTTTGCTGTTCGGAAGTACAACTCGGTTACAATATCGCTGGAATGTGAAGCCCCTCCCCCTTCTCTTTTAACTACCCGCGCTCGCCCGCGCGCCTTGCGCACCGCACCAGAGCACCGACGTGACGTCATCGACGCCAGGTCCACAGATATTGTAAGCGGGTTATCTTACAGCTCTGGGCTCCACGGAAGACCAGCGCTGTGGCATTGTTTAATGTCAGAGCATTAGGCCGACTCCACTTGCGGCCACTATAGCAGCTCCACCAGTCTTCTTTTTATCATTTGTTTTTTTTTAGTTTAAGTCGGTAATAGTTAAGTTTCTTTTGTATATATTGTGTCATGGGTTCGATTCGTGATATTGCAGATGGATAGAAACAATTGCAAACCGTAAGAAAAACAATATAATGACCGCATAAATGTATGAGCTAAGATTATGTAAGATGTAGATGTAGAGAACACAATTAAAATCACATATTAGGAATATAAAGTAAAAATACAATTCATGCAAATTTTATAAAAAATAACAGTAAACAATCGCTAAAATAAAATGTACCAAAAAAGCTAAAATAAAAGTCAACTAAAGGTTAAGTAAACAAAACAAAAAAAAACACAAAAGGAAATCTGTTCACACAGCCGTGACTTGAACTCGGGACTCTAGGTTAGCAGCCGGCCGTACATGCCATCCGACCAGAGCGCTTGTTGTTAACTGTGGCGAAATACGCAGTCTAGTATATCAAATACTTCAAACGACGCTTGATTCTCGCAATAATGCCCGTACAAGAAGGGCGTTTCCTTAAACTGTGAACAAATGTCACAGGGTAAATACAGAGGAAAAGTACTTCCAGCCTTTAGGCTAAATTCTGGTCTACTACATATAGTTCGCTGAAACACTTACCCCGTGACAAGTTACACGCACCAATAACACATATTGCCGTAACAGTCACACACATTGTCCATAAAACGAACTCATTCGTTTTAAGTGTGTTTTTAACACCGGATAAATCTTTGATCGCTCTTTATTTTACGCGTCTATTTTTCCTTCTCGGTAGATTTCATTTCTTTTCACACCCTCAAATTTGTGATAAATGTCATTCTTTCAAAAACAGACCCGTCAGAAGTTAGTTTTGAACTCGTCACAGGTAGATGGCGTTACTATGGCTATATTTAATGTAATCAATACATTTTAATAATTAATTGGAGTAATTAATTAAATGGCTGCGATGCATAGGCATCACAATTGTTTTTTCTTAGCACGAAATTGTGATGTGGTGTTATTTTGGCTTGCAATAAATATATTAATATTCTGCTATTCCTATGTAGGTAGGTATTCGTATATATTAAGAGACTTTAAGAGTACGGCCCGAGTGCACGCTTACTCCAGGAAAAATACGGTTTTGGAAAACATTAATTCATAACAGCGGTTTTTTGTTGATTTCATTTTAAAATGTTATTCTAAGATGCTTTTATTCAATAATCCGACGAACTTTCCACCCGGAAGTAATTATGTAGATTTAAATGAAGCGTGCATTGTCTTTTTTTGTATGATTTGTCTTGAATATTATAGAGCAACGTAAATGAACCTAAATAAAGACAAACATATTTTTTAATATTTTTTCTGACTTTTGTGAAGCTAGTTAGATTAATCATGCAGGCTGGGTAACTATTTAATTGATAATATACACATAAAAAATAGCTATTATAATTTATTTCCTAAATTGTCATTTTTTCCATACAAGCTGTCATTTCAATGTACAGTAAGACTATTGATACGGGTACAACAGTTAAATCACTACTATTTTACGAATGAGTTTAAACCAAAGCGTACCCAATAACGGCGGGTAGTCTATCAGCGAATTCCTGTCAAGAGTTAACGGTCGAATCAAAACGTAGAGGACAATGTTGGTAGTGAATATGATCCAAAACACCGTCGCCTTCTTCTTGACGGTCCTCAGGGTCTTGTTGATATTTCTGGACATTCTGCTGAAGGGGACTACCGTAGAGTCGCAGAGAAGGTATGCGTCTACCATGTTCTTCAGTTCATTTCTGAAAAATAAATAATCACTCATCTCCGGGTCGCTCTTGGTTCAACAGGTCTCCATCGCCGTGCAGCAGGACATCATGGGGAAATAGATATAAATACAATTTAAATGAATATTTTATGTGTACACACGGTTAAAATTATGTTGAAATACTATTGTTGTTTGTTGTTATTGTTTTAGTATATTTGACTAGCTTTAAGTTTATTATTGTACGTCCGAAATGGGCAAGCTGTTGGACTTTATTTTACCCACAACAACTAAATGTACACAGTTCTGACAATAAAGAAATCTTATCTTATCTTATCTTATCTTATCTAATAAATAAATAGTTTGACAAATGAATCACCGAATGCATGGTTTCATCGAATTTTCGTTTCATCGAACAATTGTAAAACAAGCTACAACCATACTTTCGTGCTCATCAAACAAATAAATGCCCTTAACGGGATTCGAACCCGGGACCTCCGGCTTCGTGGTGGAGTCACTGCCGACTAAGCTACAGAGGGCGTCGAGGTGCGATGCGGGTGGGGACCTTTAGTTATCTTTATTATTGAAGTGAAAACTTCTTTAGCGGCGCTGAGCACTTTTTGGGAAAATACGCGACAGAATTTTGTGACGTCAGATGTGAAGGAGGTCACAAACTTTTATATTTTGCTGCTAGCCGATTCGACTTCATTCAAAACTGAACGCTATTCGTAAGAGAATAAAAAGCCGTTAAACACTTTTTGCAATAGCATATTCTGCAAATAAATTTGTAATTTTGTTCACGCGTCCTTCACCGTTTTGCTATTGAGCAAATTCGAATAGTTCGAATTTGGACGTTATTCCTAAAGAGATAAAACTTTGAAAAATATTTGGCAATGGCAAAAACAAATTGGTATTTTGTTCGTCGCCGGCGGCGGGCGAGCCGGCCCGTCGCACCCAACGCGCCCGCGGCCCTTCCGCCTAAATAATTGATAATTGTTTATAAATTTGCGCCAAATTCATTTGTAGGGTGACACCGTAAGATGCCACGTGACCTGATTGAAAAACTGTTACAATGTTATTGAGTTTTCACTTCTGCCGGCACTCCCGGAGTGCAACCCGGTCTTTTTTTTTATTTGTGGATTCGTGAATTACACTTACTTATTCCAATACATGAACAGAAACTTAGTGACAGCCACCGTACCAGTGACGCACTGGGAGAAGGCGATGATCCTCTTCAAGAATTCTTCCTCTGTAGCGCGGACCACGTCGTACCAGAAAGCGGACACCTGGTACACGTACACGTACCAGGTGAACGACACCATCGTGAATGCATATGAGACGATTGATACACCTGGTGGGGATTCGAAAAAATACTTTGGTTTTTTTTGCAAGGTACGACCAGCAACGTACAAATTGCAGAACATTCCCAAAAAGCGGAAACGTTCTTGAGAATGTTCTCAGAACATTCCTGAAACATGAAAATTATTGTTAAAACAAGAGAATATACTTGAAATAAAGTTTAAATAGACATAACTTAAAACTAAATGTTATTATGCATATATTATTGTCCATTACAGTTAGCTATTTTGTTGATAAGTGATAAGTTACCAATAAGTTGCTTAAATTCTCACTGTATTTCAGAGAACATTTCACTTTCGGACTTCACACTTTACACTAGCCCTGACTTTTTAAACTAAGTTACCGAACTATTTCTTGATGCGTGTCTTTGGACTCTTTGATCGTGTCGTGTCAGTCGTGTCACTCGTGTCAAGTAAATAAATAAATTCTCGTTCTCGAGAACATTCTCAGAAGTTACCGAGAAATTCTCATGTGAAAAGTTTCGCAACTTTGGAAAGTTCTCGTTCTCTCTATTGCTAGGTACGACACGAAGAGCCGCCTCACGCCACTGGTGGCTGCCACAGCCAAACGAGTTCTTTCATACATTTTGAATAGCATCGGCGCCACATCGGCGCACTCCGGGCGCATAGTGGCTGCGTCCGAGCCACAAGCTGCGAGAGTAGCGCTTAGCATCGACATTAAGGCGGGATTCCACCGGTGTGCGGCACAAGCATATTCACAATATTCAGTACAAAAATGCTTGTGTCGCACACCGGTGGAATCCAGCCTTTAGTGGCTTAATGTTCGGTAGAGTGGGCGCGTTTAGTGGCGGCCACTTGATGGATTTGGAACAAGTAAGCGTTGAAATAAAACGTGAACGTAAAGCACAAACGTATTCTTGTATTTAAGTAAACAAACATGTCACATATGGTTACTACCAATATATAAAAGAGGTAGATACGTTGTCTATGTCGGCGGCAGATCGTTAAATACGCCAGATCACGAAATTCCTAGGCATATCGTGAAACGGCGCCATTTCATGATATGCCTAAAAGTCGGCTAGGCTTATCACGATGTGCCTGATAAACAATACGGCAGATCGATTAGAGCAACGCATTCGTCAATATTCCTAGCTCTATACCGGGCACATCGTAAAATAGTTTCTTTCTTGGCCACTGGTGGCGCTGCACATGCGATGGCGGCCGTTTTTGTTGGGGGCTAATAATCAGGGCGGACAAAAATGGTTTGTCATAAGCGAACTCTGTCTTAGGTCGGTTAGGTTAGGGTTCACTTGTGTCCCTCAGACCAGAAATAGACACCCCGCGCAGCGGGGTGGCGTCGACTCGCTGGAGATTATCAGTCCGCACTTCTTAATTTTTTTTTTTAATTTACCTAATTCAATTTTGGACACCCTACTTACGTATAACGGTGAGTATTGAACGATATACTCGTTTCATGATATGCCTAGGAATTTCATGATCAGCCTAAACGTCACTGGCTTGGCCAAATCATGAAATGCCGGCGTTTCATGACATTCCTAGGAAGTTCATGATCTGCCTAAACGTCACTAGGCAAATCGTTAAATGGTGATATTTGAATGATATGGCGGATGTCCTTTAGCCAAATCATGAAATGGCGGCGTTTCACGATATGCCTAGGAATTTCGTGATCTGCCGGATTTTACGATCGGCCGCCGACATCTACACGAAATTCCGTGTTTAAAAATGATCACATCTGACAGTTGAGACACGTTTATACGTGTCCATTGACGACGCGAAACTGAGGCTAGTTAATGCAATCGACTGGGTTTTAGTGTGCCACTTTTGGAGCACTTATTCCCTATCTTTTTTATATTACATCAATGGATACTAAGACAATCAAATATATCTCGAAATTTTTACCGATTCAAGCAATTTGTATGACTGAGTCTCCAAATATGGCCAGGAATCAGCGGCGGCGAGTAAATTTCGATGGGCATAGAGTAGGTAATCCAACTATAATCTTGCCTAAAAATATTTTTTTGACAAGTCGGTGGGAATCGCCTTGTATGTGCGCCACTGCCAGGAATACACTATTAAGGTCTTTCGGGTTAGCCCCATGGTATAGGTATATATATATATATACTTAACGTTTGCGATGCCGGCTGTCGACGTTTAGCGACAGTAGCCGCAGCAGCAGCGAGACGTTTGCCATCAGAGTTGGGAAGTCGTGGCGGTCCAAACCGAACTTCCGAATCTCTTTAAACATCGCCAGCGTTATTGTAAATGCTGTCTTTCTACAACTATGGTTAATCTGGTGTCTGGAACAGTTGACGGCAGTAAGAAATAACAGTATTAAATAAACTTGTTTGAAAAAAAAAAACAAATATCTGCATCGACAAAAAAAACGATATAATTATTGAAGCTGCTCACAAAATTTCACGAGAATTGGTTGACACAATGCGACAATTATTTTAACACTAGCTGATGCCCGCGGCTTCGACCGCGTGGTAAAATGTAACATTGAATTTTCCCGTGGGAATTAGATGTTTTCCCGCTGGAAAAGTAGAAAAAGTAAAAAAGCCTATGTCACTCTCCAGCCTCTAAACTATCTCAATACAAAAAATCACATTAATACGACGCTCCGATGCGACGTAAAAGAAGGACTAACAAACAATTAAACACAGATCTTAGAGCCTCATTTACTCCGCTTGTGGTCTCCTGTGATGGCATTGTCGGAATGGAATATGAATCCTTTATAAAGAAAACATCTCTAAAGCTATGTGAAAAATGGTCCAAACTATACTCAGAAATAGTAAGCTGGATCAAAGTCAAAATACAAGTATCAATCATCAGAGCGGTCTCTGTGAGAATTAGAGGAACGAGAAGAAGAATAGAAAGATTTGGATGCGAAGACGGCTGTGGATTACCCATCATAGAACATTAAATTCCTCCTCTTTGTCTGATACTATGTTATATGATGTATTATTTTAACGTAATAAAGTTTGCTACAAAAATCAAACACACTTTCGCATTTATAATATTAGTAAGGATTGCCAATAATCAACTCACGATAGCACTAAGAAAACATCATGCTTCAACTGATGCCTTATTTTTGATATTTAAAGATTTTTGTACTTTTCTAATACTTATTCACATTTTGATCCTTATTGTAGACTAGGTATACTGATATGCAAAAATATAATAAATTATATTGAAAGAATATTTTCTTTTTAATTTTTAAGTTATCTACATTACGTACCTATCCGAAATGTTAGCAATTTTTTGCAAGTCTTGATAATTAAGTAGATTTAATAAGATCAAAAGGAAAGTTCACAAGGCTACCAAACGCCCAAGATTTCCGAAGTAAACTCGTAGATTTTCGTAGTAAGCTACTTACAAGTTAAGCATTGATTACCAATAATTAATAATTAATAAGGTAATAATAAGAATAATAAATTGGTTCATTCTCGAAAATGGTCGTGCCACGCTCTATTGGGATCGATCTGTCATCACAGACAGGAGTATTCTTGCCAATAGGCCTGATATCGTGCTGACAGATCGATCGAAACGCCAGGCAGTGCTCGTCGACATCACCATCCCCCATGACGAGAACCTCTTGAAGGCCGAGAAGGACAAAGCCAGCAAGTACCTAGACCTGGCTCACGAGGTAACCGCCATGTGGGATGTTGATTCGACGATCATCGTCCCGATAGTAGTTTTGGCGAACGGTTTAATAGCGAAGAGTCTCGATCATCACCTCAAGAGACTCTCGCTAGATGGCTGGATCAAGGGTCAGATACAGAAGGCGGTACTCCTGGATACTGCGCGGATAGTCAGGAGGTTCCTGTCTCTGCTCTGTCGCCCTGACCACCGGCAGCTTAGGCCCAGCCTCGCTGCCGGCGGTACCCTAGGTTAGGTTTTTATAATGATTTTATGTCTTGTATGTATAGTTTTATATTTTACTTTTTATATAATTATTGTAAAAACCTAGCTTAAGAAGAAAATGTAATAAAGAGAATAATAATAATAAATAGCTTTATTTCGGACCATTTTTTTTATACATCCATATATTGTTAGTATTATGAAGGCTGACTACGCTTTAGGTAGCGTGGAAAGACGTCATACGCTTCGTGGTGGATTCTGGACGGAACGTCAAGCAACTTTTGTATTATTTGTGAATGAGATAGACTCTATATACCTCGGATTCGTAAAGTACTAGCTGAAGTAAACACAAAGATGGCTGGATATAGACTGATTTATCATATCCAAAATGTACCCACATCAACACATATTTATAAATACACTACATCTCCCTTCTCATGAATTGTTTACGCTAAAGTACAACTACATAAGTAACGTAATCGTACGGTCAGCTTTAATAATATACGCTTGAAGAATGACATCCATTTGCTCACATTTAGATCAAATCTGACAAGTGTCAGAACAAGTGACAAGTTTTCTATCTGTGCTTCTACCATGGCGGACACGTGCTATCTCTTACTTCCGTTCTTTCTCTTTCTGCCATTCTGTCATGGATGGTAACCATGGATATTGTAACTTCAGTAGAAAACATGTGTGTCAAACAACCAATACTTTTGACGAATACAACACGATCTTAATTATTTTCAAATTTATAAACATATGTATAAGATTCTCGTCATCAACCAGTTTAAAGCCAGCATAATGGTATCCGATCATTTCATAAAAAACGTTTCATAAATATTCATTTTATAATCAACGTTTGGAAAACTAACGATTAACAAATTAGTCTATCAATTAAACTGATAGAAAGAAAACAAGAAAACCTCATCGCTGGGGTTCCAACTCACAGCCATCAACAAACCAATCATTGGGTAACCATTGGTCGTCATCGAAGAGTAAGCCTGCCTTTTGCGAGAAAATACGGAAAAACTAATTTTCTCGAAAATAAGAGGAAGCTAGATCGGTCTCTCGGCCCCTTAAACCCATATACTGCAAATTTTATCAGAACATGATTACAAATATATATAAACAATTTTATATCCCGTGTTCTTTCACGTTTTATCTATATTTTGCTGAAAGTTTGAATAGGGTTCTTTTTTAATTTCTAGTCAAGTATATGCTTGCCAATTTTCAAGTCTTTAGCTCATACATTCTAGGGGTTCCCATACAAACTTGAACCCCATTTTTTTAACCCTTTTGCACCCTTATCTTTATAATTTTTATAGCCTATTGCGTGGCCGAAGATCCATTGAACGTTTTAGTGAAACTTGCAAATTAATCCATTCGATAGTTTTCCCATGATACCCAGACCAAAACAGACAAATATCCTTTTCGTTGGGCTGTCGTATTCATAAACAGATAGATGGCGCAGCTGTTGCGTAAAGTAAAGACGACTTTATCCAAATATTCTCAAATTAGGCCTGTGGGTCACCGTAACTCAATCCATCTTTTTTATACGTTTAATATGGTTTGTTGGAGTTCAGACGCCGACAAAAATCTGGAGAATGACCTTCTAAATGGGTGCCTGTCGTATCGCATAATGTTGATCGTCCTAAAAATTTTTGGCCAAGAATGTTTGGCATAATGTTGAGTGGCCTACTACTTATTTAGCCTATTCATTTTTGCGCATACACATTTAAAAGTTCTAAAGTATGTTTATGCTAATATTGATTACTCGAACATCGAATTACCTAAAAAGTAATAGTCCTAATTTTCATTGTCATAGTAATTATTTTGCCTATTATTAGCTTAGCTAAATTTACACCACCTATACTATTTTTTTCCTAAATTTTATACTATTTTTAAACTCTGAGCAGATCCGACCTACTTACATCTAGATAAATAAGATAGGTTCGTTAGTTGCTTTTCGTCTCTCAGAGCAGAAATAGGGGCTCCGTCGACATGAGGGCGGGTCATAGACAATCTTCATTTACATCAATTAGATAGGTTCGTTAGTTGCCTTTTGTCCCTCAGAGCAGAAATAGACACCCCGCACAGCGGGGTGGCGTCGACTCGCCGCACGGCTATCAAACAACACACACAAGCGAACTCTGTTTTAGGTCGATTAGGTTAGGGTTCACTTGTGTCCCTCAGAACAGAAATAGGGGCCCCGCGAAGCGGGGCTCCGTCGACATGAGGGCGGGTCATAAGTAATTTAAGTAATTTTTTTTTTTTTTTTTTATGATATAGGAGGCAAACGAGCAGACGGATCACCTGATGGTAAGCGATTACCGCCGCCCATGGACACTTGCAACACCAGAGGTGTTGTGAGTGCGTTGCCGGCCTTTAAGATGGGAGTACGCTCTTTTCTTGAAGGTTTGAAGGTCGTATCGGTCCGGAAATACCGCAGGCGACAATCCATTCCACAGTTTAGCTGTGCGAGGCAGGAAGTTTCTGGAGAAGCGCACAGTTGAGGACTGCCAACCATCTAAGTGGTGAGGATGGTAATGTTGTCGCGTTGGACGATGGCGAAAAGAAGCGGCAGGGATTAATCCGAACAATTCCTCGGAGCACTCCCCGTTATACATGCGATAGAAAATGCAGAGAGAGGCCACCTCTCTACGCAGCGCCAAGGGGTCAAGCCGATCCGAAATATGCTCGCTGTCGACAATTCGAGTTGCTCGTCGTTGGATGCGATCCAGAGGGAGAAGCTGGTATTGGGGTGCCCCTGCCCATAGATGAGAACAGTATTCCATGTGTGGGCGGACCTGCGACTTATAAAGCTGCAGGCGGTGGGCCGGTGTGAAATACTGTCTCGATCTATTGAGCACACCGAGCTTTTTTGAGGCTAATTTGGCCTTACCCTCTAAATGGCCGCGGAACTGGACTTCACTCGAAATGTCGACGAAAATGTAATATGCAATTCTGACCAGATCCAACCTGCATTTAGATTCGGACAATAAATATTTAGGACAATCGATATATATATGCATAACAAAATGTATGCACAACATTTTTAGAACATTAAATATTAGCAACATCAAAGTTATGCACATGAATCATTCTAAAAAAAAAACTTCGACACGATAAACATTCGGAGAATAAATATTTAGGACAATCAATATTAGGAACAACAATTTCCGCAAATAAAAAATATGCACAACAATTTTTATGCCATACGTTATTCGGCATAAAGTTGGTATGCGACAAAATAGTAGGACCAACAATTTTATGCCACCCGATATAGACCCCTTCTAAATGCGTGGAAATTGGTGAAGTTCTGCATCGCGCTATTGAATTTTTTAATGTATGTTGTATAAATACAATTTCCTTCAAGCTCTACGTAGGTACTATGTTTCACTGACAACCTCAACGAATATCCACATTATATGTAGAGATTAGAGCGTAGTAATTAGTTTTTAAGATGTTATATTGTTAGCTGTAAGAAATTCAAACACAATCTTGTATTGTTTACTGAATACATATGTCAGTCTGTCTAGTCCACTCACGAGTGCGTTAATAAAGAAGGTGTTCGTTTGGAGTCCATTAGTAAACTCTACAATTATTCAAAATTGCACTCAATTTATACTGCTATCAGCTATTGAATCTAGTTCACTTTCCCGATGCGACTTGTTAAGCTACAAATCGAGCAATTTCTTTTAATAACCGACTTCAAAAAGGGATGGGATCTCAATTTGTCGGAATCCTTTGTTTTTAGTAATGATCCTCGATTGCTCGAAGACGCGTGGATCGATTCGGAAAATTATTTTTTGTTTGAAAGAGTATCCTTCCCACGTGGTAACATAGTCATCTGGTCGGATCTGATGATGGGATCTTGGAGAAATCGAGGGAACTCTTCAAATGACGAACGAAGTAATAATGATAATGAAATTATTTTCAACACATTTGCTCGGTACCTCTTATTACTCTTATGCTCATAATCCTAGGTATTAAACGCGTGTTTTATAATATTATGACACTCGGTTTTATGGTTATATCCCGATTAAGGCACGTTGGCTCCTTGCAGTAAGATGTATGCATGAACACGGTTCATTCTCAAATTAACCGGGCTGTACAGAATGTTCAGCTTTTGTTTTATGCTCGGCAAATGGATTCTTATTCTTAAACAAATTAAATCCTTTTTGTTAATTGATTGACTATTTCCTTTCCATACATATGTGCAATATATGCCGCGAAAAACTGAGGGGTAATTTTGTAACTTTTCGAACGAGTGTTAGGATAACTCAACTGTCCATTTCCCATAAATGACATTTTGATCTATACCTAACGAACGGACGAAATGATACGCAATTCCCAGCAGGTTTTCAATGGAGCTCAGGTCTAAAAGTAGACTATATATCTCTCTACTAGTTGAGAATTGAGATGCAACGTTGAATAACTGGCTGTCCCAAAAACCAACGTAAAGTCGAAAACGGTTGGTGATCATGATCATACCAAGGAGGATATGTCGCAGCCATAAAGTAATTACATTAAAGATAGCCGTTTTACAAAACAAGGCGGTTTTCGTGACGTTACGGGGTAATCGTAACGTTACGAACGCGCGTTAGGACAATTAACTATTAATTTTCCATATAAAAAGTGACATTTAGATCTACCTGACGCGCGCACAATATGTTACGATTAGCGGGATTGTCATTACCTACGCTACGTTTTACGCGCCGTATTTGATTACAGTTAACCGTTTTACAAAATTTGGCGGGATTGTCATTAAGATACGCTCTACAATAGGCTCAATAATTAAGGAGGGCCTCCATTAGGTACGACGATGACCGAAGCGAGGAGGAGGGTTAGGCAGAACTGGGACCCTAAAGCGAACGAGCGAATATATATTCCGTATACAAAAGAGTTATGCTCCGAAAAAGTAATCGAGTAAAGTGATTAGTGCTGCGTTCCTAAGCTACATTATATTTTCAGAAAAGTACCAATACACCTATATTTGTTATAACTAATTAATTCATTTGGAACTAAAACAATAATACCTAAGGTACATCAACTTTTACGTGTAAGTATCAAACAATTAACTCGTTAAAATATTCCCAATCAACTTGAATTTTTAAAATTAAAAAATGTCTTGATCGGAAAAGTGACCGTAATGACAGAGCTAGCATGTCACGCGCCTTGACGTGCAGAGGATGGCTTACTTAATTGCACATTGTAAAGAATTTTTAAAAAGTTCAGTATTTTGTTTCTTTGACGCATAAAAAATTAAACCATAGGTCTTGTAACGGCTTTCGGGTACCCCTGAAGTACTACTTCACTTTACTTTACACATTTATTACATCTGTTTCTTAAGAAAATTATCAATAGGTGCCATGGTCCGAACGAATTATACATTCAATAGTAGATTGTATTACTAGGGAGCAAAATGGTATAATGTAACGAGGGTGACTGATTGAATCCAGAACGAAGGGAAGGAATCCAGAATTCTAACGTGGAATCCTGAGCTAGTGATGGATTATATTAACGTCACCCGAGGTATTAAACAATTTTGCTACCACGTAATACACTCTTCTTTTCACTCCTTCCATGATAATTAAAAACTCGACAATTACATTCAATATTGAATTAAAAAGATACAAATATTATTGGACGCCCACAAGGGATAAGTATAACTTACTATCTTAACATATTCATTATTCATCCTGGACAACAAATGACCTTCTTATCTGTTTTAGTTTTAATATCAACCTTTACTAGTTATACATATATGTGTCCGAATATTTTAGTATATCATCAGTAATTTTGAAGTGCCCGCAACTCCGGAGTTGAACGCCACCTGCAAACAGCAATATTTTACCTAAGGACAAGGTTTAATATAAGTAGGTATTTCAAAAGGATGGCTTTTTCATAGATACATATATAGCGAAACTATAAGGGTTCCCAGGAAATAGTTTGTCTACGGAACCTTCAGAAGGAGCAAACCATTATCTCTACATATAATAAATGTGAAAATTCGTTGAGGTTGTCAGTGAGACATAATAAGTAGAGCTTGAAGGAAATTGTATTTATACAACATACATTAAAAACTTCAATAGCGCGATGCAGAACTTCACCAATTTCCACGCATTTAGAAGGTCATTCTCCAGATTTTTGTCGGCGTCTGAACTCCAACAAACCATATTAAACGTATAAAAAAGTTTGATTGAGTTACGGTGACCAAATTGAGTGAGGCCAAATTTGAGAATATTTGGATAACGTCGTCTTTACTTTAACTTAATAAAGATAAGGGTGCAAAAGGGTTAAAAACTGGGGTTGAAGTTTGTTTGGGAACCCCATGAATCTATGAGCTAGACTTGAAAATTGGCAAGCATATACTTGACTAGAAACCGTATTCAAACTTTCAGCAAGATATAGATAAAACGTGAAAAAACACGGGATGTTAAATTGTTTATATATATTTGTAATCATGTTCTGATAAAATTTGCAGTATAGGGGGTTTAAGGGGCCGAGAGACCGATCTAGCTTCTTCTTATTTTCGAGAAAATTAGTTTTTTCCGTATTTTCTCGCAAAAGGCAGGCTTACTCTTCGATGACAACCAATGGTTACCCAATGGTTGGTTTGTTGATGGCTGTGAGTTGGAACCCCAGCGATGAGGTTTTTTTGTTTTCTTTCTATCAGTTTATCTCGTTTTTTTTTTTGGTAAACGATCAGTTATTGGTTTTTTGTTTAATTTTGAATAGAAATCAATTTTTCGTAGTATTACAGCCGAGAAAAACTCAGTCCCGGAAAAAACAAAGCTTTATTAATAACAATATCGACGGTTGTGGATTTGAATGCATTCATGCAGTCTTAGCGTTTTAAATTTATGCCGAGTTTCTCCAACATGACCCCAACATGGGCCAAACTTAATTAAAATATGAACTGATAAAATGTTATGTTTGCGAACTTACGGATATATTGTATGGCATTATACTTAGAAACATTTACAGTTCTACATTCGTTTTCCTTTCATAATTTTAGAATCAAATAGAACTCATTTAATACGGTTAGGTATGTTATTTTTATTAGTCTAAATAAAATCAATAACATAATATTAGCGGCATCTATCGAGCTGAAATTAGACTAAACTTAAGCTCGGTAGATGGCGTCAATCGACAACTAACATCAACGACCTCTATCAAACTGAAATTGTATCAAAATCATGCTCGCTAGATGGTGCTATCATTATATACTTCAAGCATTAATAATGTTTTTTTTTCATTGAATTTGCGACTCATAATCGAGTCATTATGACTTTATAGTGGTAAATCAACGTAATACAGTATAATGGGTGATAATAGCCCATTTACTAAAAGTTCTAAAATGCACCGTAGCCCTCCATCAACACCTGTGCCTCCCAACACCGCGAAGGACAACGCCCAACCGCCGAGCACGAGAGACCAGACAAACCTTGACGCGGTATCAACGCCAGAGCTACAGAACTGGATGAGCACCATAGAGCAGTGCCTTAATGAAATTTGCAGCATCTCGACGGAAGGTAAATTGAACTCGGAACAAAAAATAAGGGTCCACAACCTTTGCCGTAAGGTATCTCACGGTACCGCAAACTTGGCAGTTCTTTACCAATCGCTCAAACAGAAAGCAACTGTTAACCAATGCACTCTAGTAGACCTAAAAGAAAAACAAGACCTATCAGGCTGTCTCCGAGCCCTAAAGGATATTATCGATAACTCTAACAGGCCTACGACAGATACACTTTCCTTTGCCGATATGGTGAAAACTAACAGTAAAACTCAGATCCGCCCTAGCAACTTGAGCTCAGTAGCAATTTACCCTAAAGATCAATCAAAATCAAGCGAGGACACGAAAACCTTGGTACAAAAAATGATTAATCCTGAGCAAATGAAATTGCACGTGAGAGCGCTACGTAAAGTTAAAAATGGCGGTGTCATCATCAGCACTGATTCTAAGGACGACATTGAAAAATTGAAAAACACATTTAAAAATACTTCCGCGGACCTCACCGTCGATGAGCCCTACAAGCGCAGGCCCAGGATTGTAATAGTAGGCGTGCCGTCAGCTCTGCGAGAACAAGAAGTTTATAGTTGCTTATACGAACAAATACACTATGGACTGGGCCAAAAGGGAAGAGAAGGCCGGGCAGACCAATCGCTCGATGGACGGACGACATTAAAAAAATAGCACAAAACTGGCCGGAATTAGCTCAGGATAGAGATAAATGGCATAAACTGGAGGAGGCCTTTACCCACGAGGGGTCCAAACCCACAGAAATATAGAAAAAATACATAAAAAATTAATGTAGGTGCTTACATTAAAAAAAAAAAGAAAAAAAAAAAAAAAAAAAAAAAAAATAACGGTACAAAGCAAATTAAATTGTATATACATAAATTGTAATTTTAAATTGTAATTTTAAAATTGTTATTTTTAAGTTGGTTTTGGAATAAATGGGCTTTTATTTATTTTATTATACGAACAAAACCTTGCCGACAAGCTTCCGGACTTAACTCGGGACAAAATCTTAGCAAGTATTAAATTAAGCCATAAGTCGGGAAGAAAAGATGCCGAGACGTGTAACTACGTCATAGAAGTTCCAGCCCTTGTACGCAAAGCGCTCATATCCCAGAACCGAGTTTTCATCAATTGGTCATCGTGCCCTGTGAGAGACTTCACGATTGTCACTAGATGTTTCAAATGCCAGCAGTTTGGCCACGCCGCCAAGACATGTAAGCAACCAGAACACACATGCGGACATTGTTGCAAGATAGGGCACTCGGACAAGGAGTGCCCAAACAAGGCAGATCCTCACAAATGCGCAACCTGCAAACTGTTTAACAAGCCCCACGATCATAAAACAGGAGACACTGAATGCCCTGCCAGGAAAATGGCCGAACGACGATGTCGATACCGTAGCTCACAATCGTACTAATTACATTTATTTTGCCAATGAAATTGCAACTTTATGATTTGTGCACAACAGTCCTAATACGCCTCGTTTTTCCCCGTAATTAGTACGACTGTGAACTAGGGTATCGTATATTCATTCTATTGATTATGAAGGGGCCTAAGTATAAGACAATTCATTAAGTTTCTTTTTGATTTTTAATTACGATGTTTTAGTTATTATACCTATAGGTAGGTTACCCAAATAAGCCGATAAAATGTTATAGATCTGTCACCATTACTTGTATTACCAACTCGTATTTTTTTATTCTATTTGTTTGTTTTATGATTAGCAATGTATGCTATTATATTATTATGCACTAAGGTAAAAGTCCACTAAAAATAAAATAAACTCGATGACCTAGTTTGCAGTTATTGTCGACGTTGACACTGCAATTCCTTACGTAAATGAAATAAATATTCTTAGATTAATATTTATGTTGTAAGATAATTCGTTATTTTTGTCTTTGATGTGTATGATTTTAATTTGTTTGTTTTCCGATTAGTATTATCTCTTTGCCTGAGATACAGGATAATCCTAGTTCAGGCGCATTTAATTAATTCCCCTAACATGTAACAGTGCAAGCACAATGTAACCTTAGCAATAAGGTTTTATTTCAATATATTATTCTTATTCTAATTCTTATTCTATAATCATGAATATATTATTGTTAATATCCGTTGTAACAAAGATCTGAAATTGCGTTAGTTTTAAGACTTCTAACACGTTCAACGGCACCCGGCGAGTTTTACCGCTGCGAAAGTCCGACTCCATCTCGGCCAGTTTTATCCCTTATTTAATAATAGCTTCAGCCCGCGACTTCGTTTGCGTGGACACGGGATAAAGCTATCTTATATTTTAATCCAGGCTATACACTATCTTCGTTTAAAATTTCATCTAAATCGGTTGAGCCGTTTAAGCGTCATTGAGTAACAAGCATCCAAATATGTAAACATCTAAACATCCAAACATCCAACCATCCAAACTTTCGTATTTATAATATTAGTAGGATTATCCTTGACTTTATACTTATTTATCAATTAAATTTTCACTTTGTTGGTAAACTTCAGCACAATTCTAACACCGTAGCGAAAATCGTGACTAAACCTAATTCATAAACTATTTAATCGTATGGCATACATTATTTTTGGCCTTTAAAGTTTATCACTCTTTAGTACCACCCAGGGGACACGTGCAGGGTTGTGGTAGGTAGCTCCTCCGGACGCGAGTAACAGTTGTCCCCCCTTTGTCAAGTGAGTGGGCTACTCGACTGTTAGGAGTTTTTAAGCCGCCCGAAGGCCTCTAACTCGGCTTAACGACTACTGTCATAGACAGCAGCCTGGATCAACTGCTTAGCGTGCCTTCCACAGCACGGAAGCGCTCATTTATGTTAAATATTAACCACCCACTCAAACATCAGGCGGTCACCCATCCAAAGACTGACCGCTGCCATCTCTGCTTAACCTGCGTTATCGTTTCCGACTCGCAGCCGCCGCTAGCCTATGATGCTAAAATTTGGACCTCAGTCAGGCAAAAACGGATTGAATTGAATTTTGGTATACATATAGTGTTTATTCCGGGAATCATTGTGTAAAGTTAGCTATGCTGTGTTGGAAGCTGATGAGGGATGCTAGCTAAGGGATAGTAACTCCGGAGAGCTAATGACCGAACCCTTTGAGTGATAGTTGAACACTGCTTTATTGTTTCCACCGATACCTATAAAAGATTGCGACATGGCAATGCAAGCCATGCAAATATTAATAGGTAAGTAATTAGGTATTTTACTTGTGCGAGTTGAACGTATTTATATGTGCGTCAGCTCGTACATCTTGCCAACCCGAAAAGAAGGAAATGGTAGCTTTATAATGGCTAAAATAACAGTAAAGCTTAAGCTAAGTTATAGTAGGTAAACATTTGTTATTTAGTAATTCATGTAGAAACAATATTAGCTGAAGAAATGAATGCTTATAAATTTCACTTAGCGGTCCATAGTTATGTATAATATTAGCGGTTATTCTAGTAAGATAAACGTTTTAAAATGTCAAAGGAAAACTAATTGTCCCCGGTGGGCTCGATTATTTCACTAAAAGAATCACACGGTATGGGAATAGACACTGAACGAGGAGGCTTAGGAGGCGCCGCGCCTCTATTTGCACTTAAAATGCCCATGCTCACTGATTTACGTAATTCAATACACTCGCGTGGTACGTGTTGCTGGTCGCGGTGCGTACGCGCGTCGTTTGCAGCCGCGCTGCCGCGCGCTGAGCTCACCGGGCCCTCCCGCCCGGGAGACGCTGCTAGCTGCATGCTCCGTCGTTTTCTGGCTCGAAGACAGGCTGCTATAATTCCCATTACCACCAGTACGGCAAGCATGCCGTAAATAATGGAAAACTGATGAACATCGTGTATGCTGAGGTCGGATGCTGATTGCTGTTTCAGGTTGTTGATCTCGTCCATTACCTGACGATATGTTTGCTCGTGGTTTTCTATCTTAAAGTCGTAGCTGGTTCCAGAAGTCTTTATTACGCTGTTCAAAATAGATACCTCTGGGGCTTCGACAGAAGGCTGAATATTTACTTTTCGTAAAAAGCTGTTGTGAGAGTGAATAGTGAATGTATCACCCCTATATGTACAACCCTGACCTATTTCCAAAAGGCCAGTGCCTGATAAGGTACTCATAGTTACATCAGCTGGGCAATAAGAGCGAATATTGCATTTATCGCAACACGAATAAAGCCAAAAGTTCGGTCGGTGTAACTTGATCCATCTATTTACACAAGTTGAATGCTCATAAATACAAGGTGATGTAGATTTGCCTGTATTTATTAAAGTGATATTGCACAATGTTTGCTGCAAGTTTAAGTCATAAGTTGGTTTATCTAGGCTACATAGTAGTTTTTCTTCTGATACATGAAGACAAGCTTGCAAATCATAATCTGATAAGAATATAACTGCGTCTTTGCGTAAGTTAAATGCTAAGTAAGGGTAGGTAGGTATGGTAAGGTAGGAATATCCATTTTTGTTTTGCGGAACGCTAATTATTTTGTCGAGCTCGTAGATTTCATTGCTTACTAGTGGGACTCTTATTTCAATTATAAGATAATTTTTAAAGACTTTAGCGAATACTTTTAGTAGCTTGTATGTCCCGTATATTTCCGGTCTCAGATGGTGCTTTTAGATCGCCCTGTAGCTGGCCAGATATTAAGTTGATTTGTTCTTCAAGTTGCTCGCTAGTTATTAAGTGTGTATCGATGCGACCGTGACTGATGTCGGTCACAGTGTCTATGAGTGACGTTTGCATACGTCTGAGACTGGAGGATGATATTCGCTGCTAATGCTGATGACGTAATGTAGAGCCCGTCGTTGACGTCAGACCGTAATTTATTTATGTCTGTTGTTATATTATGGAGATGCTCATTGATAAGTGAAAATTGTTTGTTCATTATTTGCTCATTGCGTTGTATGATGTTTAATTCTGCTTCAACCACTGTAGTTTGGTTTTTGATAAGACTTTTAAGATGATTTTCGTTGTAGGAAATTTTCTCAATGTCTTTAGCATATTGCTGGGCAAATTTGTCGTCTAATACGCCAAATAAGTAGTGAGCTACATTTCCGATACCATTTATTAAACCTCGTTTCTGTCGCTTGTTATTGGAGCTTTGTAGTAATCGGTTGTAGTGCTCAATTTCCGTTAGCTCGTGTGTTAGCTGGTTAGTTATTTGCTGGAATTGAGTGCTAGATTTCATAGTCAAGCCTTTTAGATTTCTCACGTAAGTATCCATGTCAGTGATTGCTTGCCAGTAGCCAGTGAGGTTGTAGTATACTACTAGCTTCCACTCGTCTCGAATATATTGTAAGTTCGATACCTTGTCAAAGTATAGTGATTTGGAATCATCGAGAGCTGTGGTACTGAAATGAGGTACCTTTTGCTGTGTAGTTGGAGATACCAACATTGAAAATAGTAAGAGAGCTAAGGTGAAAAGGTTTTTGAAAGGTTTCCGCTTATTTCCACGTGCTCGTACATTCGAGTTTGCAGGTAGTGGAGTTTGCTGATTATTATGCTGATGAGCTGAGAGATCGTCTTCTTTTTTAGCTGTTTCAATCGGTAACAGTATATAAGCTTTGTTACTGGTCGCTTGAAAATGTTTGCTTCGGTTTTGACAGATACAACCCTAACGTATCCATCGCTTCCAGGGTGCAGGTCTACCACTCTGCCGAGCGCCCACTTTCCTGGAGGTAAGTTGTCGTCTTTTATGAGTACAATGTCGTTAAGCTGAAGGTTTTTTGTGGGTGTTCTCCATTTGGAACGAGTTTGAAGATGCTGAAGATAATCTGACGACCATAGCTTCCAAAAGTGCTTGTTCATGCTTTGTACAAGTTGCCAACGTGCTCGTAAGTTGAAGTCATCTGGGTCGGTCTGAGGTCGTGATAGTAAAGAGTCTCCAATCAAGAAATGTCCTGGGGTCAAGTAAGCATCCTCAGGATTCTCCGTCAGAGAAAACAAAGGACGAGAGTTTAGACACGCTTCTATCTGCTGCAGCAGTGTAGTAAACTCCTCGTAAGTAAGCTTTTGCTCACCTAAGACTCGTTTCAGATGTCGTTTGAAGCTTTTCACGGCGGCTTCCCATAAGCCGCCCGCACTGGGCCACGCTGGAGCATTGAAAGACCACTCGATGTTCATTTCGCTTAGATGCTTAAAGTAGTTTTGATTGATAGTGCTTGAAATTTCCTTGTATTCACTGTCCAATGCTCGTTTAGCTCCGATAAAGTTAGTACCGCAGTCGCTGTACATTCGGCGGGGCGTCCCTCTCCGCGCACAAAAACGGCGAAAAGCTGCTAAAAATGCTGGAGTGCTGAGGTCAGACACCAGTTCTAGGTGCACGGCCTTAGTCGCTAGGCAGACGAACACAGCCACATAGCCTTTGTTTGTTTTGACTCCCCTGCCCTTGCTCGCTTTTAGCTCTACGTACCCGGTAAAATCTACGCCAGTGTGCGTGAATGGACGTGAAGGTGTCACTCTGGCTCGTGGTAAGTCGGCCATGAATTGATGCTGCTTTTCAGTGCTGAAACGACGGCATTTTACGCATTTGCGAAGCTGTTTTTTAACTGTTCTCATGCCGCTTAAAATCCAATACTTTTCACGTAAATAAGATAGTGTTAGCCGCGGTCCACCGTGTAAGGTTGTAATATGAGCTTGGTCAATTATTAATTCGGTAAAACGGCTGTGACTTGACAAGATCATTGGATGTTTAGCTGAGCTGCTAACTGTGGACTGACCGAGGCGACCACCCACTCTCAAAATCCCGTTTTCATCAAAAAAGGGAGAGATATTCGCTAAAGGGCTGCTAAAACCAACATATTCCTTTTCTTTTAATTTTTCCAAGTCCTTTTCAAAATCATTCGCTTGCTCGTTTTTGATAATGAAGTTATAAGCTTTGTTTATTTCTGTAGTGGACAGGACTGTATCATGTTCCGTGTGTTTGTGACGTAACGCTGCTGCGAAACGTGATACCCATGTCACTACTTTTACTGTTCGAGTGATAGAGCTGTTGCTTGTTAATAATTCATTTATGAATGAATAGCTAGGTTGATGTAAAGCTGAGTTCACACAGACCTTTTTAGTTTCAATGGTCGGTGGATCATAAGTTCTGTTTTTGATGTTGCTTGGTTCAAAGGTAGCTAGCGATTCCGGTCCGTTCCACCAAAGTGTATTATTGAGAAGCTTTGTTATGGATAGTCCTCTGGTGGCACAGTCAGCTGCATTTTCTTCAGACCGGACGTGGTTCCAATTCGATGCTGGTATGATATCGGTTATTTGCTGAACTCGATTCGCGACGAATTGCTTCCAACGAGCTAAGTCGCCATGAAGCCAACCCAAGACTACTGTAGAGTCCGTCCATGCGTATATGTCATATTCAGTGGCTGTCAAAGAAGCTTTTATGATTTGTATAAGCTGAGCTAGAAGTAAAGCTCCACACAGTTCAAGTCGTGGTAGTGAAACTTTCTTCTTTAGTGGCGCTAGTTTCGTTTTAGCTGCGACGAGTCGCCTCGTGCACTCGCCCTTATCGTTGGTTGCTACTAAGTACACGGCGCAGGCATAAGATTTTTGCGATGCGTCGCTGTATCCGTGTAATTCAAATTGTTTTTGTGTGTCACCTAAGTATCTAGGTATGTTGAATTGACTTACATTTTGAAGGTCATTTCGTAGCTGGACCCATTCCTTCTGGATTTCTTCCGGAATAGAGTCATCCCATCCTTCACAGGAATCCCATGTATTTTGGAAGAGAAGCTTAGCTCGAACCGTCAGGGGTGAGAGCCATCCCAACGGATCAAATATCTTTGATATTTCTGATAGTAGCTGGCGTTTCGTATTACATAACTCGGCGTGCTCGATTTTGTTCGTAAATATAAATGAATCGGACGAGGGTGTCCATGTTAGACCGAGTGTTTTACGAGACTCTGAACATTTAAAGTCGAAAGGCTTATCAAGCTGATCTGTAGATAAATCTTGTAGTAGTTCTGGATGATTAGCTGACCATTTTCGTAAATTCATTCCTGCTCCTCTCATTATTTTGATTAGCTGTTGCTGCAGTTCTTTTGTAGCTTCGATAGTGTTTTCACCACTAAGTAAATCATCCATATAAAAATTATTTTCTAACGCTGCTGCTGCAAGAGGGTATTTTGAAGCATCGTCTTTAGCTAGCTGTCGCAGGGTTCTCATAGCCAAATACGCAGCTGGTTTTGTGCCATAACTTATTGTGGTAAGTAAGTATTCCTGGATTGGCTCTCGAGGGGAATCCCTCCAGAGAATACCCTGTAGATGCTGATCGCTTTCTCTGATTAAAATCTGACGAAACATTTTTTCTATATCCGCAGTAACTACATATTTATATTGACGCCAGTTTAAAATCAAAGTAGGTAGGTCATGCTGCAAGTTCGGACCACATTCCATGACCTCATTGAGGCTGAGCCCTGAGCTGGTTTTAGCTGAAGCGTTGAATACTACCCGGAGGCTGGAAGTAGAAGATTCAGGTCGGACCACTCCATGGTGCGGCAGATGGTATGAAATGTGGTCACCCTGGTTAGCTGGACGCATATGACCTAGTTCTAGATATTCGTGAATGAATTGTTTATAGCTGTTAGAATAAGATTCGTTTTTTACCATCTTGCTCTCTAATTGTAAAAATTGTGCTGTCGCTTTTGCTTTGGAAGCTCCTAAACTTTTTTCATAGTTAGGCTTCATTGGTAGGGCTACCTCGTACCTACCGTTGTCAAGTCGCTTGGTAGTAGCTGTGTAATGCTCTTCACAATACTGTTCTTCCGTAGTAAGGTCGCTCGATATGCTAGGTATTTCCTCCATCTCCCAATATTTAGCTATTTCGTCAAGATTATTAACGACAACGCTGCAGTTAAATGTTTTTACATTTCCCGAAAAAATCCAGCCAAGCTTAGTTTGTTGAGCTATGGGCGCGTTATGTGACCCTTTTACTAGACCACTCATAATCACGTCCGAGTAAACGCAAGCATCAAGCAAAATATCAACTGATTTAGATAAGTTGTATTCTGGATCAGCTAGGTTCATGTGCTGGATGTGAGGCCACGATTTCTTAGTGAATGAAACATTGGGAAGATCACCAATAACTCGAGGAATAATGCATGCTTCAGTGTTGAAACTGTAATCATCGTAGATAGATTTACATTCAAGTGATATAAGCTGTTTGCTGTGCTTAGGGACGACACCGACGCCGGATACCGATGCGCTAAATTTACGACGTGGCAAACCTAGTAGTTGTGCTGCGTTCTCCGATACTAAAGTTATCTGAGAGCCTTGATCGAGTAATGCTCGTAGTGTGACGTAATTACCGTCAATCGCTTTTATTTTTAACAAAACTGTCGCTCATAAAACTTCTTCATCGTCAGCCGCAACGTGACTTGCTGTGTAAGGCTTGTTGCTAGGTTGCTTATTTGATGGTAGCGCATTAGTCATTAAAGGTGAGTTTTGCTCAGCTGTAGGTACTGTCGTAGTGCGGTGCAGTGTCCCGTTACATGCGTCGTGCAAAATCGTATGATGTTCGCAATTGCATTCTTTGCACCTTTTTGTTGAATTGCATTTATTACTTGCATGTTTAAATAAACAATTTTTACAAAGTTGAAGTTTCGCAACTGACCTCAATTTGGCATCCGGTGACATGTTGATGAACTTTTGGCATCGGTATAGCTCGTGATCAAAATTACATAGAGGGCACTTACACGTGGATGTAGAAGCGGCTTGATACCTCGATGTATGCTTGCTATTATAGTAGCTCGGCTTGTAGTTAGGCTTAGCTTGATAGCTTGAAGCTGGCTTAGCTGTAGATTCTCTCTCTCTCTTGTGAGTAGGCTCTAGTGCTATAAACTTACTCTCGAGAAAATTCATTAGCTCAGATAAAAGAGGTAATTCTCTTGGAGACTTACGCGATTCTTTATAGGCGTTGTAGGTATCGCTGTCTAGCTTTTTGGTCAGTAAATGGACTAATATTGGATCCCAAGTGTTAGTATTCACACCGAGGTTGTGTATGGCGTGAATACACTCGGTGGTGGTATCGTAAAGACGTTTTATCTCGAAAGATGTTTGCTTGCTGATGCTGGGTTGATTCAGGAAAGTCTCGATTTGAGTCGTAAAGAGTACTTGAGGATTATTATAACGATGCGTCAATATTTCCCAAGCAATATCATAATTTTCAGCTGAGATATTTAAATGTTGAATTAATCGCTCCGCTTCTCCCTTGACCTTACCCTTGAGATGCTGCATTTTTTGAGCTTTTGATAGGAAGTTATTATTATGAATAGATTCAGAGAATAAATCGTAGAACGTAGGCCAGTAGGTATACTTGCCTGAAAAAGTGGGTATTTCAAGTAAAGGAGTAGCTTGCTGGATGTGAGAAGTAGCAGATAGCTTTTGGTTTAGCGCTTTCTTACTTTTCTTATATGACTCTTCCTGTTTCGTAAATTCATCTAGGTAAACTTCATCCTCACCTTCAAGAATATTGTCTATTTCTAGATGTAGCTTGTCGATGGCGTTCCATCTAGATTGGATGCTACGGAGCTCATCTTCTAACTCCCATTTCTCGCTGATCTCGCTGACTTTGATGCTAGATATTAGTCGCTTGAAAGCTCGAAAGTTAGTCCGCTGTAGGGACAAAAGTTCATCTACCTTGTTTGGACCAGTCCCGGTGTTGGTACCTTTACCCGAACCTGACCCTACTAAAGGTTTTTCTTTCTGATATGGCTCATAATCTGCTATTTTCGCTCGAGTGTCAGTATAATATTTGAGAGTACGAGTGTAAATATTTTCTTGAAAGTAACGCTGCGATTTAACAAGTACAGTAGTAAGTGTTTTATCGTTAAGTTCGAACTCTCCCCAGAGTTTATCTAAAGCGTCTAACCTTAACTTCAGATACTCCGAGGTTTTTCGATGAGCTGAGTCTTTGTCAAAATTAGCGCCGATGCGCTGAAGCTCGCTGACGATCGCTGCTTGACGGCCGAAGAGTTCTTCGTATTCCGACATGGTAGCTAGTTATTCAAGTAATATGAACGATCTTACTTGGATGCTGCTGCTTGCAAGTCTCTCGACTCACGGTGTTGCTGATGCTAAGAGTTGATGCTGGTGCTGCTGTGTGAGTCCCTGACCCACGGCTGCTCGTATGCTGATGCTCGAGGTGCTTCACGTTTATCTACCGCTATATCGCTCGCTAGGTAGAGACACGTGTAACTATATATTCTCAGTATAACTGGGTCAATGAACGTATGCCGAACCGACGGAATTCTTTTTTACACTCCCGAAAGGTCCCGCTTGTACGGTAGCTCGAAGGACCAATGTAAAGTTAGCTATGCTGTGTTGGAAGCTGAGGGATGCTAGCTAAGGGATAGTAACTCCGGAGAGCTAATGACCGAACCCTTTGAGTGATAGTTGAACACTGCTTTATTGTTTCCACCGATACCTATAAAAGATTGCGACATGGCAATGCAAGCCATGCAAATATTAATAGGTAAGTAATTAGGTATTTTACTTGTGCGAGTTGAACGTATTTATATGTGCGTCAGCTCGTACACATTGTCTAAGGAGGCGATATAGAGATATATAAAAGAGTTCCACGCGGACGAAGTCGCGGGCAGAAGCTAGTAACTAAATAGATTTAAATCTATCGGTAGGTATTTATTTACTCACTGTTACGTATGTCGTTGTTCGTGCTCACCCTCACTTTAGGCGTGGAAGAAGCAGGCTGCTTATATTTCGAATAGTTCTTGATAACGATATTGCACCTTTACTATTCTTCCAAGCGGTTTCATATTAGGCGTTCAAATATTTTGCTTTGCTTTTTGTCATACATTACTCCAGAGGACGAGAAAATAGGAATTGCCGGCCAAGTAGATATAGACGGACGAGCGTAGCAAGCTGGCAATCCCTTTTCACGCCGAGGTATGTATAGTGCTTTTCTCAAATATGCAATGAAATAAAATCTACAAGTTTTCTAAATGGCTGAACGACATGATTCTGTGTCACATAGTGATACTGAAACGAAAGAAGGTCACTTTGCAGGTCTCTCTTCTCGCTTCTCGCTGCACCCGAAATGTAATACTTCGCAGTCTAATAAGGAACACAAAACGTCAATATTTATTTATTTATTTAAATGCATGTTTGAGATAATAAATATTATGGAACGGTTTTAGCCGGCTCTTTCATCTTTTTACTCAAAAGGAAAGGAAATCTGGGTGACGACTGGAAATGGCATTTGACATAATATAAGAATAGGGAAAAAATTATATAATATCCAACGGAAATAAATGAAGCAGGAAGTTTGTCAAGGAAAAATTTGGGACTAACACTTTTGATCCGATTTTCTTTTTCTTTTTTTTGTTCCTTATTTCAGTTATTAACTAGCAGTAGGTATGCAATAAAACTAACTCCGATTTTTAGACTGATTCCCTTTTGACAAATTCCCGGCCCTGTGTGAGGCTTTTAATAATAATAATAATAAAGGCACGGGCAGGGACAGCATCCGCGGCAGAGGCCCTTACACGTAGAGACGTGTTGGCTCGGTTGGTACTTTTGTAGGTACCTAGCTCAACGCACGCCTCCCAAAGGTCCGGGACATCATTGTCTCGTGAGCGGGAAAGACATACATAATAAGGATAATAATTTCTAGCAGGTGTATTAATTACATCACATAAACTTCGTCTCCAAAGGGCCTCTACGTGTAGCATAGCAGGTGTATTACATCACATTAAACTTAGTCTTCAAAGGGCCTTTACGTGTTGGATCTATATCCCCACGCACGTCTTCCAAATTACCGGGGCTCGCCCCGTGAATTTCAATCGGAGATACATATTTAATAATAATAACTTTATTGCATTCATGTTGGTATACAGGTGGTTATATACAATAATTTACAGTACACATGTGGCCCTATAAGGGTATTGCAAGTTTTTATTCTAAATCTAAAACCTAAAATAATAGTACATTTTTGTAGAGGCTAGAAAGTAGGCAATAGATGGACGAGTGGGTCGAAGGAAACGAGTCCATCTATTGCACTTTTGGCATTAAATAGTGCTTTTCACCCCTACTGCGAGGAAAGTGCAAGTGTTTGATAGAATCGCTGTATAAACTGTCCAACAATAACATTGTTGGAGAGTTTGAACTCATAGTTGGCCTGTTCGTGCGGTGTCCAACTAACCCCAGCTTTGAACCCTAAATTTTGACCATCTTGTGCCACAT
Source organism: Epinotia ramella (assembly GCA_947578815.1). Taxonomy (NCBI): domain Eukaryota; kingdom Metazoa; phylum Arthropoda; class Insecta; order Lepidoptera; family Tortricidae; genus Epinotia; species Epinotia ramella. Next base: position 2,554,926 of record OX388217.1, read on the forward strand.
TTCCGAGCAGTGGCGTGAAAAAGTAATATATGTAGGTAGCTAACACAAGTGTTTATTAAAATGAATATAGTTAAGTAACTCACGTTATACATCTCTGTATCTCAAATTTAACACTATTTACAGAATTTATTTATGTCATGGAATTCTTATATTGAATAAAAACTGTTACATGCAAGGTATTTTTGCAAATTGTTAACAAATGTTGTATATTTCGGCTCTTTGCCTATCGGTATTAGGGCTATTCTATTTTGATGTCGCAGTTCATGGTGCTCGCATAATGTTCTTTAGCAATTGAATATAGGTATGGAGGCGCATATGTACGCAAGCATACAAACTTACAAGCCTTTAAAATATATAAGGATGGTAAAGTTAAAATGATTTCTTTAAGTAAGCAAATATTAAAAAACATGATAGTTACAGATAACTATCATGTTTTTTAATATTTGCGAGAATCCGCCTTTTTACATACACCTTTTTTGTAGTATGAACAAATCCATCACATCAGTGCTTGCTGCTACCCCACAATATGATTCCATATTGCAGCCAGGACTGGGTAAACGCATAATATAAGCATTCGTGGCCGTGTTTAAGTCTGTGGTTTTCTTGATATCTCTGAGGGCAAAAACAAAACGAGACAGTTTTATACCATACCTTCAATGTGCGCCTTCCAAGTAATATTTTCGTCGATGCTTATGCCCAAGAGACTGCAATTATTAACTGGTTCAAATTCGTGATCTAATTATTTGTAATTAAACTGTAGTGGGCGTCTTTGATGAGGTCGGAAGTGAATTAAAGTAGTATTTTTTAAGTTCAGATGTATTAAGCCATCCGTTAAAGCGTTTAATTTAAGAGAGAGATAAGAGAGATTGCCAAGTCACAAAATTTTATTTAGCAAGCAAATAAAGATTAAAGAATGCCTGAGACTTGGCTCTACGAAATATCTCATAACTTTTTACGGTGGAAGAGTTTCGAGATTTGGCCTCTTTTTTACATGGAATGTTTTTTTATGGGATCTCACTTCTTTTTGTACGTTATTGTGTCATCAATACATACGAATTATGAATGCAGTCCCATTCTTGCTTTTTAATTTTTTGTCCCATTCGCTGCAAATATAACTTTGTAATCGTTTATGATTATATATGGGTTTACAAAGTTATTTATGCAGTTTAATTGTTTATCTTATTCACTGCAAATATAACTTTGTAATCCTATATGTTTATATGGGACTACAAAGTTATTTATGCAGTTGATTTATCTAGAAAACTGGACTGAAATTGCAATTTTTTTTAGTTTCCTGTTAATTGACGACCGCTTTAGCCTAGTTGGTAGTGACCCTGCCTACGAAGCAAGAGGTCCGTGGTTCGAATCCCGGTAGGGGCATTTATTTGTGTAATGAGCACGAATAATTCCTGAGTCATGGATGTTTTCTATGTATTTAAGTATTTATTTCTCTATGTAATTATGTTTATCGTCGTCTAGTACCCACATTACAAGCTTTGCTTAGTGTGGGACTAGGTCGATTTGTGTAAGATTGTCCCCTAATATTATTATTCTCTTTATTTTTTTTTTTTCTTAAGCTAGGTTTTTACAATAATTATATAAAAAGTAAAATATAAAACTATACATACAAGACATAAAATCATTATAAAAACCTAACCTAGGGTACCGCCGGCAGCGAGGCGGGGCCGAAGCTGCCGGTGGTCAGGGCGACAGGGACAGGAACCTCCTGACTATCCGCGCAGTATCCAGGAGTACCGCCTTCTGTATCTGACCCTTGATCCAGCCATCTAGCGAGAGTCTCTTGAGGTGATGGTCGAGACTCTTCGCTATTAAACCGTTCGCCGAAACGACTATCGGGACGATGATCGTCGAATCAACATCCCACATGGCGGTTACCTCGTGAGCCAGGTCTAGGTACTTGCTGGCTTTGTCCTTCTCGGCCTTCAAGAGGTTCTCGTCATGGGGGATGGTGATGTCGACGAGCACTGCCTGGCGTTTCGATCGATCAGTCAGCAAGATATCAGGCCTATTGGCAAGAATAGTTCTGTCTGTGATGACAGATCGATCCCAATAGAGCGTGGCACGACCATTTTCGAGAACTGGCGCAGGTGTGTACTTATAGTAAGGCACTTCGGAGACCACAAGACCGTCTAGAAGAGCAAGTTGCTGGTGAATAATTCTGGCTACAAGGTTATGTCTGTGCAAGTACTCGCCGTTAGCAAGATGACCACAACCGGAGATAATATGCCTGAGTGTCTCCCCGGGACGGCGGCATGCCCGACAAATGTCGACCGTACCGTCCTTCAGGATATACCTCCGGTAATTGTTCGTCATGATAACTTCGTCCGCAATTGCACAGACAAAACCTTCGGTTTCCCCGAAGAGATCCCCGAAACGTAGCCAGTTCACCGACGCGAGCAGATCTACATCGGGCCCTGTGAGGGCCTTGTAGAACCGCCCGTGTAGCTCCTTGCTCCTCCACACCGCCTTGCGGTCCTCGGCGCTCATTACTTTAAGTCTGCGCCAGTTCTCGTTTGCCAAGGAGAGCGGGGTGAAGTTTCCGTCTACTGCTACTACGTCGCGATGCATCCCACACTCGTTGCTGAGGAAATAATCCCTGAGACTGCACACCTCGCGGTTGTGGAGGTCTTTGGCATTTAAAAAGCCGCGACCTCCACACTTCCGCGAGATGTACAGTCTCATAACAGACGAGCGTGGGTGTAGCATGCGATGCGCAGTAAGCAGTACTCGGACTCTTCGGTCCAGGGCATCCAGCTCAGTCTGAGTCCACCTTAGTACGCCAAAGGAGTAAGTAAGCAAGGGCATCACCCAGGCGTTGAAGGCGCGCGCCTTGTTGCCGCCCGACAAAAGACTATTAAGTACTTTGGTCAGGCGACCAAAGAAGCGCTCCTTCACCGCCCGCTTTACGCCCTCACCCTCAATACCCAATGACTGTGACATACCAAGATACTTATAGGTTTCTGCTTCGGAGATAGATTTGAGGGACATTGTCTCAGAAAGTTGCAAATTTGTTGAATTTACAACTTTCCCCCGCTGTATATATTATTATTATTATTAATAATTTATACACTAAACACTAATGTATTTCAAATTTGAAGCTTCTATGCCTGCTAGAAGTGCCTTAGACTTTTGATGATCGGTGAGTCAGTCAGTGAGTGACAAAATTAAGAAACGTTGACTAGTTATAAATTTTAAAGCACCGGTTCAAATTGAATGAAATTTGAAATATGTAGTGTTTATACAATGCGTGCTTGGTTACTGAAAATTCCGGCTTCTAGTTTTATCCACAACGAAGTTATAGGGGGGTCGAAAATAGCCTGAACTGCTTCGAGAAAAGGATGGTACTGCCGTGCCGCTGTCTACACTACGGTACGTCTCGTGGCATTGATTTTGATAATTTTGATGTGGATGGTTTACTTACATCCGGCGACACCTATTAAAGGTCATGTCTACTAAAGATGCAGGGCACGAATGGACATGAACAGCTATGTTCCGACAATTTATTATCTCTCATTGATATCTTAGGCAAGGTATTCAATGTAGAAAAATGTGATTTAGCGGATGAAATTACCAAATCCTATGGAGATCCATTACATCCATTACAGAATGAGGCTTTTATGGCCTTACGAGAGGCCTTTACCGCCGCAGATGGAGGTGGTTTTACTTTTACCACTCAAGGGATGACGGTGGGCGTCTGGAAACGGGACGGGGAGTATTTTCTCTTCGATTCCCATTCTGTGGATGCAAATCACCGGCTGATAATTTACCAGTCAGGGGCCACATATTTGTATAAAACCGCGTCAGTTTAACAGCAAGGTAGCGTTGTTTCGCAAATCTACCGTCTTTGTACTTGATAAGATGCTGGAAATAATCGCAGGGCTTGACGTTACCAAGGGTAGTGGTTGACCTTGGGTCTAGATAACTTGCTGTGGGTTGCTCATAATGTTGCACTTTCACGGGTTCAAAGACTGACAGACTTCATTCTGGAACCCTTTAATTTTGATCGTTTAACCAGAATCAGGGCCATGAAACGTATTTTTCTACGAATTGAAGAGGAAAAGAGACTAAGCACATTGACCGAAGCCGGTCCGTTCCAGCTTGGCCCAAAATCCATCTTTCGTATGTTTGGATGTCCGAAAGTCCCGCAGTTCTCGCCTACAGGCTGCAGTTCTCCACCGATTTTCGTGAAATTTTGTAAGCAGGTTCAATAATTTATAGGTACAATTATTTCTTTATGTCACATCAAAATTCGATTTTTTTTCAAATGGCCACGATTTTCACACATTATTATAACAAAATCGGACGTAATCGCGTTCAAAAAGACGTTTGTTTAATTACCTCGACATTTCGACGTTTTTTTGATAATGGCCACGATTTAAATTCAATCCCCCCATGGGTTAAAAAGGTATAAAATTACTAAATTCAACCGTTTTGAAACAAACCCGCGAGGTCTACAGCTCACAGAGCCACTAGTTAAATACAATATGTCAGTTTCTTCTTCCTCCAAATATTCCACTTTGGTTACAATTAACTACACTTAGATGAAACACTAAAAATCATCAAATATATTCAGCAAGATTACGAGGGGCGGCTGAAAAGTAATCTCCTTGGTTAAAAAAATATGCGAAAATGATACTGGCTGAAATGCATTCTTGTTCTTTGGTTATTCTTTTTTTGAATTATTTGACGTTCATTTGTTTTTTCCGTTCCATTTTTCTACAATTCTCGAATGTTTGCGACATATCGGTTGAAAAAATGAATATCGCTAAAATTGAACATCGTGCAGTGATTAAATTTCTAACAAAAGAAGGAAATACTCCCTCACAGATCCGAGAACGTATGATGTGTGTGTTCGGTAGTTCGTGCCCTTCCGAATTTACTATAAAGTTTTGGTCTAAACAATTTAAACTCGGTCGTGAGAGCTTGGAAGATGACGCTCGTAGTGGAAGGCCGGTTTCTGCCGTTACAAACGAAAATGTAGCCAAAGTTAAAAAAATAATTTTAGAAGACCGACGAGTGAAGCAGTGGGAGATTGCTAGAGATGTGGGCATCAGTAAAGAAAGAGTCAATGAGATAATTCATGTGCATCTGAATATGTCCAAGGTGAGTGCACGTTGGGTCCCCAGAATGTTAACGGCGTTTGACAAGGACCGACGTGTCAAATGTTGTGAGGAGTTTTTGGAAATGAGTCGAGGTAATGAGGAAGAAATTGTTTCTAAAATGGTGACGTGTGATGAGACCTGGATTCGACAGTGGGACCCCGAAAGCAAACAAGAGTCTTTGCAGTGGAAATTCAAGGATGAGAAGCCTCCTCGGAAGTTTAAGGTCAGGCCGTCGGCAGGCAAACTTATGGCTACCGTATTTTGGGATACAGAAGGAATTTTACTAATAGATTATTTACCAAAAAAAAGGACAATGAATGCTGAATATTATTCCAGCTTACTGCATCAGTTACGAGACGCGATAAAAGAAAAGAGGAGGGGTAAACTTAGCAAAGGGATCCTGATTTTACACGATAATGCACCTGTGCATACCGCCCGCACAACAATGCTTACCATGAAGGAATTAGGGTTCGATGCCGTTAACCATCCACCTTACAGTCCAGACCTAGCCCCATGCGACTATTTTTTATTTAGACACCTCAAAAAAGATCTCCGAGGAAGACGATTTCTGACCGATGACGAAATGAAGGCTGCAGTTAGTGACTTTTTTGACGAGAAACCGAAAGATTTTTTTTTTCATGGGTTAATGTCAATATTTGACAAATGTAATAAGTGTATTTCACTAGCAGGGGACTATATTGAAAAATAAAAAAAATACATACATGACAGTCTTTTGTTTCATACTTAGGTAGATTTCTTTTCAGCCGTCCCTCGTATATCAGCAAGTACCAACTAGGTTTTATGTAAACATAGAAATACTTAGAAGACGTAGGAATACCTCTAAAATGCACTATGCAAACAAGACGAAACTTATCAAACTGTAATTGTAGCGTTAGGAATAAAAAAAATCATAATTACCGCGTATGGGTCTCGCTCATTGTATGGAATTTTTGTTGCATTTGAATGCTAATAAATCCGCGAAGTTTAATAAATACGGTAAAATAACAATTCTGAATGACAATACGTCTACTATAGTATATGACAAGTTTAACGAAGTTACCAGACGAAAAAAAAGATTCCGTTTCTAGACTTTTTTGCCAAGCTGTAAAATGATTGTCCAGTAAAGATAGTTGGTTAAAAATCATTTACCCTCCATCAATTGTCGGACGGCAAGGGGACCGATTTTTGACTTTCGAGCGCTCGACTCTTTCACTCTAAAACGGTAAAAAACGATGAAATGCTATTTTGAAATACGAGCGATAGAAAATATAAAAACGAGTTGTATTGCACTCGTATTCAGTTCTATCGGTAGAAACTTTTTACAACTCACTTACGTACTTACCTATTTAGTTTTGGACTGACTATTAATATAAAAGATGGATATATTTAAATAATATATATTGATTCGATGCTGAGTGATTGGCTGGTGTACGATTATATTTAATTTCTTGCCGAATTTTGTGTTTAAAAACCTGAATGTACTACATATATTATAGATACACAATTTCCAATAAAGTACTATTCTCTATATTTGGTATGTTGAAAATTCATAAAAGCCCGTAATTATCTACTTTTTGCATACAACGAAACGCAAAAGTATCGATAGCCAATCACTAGCTTTCGAGTGATCATTTCAAAAATAGCCAAATTTTCGTGTGTGAATATTTTCTACCGCTCGCTTTTGATTTCGAGCGCTCGAAAGACAAAAATCGGTCCCCTGTTAGCATAGTGGGTAGTGACGCTGTCTACGAAGCCTGGGTTCGAATCCCGGTAAGGGCAAATATTTGTTTGATGGGCATGGATATTTGTTTCTGAGTCTTGGATGTTTTCTATGCATTTAAGTATTTATATCTATTAAATATATAGTTGTCTAGTTAATAGTAACTAGGCTAGTTTGATTTGCGGCGTAAGATTGTCCCCTAATATTAATTAATAAAAAATATTAATAGGGTAGCGATGCAGTAGATTCTAATTGAAATATATACTCATAATAACTTAACAGGACATGTTTATTCACCAAGCATATAGCATCTTGCTGTGGCTACTGCGAGTTCAATAATAATTCCTATAAATCGATTGTTCATCGTCAGTGACATAGACAGGAAGTACCTACATGAGTTAAGTATTCTAAATTAAAATGTTTTGCTTGCTTACCTACAAGGATTTTTCCAAAATCATCACCAGTGTCGTGTAGATGAGTGTTCTTGTTTTTTTAAGCTACAGAGATGTTTCGTGCAAGTTACAGAACCTACAATTCAAATTGTGATCAATAATAGTACATTGTTTAACGAGGGGCGGAAATGGAATATTGCGAACAAGAGTCTATCAGAAGCCCGACGCCGAAGGCGGAGGGCTTTTGTTGACTCGAGTTTGCAATATTCTTACGCCCGTGTTACACACAATGTTTTTCATCACATTTGCGAGGAAACAAAAATACATTTTAGATGAAATGAATACAAATCGTAATAAACACTGCATCATGTCAGACGTCCATTTTGTTGAATTTGACGTGAGGCGCGTATGGCAAAGACCCTTCGGTATACAGCTACGACTTGAAAACACTTAAATACATTTTACATAGACACTAAATAACTACATATTAAATCTGTAAATAATTCAGTTAAACGTGTTTAAGTAGTTTTTTAAGTTTAAATTTATTTATAAATACGTTTTGAGACATCGCATTTGATATAAAACTTCTTTGCTTTGTAACTGCCGCATGAGTGACAGATACAATTCAAGAAAAAAACCATTACGTCCGTGGGCGTAACACAGGCTATTACAGCTCTGTATGTCTGCGCATTATGAAGCCCTTTTCGAGCAAGTGTGATGAAAAATAAGTACTGAAAGCTAATTCTGTTACTTTTGTTTATGTTTACTCTACAGTGGAACGTAAAGCAGTATAGGCTGAGTAGACGGATTTATACAAAACCATGAGACATCCGAAGCTGAGTGTGGTCACTCCGCCAGCTGACAGTGAGAGTCGCTTCTGAGACATCTTCAGTATAAACAGGACAGTCCTCATGTTACGAACGTCGAAGTTTTCCCACTTGCAATCGTAAACAGAATTTTCAAAAATGTGATTTGCATCCATTAGTTTCTGTCCTATATAACAGTCCATACTCACTTGCATTAGCGCAAAAGGTAAAATGATATAAGTCTGCTCCAAACCCCCTAATAGATCCGCTATTAGAGCAGCTGAGAGCAGTATGAATTCTGCTGCTATAGCATCTCGAAATGTGGCTTCTATTTTTTTTATAAGATGTATGTTAATTGCGTGACTTTGAACTATGAGATGTAAGCGGTGCCTGACATAGTTGTTTAATTCTTTGGATGCTCTTTTATTCATGATAGTCTGCGTGTGATTTGCGTCGATGTTTTCTCTGTAGTGGTGAAGAGCGTCGCTCCAGAGTTCTCGCATCTCTTGGCCGAGACCTAGCATCCGTGCCTCGCTGTAGCCGGTGGTTATTATGAGGAGCCCCGTAATGTTGGATACTACGAAGCAAATGAATGCGACCGAGGTGACTATGTTGACTAAAGCGAGCGGATAGTTTGATGTTCCGAAAATCAGTTTTAAACCTGTAATCATAAGCATATATTGTGTGTCAAGCTCATGGCATCAGCATAACAGCATACGTAAATAGTGGTAGCGCATTCTTATGGAAATAAAAGAAGCGAAGTGATAGTTGTTCTTGTTCCTATGCCTATCCCCTTAGGACATCTGGATCCTGCCTGGACACGACACGCAGCGTGTTCGGTGCCCGCATGAAAAGTGTCGGCCACGACTTGGAGCAAGAGATAAGAGCGCGGCCTCTCGCTCCTATGTAACGCTCGCCGCTGAAAGTCATGGCCGAGCCCCAGCTAAGAGAGGCGAGAGCGTTAGAGGAGAACAGGTGACAGCTATTCACATAGGTATAGATTCACCGAGTACTGTAATTAACAAATGCTCACCAAAGCACACATGTTCGTCGTACAACACATGCCGCGACGGCATCAGTAGCGGCTGCAGGTTATACACGAAACCGTTGCCCATCATGGTCGCCCAGAACAACATTGCACGCATTTTAACGGCGCGCATTGTGGCGGCTAGTAGCCCAGCGGTAGAGGGGGCGCGGGGCAGACGGTCGTATGCGATATAGCCCGCCACCGCTGATTGTACGTTGCGTCTGAAATTTTCACAGTTGATTAGAGATCCGGTTGGAAGGACTCTTCGGAGTATGTGCGGGTCTAGCGCAACTGCAACAAGAAAATCTACCCCCCTCTCTCTAATTTAAACAGTGCCAGTGAGACAGGAGTCGCCGAGTCTCGTGCGATGCGACTTGGCAGAAACTTGTGGTAGAGGTACCTATTGGAGATCGCCCGCTTCACCTGCCTTGTACAAACGAAAAATGAACTCACTGATAAATGTACATGTATATAAGCTTCGATATGCCGATGAGGCTATTCAGACTGATAGACATGACGAGGATGCCGGCCAGCACGTCTCCGGTCTGCCGGCAGCCCACGAACACGAAGCACAGCGCGGACACGACGTAGTTGAAGATGTAGCATGCGGCGCACGCCACGTTCAGGATGTAGAGGACCATGGGGATCGCTGATAAAAGACGATCAGTTCGTGAAACATGCACTGCTGCGGCATAATTTGTCAATACTCCAGGCAAAAAACGGTTTTAAAAATCATTAATTTATAATAGCGTTTTTTTTGTTGATTTCATTTGAAAATGTTATTCTAAGATGATTTAGTCAAGAATCCGACAAACTTTCCACCCGGATGTAATTATGTAGATTTAAATGAAGCATGCATTATCTTTTTTTGTACGATTTATCTTGAATATAATAGAGCAAATGTAAATGAACCAAAATAAAGACAAAAACATTTATTAATATTTTTACTGACTTTTCAGAAGCCAGTTAACTTATCATTTTTTCGATGTCTGAAATTTTGTCGGATTTTGTCGCTGGGTAACTATTTAATTGAAAATATATCCGTTACACATAAAAAATAAGCTATTATAGATTATTTCCAAAATTGACATTTTTTCCATACAAGTTGTCAGTTTATTGCCTGGACTACAAACTAATAAGCTAAGACGTCGCACCTACATTTAAGAAAAAGAATAACTGCCGTATTCACAAACGTTCTATAACCCTATTTTTAACCGATTTCAAAAAAAAGGAGGAGGTTCTCAATTCGGTTGTATTTTTTTTTTTCAATGTTTGCTACCTTAGAACTCCGTCATTGATGAGCCGATTCGAAAAAAAAAATTTTGTTTGTAAGTATGTGCGTCCAGGAGAGTCCGATTTTAAGAAAAAATCAGTTGGATGATCAGATCCATGAGGAATTGAGAGAACTCCTCAATTATATTAGGCACTCGTGTAGTGATTTTGGTATTTTCTATTATATCTCGTGTATTTACATCCGGAAATCATAAATTTGGTGGAGTGAAATTGATGATGAAGACCACAGATGACTTATGGAATTCCTCAATTATGTACTTAAAGTACAAAAGCACGTCACAGATTCTGATAAGATTCCGTTGAAATAGCAGCTAATGAAGTACCAAAGGTGATCCTTGTGGAATCGACGGAAGTCCTCAAATATTATCGGGCCACATACAGCGATTGGGTTTTTTTCTCTAATAATCAACGCATTTGCTCTCGGAAATCAGTTCATGTGGTAAATTGGAAAATAAATGTGGAAATGTTCTCGTGGCTTGGCGGAGTACTAAATTGAAGTCGGTTAAAACTTTGTTTTTAAAGTAAATTATAACTAAAATGCCGTTAAAATTCGTTTGTCCTGTCACGTTGTCATTTGTGTTCGTAAGAAAGGGACAAAGCACATTTTATTTAGCAGAGACATTTCAAGTTTTATAAATAAGGGGGTAAGAATTTATTCATACTCATTGACAACCCGTTGTTCACTTTTATTGCTACTTATGTTATTAAGATTGAAGTTATTATTATTAAACATTGTGATTTGTGACAGCGTCGAGCACTGCGATGTTTAGGTACTTTACTAACTTACATCATGTATCTCAATAAATTCTTAGGCGACAGGTACAGGTACCTGGCGCGAATGTGCCTGCATATTGCAAAACCTCTTTTAGCAGTAAGTACCTCAATCATACATTTAAGAGCTCCTGTCGGTGGAGAAATGGCCATTAAATAAATAATAAATAAATAAATATTAGGGGACAATCTTACGCAAATCGACCTAGTCCCATAGTAAGCTCATTAAGGCTTGTGTTATGGGTACTAGACGACGATATATATAATAGATATAAATACTTAAATACATAGAAAACTTCCATGACTCAGAAACAAATATTCATGCTCATCACTCAAATATTTGCCCTTTTCGGGATTCGAACCCAGGACCTTCAGCTTCGTAGGCAGCGTCACTACCCACTAGGCTAACCGGTCGTCAAATATATCTATATATATATATATAGATGTTGTATCCTTTTCTACTCCTTACTCCACACGGACTGATAATGACGTGGTTTACCGACTTGGGCTACAATTAGTTGTATGGTCAAAAGTTCTACAGGAAGCTGATTCTTTGAATCGAGTACTTTTTTTTTCATAGCATAGTTTGGGATTAAGTCGATTTGTGTTAACATTGTCTCCTGAGGTACTACCAGAATAATAATAATAAAAAATAATCACAAGAGAATGGTCGCAGTGATATAAGGTCTCTCACAGCCCGGAAGCGACCACAATAACTAGAGACACATAAGGTGCCCATATATTAATTATTATTTACTTACATTTGGTGCCCCCTTCGATCTTCAACGCCACGACCCGCAGCATCGCTGCCACATTCCAGATCTGCGCTGGCAGCTCGCAGTACCCGAGACCGAACTTCTGCACCGACTCCCACATGCTGCCCCGACCTACAGAAATGCTGGGGATATAGCAGGTTCATATAGGGTCAGTTCGGGTAAGTGCGCCCCCGGGGTAAGTGCTGATATTGATTTATATGACTGAATGATATTTATATCTATTATATATGTATATCGTCGTCTAGTACCCATAACACAAGCCTTACTGAGCTTACTGTGGGACTAGGTCGATTTGTGTAAGATTGTCTAATATTTATTTTATTTTTTATTTATTTATTCTAGATTTTACAGGCCTATCTCATCGTCATCATATCGGCCGAAAGACGCCCACTGCTGGACATAGGTCACCCCTAAAGAGTGCCAAAATGCCATCCGCATCCAGCGGAATCCCGCGACAACGTTATCATTTGAGTTCCTAAATGCAGCTCGTGTCTAGCCTGCAAGTTTCCTGGTTCTTTTGGTGGTTGAATATAAAAGTTTTGAGTTTGATTCTAAAGCTGTGCATATTTTATAAGTATTATACGACAAAAAGAAAACAATAATACACAATGATTAGAGCTATGTAGCATCTACAAAAAAAGTTAAATCTACTTATATCACAAACTAGGTATAAGGACTACGAAAAAACAAATGCTTTTGTCAAAAACATCGAACATTGAATTGAAATTGAAAACCACCTAGAATTGCACCTTTCTTGCAATTAAGGTGTCCCGTGACACTGAGTGTCTGTTTTGAGCTGTGATTGTGCATTTATACTAAACCCGTTTGCCCGAACAAGGCATAGGCTGCGGGCGGATCTTTGAAGTTCCAGTGACCTTTTTCTCGAAGCTGTCGCTCAAATATTTATGCAGTTGCGTTAGAGATAAGGAGAAGCTAAATCTACAAAATTAGCGGACGGCCAAGCAAGGTCACAGAAAATTTAGTACGGAGTAACTTGGCATGGCACTCTTTGGGGGAGGCCTATGTCCGGCAGTGGACGTCTTCCGGCTAATATGATAAATATAGTTTCCCTGAATATCTTTTGGTCCGTCTTTATGGATGGGGGACAGATGCTGTCTTCCATGATGATGATGATGATGATCCGTTTATGTCGGACACAAAATAAAGCATTCAGCTTTCAGCTGCATGCACCCGGACAGTTGGGCTAATTTAGCATACCTAATGGGTGCCACATGATGGGCGACGCAGAAGGAGCTGGGGACCGATTTTTGACTTTCGAGCGCTCGACTCTTTCACTCGAAAACTGACAAAAATTATGAAATGCTATTTTGCAATAGCGATAGAACATTGAAAAACGAGTGGTATTGACCACTTGTAATTAATTCTATTGGTAGAAAGTAAGTGCCTGCCATTTTGACACTACAAACGTATTTACTTTTATTTGATTTTCGAGCGCTCGAAAGTCAAAAATCGGTCCCCAGTACTAAGCAGAGATGGTGGGGCGTTTCGGATGTGTCGCAAAAAAATGATAAAAAGCAGTATTAGATCAAACCCCTTTACTTTTATGTAAATGGAATCAACTTTTTAGTGTCCTCCCAGTTTCTACTATTTGCTATTTAAAAGGAGATTACAAGAAAATACGATGTGTGCACGTCTATCATGAGACGGCCGCGACATACTCTCGATTTTTCTCGCACTATACCTCTTGTTGTTGTGTTGTGTGTACCTCTCGTGTGTAGTGTTCTAATGAGAAAGAGACGGATAGTGCGAGAAAAATCGAGAGTATGTCGCGACCGTCCCATGATAGACGTGCTCCTGTTGTTAATAATTGTTGTTGCATTCCTTAGTCGGGTAATTAATTATAGAGTGAAACTCACCGGTTGTCAAAATAGTGGTTTCTCTTCTGGACAACCATGTTTTCTGCAAGAATACGTTTTTTGCGATTCATATCAGTTGAAATATTACTGCAGTTTTTGAACGGGAATTGGGCAAGAAACTTACCACTATTGCCGAAATAAGTAATAACACTTTGTTTTGTTTTGACGACCAGTTAGCCTAGTGGGTAGTGACGCTGCCTACGAAGCTGAAGGTCCTGGGTTCGAATCCCGGTAAGGGCAATTATTTGTGTGATGAGCATAAATATTTATTTCTGAGTCATGGAAGTTTTCTATGTATTTAAGTATTTATATCTATTATATATATCGTCGTCTAGTACCCATAACACAAGCCTTAATGAGCTTACTATGGGACTAGGTCGATTTGTGTAAGATTGTCCCCTAATATTTATTTATTTATTTATTTATAACACTTTCATTGACAAGTACCTTACTTCCGCTGTGACGAATTCCGTAAATACCTAAATGAAATAAATGATCTTGAAAATGTACACTTTCAGTGCCAAGAACACATCCGTCAGTGCCACATTCCTCTAATACTTAACAACAAAATAGTTAAAAAAAAACATTCATTTTCATTTCAAACTTCAATATCTCAAAACCGGCTGAACCGATTATGTTGCCGTCAGCTTTCGGACAAAAAAAAATGGCAATAAAATCGGCGGCCCATTCGTTTATTAGCTACGATGCCACAGACACACTCAGATACACAGAAACCTCAAACTTATAACACCCCTCTTTTTGCGACGGGTGTTAAAAACGGTTTTTCGTATGTCATCGACTACGAGCGTAGCGCTACGAAATCGATGGCACTGATTGAGTTATGGGTTTATATATTATTATGACTCTATAATCCTCACTAAAACTCCACCATAAGTCAAGAATGACGCTTTTAAATTGGTTGTACCTAGCTTAACCGACAAATGTTCCATCGAATGTATGTTTCGCAGAATTTTCATTTCATCGAAAACCATTTTTTCAGAATCAGTTAACTTTTCAGGATTCTTACAAAACAAACCTAACCTATAATGGGTTCTACAGAATGACCTTTTAGCTGTACCTAAAAATTTTACGGTTTTTGAGTAATAAAATTCGATGTAATGAAAATTCGGCGAAACAATGCATTCGGTGAAACTTTTGTCGGTGAAATAAGGGGAGACACCCTTTCAAATTACTGATTAACACATTATTACAATAAAGTAAATAGGTACCTACGCGTGTGCCGTGCACCCACTTCCCAGGTAATTATCACAAATTATTTATTAAAAGCATTACGTACCGGCCGCGCCAACCCGTAATCTACTTAAATATGCAGGAGGAACAGTTTTATTACCGTTGTGGCCTGTAATTATTAATTTACGCGGCTTTACGTAATAATAAATAATAAAAAAATGTTTCATGTGTTTGTTAATTATTTGTGGCTATCTTTTGCCCGCGACTTCATTCGTGTATACTACCTAGTACCTACCTATGGACTGACTCACTCCAACTTCCTACTGCAGTGATTCTGGGAACAATACTTGACTTTCGAGCGCTCGACTCTTTCACTCGAAAACTGTCAAAAACGTGTAATGCTATTTTGTAATTGCGATACAAAATTGAAATAAGTGCGTGTCGGGCCACGCGCAGTGTAGGGTTCCGTAGTTGCCTGTCTTTCTTTTAGTTGGCGCGCGCGTGTCGATGTAAAGGTTGCGTGAAGGTTGCGTCGGCCGAATTTGTACGAAAGTTGGCCTTTCTTAAGTACATTTTAAGTTGGTGGACTATTGCTCGGTAACTAGTTATGCCTACTTATCTTGCAAACGAATCACTAATTTGAAAAATCGTTTAGGAAACCCATAATATTTTTGAACAAGCTATCCAACGATACCCTACACTGGGTTTAACGAGAAAAAAAATGCCATCCCCGCTTTAGGTGCAGGGGAGGAACCCCAAAAAAAAATTTTGTTCAACATTTTATTCTTCTGTTTTGTCCAGGCCTTTAAATAGCGCTATTTTCGTATAGCGCTATCATTTATAACGTTATTATTCCTAAAACCGCTATACTCAAAAACGATATTTGACGCGCTGTATAGCGATATCCATTATAACGTTATAAATCTAAACCATTAATATAAAACCGATACTTTTTTAACCGATATAATAATGTTATAACGTTATAGGCTACCCCTTTCTCGCATTCAGTATAGCCTACTCGTGCAATGTAAGCGATGTGATTACGTAACGTAGGTTGTTAGTTAGAGTGCACGACGTCATAGTAAAATACAGAATTTTTCGATTTGCTCGGCTTGTCGGCGCAGGTTGTAGCCTGATACGAATATCCTGACTAATAATTTTCAAATCAGATTGTCTTTAGCTACTCTGTGCCTTATTAATCGGAAATGCATCATCCCATAAAAAACATGCCATGTAAAAAAGAGGTCAAGTCTCGAAACTCTTCCACCGTAAAAAGTTGTGAGATATTTCGTAGAGCCAAGTCTCAGGCATTCTTTTATCTTTATTTGCTTGCTAAATAAAATTTTGTGACTTGGCAATCACACAATACTACATAGCTTTAGGTATGCAGAAATCCATTCATGCAGGAAAGTTGTGTGATTGCCAAGTTACAGAATTTTATTTAGCAAGCAAATAAAGATTAAAGAATGCCTAAGACTTGGCTCTACGAAATATCTCACAACTTTTTACGGTGGAAGAGTTTCGAGACTTGGCCTCTTTTTTACATGGAATGTTTTTGCTTGCTAAATAAAATTCTGCAACGTGGCAATCACACAACTTAACTGTATTTATAGATTTTTGCATACTTACTTACCTAAAATTATGTAGTATTGTGTGATTGCCAAGTCACAAAATTTTATTTAGCAAGCAAATAAAGATTAATAAGAATGCCTGAAACTTGTCTCTACGAAATATCTCACAACTTTTTACGGTGGAAGAGTTTCGAGACTTGGCCTCTTTTTTACATGGAGTGTTTTTTATGGAATCTCACTTCTTTTTGTAGGGTAATGTGTTATCCATACATACAAACTATGAATGCAGGCCCATTCTTGCTTTTGAATTTTCCCATTCACTGCAAATGTAACTTTGTAATCCTATATATTTGTATAGGATTACAAAGTAATGTATACAGTTGGTGTATCTAGAAAACTGGGTTGAAATAGCAATTTTTTATAGTTTTCCCTTTATGTGGCCATTAAACCCTAACTGTACCAAATTTCAGCTCTCTGAGTTTATGGGAAGTACTAGTTCTATTTTGATGATCATGAGTGAGTGTCATAAATGCGAAACTTTGCTTTCGCTTAACTTCGGAACTAAATGACCTACAGACTTGAAATTTTGGATTTTAAGTATGTGATTATAGCTTACTGGATGACGAAAATTTCTGCATTCTGGTCTTATCCAGAAGTTCTCAAATAGGGGCCTGAAAATGTGGCGAAATGGTTCCAGTAAAGGATGGTACGGCAGTGCTTGCTTCGCGCTCCACTTGGCGGGGGCACTGCCGTGCCCCCAGATATTAATGGCATTGTTATAACATGGTAAATTATTTATAATTTAAATGCCTGCATCAAATGTTTCTGACTAATTCATCAACGCACAGCCGAAACTACTGGGACTAAAAAGAAGGGACAAGATGGAATTTTTGAAAATCCCATCCCTAAGGGGGTTAAATAGGGGTGCAAAGTTTGTATGAGGGATTGTTTGTTGTTTTTTTTACTATTGACTTGAAACTTTAAAGGAAGATTACTTATTAAGGTGCCTAATAAGTTCTTGCATCGTTTTAGAAAATTCCACTCCTAAGGGGGTTAAGTAGGGGACAGGTGTGCAATGTTTGTATGGGGGAAACATTATTTTTTGAACTAGAGACTTGAAACTTTGTAGAAAGATTACTTATTAGAATAGAAAAAAGTACTTTCTGTGTTTTAGAAAATTTCATCCCTAAGGCGGTTAAATAGAGGTGCAAAGTTTGTATGGAGGGAACTTTATTTTTTGAGCTAGAAACTTCAAACTTTGTAGAAAGATTACTAAATACAATACAAAAAAGGACTGTCAGCGTTTTAGAAAATTCCACACCTAAGGGGGTTAAATAGGGATGAAAGGTTTGTATGAGAAACACTTTTTTTGAGCTTGAGATTTGAAACGTTGTAGAAAGATTACTTATTAGAATAGAAAAACAGTTAGTACTTTTAACGTGTTAGAAAATTCCATCCCTAAGGCGGTTAAATAGAGGTGCAAAGTTTGTATGGAGGGAACTTTATTTTTTGAGCTAGAAACTTCAAACTTTGTAGAAAGATTACTAAATACAATACAAAAAAGGACTGTCAGCGTTTTAGAAAATTCCACACCTAAGGGGGTTAAATAGGGATGAAAGGTTTGTATGAGAAACACTTTTTTTGAGCTTGAGATTTGAAACGTTGTAGAAAGATTACTTATTAGAATAGAAAAACAGTTAGTACTTTTAACGTGTTAGAAAATTCCATCCCTAAGGGGGTTAAAAAGGTACTTATGCAAGATTAGGATGAGAAACATTTTTTTTGAGCTAGAGATGGGCAACTTTGTGGTACGATTACTTATTAGAAAAAAAAATCCTTTCATCGTCTTGGAAAAATACCACCCCTAAGGGGGTTAAAAGTGTTAAAACGGTATTCAAGGTTTATATGGAGAGCAAGAAAATATAGTAAGATATTTCTAATGTCAGTCTTAGTCTGTATATAAAAGACAACAAAACTGATTTCAGAGTTTTTTTTTAATTCATCCCCTATAGGCGTTCATGGGGCTTCAAAGTTTATATGGAGGGAAAAGTAATTTTTTAAGTAAGATTTTTTAATTTTGGTCTTAAAATAGAGAGAGCAGATTAGTAGATTTTTTTATTCATCACCTAAGAAGTGTTTAATTTAAAGGGGATTCGAAGGCCGTATAGGGTCAAGACAATTTTAAAGTAAAACATTAGTGTAACTACGATTTTAGACGGTTTGTTTAAAACTAAAAAATACATTTCAATGTTTTTGAAATTCCTCCCCCAAGAGGGTTTCTAGGGGGTTCAAAGTTTATACGAAGAGCAAGATATTTTTAAAATAATAGATTTATTACTTAGGTTATGGACCGTTTGTTTAATGATTAGAAAACGATTTCAGCGTTTTTTTTATTCATCTCCTAAGAGAGTTAAAAGGTTTGAAGGTTGTATAGAGAGCAAGACCTTTTTTAAAGTAAGACTTACAGATTTGAACAGTTACCAGAAATGTAGGATAGGTTAGGTTAGAACTGCGATGCTCCCAGAATCGAATAGATTTAATCAACATTGGGTACTTATTATTATAACAGTAATGTAGCTTAGTAGACATATAAAAATATATTTTTCTTTAATACTGTATGAAAACGTCTGTTGATGATTCTTAAGATATTTATGTTTGTAAAAACGAAGTTTTCAATTTAGATTTATCAATTTAAACTAACGAACACATCGCACTGTTACCTTTTACGTAGGTCTAATCCCTGAACGGATTTAGATGAAATTTCCCGTACAGATAATTTGAGACCCTTGGAAGGATATAGGATAGTTTTTGTATATCTTTAAGATGGTAGAATGTGTTTGGGACAGCGATAAATAGCTTGCACCGAACATAATTTAATAGCAATATTTTTTCTAAGACCATAACAAGTTCCACGCGAACGTTGTCGCTGGCAACAGCTAGTTATTTACATAAATATTTAGTGACTAAGGATTAATTAGAAAAGGAGGATGAATCGTAAGAAAAGGAGGATCGATACATATTTATGTGTACCAACCGTCCTTGGTCTCCCCTATCTATCGCGAGCCTATCTAGACAGATTATGGCGAAGAACCGAAATCGAAAATTCACACATTCTTTGGTTTCATAATCAGGTTTTATTTAACTTGTCGTTTTCGGAATGGCTCTAAATCAAAAATAAAATAAAATGTCGGAAACTAAAAGTATATTTTAATTTTATTACGATTAATGAACAAAAGCACATACCAACATACCTATGCATAATTTTTTGCTCACGGCAACACCGTCGGTCGTAGGGCTTGTTTGGAATAGGTCCTAATACTGGGAGTCTGCGATTTAGTGCCGAGACAAACAATTAACATAGAAAAATATTGACCCTCTTACATATTGTAATAGTGTATACCTAGGGGCTATTAAGATTGGCACTCTTTCTTTTTATTTATGAGCAAGTCCACGAATCTGTGGACAGCGTTGCGTTTCCTGCGTCCCATTTTTATTCCGCCATTTATCGTCGCAACCAACCAAATATTCACAATTCACAACCAATTTGCAAATGATCGAGGTAAACAAGCATTAATAAGATTTAGAAGCTAGAACAACGTAACGGCAACGTCGCACGTCGCGCTACGGCCCACGTGGTGGCATGTTGGCATTGGCACAGAGCGGCAACGGCGCAGCCGTAGCGCGCGGCTCGCATTTTAAAACGATATTATAACGTTATTATATATCGTTCTGTTATTCATTCTGTTACGGTATTTATATCGTTATGGAGAATATTGGTTTTGTTATAACGTAATTTTCGAACACTAACGGAATATACCGTTATAATTCCGGTTCATTTTATAACGTTTTAAAGGCCTGGTTTTGTCGGCGTGATTGATTGATACACCCATGCCGAATTACAGTTTTCTAGTAGTAATGGTTACTGAGCTAAGCTGAAGACGGAGGGACGGACGGACGGACGGCCAGACGGATATAGCGAAACTGTAAGGGTTCCTTGTTGATTACGGAACCCTAAAAAAACGAGTGGTATTAATCACTCGTATTCAATTCTATCAGAAGAAAATAAGTGCCTATAATTTTGACCTTAGAATTATATTTACTCGAATAAATTTTTTGAGCTATCGAAAGTCAAAAATCGGCCGTCTGACCGGAAGAAATAGTGAAAACACAGGAGCCACACATACTAACATTGATTAATCTCACCAACTTATCTTAAGGCACTGCTCGCTTCAAGCACAAACAAAGAAATTCGCAACTGGCCTCGTCTCGAAACTTCTAGCCGTTAAAATCCCCTCCAATTTCAAATCTTCCCCGACCGGTCTACCACGGAAAAGCGTTGGTCAATCATCGACCAGTATGTTCGCGCCATTTTATCAAAGATAATTTGCTATTATTTTTTTACATTTACAAGATTTAAAAACAAGTGCAGTTAAAACAGCTACTGGCTAAGGCCAACAATAGGTACTAGAAGCCAGTAAACAAACTAACAGCAAACTATGTGCTATTATTAGACTTTTCACAGGATTCCACTCCCCTTTTCACCCCTTTTGGGGATGATTTCCGGAATAAAAACTATTCTATGTCCTTTACAGTCCACGTCAATGATATGTACCTATACCTAAATAGGTATGCTTTTAATTTTCCTCAGCGCGTTAACAACTCCATTTTACTTTAGTTTTTCCATTTCTTTTCAAATTTTGCTGTCTCAGGCTACATTTTCGAATAACGTAGGTATCCCTAATATAAGAAATTGTAATAACGACTCATATCTATTGAAATGTCGTTTCGAAAGTGGACGTTATTTATAAAGTCATAAAGTTGAAATTTGAAGGCCAACAGTAGAGGAAATAAGCAGTTTAAAGAATCTAATAAAAGCTCGGAACGGTCGCTGTGGCTATTTGCTTTTTCCACAGTAAGTACATTGATAGTTTACGTAAGACATTCGCTGAAAAACGATTTTGTGCCGCTACGACGCTCGCAGCCGATGCCATGAGCAAAACTGTTGGTAGAGGAAAGCCCCTAAGAGCAAATTTATTTAGACAATATTCGCTGAGATAATATTCAACAAAAAGACGCCGTAAAACGCTAAATATTCGGGTGACCCTTGCAATCCCCAACCAACGTATGTCCTAAAGTCACTTGCCATAACAGTTTTGCCCTATTGGACTTTGTCATAACGTTCAATAGTCATAACATTCATGTTCCATAACATATTATCCTAAAACATAATATTTTCGCCATAATGATTAAGAGTAGGTTGTAAATTTATTCGTCACTAGTTTTCGCCCGCGACTAAAACTATACTATATTTTTATGTAAGCTATAAATTATCTTCGTGCAAAATTGTATCCAAATCGGTTGAGCCGTTCAAGCGTGATTAAGTAACAAACATCCAAACATCTAAACATCCAAACATCTAAACATCCAAACATCCAAACTTTCGCATTTATAATATTAGTAGGAAGTAGGATAGTAGGATAAAATCGATTGTCTAACATCACTGACTAATCCGACTATTGAGCGTTATAGTTATAACAGCGAAATAGGTTAATCGGAAGGCAGAGCACCGTTAGGTACGACGACGAGCGAAGCGAGGATTAGTTTTAGTTAGAACTGCGACCCTACAGCGCGCGAGTCGAACGAGCGTGCCGCGGCAGCGGCCGGCGAAGCGCAAGAACCGAATATTTTTTACTAATACTTACAACCATACTATACTTAGGCTGCTTAGATTTAGGACAAATGGGCGGTAGGATACATAATAATTATGACAAATAATATTAGGGAATAAAACAGCAGAACAATCTTTCGTCCAAAATGTATTAGGCGAATCATAAATAGGGCTAAGAAGCGATGATTTGATGATTTGAGACGTTGGTGCCGTTAAGAAGACTAAGTCTTCTAGGTAGATATCGCTACACGCCTCACTAAGGCGTTGTTATAAGGAACTGATTGAAAGATTTAGTGGCAGAGACAGATTGTTCCGATAGCTCAGTTGGTTGTAGCGACGGGCCATGATGAATGCCTGTGGTCGCCGCCGGTTCGAATCCAGCTCGGAGCATATTTTTTTTTTAATTTTCGTTTTATTTAAATTTATAATTTCATTAGCAGCGTTACTGCTTATATGAATTTGTTTCCACAACCGCCTTCAAACTGCATGAATTGAATGTCGCTTTCCATCTTATAGCGGCGTTTCTAGGTTGTTGTGGCCGATTGCTAAGTGTAGGTAAGTATATCGGCTTTTAAATGGACGAACAGTTGGACAACTGCAAACCTATTTAAACTGTGCATCCGCTTTGCATGCCATCGCAACGTCGCCGACGTCTGCTCAGCAAATACTTGACGAATACAAATACAATGTTCAGGATCCAGTTACGATTCCGTTCGTGACGGGGAATAGGAGTCAGGATGCGTTTAACGGACCATGTTCCTTGTGCACGGGAGTGCGCAGGGTTTAGGAGGGCGGCGATTTTTGACTTTCGAGCGCTCGAGCGACTTTCGAGTCGACTCTTTCTCTTAAAAACTGTCAAAAACGATGAAATGCTAAATAGCGAACGAAAATTTTAAAACGAGTGGTCAATACCTCTCGTATTCAATTCTAACGGTAAAAAGTGCCTACAATGTTGACCATATCCTATTTAAAACACAATAGGTAACATACAGACATACATACATAGATTCACGACTTTATTCCCAAAAGGGGTAGGCAGAGCACTTGAAACTTATGATCTAGTGCCACGTTAAGCATACATGTGGGCCCAAAATATCAATATAATGTGATATCGCAGTGATAGGTTGCTCGAATGCTCTCCCATCGCCTACAACACACTGCAACCATGTTCCCTTAGTACAGACGCCATCAGATATTTCGGAGCGGCCAAGGTGCTCACAAATATCGGAACACGCCTCTATCGTCGAGGCATTAGAGACGTGCTTCGATGATTGTGAGCACTTTGGCCGCTCCGATATATCTGATGGCGACTGTACGACGCTTAGGACACCCACAGGAAGAAAGGGGGTGGTGCTATTCTAACCCGACACCACACGGGTAAGTAAAAGATAAATAATTGTTTTCATAGTTTTAATCATGTAGATACATAATTTTGTTTGATTTGAATATATTATATAATATATATTAAACAACTTAAGGTGAGTTAAAGAGTGCCTAATACTAACTAACAAGAGGCATTTCATATTCATTTATTTTCTTTTATTTCATAACTCTTACCCACAGGTATGAAAGTATGCTTCTTTTTACAGTTTACAGGAGTTTTCTCTATAAATTATTGTTAGCTAACCTTGTTTAGAACGATTTCTACACCTACAGCTTTGCAAATAACCCCACTGAGTGCAATCTTCATAGATAATAAAGTCACAATTAACTATGTGTACGGATATTCTTCCTTAATCATTATTATAAAATTTATTAAATAAATATATTTCCAATAATCGCATTATTACCATGCACTATAGGTACTACTTACTAAGAAATATATTATTGCCACTACTATTGTTTCACTTGCTGCCCTAACCGACTCACCCACAAGTTCTGTGGGCCACCAAATTCTCAATTCTCAATTTTTTCTGGTAGATGTCGCTACACGCCACCCTAAGGCGTTGTAGGAAGGAACTGATTGAAGACTACGTAACTGCTTAATACAAAATTAAGAAATATATTATTTACATTCTATTATATTTTTTCGAAGTATCAGACAAAATAATATTATTGCCACTTCTATTGTTTCACATACTGCCCTAACCGACTCACCCACAAGTTCTGTGGGCCACAAAACTACCCATTCACTTACCTAAGCAAATCTTAATAGAAAGACTGCTCACATGGCTGCGTCTAGATTTCTGTCAAATCCAAATGTTGTACGAATATGAAAAGCTAGCATTTCAATGTCTGTCTGGCTAACCGGATGAAGAAGACTGTAACGCAGTATACATTGAGTAAATAGACTTAACTATATAAGAGAAGCATGCATAGTTGAGGCAAGCTACTCCCCCAACTGTCAACTTCATGGTTTTCTGCGCGCTTTGTAGGATCATCAAAACTGACTTCCTGTTACTCCTGCTGAAATTCTCCCATTTACAACGGTATACGGCTGCCTCAAAAGTCATGCTTGCGTCCGTCAGGTTCTGACCAGTCAAGCAGTCAACGCCGACAAGGCCTAAAGTGAAGGGTATTTGTATATAAGTGTTCTCTAGGCCACCCAGCAGACAAGCTACTAGAGACACTGAAAGTAACATGAATTGGAAAGTGGTTCCGGTCCTAAACACGTTCTCAACGTGCTGGATGAGTAGTTGATTTTGTGCGTGGGCTTTAATGATCTTTTCTAAACGGTGTTTTACAAAGATGTCGACTGAAGAAGGTCGGTTGGTGATTAGCTCCAAAGACTGTTGATAGTAGTCAACTTCGGAGTCTTCCCATACATTTTGCAGCTCCTGGCTGAGGGCTAGCATCTGGGCTTCCGAGTAGCCGACGATGACCATGAGGAGGATGGTGATGTGGACGGCTCCGAAGGCAACTATCGGTGACACGGCCGATAAAACCGCTACGAAGATTTCGAAGTTTGGTGATTCGAGCATTGACTCAAGACCTAGAAACAAGAAATAGAACGATTGGTTTAATCCTGCATTTAGTATTGTCAACCACAAAACATATTTTTGTTCCATCTTTATGTGAAATCACTAACTGCTTTGGGAATTGCGACTATTACATTTATTACAAAATTAATAAACTTCTCATCCCTCGGAGACGTTAAGGCTCTTAGCTTACCAGACTTGTTAAACGAAGACTTGTTCCAACTGGTCTAGAGATTGTGCTTAAAGTTCTTAACCCACTCAAATCAAAATTTCTAGAGATTGGCACAAAAATCCAGGTGGGAAAAATTTCGAGTCACAACTTCGATGTGATATTGGGAGAGGAACCTCTTGAGCGTGTTACCATGGCACTCAATTTCAGCCGATCAGTTACGTTTCGAACAACATGTACTGGAGGATACCATTAAGAACTGCTACTACAGGCTAAGTGTTGGAAGAGATCTGAAGAAAGTGTTGATCTAACGTCAAGTTATGCGATATATTAATCCCGTCCAAGTTAAACTACGTCGACACTGTAATTAACGGATGCCTTCTGGCTCACTCAAAAACACTTAAGTATGCAACGGATCCAGATTGCCTGTGCACGTTTTTGGTTCCCTATCCCACCACGTACTAACGTCATACCCTATCTTAACCAAGGCGGGATGTTGAAAATGGAGGCCCGTCGTTCG
This sequence comes from Epinotia ramella, assembly GCA_947578815.1. NCBI lineage: Eukaryota > Metazoa > Arthropoda > Insecta > Lepidoptera > Tortricidae > Epinotia > Epinotia ramella. The sequence continues at coordinate 2,580,748 of OX388217.1, forward strand.
TTTGTCTTCATTTTGCCGCTTTGCTTTTCGGTGTAGTATAGGTACGATTGTCTGCTTCACTATCTATACGAGAAGCTGACATTCACGGCTCGATCGACTAGGGATGCAATCCGTCTTATTTGCCCGAGACACGGTAATTCGGAAGCATTTCGTGGCAGTTTTCGCTACTCGGCCACGAAATGCTGGAACAACATCCCTCCGCCAATTCGCAATTCTACAACTGTAAGCTACACTTAAAAATATGGATTTACCCGACAAATCTCCTAGCCCGTGTCGATAACTACTCTATATATATATTTTTATTAGTGGAATGTAGCTGTAGCGTCATAAGATCTATTATAATATATATAATTTATCCCATATTTCGTTAATGTACGCGTAGTACATAGTAAACGATATGATACAGAAAAAATCATCGGGGTAACTTCAAAACAAAAATATTTAATTAAATAATTTGTTTCGTGATAAGGCCAAGGGTACGTAGTAGTAATAGTATTTAATATGCAAGCAATTGGCCACGTGCAAACACCTACCTTTAAATCTTTTCACCACACTAGCGCGGAACGCCCCTTTTAGGGTTCGGTAGTCAACAAGGAACCCTTATAGTGTCGCCATGTCCGTCCGTCTGTCCGTCTTCGGCTTTGCTCAGTAACCCTACAACTAGAAAACTGTAATTCGGCATGGGTATATAAATCAATCACGCCGACAAAACAGAAGAATAAAATTTAGTTTTTTTTTCCTCCTCTACACGTAAAGTGGGGATGTAAACTTTTTTCTCCACAAACCTAGTTTTTTTATGTTATTCTTCCAATGTTTTTTCAATGTTTTTTTATTATTTTTTTGTTTTTTAAATGCTTTTTAGGGTTCCGTACACAACAACGAAAAAAATTTTTTTTGGGGTACCTGCCCTACACCTAAACTGGGGATGTAAATTTTTTTCTCGTCAAACACATGGGGGGTATCGTTGGGTAGCTTGTTCAAAAATATTATGGGTTTTTTAAAACGATTTTCGTCGGTGAAATTGCCAAATCCGTTATGTGCACGGTTTGAATTAAGAGACATAATACCATATGTGAAATTACTAGAGCATTATTTTCTTTGACGTAAATTATATTTGTATAACGGATTGGCCAATCTCACCGACGTTTTTCAAATTAGTGATTCGTTTGGGAGATTTGGACTTTAAAGCCCAAATTTTTGCTCGAGTCATGAGGTATACGCACTTGGCCGACTTTTTTTTTTTTTTAAATATTCATTTCTTTTTATAAATGATTTTCTTCTTATTTTCTATTTTAATGTTTTTTCTCTTTTTTTTATAGTTATTTTTTTGCATTACCTACTACTTATTTAGTTATTATGTATTTTATCACTAAATATATACATAGTAATACTTTTGCCACTTTTTGCTGTTCGGAAGTACAACTCGGTTACAATATCTGTGGACCTCGCTGGAATGTGAAGCCCCTCCCCCTTCTCTTTTAACTACCCGCGCTCGCCCGCGCGCCTTGCGCACCGCACCAGAGCACCGACGTGACGTCATCGACGCCAGGTCCGCAGATATTGTAAGCGGGTTATCTTATCTTACAGCTCTGGGCTCCACGGAAGACTAGCGCTGTGGCATTGTTTAATGTCAGAGCATTAGGCCGACTCCACTTGCGGCCACTATAGCAGCGCCACCAGTCTTCTTTTTATCATTTGTTTTATCATTTGTTTTTTTTAGTTTAAGTCGGTAATAGTTAAGTTTCTTTTGTATATTGTGTCATGGGTTCGATTCGTGATATTGCAGATGGATAGAAACAATTGCAAACAGTAAGAAAAACAATATAATGACCGCATAAATGTATGAGCTAAGATTATGTAAGATGTAGATGTAGAGAACACAATTAAAATCACATATTAGGAATATAAAGTTAAAATACAATTCATGCAAATTTTATAAAAAATAACAGTAAACAATCGCTAAAATAAAATGTACCAAAAAAGCTAAAATAAAAGTAAACTAAAGGTTAAGTAAACAAAACAAACAAAAACACAAAAGGAAATCTGTTCACACAGCCGTGACTTGGACTCGGGATTCGAGCTTAGCAGCCGGCCGTACATGCCATCCGACCAGAGCGCTTGTTGTTAACTGTGGCGAAATACGCAGTCTAGTATATCAAATATTTTATTTATTTTTATTTTTTATTTTATTGGTATTCAGGATAACAACAGCCGTAAATATAACTAAAACATATTAACGCTTACATAAAATAAGGCCTATAACAGTCATCCATTGAATTACTTAGGTAACGATAAAAGTTAACAAAAATAAGAAAACCATGAGAATGTACAATACACACAAATGCTCGATACGCTAGAAGTTCTAAGTATGTACTTTACTTAAATTTAATTTACAACTTAAACGTATTTTTGTTTTAATTTCATTAAATTTACTTCAGATACAAAAGCCATGACAATTACATTAGTTGCAAATCAGACACCAGCTCAAATCCATCCATAAAATAAACTGAAGTTTTATTACTAGTAGAATAAGTAGGAGTTAAAAATTTGGAGAGGTACCTTATTATAACGTACCTACAACTAATTGCATATCCCTGGCACCCGGGAACACATAGCTTGAAAAAGTTATGATATAAATTATTAGATAAATTGTAATAAGGTATATGTACCTATTTAACGAACGGATTATTTATTGACAGTAAAATTAAATATAAATGTAAATTACAGGAATAAATTAGAAAATAAACTGATTTGTATTAAGTTTAGTTATCGCTCAACAAAACGGAATATATATCTTTTTAAAATTTATATTTAGACCCTACAAAAGGATCTGCAGTGCAGAATTCAGTGTTATACAAGTGAGGGATCCGTGATAACACGGCGTTAGAACCATAGTTAGTGAAGTGGAAGGGAACATGAAACAGAGTTGTGTGCCGAGTTCGACGTCTTGGGACTCGAAACGATAGGCCAGATAATAGTTCAGGGCAGTCCAAACGATTTCTAGTTATATCGAAAAGTAGGCTCATATCAGCCAATTTGCGCCTGTCCTCAAGTGAAAGGAGGTTGTATGCCCGGCAATTAGCTTTGTACCCAACAGATGTTTTCTTAAATTTAAAATTTAAATGAGCTACAATTTTTTTTTGGATTTTTTCGATGCGGTCTTTATGAACGGCATAACAAACTGACCAGATAGTTGATGCATATTCAAGGATGGATCTCACATATGCGTAGTATACGACTTTTAAACATGACAAGCTTTGGAAAGGTTTACAGGTCCTCATGACGAAGCCTAAACTGCGATATGATCTGTTAACAATGGAGTCAACGTGATCTCTCATTGTCAATTTGGAATCTAGAATTACACCCAGGTCACGTACAACGTCGACTCTGTTCACCGCTAAGCCATTGAAGTGGTATGTGTAGTTGATTGGCTTAGGACATCGAGTAAAACTTATACACTGACACTTAGTAGAACTAATTGTTATCTTATTACTGGAGTAATACTCGACTAGGTTGTTAAGATCGTTCTGTAGGAGTTCACAGTCTGCTAAAGATTTAACACGCATGAAGACTTTTTTATCATCTGCATATAACAAATGGCGTGCGGTGACAAAACACGTAGTTATATCGTGTATGTAAGCATTATAAAAGAGTGGACCGAGATGGGAGCCTTGTGGTACGCCGGAGGGAATATCGATGTAATCTGACCTGAAGCCGCCAAGAACTACAGCTTGGGAACGATTAGTGAGGTATGATTTGACCCATCTGAGCAAGTCTCCATGGATTCCTAGTGCTTCAAGTTTCACGAGAAGTATAGCGTGGTTGACACGATCAAATGCTTTTTCAAAGTCGGTATATATGACGTCAACCTGACCGCCACCCTCCATTTCTGTTAAGACATGATTCGTGAAGCAAGCTAGGTTCGAAACTGTAGAACGTCCCTTTAAAAAGCCGTGCTGTTTATCCGAGATCCCGCAACACACAAGGGGATAAATGTATTTAAAAATTATAGATTCAAAAAGCTTTCCCATGGTGTTGAGGATGGAGATAGGTCGGTAATTCTCGATATTGGACTTTGAACCCTTTTTATATATGGGAATAATATGGGCCTTTTTCTAGATGGAGGGGAAAATGCAGTCTTTTAATGATTGTTGAAAGAGAATGGTTAGTGGACATGCGAGGCTTTCAGCACAGGAGGATAAAAAGATAGGTGGGACGCCATCACAACCAGGTCCCTTAGTTTTATCTAGGCGCTTAAAGAAACTTTGCACGATTTCGCAATTTACATCGATTGCGGACATTACATCGCACTGATTGCTGTTCATAGAACTATTGTTAGGGGTATAAGAGGAGTTTGTAGTATCAAATACTTCAAACGACGCTTGATTCTCGCAATAATGCCCGTACAAGAAGGGCGTTTCCTTAAACTGTGAACAAATGTCACAGGGTAAATACAGAGGAAAAGTACTTCCAGCCTTTAGGCTAAATTCTGGTCTACTACATATAGTTCGCTGAAACACTTACCCCGTGACAAGTTAATCTCCACACACGCACCAATAACACATATTGCCGTAACAGTCACACACATTGTCCATAAAACGAACTCATTCGTTTTAAGTGTGTTTTTAACACCGGATAAATCTTTGATCGCTCTTTATTTTACGCGTCTCTTTTTCCTTCTCGGTAGATTTCATTTCTTTTCACACCCTCAAATTTGTGATAAATGTCATTCTTTCAAAAACAGACCCGTCAGAAGTTAGTTTTGAACTCGTCACAGGTAGATGGCGTTACTATGGCTATATTTAATGTAATCAATACATTTTAATAATTAATTGGAGTAATTAATTAAATGGCTGCGATGCATAGGCATCACAATTGTTTTTTCTTAGCACGAAATTGTGATGTGGTTTTATTTCGGCTTGCATTCTATTTCTATGTAGGTAGGTATTCGTATACAGGGTGATTCAGGAGACATGAGCAGGATCAACCCTACGGATTCAATAGTTTATAAGCTACTCAGTCGTACCAGCATTGGTAAGATTAACGTGAATTTTTTTTTAGTTGTGTAGGGTGACCATGATTTATTGTGAATGAAACTTTTACACAAAATGTAAAAAAAAACTGTGGGCGTTTAACTTAATTACGATGGTAAAAGATCCATTGACATTAACTGTATGTGTAGGGTTGATCCTGCACACGTCTCCTGAATCACCCTGTATATTAAGAGACTTTAAGAGTACGGCCCGAGTGCACGCTTACTCCAGGAAAAATACGGTTTTGGAAAACATTAATTTATAACAGCGGTTTTTTGTTGATTTCATTTTAAAATGTTATTCTAAGATGCTTTTATTCAATAATCCGACGAACTTTCCACCCGGAAGTAATTATGTAGATTTAAATGAAGCGTGCATTGTCTTTTTTTGTATGATTTGTCTTGAATATTATAGAGCAACGTAAATGAACCTAAATAAAGACAAACATATTTTTTAATATTTTTTCTGACTTTTGTGAAGCTAGTTAGATTAATCATGCAGGCTGGGTAACTATTTAATTGATAATATATCCATTACACATAAAAAATAAGCTATTATAAATTATTTCCTAAATTGTCATTTTTAGGGTTCCGTACCTCATAAGGAAAAAACGGAACCCTTATAGGATCACTTTGTTGTCCGTCTGTCTGTCTGTCTGTCAAGACCATTTTTCTCAGGAACGCGTGGAGGTATCAAGCTGAAATTTATATCAAGTACTCAGGTCTATTGTCCCTTGGAGCTGTGAAAAAATCAAACTTATAAGCCAACGCAATCAAAAGATACAGTCGTTTATGCTGCAAATTTTAGCGTTTTTCGACACTCGCAAAACCTACGGGGTACTTCCCGTGAACTCAGAAACTTGAAATTTGGCACGAATCAACGTCATATAGCACAGACAAAGGAAAAATTACGAAAAGGAGACACTTAGTAAAATCATACAAAAAAATATTTTATAAATGTTTAAACTTAATACCTTTTCCCTCGTAAACGTGTGGAAGTATTAAATTAAAATTCATGTCAAATACTCAAGGCTATAGGACCGTTCAGATGTAGCAAAGCCAATTTCTTATGTCAACGCAATCAAAAGAAATAGCAATTTAAGTCGCATATTTTGAAACTGAGTACTCGCAAGAAACTCAAAACCTAAAGGGTACTTCCCGTTAACACAGAAACTTGAAACTTAGCACTGAGAAACTTCATATAGCACAGACTAAGGAAAAATTACGAAAAGTAGATATTTTCAGTAAAATCATACAAAAAAATATCTTTAAATTTTAAACTTAATACCTTTTTCCTCATAAACGTGTGAAGCTATTAAATTAAAATTCATGTCAAATACTCAAGGCTATAGGACCTTTCAGATGTAGCAAAAATAACCTTAGAGGCGATTATGACAGGTTATACAAGATATGTAAAATATTACCTATACATCAAAGGGCGCAATATGTGATAGCTGTAGAAAACTATTTTAATAATGAGTATAAGGTTTTAAAACAATATAAATATAGAACTAAAAATGTAAGGGCAAAGAAATATGTACAGAATTCTGCTAAAAACTACTATGGCAAAAGAGCTAATATATTTATGATACCAAAAATATATAACGAGACTGATTGGTTAAGAGAAGAAAAAAAGTGCAGCAAAGTTGAATTAAAAAGTAGATTAAAAAATACATTTTTGGAAAAATTACATTAATACTTACATAGGTAAAAAAGAATCTTTTCACAAATAAACACCTAATTGTAAAAGTATAGCACTGTATGTGCAGGAGTGAAGTGTTCATGCATTATCATGTTTAGTGTGTAATTTAGTGTTTAAGATTATAAGTATGTAGTTCATATAGCATACCTAACATAGTTTTAACATAGGTACTTAACACATTAGTTAAAATGAGCGCGGTCTCGCCAACAAACTGTTATCGCAGTTTGGCGAGTAACATAACATTGTTAATTGTTTTGTACTTTTGATAAATAAAAAAAAAAAAAAAAAAAAAAACTTTTATGTCAACGCAATCAAAAGAAATAGCAATTTAAGTCGCATATTTTGAAACTGAGTATTCGCAAGAAACTCAAAACCTAAAGGTAAAGGTGAACCAGGATCTATTAAGGGTGCGCCATGTTACGGAAATTTGTTGGTACTAATTTCTAGCAATGGCAACAATTTTAATAATAGACAACATCTACCCTCTATGATAGTTGTCAATATTGACAATGTAAACATTGCTTTGTCTAGTTTCGTGTGAATTATTATTAGACTGCAATAATCATGCCGAAAGTTTTAGATTTTACAGAGAAAAAAGTTGTAAATAGTGTATATAGTTATTTATTGGAAAAAAAAACGTGCGGGAAAGAAATTTCTTCCATTAGAAAACATAACGAAATTAGCATCTGAATTGACAGGTAAGTTTCAAACTTATGGACAAATGTCACTATAGTCAGGTCGTCACGATTTGGTTGATGTCTTGTAATAATTAGATTTGTGTATTAGGTGTATCGCATGCATCGGTATCACGAATTGCTAGCGAAGGGCGTAAGGGCGGAATTAAACGACCAAATCTAAAAAAAGAAAACAAAAAAAGAAAATAGATTTGGATGATTTTGATTTATGTGTCATACGTCGTAAAATTCACGAATTTTATAGCGTAAAAACCGAAGAAATATCCAAACATCAAACTTCGCACTTATTAAAGTTGTCGGAATAAAACAAAAATCATCTGCCAATTTCCATTGTCCCCACTATACAAATTGTTGCTATATAAAATTCAAAACGAGCGCCCTCTTGACAATACTCCTAAAGTTCTGGTTTACCTATAATTCCCGTTAACACAGAAACTGGGTAAGTATCCGCTATCGCTACTGTATGACGATTTTCTTGAAGAATTAGCTTTTATTAAGGTTCATGGTGGAATGAAAAGGCAGTTTAAAATAAAACTAAGTTCTTCTGAGATAATTCAATCCGAAATAAGCCGGCATGATAGAAGGGCTATGCGGCCAGATTTGTTGACTTTATTAAAGAAACAACAGATGACCCAAATAGGTGGACACATCGCTACATGTCTTCGAAAGAAAACCGTGAACGGCGCTCCTATATTAGTAAACAACCTTCTTTTTTAAATAACCCAGGTACTGCAAACGGCTTGTATTTTGAAATGATTGATGTCAGAGTGATAACTGTATATAGATCACCACAATGTTAAATTAATGTTGCACTTGAATGCATAAATACAACAATATACGGCAGCAACCCCAATGGGTATACCCCGTGTTCCCGTTTGATTGTTGTGGGAGACTTCAATATCGATTTTAGAATGAATCCCCAAAATGGAATTTCTACATATTTTTCATCTATAAACATGTTTCCGTTAATAAGCACTAGCACTACACGAAGTAGTACAAGAGTACTAACTATAGATAACGTTTTTTCGAACTTCAATGTTCAATGTGAATTCATACCTTTTTCAGTCACCATTTACAGATCTGGTTGAATTTTTTCAAATTTAACAGTTAATTAGTATTTTAGAACCGGATTTATAAAAAGATAGTGACTAAAAACTTTGTAAATAAACAACTTTGATAAAAGAAGTTTTGCCAGGCTGCTGCAAATCTAGTGTCGGTATTTCAGTTATATTATAAAATAAATGATGTGGTAATATGACTAATATATATATATATATATATTTTAGTATTACTAAATTGATAAAGTGACCCTGTTTAAATTTATGCTCCCCCAGCTTTCCACATTGTAATGTTACGGATTCAATTTTCATTTAGTATTAAACATACTACAACTTTGGTTTGTACGGAACCCTGGGTGCGCGAGTCCGACTCGCACTTGGCCGGTTTTTTCCATACAAGCTGTCATTTCAATGACTGGACTAGCTCCGCCGCGAGCGGGACGTGCGCTCGGGCCTTACAGTAAGACTATTGATACGGGTACAACAGTTAAATCACTACTATTTTACGAATGAGTTTAAACCAAAGCGTACCCAATAACGGCGGGTAGTCTATCAGCGAATTCCTGTCAAGAGTTAACGGTCGAATCAAAACGTAGAGGACAACGTTGGTAGTGAATATGATCCAAAACACCATCGCCTTCTTCTTGACGGTCCTCAGGGTCTTGTTGATATTTCTGGACATTCTGCTGAAGGGGACTACCGTAGAGTCGCAGAGAAGGTATGCGTCTACCATGTTCATCAGGTCATTTCTGAAAAATAAATAATCACTCATCTCCGGGTCACTCTTGGTTCAACAGGTCTCCATCGCCGTGCAGCAGGCCATCATGGGGACTGTTCGCTACTAGTCCGGGCTTGCAAGACTCTACTCGGTTGAAGCCAGGGCTGGGCCCGACGAGTTCCTGACCCGAGTAGGGGCCTGGACTAGAACGACCGGTATAACCCCGCTAAGCTATAGCTTTCAAGAAGCGTGGCATACCGAAGATGCGCCAGGTATCGGTCCGATACAAAACAAAACGTGCTTTTACCTTGATGGAAGCTTCATCCGCCGTTGTCTGTCGGCCGGCGTATGTGTATCTGAATGTATGAGTATTAGAGTGTGGGTGTCGAGGCCGTCGCGTGTCCTGGTGAACACTTCCTGGCTCCTGGATGATAGCTCACCACGTAAGCGCACCCGAATCCAAACTACCGACACTAAATTTATCACTTCAGTCTCCAAAACACTGGCAGGCAACAACAAAACTCCTCGATAGGAGCGCCTGGCCTCAATTATGAACTGATTCCAATTAACATAAATCAAGTGTCCCGAATGCTTTCTCAAAAATCAAATACAAATCAAAGAAAGGCGTGTTCAATCCAACAAAGGCAAAATTCTAGGTTATACTAACTAAAAATGGCAGACGTCAAACGTCAAAAAGTGACGTGTCTTTTTCTTCGCCGATTATCAACCGAGTGATACCCGCGGTAAAAGATCGGTCCCGAACAATCCCCCGCTCCAGGCAGAGGAGCTCTGTCTGCTAATAAATGGGCAGGCGGGCTAAGCTCGCTACAGCTCGCTTCAAAACCGAATCTCCGACCATAACCTCCGCAACCCTGGGGACCCCGTCAGACCCATACAACAAATTTACAATGCGTCCACGACGCCAATACAAAGGTAATAAATTAGATTCCTTAACTAGTACAAGATCTCCAACGTGAGGAGGATCAGTTTTGTCAGTCCACTTAACGCGCTGCTGCAAGATGTGCAAATATTCTAGCGACCAACGATGCCAGAAGCTTTGGGTCATCTGCTGTAGCAACTCAAACCGACTTAAGCGTGATGATTTTACCTCCCTGAAGGGGTACTCCGGCAGCGCGGTAAGGGGCTGGCCAATCAAAAAATGACCAGGAGTCAATGCTTCCAGGTCATTTGGGTCCGACGAGACAGGGCAGAGAGGGCGCGAGTTGAGGACAGCCTCAATTTTACAAAATACCGTAGCAAGTTCCTCGAACGTTAAAATCGTTTCAACAATCAATAACTTTGAGACAGGTGCGGTAAATAAATATAAATAAATAAATATTTTGGGGACAAATGAATCGCCGAATGCATGGTTTCACCGAATTTTCGTTTCATCGAACAATTGTAAAACAAGCTACAACCATACTTATACAGATAAATAAATACTTAAATACATAGAAAAACATTTATACCCAGGAAAAAATTTTCGTGCTCATCAAACAAATAAATGCCCTTACCGGGATTCGAACCCGGGACCTCCGGCTTCGCGGTGGAGTCACTGCCGACTAAGCTACAGAGGGCGTCGAGGTGCGATGCGGGTGGGGACCTTTAGTTATCTTTATTATTGAAGTGAAAACTTCTTTAGCGGCGCTGAGCACTCTTTGGGATGGGGAAAAACTGTTAAATACGCGACAGAAGTTTGTGACGTCAGATGTGAAGGTCACAAACTTTTATTTGCTGCTAGCCGATTCGATTTCATTCAAAACTGAACGCTATTCGTAAGAGAATAAAAAGCCGTTCAACATTTTTTGCAATAGCATATTCTGCAAATAAATTTGCAATTTTGTTCGAACGCGTCCTTCACCGTTTTGCTATTGAGCAAATTCGAATAGTTCGAATTTGGACGTTATTCCTACAGAGATAAAGCTTTGAAAAATATTTACCAACGGCAAAAACAAATTGATATTTTGTTTACAGCCGCCGTCCGTTGTTCTTGCAAATTCGAATAGTTCGAATTTGGACGTTATTCCTACAGAGATAAAGCTTTGAAAAATATTTGGCAATGACAAAAACAAATTGGTATTTTGTTCGTCGCCGGCGGCGGGCGAGCCGGCCCGTCGCACCCAATGCGCCCGCGGCCCGTCCGCCTAAATAATTGATAATTGTTTATAAATTTGCGCCAAATTCATTTTTAGGGTGACACCGTAAGATGTCACGTGACCTGATCGAAAAACTGTTACAATGTTATTGAGTTTTCACTTCTGCCGGCACTCCCGGAGTGCAACCCGGTCTTTTTTTTCAATTTGTGGGTTCGTGAATTACACTTACTTATTCCAATACATGAACAGAAACTTAGTGACAGCCACCGTACCAGTGACGCACTGGGAGAAGGCGATGATCCTCTTCAAGAATTCTTCCTCTGTAGCGCGGACCACGTCGTACCAGAAAGCGGACACCTGGTACACGTACACGTACCAGGTGAACGACACCATCGTGAATGCATATGAGACGATTGATACACCTGGTGGGGATTCGAAAAAATACTTTGGTTTTTTTGCAAGGTACGACCAGCAACGTACAAATTGCAGAACATTCCCAAAAAGCGGAAACGTTCTCGAGAATGTTCTCAGAACATTCCTGCAACATGAAAATTATTGTTAAAACAAGAGAATATACTTGGATTAAAGTTTAAATAGACATAACTTAAAACTAAATGTTATTATGCATATATTATTGTCTATTACAGTTAGCTATTTTGTTGATAAATGATAAGTTACCAATAAGTTGCTTAAATTCTCACTGTATTTCAGAGAACATTTCGACTTTCGGACTTCACACTTTACACTAGCCCTGACTTTTTAAACTAAGTTACCAAAGTATTTCTTGATGCGTGTCTTTGGACTATTTGATCGTGTCGTGTCAGTCGTGTCACTCGTGTCAAGTAAATAAATAAATTCTCGTTCTCGAGAACATTCTCAGAAGTTACCGAGAAATTCTCATGTGAAAAGTTTCGCAACTTTGGAAAGTTCTCGTTCTCTCTATTGCTAGGTACGACACGAAGAGCCGCCTCACGCCACTGGTGGCTGCCACAGTCAAACGAGTTCTTTCATACATTTTGAATAGCATCGGCGCCACATCGGCGCACTCCGGGCGCATAGTGGCTGCGTCCGAGCCACAAGCTGCGAGAGTAGCGCTTAGCATCGACATTAAGGCGGGATTCCACCGGTGTGCGGCACAAGCATATTATAAAAATGCTTGTGCCGCACATCGGTGGAATCCAGCCTTTAGTGGCTTAATGTTCGGTAGAGTGGGCGCGTTTAGTGGCGGCCACTTGATGGATTTGGAACAAGTAAGCGTTGAAATAAAACGTGAACGTAAAGCACAAACGTATTCTTGTATTTAAGTAAACAAACATGTCACATATACGGTTACCAATATAAAAAAGAGCTAGATACGTTGTCTACACGAAATTCCGTGTTTAAAAATGATCACATCTGACAGTTGAGACACGTTTATACGTGTCCATTGACGACGTGAAACTGAGGCTAGTTAATGCAATCGACTGGGTTTTAGTGTGCCACTTTTGAAGCACTTATTCCATGGATACTAAGACAATCAGTGGCTCTGATGTGCTGGCGCTCGAAATATGGCCAGGAATCAGCGGCGGCGAGTAAATTTCGATGGGCAACCCGGAACAAAAAATGTTATGAAAGAGCTTAGAGTAGGTAATCCAAGTATAATCTTGCCTAAAAATAAATTTTAGACAAGTCGGTGGGAATCGCCTTGTATGTGCGCTCCGCCACTGCCAGGAATACACTATTAAGGTCTATCGGGTTAGCCCCATAGGTATATACTTAACGTTTGCGATGCCGACTGTCGACGTTTAGCGACAGTAGCCGCAGCAGCAGCGAGACGTTTGCCATCAGCGTTGGGAAGTCGTGGCGGTCCAAACCGAACTTCCGAATCTCTTTAAACATCGCCAGCGTTATTGTAAATGCTGTCTTTCTACAACTATGGTTACTCTGGTGTCTGGAACAGTTGACGGCAGTAAGAAATAACAGTATTAAATAAAATCGTTTGAAAAATGAACAAATATCTGAATCGACAAAAAAAACGATATAATTATTGAAGCTGCTCACAAAATTTCACGAGAATTGGTTGACACATGCGACAAATATTTTTACACTAGCTGATGCCCGCGGCTTCGTCCGCGTGGTAAAATGTAACATTGAATATTCCCGTGGGAATTAGATGTTTTCCCGCTGGAAAAAGTAGAAAAATATGTCACTCTCCAGCCTCTAAACTATCTCAATACAAAAAATCACATTAATACGACGCTCCGATGCGACGTAAAAGAAGAACACACAAACAATCAAACACAGATCTTAGAGCCTCATTTACTCCGCTGTGATGGCATTGTCGGAATGGAATATGAATCCTTTATAAAGAGAACATCTCTAAAGCTATGTGAAAAATGGTCCAAACCATACTCACAAATAATAAGCTGGATCAAAGTCAAAATACAAGTATCAATCATCAGAGCGGTCTCTATGAGAATTAGAGGAACGAGAAGAAGAATAGAAAGATTTGGATGCGAAGACGGCTGTGGATTACCCATCATAGAACATTCATTTCCTCCTCCTTTTCTGATATTATTTTATATGATGTATTATTTTAACGTAATAAAGTTTGCTACAACACTCAAACACACTTTCGCATTTATAATATTAGTAAGGATTGCCAATAATCAACTCACGATAGCACTAAGAAAACATCATGCTTCAACTGATGCCTTATTTTTGATATTTAAAGATTTTTGTACTTTTCTAATACTTATTCACATTTTGATCCTTATTGTAGGTATACTAATATGCAAAAATATAATAAATTATAACGAAATAATATTTTCTCTTTAATTTTTAATTTATCTACATTACGTACCTATCCGAAATATTAGCAACTTTTTGCAAGTCTTGATAATTAAGTAGATTTAATAAGATCAAAAGGAAAGTTCACAAGGCTACCAAACGCCCAAGATTTCCGAAGTAAACTCGTAGATTTTCGTAGTAAGCTACTTACAAGTTAAGCATTGATTACCACTAATTAATAATTAATAAGGTAATTATGAAGGCTGACTACGCTTTAGGTAGCGTGGAAAGACGTCATACGCTTCCTGGTGGATTCTGAAAGGCATATTGTTAACGGAACTTCAAGCAACTTTTGTATTATTTGTGAATGAGATAGACTCCATATACCTCGGATTCGTAAAGTACTAGCTGAAGTAAACACAAAGATGGCTGGATATAGACCGATTTATTATTTCCAAAATGTACTTACATCAACACATAATTATAAATACACTGCATCTCCCTTCTCATGAATTGTTTACGCTAAAGTACAACTAAACATAAGTAACTTAATCGTACGGTCAGCTTTAATATATACATACAATTTTTAATCTTATTCCTCGACATGGTATCCCGATGGAACTAGTTTCAGATAATGGTCCAGCCTATTCTTCGAAGGAGTTTAGAAGTTTTGCAGAATTATGGGGCTTTAGGCATTCAACTTCATCGCCTAATGGGGTATCCACATGTCATGATTTGTCAGCTCCAATTCATCAGAATCTGACTAATTGCTATCGTGTGGATGCATGTTGCGCTGCTGATCCAACCGTCAAACGAGTTGTCCGACTAATTGCATGAAAATTACAATTTGGACCATGGAATTGGCATGATCGTTTTTTTTTCTCGCAAATTTCATTCAAATAAATTTAAACGAAAATTAAAAAATATATACCTACTAAAAAATATTGTTTTAATATTTTAAACTGTAATTTTGTAAAAAAAATTAAACCGGTGTTTTGCAACTACAATTTCATTCAGTGTGGCCAGTTAACAGTAAAGCCGGCTACTCACACACCTGCTGCAGGGGCAATACCGGTCGCACGGCGGTTGGACCAATTTTAGGCTGTTCTCTAAACACTAGCCTGCCGTTCAGTGTGTAACTGATAGTCCCGCTGAACGCACGTCCACGAGAATGCCTCCTGTATTGTCGAAACATCAGAGAATTGGTATCGCCTTGGCACTTTCTGTGGTGCTACCAAAAAAAAAAGGAAGAGAAGATATTGGGTGAAGAATTGGTTGCAGAAACGAAGCAAATTGTGCCACATGAATATTATGAAAGAATTGGAAGAAGATGATCTTAGAAACTTTTTACATTTTTGTCCACTCCGCTCGGTTGTCACCAATGAACTGACTGGAATTGCCCCAATCCTACTACACACGCAGCAACCTTGCAGGGCGGTAGACACAATCTAGGGAGCTAGGAAGGTCTTGCGCCCCTGCCGCCCTGCCGCAGGCCTAATCTAAAAATTGCTCCTGCTTGCCTACACACATCACAATTAAGGAGGCAATCAAGGGTCCAATTCCCATATTGCCCCTGCAGCAGGTGTGTGAGTAGCCGGCTTAAGAAAGCGAAAATTGCCGCATTCAAACGGTCCTGCAAAGCGGACTGCAAGACTGTTACTAACCGATGAGATAGGGCGAGACAACACATCTATCATGAGACGGCCGTGACATACTCTCGATTTTTGTGTGCGCACGGCTATCACGTGAACACGTGAAGTGCGCAAGATCAAAATGATTTGAAAAAAATCATTGGATACTGGTTCTGACTTTTGTTTAGGTTATTAAACTACAGGGCCACTTCGCGGAATGGAATCGCGACTCCCGCCCAGCTGGTGATGGGTAGGCGCTTAGGTAAATCCGGTTTGAGACCATGTTGGTACCGGATAGATAACGCGGCCGACTATGCAAACATATTGCGTAATCACAGCCCGAATCAGGCCCGATGTAAACAATGGCACGAGCGCGCGCGAGACCTTCCGGAGCTGCAGCCGGGCGATGACGTCATCGCGCTGGCCGGCAGCGGCGGCCGGCGGCGCGCGGCCCGCGTCACGGGGCGGGCTCCGCAACCGCGTTCGTACTTCATAACGGATGCGACAGGCAAGCAGGAAGGAACAGGCGGCATTTGATCAAAGTAGAACCCGGGGCAAAATCTCCTTCATCATTTCACCGCGAGATAATGAACGATGATGATGCCGAGCACTCCACCGATGGTAGTGTCTACGACGATGTGGATGAAACAGTTGACATTGCTTCTGACATCGCAGATCATGATGATGACGCTGCCTACGAAGCTGAAGGTCCTGGGTTCGAATCCCGGTAAGGGCAAATATTTGTGTGATGAGCATGAATATTTGTTTCTGAGTCATGGAAGTTTTTCTAAGTATTTATATCTATTATATATATCGTCGTCAAGTACCCATAAAGCAAGCCTTACTGAGCTTACTATGGGACTAGGTCGATTTGTGTAAGATTTGACCCCTAATATTTATTTATTATTTTATATTCATTTTAACAATTATTTTATTATAAAGGTAAGCTCAATGTAAATAAGTTTAATAAAATAAAAAAAAAACGTTATTCGTATTGCACTAAGTACTTACCTATGTATATGAATGAATACACATTCATACTAAACTTTTATTGCATTGCTATAAACAGCGCAAAGGTACCTGACTACCGATTTACGAAAATTCAAAAATATAGCATATGATCATGCTGAAGTTCCATTCTATGCAATGGAGAAAGATTTTTTGAAATCGCATTAGTAGTTCCGAAGATTACTCAAAGCACAGATCAATGAATACAAGTACTCAAAGCTACTCCCTTGCAGAATTTACCTCTTGATAATGTTCATCATCATATCAGCCGAAGGACGTCGTCCACTGCTGGACATAGGGCTCCCCCAAAGAGTGCCTCAATGACCGGCCCTGCACCACCCGTGTCCATCGGACTCCCGCGACCTTTAACAGGTCATCAGTCCACCTTGTGGGGGGAGAGGGGTTCTTTTCTTACCCACGCTGCGCCTTCCGGTACGTGGTCGCCACTCGAGAACCTTTCCGCTCCAGCGGCCATCGGTTCTACGGGCAATGAGCCCCGCCCACTGCCACTTAAGTTTAGCGATTCGGAGGGCTATATCGGTTACCTTGGTTCTGCTGCGTATAGCTTAATTTCTGATGCGATCACGCAGAGAAACTCCCAGCATAGCCCTCTCTATTGCCCTTTGGGTGACTTTGAGCCTTCTTAATATGAGGCCCACATTAATGGACCATATTTTGGTGCCATACGTCATCACTGCCAACACACACTGGTCAAAGACTTGTCTTGAGACACTCCGGAATATTGGACGAAAAGAGTCTGATTCAACGTACCTCTTTCTCAAAATTATATCCGAGTTTATAATGTTATTATAGACTAGGTTTTGCCCACGACTTCGTATAAATTATGGTTTAAGTACATGATATTCTTATGTTTAACGATACATCTGACTGAAAATAAAGATTTCATTTACATAGACTTTGCGGTGTGCGTGTAACAGTTCACTTCGAATCTAAATAAACTCCCTCATAAACTTCTTTGTGTTATTTTATTATAGATTCATTAAATTACACAATTAGTCTTGTATCTCTTGTATGCCTACTTTTATTATACCTTCTTAAAATGTAGGTACCTACTTGTATGTAACACTTAAATCTCTTTTTTATTTTGTTTTCTATTATTGGTTGACCAGCTCACTAGACTATTATATTGTTACGACGGCGGGGTCCGGGGTCAATAACAGTTTTGTTGGCATAGTGACACGCCGTCAAGGTGTTTCAAAATTCGCTGTGTCGACTAAGATCTGTAGCCCATCGGTACAATACAAACGGCGGTCGAAGAGCCGATGTGCCCGGGTTCGAGACATGACATCGACATGTACTTTTTGTATGTTTTTAATTAATAGTGAGTACATTTTCAAAACGCCGAGTAGCATGGAATGTTCTAGAAAGGGTAAGCGAATAGAACATTCGATGCTTACGGAAATTTATTATATATTTAGACAAGTGTTTGGGCTTGGAATATTCTAGAAACGTCGACGTAGCACGATTATCTGGAAAAGCCCATGCTACTCAAAACAAATGAATAATGAAATGAACAGCGAAATGAAGATCGAAATTAAGGACTAGAATCTTCGGTAAGGGGTATATAAGGGGACCACGTTTGCGGTACTAGTGAGTCTTGGAATCAGTCTTGAAGAGTCAGAGTTGAGTGGAGTCTTCAGAGTGGAGTTCTCAGAATGGGATACTAAGGGAGTAGTATCGGGTGAGAACTGGTTGAAGAAGTACAGTGGAAAGTGGTGATTAGTGAAGTGGTCTAGTGCGTAACAGTAAAGTGTAGCTGTATCAGTACTAGTAGGCGCGAACTCAGTCACTTGAGTTGTCAGCGTTAGTACGTGTGGACTCAGAGGACTTTACCCTGTGTAAATCGCAGAATAAATCTATTGTCGTGTTAAAAAGGTGTTTAACTCTATCCTACCCCCCCACGTAACAATATGTTTAAACGTTGTAAGTTCTTCGTTCCTCTTGTATTTTATTTATATTTGCTAAAAAGGGACGAATGCATTATTTCAGAGATAAACTCAATCGTGCTGTCTAAGCTGGTCCCTGAGGCAGATCCCTCCAAACAACGAAATTGCGGGGCCAAGCTGGAAAAAGAAATATGGGAAGACAAAGAAAAAGATGGGTTGATGACGTCATAAAAACGGCAGAAAAAAATTGGACTGAAACAGCAATAGACGAGGAAAAGTGGAAAAAGATGGAGGAGGCTTAATGTGGGTATAAAAGCTCGACAAAATGTGATATCGCAGTGATAGGTTGCAAGCCCATCGCCCACAGCACGATTCAATCCTGCTCCTCAGTCGAATTTTACGACACCCACTGGAAGGAAGGGGGTGGTGAAATTCTAACCCAAACACCACACGGGGAAAGGTAGAAATCCATATCCATACTTAATATAATATTTTAATATTAATATTATAAATGCGAAAGTGTGTGTGTTTGTTTGTTTGTTTGTCCGTCTTTCACGGCAAAACGGAGCGACCCACTTCCCTAAAATGGGGGGTGAAAGTTTGTATGGAGCTACGATATAAACGAGTTCCACGCGGACGGAGTCGCGGGCAGAAGCTAGTAAAGCTATAATAATGATAAAAAATAAAACGCTCGATGGAGCTAAGATGACTCGCGGGATAGCGCCACACTGTACCTTTTCCATCACAACCCTGTAACCTGTTTACAAAAAAAAAAAAAAAGTTCAAAAAGCCGAGCATGTACATGCCCCCGTGAAAAACTTTTTTTGAAATCAGAGAAGTGTACCTACTCCCAATTTTTCAGAGAATCGACATCAAACGATTTTTTGCCCAAGATGAAACAAAGAACGTCGTTTGCTTCGCTCGCTCATTCGACAAGAACGATTGAATTAGCCATACGAATACTAACTTAACTAACCTCTTTCAACTAAAATATGTTTTGACCCTTATTCACAAACATACCTAATTGTCAAATTGACAGGGAATTAATGACAAACGTATTTTAACGGCATTTTAGTTAAAATAGGTTTGATGAACATTTATGAGCGAGAATTAATGTGAACCTAATTGTAATAATATGAATTTACAGCTTAAACACGTAAACTTCAACTTTTCATAATTAATAAGTTATAATTGGCTGAATTAATTATTTTTAAAGACTTCGTTCTAAATTAACATCGGTCTACATATATTATTAGTTGAAGACCATTGAATTAAAAAACAATGTGTCTACCCACCGTTATTTAACCGCGCGTTTATAAAAAAAAAAACAATTTGAGCGTTTACGGCGAAACGTTAACTTCGTTCGTTCGTCTATCTCCCTCACTCGGTTGACGTACAGAGAGCATTTATATCACAAAAAAAATGTATCCGAGCTGCCTATGGAGCCCATTATTTGGCCCATTGCCGACCAATATTTAAGGAGCTACAAGTTCTCCCCTTGCCCTGCTTGTACATATACGAGATAACTAAATTTGTTAAAAAACATCCACACATGTTCCCTCTACATAACGTTGTCCTAAATAAAACCAATGGCAGATACCCGCTCAAGCTTTATGAACCTAGACAGAAAGTTAAAATTTTTACTAAAAATGCTTATATTATGGCAATAAAATTGTATAACAAAGTTCCAAATGACTTCAAATGTTTGCCTAATACTCAATTTGACAGAAAATTATTTAACTGGCTGCTTGACATTTGTTTTTATTCTATAAACGAATTTTTGAATTATTAATTGTCTTACTATATTTTATCATTAATTTGCCATATTGTATGTTGTAATTTTTAATTAATTGTTATGTGTTGACAATTTGAATGTTTGTAATTTATAATAATATTTCTACGCCGATGTCGGCAGGATATGTGAAACTGATATTGTAAAACATACCAACAAATGTACCATATTCGGAGAAATAAACTTATTCTATTCTATTCTATTCTTTGTCGCCCAAATATGCAAGTGTGATAGAGATAGTTATATATAGTACACAATTACACTTATTCAGTTCCATTTCTGCGCATAACTTATTTTAAAACCATTTTCCAAACATTGAATAATTGTTAACAATATTTCTACTCTTTCTTCTTTTCATCGTAGCGCTATCCTAAGCTCAGCTAAGCCTAGCTTGATCCCAAGAACTGGCGTAGGCAGTGTTTGCAGAAGAGCCACAAGAGAACCTCAAGTGAGCGGGGAATTAATAGCGTTAATTATTCTCAAGTCGCCCGAATGCTTCTATTTAATTTTTCTCGTCCTTATGAAATCTAGACTTAAAATAACGATTTCAAGACATTTTTTTTCCAACTGTTTGCGCATAAAAACCCACATTAAATCACTCTCTCAATCAAATATGTCAATACATATTTGATTTAACGAGTGATTTAATGTAGGTTTCTACAATTGGTGTTTAATTTCAATTAATGAACGATAAAAAACGCCGCGGTTTTATTCGCACGCGAGACGCGCCCACTCGCCCCCATGTATAATGTGAAGTACCCAAACTAATTAAAATGCAGAATTAATCGAGCTTTTGAAAGTTCAATTAATTTGGCGACTGCATAAAACCAAGGTAACCTAGGTACAATGTCTAAGTGCTCTCATTTAAGTCGGTGCATCACATCAAAAAGGTAGGTACTTGAATGTAAAATAAAATAAAAATATAACAGTAAAACGCGGATTAATTCCCTGTGAGTCCAGTGAAGTATTTGTTTATTTACTTTATCTTTATTGCACAGACAAAAAAATACATTTTGTCTTTATGCCTTATGGCATTAAGTCCGCCATTTGTAGGTACTTTATCTTGTATTGTGCAATAAAGTTTAAATAAATAAATAAAAGACCTGGGGCATCGTTAGTGCCTTTTCAAACATGGAATGTTTGTGTTTTGCAAGCACTAAAACTAAGCTAAGTATAACTAAAATCAAAATCGATGGCATGTCCATAAGAGCAGAGACGTACAAAATACTACAAGAATAGTGTTTAAATACAAAATGCAAATACTTTTCTAATTTAATATTTCAAATGCGAAATACAAAATACTTTTGCTTTTTGTATTTAAATACTAAATACAAAATAGGTATTTTCAAAATACATACTTTATTCAAATAAAATACTTTCAAAAAGTAATTGAAACAAAATCGAAATCAATCTCGTTAAAAAGCGAAGCGTAACGTCATGTTTCACAGGTTCATTTTGTTTTAACTGTCATTTCATTTTGCACATAGACTTTCAAAGTTGCAGCGCCTCTAGTGGCAATTTGCCGAATCGCTGAACCATTCACTTGAGAGTGGTAAAGGTAATACTTTCGAAACTTAGCAGTAAAAAAGTATTTTATATTTGACAAATATAAAATAAACCTCGAAATAGTATTTCAAATAAAATACTAAATACTTAAAAAAAAAGTATTTTCGTACAAAATATAAAAAACGTATTTTGTATTTGCATTTGAAATACAAGTATTTAAAATAAGTCACAACTCTGCATAAGAGTGTCATCCTCAACTGTGATAGAGGCTCAAATAGCCTGTGTAAGGGTGGGTTGCAAACCGTCTGTAAGCGGTATTCGTTAAAATCTGAATGTATGGGAAGTTTGACAAGTTTATATGGAATGACAGCACCCGCAGCCGGTACCATATCGATCTGTAATTAATCGTAAGTTGGTGCAACCCGCCTTAAGTGTATGTAGACCGTTGTAAGTTATTTTTCTCTCATTCCACTAATTTGTCTTTTGAGACAAATATTAGAGACTGCTGCTTAAAAACTTTTTTTAACCTTGAGAAATGCTTTTAAAAGCATCCCGGCCAATCGAGGGACGGGTATGACGGACTTACCGCGGCAAAAGCCTTGGACTACCGTTTAAAACCCAACGAGGTGACACAATCAACGTTTGCAACATTCGTAGGTAAACCTTATTCCAACAATAAACTGTACAAAAAGTCAGTTAACCCTTCGTATGACTTAGCGATCAGTGTCGAAAATGTAATCTGAGACAGAAACGAAACTTTTATAGTCCTTCAGAACTGTCAATGTCAGTGTCAAAGCATCCAAAAGGTTCAAGCCTCAGTGTGATACAGGCCTAAGGTTCTTGAATCTAACGCGATAATTTGGAGCCCTCATGAACAGCAGTACACCCTTATTTTGGAGAGGGTGCAACATTTATTCGTACGCTTCCTTTTCCGTAAACTCTATGGGTATTATCCGCATCTTTATCCAACTCTCTTTATAGTATGGTAAACTATACTTCTATAGAGTGCAGAAGGAATTTGGCCCTCATAAAATACTTCTTTCGTTTAATACGCGGCGAGATTAGTAGCCCTTCTTTGTTATCCGTAATTTCACTCCAAGTGCGTCCTATCCCCAGTATTCAACTCCGGCCCCGTCGCCGCATTCTATTCACTGTCCCGGCGGCACGAACTCACCACTGCACCATGCCTTGACTCTTCTCAATGATATACTGGACAGCGACAGCAAACTGGATATGTTCCACAGCACGGAATCTCTATTTCTCTCGACTAGCAGCCGATATTTGGAGTCTATTACGGCTTCAAGTTCCATACTTTATTGATATCTACTGTATTGTATAGACCTAAGCACCTTATTGTATAATATCCTCCTGTATAATTAACATGCATAGCTTGTCTGTTGCGTTAATTAAGGGTTTATAAATAAATACATTCGGCCCAACCGGAATAGAGTTTATATTCTGAGAATAGCTCATATAATTTTTCCTTTAACGCAGATTAGGTGAGCCTTATTCCAGTTTGGAATCCGGCCTAAAATTCGATGTACAGGTACAATTTCTGCTACCAAAACAACAAAAACATATTTGAAGCAGTGTTTTGTAAAGTGAAATAAAAAGAAACATAATCCTCTGAAACTTCTTTGTTAAAAACGTCATGAAAGAGGTGCTAAGACGTAATTTTATTAACGGCCTTAACAAAAGGCTTAAAAATTCCATTACGTACGTTTGAATGAAATTTCACCCCTTAATAGGGTTGAGAAATCCCGGTCCTAACTAAAATTAGATGCATGGCGTTCTAAAAGAAACCTTAACGTCGGGACTAAAGGCTGTGGTTCATTTGACGCTTGTTTAAATAGCGTTTTAGATATTTCTTTCAAAAGTATATCTTGTAAGCAGAAACGGTGTAAAAGTCGGATAAAGCACTTCGCAAGCAATTATACAATTCGTTAATTATAAACGAGTTTGATCCCCGAGGTTCTCACCAAATACTTACCAAAATAAATAGTAACATTAAATAAATGGAATACCATTTTTCAATTAACAACCTGTCCAATTATTATTTAAATACTAAGTTTCGAGCTTAATTGAATTGGGAATTTTATTCATTATTAATAGTTATTTGTTATACAAGGGTGCAAAGTTGTATTTTACCCGCGAGTGTGGAATTGAAACACGAGCAAGCGAAAGGATGCTATAGTTGAACCACGAGCGAAGAGAGTGGTTCTAAAATAGAATCCTGAACGTAGCGAGTGTTTCAACACACGAGAAGTAAAATACATTTGCACCCGTAACACAAAACTTTTCACCCCACTGTAGCGAGGAAAGTGCAACATGCAAAACGACTTTATTTAATTGAAATAATAATATTTTTTTTCATTTTTTTACCAGTAATAATAACGTTAAGTAATATCAAGTAGAATTTTGGCCAAGTGCGAGTCGGATTTTAGTTTCCCCATACATTTTGAGACCCAGCGCCTGATGAAGGCAACAAGCAATTTTTTAAAAGTTCTGAAATATGTAATTTATTCTGTTTTTTAGTATTTGTTGTTATAGCGGCCACATAAATACATCATCTGTGAAATTTTTGTATTATGAGCGTTTTACGTTTTGTTATCTGTCAAAGCTACTTAAACGGTTAGGGCATTTATTTGTGTGCTGAGCACGAATATTTGTTCCTGAGTCATGGATGTTTTCTATGTATTTAAGTATTTTTTTATCGTCGTCTAGTAGTTCTAGTACCCATAGCACAAGCTTTGCTTAGTTTGGGACTAGGTCGATTTGTGTAAGTTTGTCCCCTAATATTTATTTATTTATTTAAAACACGCTCCAAGGTCAAATTACTTTCCCCACTAGTGGATAAAATGCGTTTTTGCCCACTGGTTTTAAAGGACAAAATGGCGGCCACCAGACGCCATCTCTACATATAATAAATGTGAAAGTTCGTTGAGGTTGTCAGTGAGACATAATAAGTAGAGCTTGAAGGAAATTGTATTTATACAACATACATTAAAAACTTCAATAGCGCGATGCAGAACTTCACCAATTTCCACGCATTTAGAAGATCATATTTTTGTCGGCGTCTGAGCTCCAACAAACCATATTAATCGTAAAAAAAAGTTTGATTGAGTTACGGTGACCCACAGGCCAAATTTGAGAATATTTGGATAAAGTCGTCTTTACTTTACGCAACAGCGGCGCCATCTATCTGTTTATTAATACGACAGCCCAACGAAAAGAATATTTGTCTGTTTTGGTCTGGGTATCATGGGAAAACTATCAAATGGATTAATATGCAACTTTCACTAAAACGTTCAATGGATCTTGGGCCACGCAATAGGCTATAAAAATTATAAAGATAAGGGTGCAAAAGGGTTAAAAAATGGGGTTGAAGTTTGTATGGGAACCCCTTGAATCTATGAGCTAAAGACTTGAAAATTGGCAAGCATATACTTGACTAGAAATTGAAAAAAACACTATTCAAACTTTCAGCAAAATATAGATAAAACGTGAAAAAAACGGGATGTAAAATTGTTTATATATATTTGTAATGTAATCATGTTCTGATAAAATTTGCAGTATAGGGGTTTAAGGGGTCGAAAACCGATCTAGCTTCGTCTTATTTTCGAGAAAATTAGTTTTTTCCGTATTTTCTCGCAAAAGGCAGGCTTACTCTTCGATGAACGAACACCAATGGTTGGTTTGTTGATGGCTGTGAGTTCGAACCCCAGCGATGAGGTTTTTTTGTTTTCTTTCTATCAGTTTATTTCGTTTTTTTTTTGGTAAACGATCAGTTATTGGTTTTTTGTTTAATTTTGAATAGAAATCAATTTTTCGTAGTATTACAGCCGAGAAAAACTCAGTCCCCAGAAAAAACAAAGCTTTATTAATAACAATATCGACGGTTGTGGATTTGAATGCATTCATGCAGTCTTAGTAGCGTTTTGAATTTATGTCGAGTTTCTCCAACATGACCCCAACATGGGCCAAACTTAATTAAAATATGAACTGATAAAATGTTCTGTTTGCGAACTTACGGAAATATTGTATGGCATTATACTTATAAACATTTACAGTTTTACATTAGTTTTCCTTTCATAATTTTAGAATCGAATAAAACTCATTTAATACGGTTTGGTATGTTATTTTTATTAGTCTAAATAAAATCAAAAACATAATATAAGCGGCCTCTATCGAGCTGACATTGGACTATACTTAAGCTCGGTAGATGGCGCCAATCGACAACTAACATCAACGACCTCTATCAAACTGAAATTGTATCAAAATCATGCTCGCTAGATGGTGCTATCATTATATACATCAAGCATTAATAATGTTTATTTTTAATTGAATTTGCGATTCATAATCATGAATATATTATTGTTAATATCCGTTGTAACAAAGATCTGAAATTGCGTTAGTTTTAAGACTTTTAACACGTTCAACGGCACCCGGCGCGTTTTACCGCTGTGAAAGTCCGACTCCATTTCGGCCAGTTTTATCCCTTATTTAATAATAGCTTCCGCCCGCGACTTCCTTTGCTAATCTATCAAATAAAGCTATCAAATATTTTAATCCAGGCTTATACACTATCTTCGTGTAAAATTTCATCTAAATCGGTTGAGCCGTTTAAGCGTCATTGCGTAACAAACATCCAAATATCTAAACATCTAAACATCCAAACATCCAACCATCCAAACTTTCGCATTTATAATATTAGTAGGATTATCCTTGACTTTCTACTTATTTTATCAATTAAATTTTCACTTTTTTGGTAAACTTCAGCACAATTCTAACACCGTAGCGAAAATCGTGACTAAACCTAATTCATAAACTATTTAATCGTATGGCATACATTATTTTTGGCTTTTAAAGTTTATCACTCTTTAGTGCACGCAGGGTTGTGGTAGGTAGCTCCTCCGGACGCGAGTAACAGTTGTCCCCCCTTTGTCAAGTGAGTTCTTAAGCCGCCTGAAGGCCTCTAACTCGGCTTAACGACTACTGTCATAGACATCAGCCGGGATCAACTGCTTAGCGTGCCTTCTAAAGCACGGAAGCGCTCATTTATATTAAACTAGCTGATGCCCGCGGCTTCGCCCGCGTGGTTATAGGAAAATGTAACATAATGAATTTTCCCGTCGGAATTAGATGTTTTCCCGCTGGAAAAAGTAGCCTATGTCACTCTCCAGCTTCTAAACTATCTTCATACAAAAAATCACATCAATACGACGCTTCGTTGCGACGTGAAAGAAGGACAAACATACAAACACACACACTTTCGCATTGATAATATTAGTAAGGATATTTAATTATTATTTAACCACCCACTCAAACATCAGGCGGTCACCCATCCAAAGACTGACCGCTGCCATCTTTGCTTAACCTGCGTTATCGTTTCCGACTCGCAGCCGCCGCTAGCCTATGATGCTAAAGTTTGGACATCAATCACGCAAAAACGGATTAAAATGAATTTTGGTATACATATAGTGTTTATTCCGGGAATCATCGTCTAAGGGGTCGAAATAGAGATATATAAAAGAGTTCCACGCGGACGAAGTCGCGGGCAGAAGCTAGTATTGTAATAAAAATAAAAATTCGATGAAGTATGTCATGTTGGGTATCGATAAATAGGTATTTTAAAATCATTATTAGGTTTCTTTAATATTTTTTAGTTAATACAACAGTTAAATATTTATAACGATATAGAGTTGGCTAAACATCAAAATTTTGGAGAGCTCTATCTCGGTAAGTATCGAAACTACAGAGATGCTTGTGGTCTCAAATTTTATCAATTTTAGTCTTCTTAAACAAACGTATAGATTTTTTTTTGAAAACCGCAAAGTTTAGGATTTATATTGACAATACCAAAAAAAGTGCGAAAATTTCGTAGCTTTTCGAGTGCGGTTTTTCTGGTCAAATATTTCTGGCATACAGGCCTTTAAAACGTTATAAAATGAACCGGAATTATAACGGTATATTCCGTTAGTGTTCGAAAATTACGTTATAACAAAACCAATATTCTCCATAACGATATAAATACCGTAACAGAATGAATAACAGAACGATATATAATAACGTTATAATATCGTTTTAAAATGCGAGCCGCGCGCTACGGCTGCGCCGTTGCCGCTCTGTGCCAATGCCAACATGCCACCACGTGGGCCGTAGCGCGACGTGCGACGTTGCCGTTACGTTGTTCTAGCTTCTAAATCTTATTAATGCTTGTTTACCTCGATCATTTGCAAATTGGTTGTGAATTGTGAATATTTGGTTGGTTGCGACGATAAATGGCGGAATAAAAATGGGACGCAGGAAACGCAACGCTGTCCACAGATTCGTGGACTTGCTCATAAATAAAAAGAAAGAGTGCCAATCTTAATAGCCCCTAGGTATACACTATTACAATATGTAAGAGGGTCAATATTTTTCTATGTTAATTGTTTGTCTCGGCACTAAATCGCAGACTCCCAGTATTAGGACCTATTCCAAACAAGCCCTACGACCGACGGTGTTGCCGTGAGCAAAAAATTATGCATAGGTATGTTGGTATGTGCTTTTGTTCATTAATCGTAATAAAATTAAAATATACTTTTAGTTTCCGACATTTTATTTTATTTTTGATTTAGAGCCATTCCGAAAACGACAAGTTAAATAAAACCTGATTATGAAACCAAAGAATGTGTGAATTTTCGATTTCGGTTCTTCGCCATAATCTGTCTAGATAGGCTCGCGATAGATAGGGGAGACCAAGGACGGTTGGTACACATAAATATGTATCGATCCTCCTTTTCTTACGATTCATCCTCCTTTTCTAATTAATCCTTAGTCACTAAATATTTATGTAAATAACTAGCTGTTGCCAGCGACAACGTTCGCGTGGAACTTGTTATGGTCTTAGAAAAAATATTGCTATTAAATTATGTTCGGTGCAAGCTATTTATCGCTGTCCCAAACACATTCTACCATCTTAAAGATATACAAAAACTATCCTATATCCTTCCAAGGGTCTCAAATTATCTGTACGGGAAATTTCATCTAAATCCGTTCAGGGATTAGACCTACGTAAAAGGTAACAGTGCGATGTGTTCGTTAGTTTAAATTGATAAATCTAAATTGAAAACTTCGTTTTTACAAACATAAATATCTTAAGAATCATCAACAGACGTTTTCATACAGTATTAAAGAAAAATATATTTTTATATGTCTACTAAGCTACATTACTGTTATAATAATAAGTACCCAATGTTGATTAAATCTATTCGATTCTGGGAGCATCGCAGTTCTAACCTAACCTATCCTACATTTCTGGTAACTGTTCAAATCTGTAAGTCTTACTTTAAAAAAGGTCTTGCTCTCTATACAACCTTCAAACCTTTTAACTCTCTTAGGAGATGAATAAAAAAAACGCTGAAATCGTTTTCTAATCATTAAACAAACGGTCCATAACCTAAGTAATAAATCTATTATTTTAAAAATATCTTGCTCTTCGTATAAACTTTGAACCCCCTAGAAACCCTCTTGGGGGAGGAATTTCAAAAACATTGAAATGTATTTTTTAGTTTTAAACAAACCGTCTAAAATCGTAGTTACACTAATGTTTTACTTTAAAATTGTCTTGACCCTATACGGCCTTCGAATCCCCTTTAAATTAAACACTTCTTAGGTGATGAATAAAAAAATCTACTAATCTGCTCTCTCTATTTTAAGACCAAAATTAAAAAATCTTACTTAAAAAATTACTTTTCCCTCCATATAAACTTTGAAGCCCCATGAACGCCTATAGGGGATGAATTAAAAAAAAACTCTGAAATCAGTTTTGTTGTCTTTTATATACAGACTAAGACTGACATTAGAAATATCTTACTATATTTTCTTGCTCTCCATATAAACCTTGAATACCGTTTTAACACTTTTAACCCCCTTAGGGGTGGTATTTTTCCAAGACGATGAAAGGATTTTTTTTTTCTAATAAGTAATCGTACCACAAAGTTGCCCATCTCTAGCTCAAAAAAAATGTTTCTCATCCTAATCTTGCATAAGTACCTTTTTAACCCCCTTAGGGATGGAATTTTCTAACACGTTAAAAGTACTAACTGTTTTTCTATTCTAATAAGTAATCTTTCTACAACGTTTCAAATCTCAAGCTCAAAAAAAGTGTTTCTCATACAAACCTTTCATCCCTATTTAACCCCCTTAGGTGTGGAATTTTCTAAAACGCTGACAGTCCTTTTTTGTATTGTATTTAGTAATCTTTCTACAAAGTTTGAAGTTTCTAGCTCAAAAAATAAAGTTCCCTCCATACAAACTTTGCACCTCTATTTAACCGCCTTAGGGATGAAATTTTCTAAAACACAGAAAGTACTTTTTTCTATTCTAATAAGTAATCTTTCTACAAAGTTTCAAGTCTCTAGTTCAAAAAATAATGTTTCCCCCATACAAACATTGCACACCTGTCCCCTACTTAACCCCCTTAGGAGTGGAATTTTCTAAAACGATGCAAGAACTTATTAGGCATCTTAATAAGTAATCTTCCTTTAAAGTTTCAAGTCAATAGTAAAAAAAACAACAAACAATCCCTCATACAAACTTTGCACCCCTATTTAACCCCCTTAGGGATGGGATTTTCAAAAATTCCATCTTGTCCCTTCTTTTTAGTCCCAGTAGTTTCGGCTGTGCGTTGATGAATTAGTCAGAAACATTTGATGCAGGCATTTAAATTATAAATAATTTACCATGTTATAACAATGCCATTAATATCTGGGGGCACGGCAGTGCCCCCGCCAAGTCGAGCGCGAAGCAAGCACTGCCGTACCATCCTTTACTGGAACCATTTCGCCACATTTTCAGGCCCCTATTTGAGAACTTCTGGATAAGACCAGAATGCAGAAATTTTCGTCATCCAGTAAGCTATAATCACATACTTAAAATCCAAAATTTCAAGTCTGTAGGTCATTTAGTTCCGAAGTTAAGCGAAAGCAAAGTTTCGCATTTATGACACTCACTCATGATCATCAAAATAGAACTAGTACTTCCCATAAACTCAGAGAGCTGAAATTTGGTACAGTTAGGGTTTAATGGCCACATAAAGGGAAAACTATAAAAAATTGCTATTTCAACCCAGTTTTCTAGATACACCAACTGTATACATTACTTTGTAATCCTATACAAATATATAGGATTACAAAGTTACATTTGCAGTGAATGGGAAAATTCAAAAGCAAGAATGGGCCTGCATTCATAGTTTGTATGTATGGATAACACATTACCCTACAAAAAGAAGTGAGATTCCATAAAAAACACTCCATGTAAAAAAGAGGCCAAGTCTCGAAACTCTTCCACCGTAAAAAGTTGTGAGATATTTCGTAGAGACAAGTTTCAGGCATTCTTATTAATCTTTATTTGCTTGCTAAATAAAATTTTGTGACTTGGCAATCACACAATACTACATAATTTTAGGTAAGTATGCAAAAATCTATAAATACAGTTAAGTTGTGTGATTGCCACGTTGCAGAATTTTATTTAGCAAGCAAAAACATTCCATGTAAAAAAGAGGCCAAGTCTCGAAACTCTTCCACCGTAAAAAGTTGTGAGATATTTCGTAGAGCCAAGTCTTAGGCATTCTTTAATCTTTATTTGCTTGCTAAATAAAATTCTGTAACTTGGCAATCACACAACTTTCCTGCATGAATGGATTTCTGCATACCTAAAGCTATGTAGTATTGTGTGATTGCCAAGTCACAAAATTTTATTTAGCAAGCAAATAAAGATAAAAGAATGCCTGAGACTTGGCTCTACGAAATATCTCACAACTTTTTACGGTGGAAGAGTTTCGAGACTTGACCTCTTTTTTACATGGCATGTTTTTTATGGGATGATGCATTTCCGATTAATAAGGCACAGAGTAGCTAAAGACAATCTGATTTGAAAATTATTAGTCAGGATATTCGTATCAGGCTACAACCTGCGCCGACAAGCCGAGCAAATCGAAAAATTCTGTATTTTACTATGACGTCGTGCACTCTAACTAACAACCTACGTTACGTAATCACATCGCTTACATTGCACGAGTAGGCTATACTGAATGCGAGAAAGGGGTAGCCTATAACGTTATTATATCGGTTAAAAAAGTATCGGTTTTATATTAATGGTTTAGATTTATAACGTTATAATGGATATCGCTATACAGCGCGTCAAATATCGTTTTTGAGTATAGCGGTTTTAGGAATAATAACGTTATAAATGATAGCGCTATACGAAAATAGCGCTATTTAAAGGCCTGGCCACTGGCATATATAAAACAAAACCTCAACGTTTGAAATTCCGAAATTATTCGTTTTGATGTTAATAATCCCAAATCAATTTTTATCAATAAATTAATTTTTATTCAAAAAACTTTTTTGGGTTATGTACCTCCCCTACACCTAAAGTGGGAATGTATATTTTTTTCTCGTTAAACCCATAGTGTGGGGTATCGGGTATCGTTGGATAGCTTGTTCTAAAATATTATGGGTTTCTTCAAACCACTTTTAAATTCAGTGATTCGTTTGCGAGATATTGGGCTTTAAAGCCCTAATTTTGTTCAAGTCATGTCCCCCCCCCTGCTGGCTAAATGGCTACTACGCAGTAGTAAATATAATGAATTTAAAAGGAAAATTATCACGGCTAAGTAGGCATAACTCAATGGTCAAGTGTCTACTCAGTCAGTTTGCGTGTTGCTGACACTGCGCAAAGTGCCGCGCATGCCGTTTCGCCGCCCGCGTACCCCCCGCGCGCGCGTCCTCCCCCCACCGCCTCAAGGAGGCGAAAATCATCGCTATACTGACGTCGTTGCCGGTCAGCCTGTCGCAGCCAACTGGAGAAACGCATCTTACAGAGTGCGTGGAAATCGGGCCCTCCAAAAGAGGAGGTCCCTCGCACCGATGTGGATAAGGAGGGTTTCACGTCGGTGTTAAGAAAGCGCAGGCCGCGAAAGACTCAGTGTGGTACAGCAGAGCCGGTTGTTTCTGGTCTGCGGGTTGGCACACCTAGTAAGGCCTGCATTACTCCGCCACGGCTGATGACATGGCGGTGTATATTCACCAGAAGACGGGCTATTCGCTGAGGGTTTTCGAGCTGCGTTCGCGCCACTACGTGCACGTCAGCTCGTTTGTGGTGCGCGTGCCGCGGCCGCTGCAGGAGACCATCGCGTGTGCTGACTTCTGGCCGAAGGGTGTCGTGTTTCGGCGGTTCCGGAGCAACCTACCGAATTCTACACCGGACTTGACGACGCAATGGAGCCACGCTGTTTCGTCAATTAGTTTTTATATGTATTGTATGTACGTACGTTAGGCTTTAAGGTATTTGTTGCTATGGGCCTTAGATGCCTGAAATAAATGGTTTATTATTATTATTATTATAACTAGTTACCGAGTAATAGTCGACCAACTAGAAAGGCCAACTTTCGTACAAATTCGGCTGACGCAACTGTAGTTGGAGCGCGCGTTTCGATGTAACTAAGACAGACAGTAGGCAACTACGGAACCCTACACTGCGCGTGGCCCGACACGCACTTGGCCGATTTCATTCCATACTATATAAAAGTGACGTTTAGATCTACCTGACGCGCGTACAATGCGTTACATGATTGACCTGCAAAGACGCAAACTTATACGTGGTGCGTTTTGTCCTCCCCGGCCTAAAACACATTGGCGCGGCCTGCGGTGGCGGTCAATAGTAACAGCTAATGACAAGTTTACTGTTGACCGCCGCGGCCAGACCACGCCAGTCTCTGAGAGGCTTAAGTCTCATATTTTTGCAGCTATGTTGGTAACACTGCAGAAATTCGGGTTGCGCCACCACGACCTGCCAGCAATGCTGTCGAACGCGGCGGTGCTGCTGCGTGCCCTTGCGCTCGATGTCGATAGTCGGAACAACAAAGGTTAGTCTTAGAAACATATTTGGAGCAGCCCAACCGGGGAAGTACTTCCCACTTCACTTGCTCTGTAGGCATGTGTTGCCATCGCTAGAGCTTCCGAAAATGTGTTTCGCTGCAAGTGATGAGGGGGGTCCGTTCGTCTCTAGCTATCAACACAACGAATCCTCAAATCAATAAAGGGTCAGCAACGCCCTTGCAATTCTTCTAGAATCGTTAGCGTCCATATGCTAACGGTGTCTGGTTACCATCAGGCAATTAAAGGCAGGCAAGTATAGTAAAATAACTATTAATAAATTGCATACATCTTCCTCAGGAACTCCCATGATATTATATGTGACATCAGCCATCGTCCTGGTGCTATATTTCTACACGTACCACCTGTCGACTTACTGGTTTATCTTCTGGCGCGGCGGGGGAACCATGCTGTTCAACATACTGCTGATATCGCTCTCCATCAGCAGCTCTATAGGGGTTGTCAAGCTTCTGTACATGTACACTAATAGGTAATCCATACTATCCATACAAATATTATATATAAATGCGAAAGTGTGTATGTGTGTCTGTTATTACTTAAACCGCTTAACCAACTGAGATGAAAATTGGTATGGAGATAAGATTTTACTTTTTTTACCCCGCATCACGTCCCTTAAGGGGGTGAAATGGTTTGCATGAAGCTACGATATAAACGAAATCCACGCGGACGGAGTCGCGGGCAGAAGCTAGTCACTTATAAGATCATTAACAAACAGTAGCTACTTAAATTTTATTGTGTACTGTAGCCATGCCTATCAGAATACTTAAGTTTCGTGTACACATGTCTGTACATTTTCAGTAATAAACTAAAGAAAATCGTGTCAGAATATCTGGAATTCGACGCCGCTCTGGCCGCCGATAGTCGGATGTCCAGAAACGTAAACAGCACCCTCAGGAGCGTGAAGCGGCGAGCCATCATCTTCTGGCTGATCATCATTGGAAACGGGGTCTTCTATCTGTTGCGTCCGATCCTCACTCCTGGCAGACATCTTACTGAAGATGACCAGATTCTACTCGGTAATATCTTATTAGACGTCTTTGGGCATTATCTTATCAACCACGTGCGTGGAAACGTACAAGACTCGCTGTTTTGACAACTTACGAAGTTCACAAAGGATCTTGTCTAAATAGCGAACTTCAGAAGTCCTGGCGACTTACACTATACAATACAATGCATTGATTTTTAATGCGATCTGGTAAAATTCTGCTGTGCTTCGTTTGAGTTTGACCAGAGGGTAAGCGCGTAAGGACAGTCCAACTGTCAGTTTTCCATATAAAAATTGTCATTTAGATCCACCTAACGTACGTAAAATGCGTTACGTGATCGGCTTGCAGCAGTACTTAACCTAAAATAAGGTCAAAAACTCATAGAGATAGCTAGGTACACTTCAACCCACACGAATTCGCTAGTTTTCATTGACCATTTCGATCATTATACTTATTTTTTTCAGGTCTAGAGCCAATGTATGACTCTCCGAATTACGAGATGGCCCACATAGCCCTGTTCTTCGGAGTATTCCTGACGGTCTACGCACCAGCTAATATCACGGGATTCATTATTATCATCGTCGGCTACAGCGAAGCGCAAATGGTCGCCTTAGCCCAAGAATTACTCCATCTCTGGGACGATGCTCAGTCACACTACCTACAGACACAGTCTGATTTCGTAGCAGATGTCATTCCAAGTTGCTCTAACAACAACAGTAATTCGCTTATAATCAGGAAGAAGAAAGAGCGAATGGTAAATGATTACGTTAGACAAGGCCTGGTTCGCATTATGAAAGGCCACGCGATGAATATCAATCTTATCAAGCAGGTCGAAAGCATTTTCAAGAGCGCCATAGCTATAGAATTTGCTCTGCTATCCTGCGGTCTTATAGCTGAATTGCTCGGAGGTTTAGAGAACACTTACATAGAAGTGCCGTTCGCGTTGGTACAAGTGTCGATGGACTGTCTCATCGGCCAGATGCTGATGGATGCTAATAAGGTGTTTGAGGAGGCAGTATATGCCTGTAACTGGGAGCGTTTTGATGTGAGAAACAGGAGGTTGGTGTTGGTGATTCTCCAGAACTCACAGAAGACCATGCATCTGTCTGCTGGGGGATTGGCAAGTCTTAGTTATACGTCACTCATGTCTGTGATCAAGTCGATATATTCGGCGTACACTGCGCTTAGGTCGACTATGAACAGTATGAACTAGTGAACAAATTGGATAATGGACTGAAATATAGAGAATGCGGTGTATAGAATATGGGAAATTATATATTTTTCGTAAATCATTAAATAATATTGAAAACCTGTTTTTTCTAATGACTGTATAATAACTTTTTTTCCTGTAGGTAAATCATACCATATTATCGATAAATTAATCTGCTAAAAGGAATGAATACTTGTATTATTTATTACGATAAGAAATAGATCCCTTCACTACAAAGAGGTCTTTCTCAAGTTTACGGGTGAAAATCCACCAGAGAAGTGCGAAGCTGCGTTTTTTTCTATATTTGACACGTAGCTGTCCAGTCAGCTACATGAAAATACAGCCTCGCACATTCCTGATGGATTCATCCTTAATCTATACTAAACCTACCTACTAAAGATTTTTATTGAGCAATCTGTAAAAGACAATTTCTCTCTAGTTTTCCCTAAGCAATAAAATTCTTTGATACCCAAGCTATTTCTCAAGAACCCTGTCTCAACCGAGAGGACACTAAATGTTTTAAAGCCTAACAAATGTGACGACTTTGCTTTGACAGACCCTCGTTTCTAACGAACAATGCGATATTAAATTTGAAAAGTACAGTCAGCGAACGAGGATATGGGTATGGGATATGGGTAGGTAGGTACAGTCGTAGAATGAAAAGGTTCTTTACTATTGGACCTTAACCCTTTCAGTGCGCATGACGCCAGGGTCGGCGCCATGCCGTTTGCAAGTCCGCCGTACTGATGACGCCGGCTCGGCGCCATAACATTTTTGCATTTATGTTATGAAATCGATTAAGTGGGTTACTTTTTCTTATTTTTTTTGTATAATTAACAGACTGAGCTATAATACTCAATACGACTAAAATACAAAATTATCTGTATATATTGTAATATTCGACTCCGAACTTTCATTTCACTTTTTCTGTAAGTAAGTATATAATGGCTTGAAAACATTTCTGAAGTCCTTTAACAAAACATAGAGAAGATAATGTAGGTAAGAAAATAATTAGATAAGATAAGAAAGTAATTTTGAAGAAAATATATTGAGTTTAATAGGCTTAAAACCTCTTGCGCCGAGGTCGGCGTCATTCAGGCTTGCGGGTGGACTGCGCAAAACGACTCATTTCAAAAGAGTCGTAAGTGTTGTCATTGCCAAAGCATAAGTAGCTTTATGTTCACAGCAGTAGTGCTACTT
Organism: Epinotia ramella; assembly: GCA_947578815.1. Taxonomy (NCBI): domain Eukaryota; kingdom Metazoa; phylum Arthropoda; class Insecta; order Lepidoptera; family Tortricidae; genus Epinotia; species Epinotia ramella. The sequence continues at coordinate 2,618,000 of OX388217.1, forward strand.
TTCATAAATCACGTCCCTTGAGTCGGGAAGAATGGTTTCATGCTATTGCCGTTTTAACCAAACATATCAATGTTTGTGGATAAATAAATATATTTTAGGTAAGTAAATACATATTTTATTACTATTCTATGGCCAAAAAAATGGTAGGTTGACGTCTCTATAGTGGGTTTTTGATAGTTCCAACGAATTATTGCGATGATAAGCCGCTGCTGTATTAACCATAACAGCTAAGTAACATAACAAAGGTTCGTGTTATTTATTTTTACAAACATAAGTAAGTAAGTTTTTATAAGTCATCATCCTGCTACTGATAGCACGCAGGTGGCCTGCGCGGAATGAAAAAACCTGATTAGGACATAAGCAGGTAGTATCGTCATTGTGTGATTTATGGCGTATGTGACCCTTTTCTCGCAAAGGGCAGCGGTAAAACAAAAGACTGCTTTGTGGAAATAACGCATCAACCCATCCATTTCACGATTCGCACCCGTCGGCCGGCATGACGCCGGCTCGGCGCATCGGGTTTACCGAGCCTTTTGTTAGTTCTGCGCCATAGCGGTGCGCAAAGCGCTGACAGCGTTCGCCCTGAAAGGGTTATCATCCTACTAATACATATTATAAATGCGAAAGTTCTAAACTTTCTCATTTATAATTATGTATTAGTGGGATGTTGCAAACTAATTTCTCAAATTATTCTCGTACAAGTTTATAGAAGTCGTTTAAGTTTGTACGTAGTTTTTGTTTGTTCTAGGAAAGGGGGAATTTCGCGCAATTAGAAACCCAATTTAAGAAAGTTTGTTACATAAGTTTCTTAAAATGTCACGCCGTTAGCCTCATCATCATCATATCAGCCGAAAGACGTCCACTGTTGGACATAGGCCTCCCCCAATGAGTGCCAAAGTGACCGGTCCTGCGCCATCCGCATCCAGCGGAATCCAGCAACCTTTACCAGGTCATCAGTCCACCTTGCGGGGGGCCTACCCACGCCGCGCCTTCCGGTGCGTGGTACGCCGTTAGCCTGCGAATGTCAAATTAGTTTTGTATGGAAAGCGAACCGCCTTGATTAATTATTTTTATTTTCATAAATTTGTATGAAAGAGCAATTACTTTATTAAACGGAAGGAAAAGGAAGATTGAACACCTTATTAGTGAAACGTTTTGTAGTACCTATCTATGCGAATGCAATGTCTCAGATTTACCCCCAGATAAACACTTACAGTTCGTCATTTTGCATTTCTAACAGCAGAATCTGTTTCCTCCAATTCCATTAAGATTAAATCATCCTCCCCTCCGCGCGTAGGTCTTCAACGACTCCAGTTATTAATTCCAGAGGCTTAATATTACTGCACAATATTACCCCCGAACGGTAATTTCTGAAATTACCGACGGTAAAATATGTAAGTAATCTGTAATTTTCGCGGGTTCTAGCACAGAGCATATAGAATACAGAAATTGAACTCATGAGTGAGTCATGTCTGAGTTATAGGATGCAACTGTCTAGCTTCCCGCTTACTCCTCCTATGTACTTATTACAAACTAGCTGCCCGGCCCGGCTTCGCACGGATTACCCGTTTTCCCGTAGGATTGAAGCATTTTCCCGCGGTAAAAAGTAGCCTATGTTCATCAGGGATAATGTCGGCTTCTAATAATATATATTTTTTTCAAATCGGTCCAGTAGTTTCGGAGCCTATTCAATACAAACAAACAATCAAATCTTTCCTCTTTATAATATTAGTGTAGATGAAGACTATACCCAAGCAAAGCCGCGGAATAATATATAGACCACTAGCTTCTGCCCGCGACACCGTCCGCGTGAAACTCGTTTATATCGTAGCTACATATAATTTTTCACCCCCATAGCATAGAGGATGAGTTCAGGGATAAAAACTATCTTATGTTCTTCCCCGGGACTCAAACTATCTCTATACCAAATTTCATCTAAATTAGTCCAGCGGTTTAAGCGTGAAGGCGCAACATACAAACAGACAGACAGACACTTTCGCATTTATAATATTACGGCCGTATACATAAACGTGTTTTAACTAAAATGGCGTTAAAATTCGTTTGTTCGTTTCACTTTGACATTTGTTTTCGTATAAGAAAGGGACAAAGCACATTTTATTTAGCAGAGGCATTTTAAGTTTATGAATAAGGGGGTTAGTATAGAACTGGTATAGAAGCATGGATGGATGTCCATCCCGAAGGACTAGGATGAGTCAATGGGTATAAAGTTTGTTTTGCTTCCAATCGGGCTTGTAAATTTGGATGCAAATGACAGATGTTACCACCACCATTAAGCCTGCATCACACTGGCGCGGCCCGGCCACGGCGGTCAATAGTAATCTTGTCATTAGCTGTCAAATTTACTATTGCCCGCTACCGCAGGCCGCGCCAGTCTGTTGCAGGCCTTAAAACAACACTACGAGTCCAGAAAAAAAAAGTTAAGACAAATTTCTGTGCTATTGCATTATCTGTGAGTATTCTAGGGAATGTGCTCCCTTTAGAACCAGATGGGTTCCAACAGAATATTCTTGTATAGCCTTTTCTTGCCTTTTTTTTTCAATTAAAAGTTCGATGATTTTACACAATAGCCGTGTTCCGAATCACGACAAAAACGTTTTAAGCGCGCTTACGATCGGACCGATTCACGCTTACAACGCTCACATAAATATCGTGACGTCATTGAAGCGTAAGCACCTTGAGCCAAACGTCAAGTTGACGTTTGGTTTGGTTTGACATATGACACATAATTTTTTTAAGTGTCATATGTCATTATACATTCATATGCGATTTAACTTTTCTAATACTCAGAACTCAAAACGTAGTGGTTATATTTATTCTCTTTGCTCAGAACCTCAGACAGAATTCAAATGAATGTGCCGTTGACATTGACAGTTTGACACATGACAGTAAACGCGCTTATGACCGGACCGAATCAGTACACCACTTACGCGGCCTTGAGCGGCCTTGAGCGCGCTTACTGATTCGGACCAGCCGTAAGCACTGTAAACGCTGTGATCGTTGTTGTCGTGATTCGGAACACGGCTAATGATGTGATTCGGAATTGTGTTCGATTTTCAAATCATTATTACTTTCCTTGATAAAACCTCGTTGGCTTGTACACTTAGATGTGCTTAGATATAAAGGAGCATGAGCATATTTGTTTAGAGCATGGTTCTAAATCCAACAGAACGGAGAGTTAGGTCATTAAACAGATCTTTAAAATCTACTTCATTTCGTTCTGCATTGCAGAACTGAGATATAAAATTTTAGTCAAAGCAGGATCTTTGTATGATAATGGGTTTAAGTATCTTAGAGAATACAGTTCATTACTTGTGTGTGAGTGTTAGAACAGAAGTGTGTGATAATATTACTATTTAGCAAGTTGTTATCTCATTACGTCACAATTTCTTACTTTATGTTTGTACTAGCTTCTGCCCGCGACTTCGTCCGCGTGGTATATCTCTATTTCGCCCCCTTAGACGATGATTCCCGGAAAAAACACTATTATGTATACCAAAATTCATTTTAATCCGTTTTTGCGTGATTGAGGTCCAAACTTTAGCATCAATGTACGATGAGTGAATTTCACAAAAGTAGCATTAGTAACTCTTTGTTATATTTAATAGATCGTTATTTTATTATAATAGATAATTTTTTGCTACATTATCGCATTGGGTTCAGCCTGTAATGATAATTGTATGTGTGGAAATAAAAATAAATAAATAAATAAATAAAATCATAGGCTAGCGGCGGCTGCGAGTCGGAAACGATAACGTAGGTTAAGCAAAGATGGCAGCAGTCAGTCTTTGGATGGGTGACCGCCTGATGTTTGAGTGGGTGGTTAATCCTACTAATATTATAAATGCGAAAGTTTGGATGGTTGGATGTTAGGATGTTTAGATGTTTAGATATTTGGATGTTTGTTACTCAATGACGCTTAAACGGCTCAACCGATTTAGATGAAATTTTAGACGAAGATAGTGCATAGCCTGGATTAAAATATAAGATAGCTTTATCTCGTGTCCACGCAAAGGAAGTCGCGGGCGGAAGCTATTATTAAATAAGGGATAAAACTGGCCGAGATGGAATCGGACTTTCGCAGCGGTAAAAGGCGCCGGGTGCCGTTGAACGTGTTAAAAGTTTTAAAACTAACGCAATTTCAGATCTTTGTTACAACTGATATTATCAATAATATATTCATGATTATGGGTCGCAAATTCAATGAAAAATAAACATTATTAATGCTTGATGTATATTTTGATACAATTTCACTTTGATAGAAGTTGTTGATGTTAGTTGTCGATTGGCACCATCTACCGAGCTTAAGTTTAGTCCAATTTCAGCTCGATAGATGCCGCTTATATTATGTTTTTGTTTTTATTTAGACTAATAAAAATAACATACCAAACCGTATTAAATGAGTTTTATTTGATTCTAAAATTATGAAAGGAAAACTAATGTAAAACTGTAAATGTTTCCAAGTATAATGCCATACAATATTTCCGTAACTTCGCAAACAGAACATTTTATCAGTTCATATTTTAATTAAGTTTGGCCCATATTGGGGTCGTTTTGGAGAAACTCGGCATAAATTAAAAACGCTAAGACTGCACGAATGCATTCAAATTCACCGTCAACAACCGTCGCTATTGTATTAATAAAGCTTTTTTTTTTCCGGGGACTGAGTTTTTCTCGGCTGTAATACTGCGAAAAATTGATTTCTATTCAAAATTAAACAAAAAACCAATAACTGATCGTTTACCAAAAAAAAAACGAAATAAACTGATAGAAAGAAAACAAAAAAACCTCGTCGCTGGGGTTCGAACTCGCAGCCATCAACAAACCAGCCATTGGGTAACCATTGGTCGTCATCGAAGAGTAAGCCTGCCTTTTGCGAGAAAATACGGAAAAAACTAATTTTCTCGGAAATAAGCCGAAGCTAGATCGGTCTCTCGGCCCCTTAAACCTCTATACTGCAAATTTTATCAGAACATGATTACAAATGTATATAAACAATTTTACATCCCGTGTTTTTTCACGTTTTATCTATATTTTGCTAAAAATTTGAATAGGGTTCTTTTTAATTTCTAGTCAAGTATATGCTTGCCAATTTTCAAGTCTTTAGCTCATAGATTCAAGGGGTTCCCATACAAACTTCAACCCCATTTTTTAACTATTTTGCACCCTTATCTTTATAATTTTTATAGCCTATTGCGTGGCCGAAGATCCATTGAACGTTTTAGTGAAAGTTGCATATTAATCCATACGATAGTTTTCCCATGATACCCAGACCAAAACAGACAAATATCCTTTTCGTTGGGCTGTCGTATTAATAAACAGATAGATGGCGCCGCTGTTGCGTAAAGTAAAGGACTTTATCCAAATATTCTCAAATTTGGCCTGTGGGTCACCGTAACTCAATCAAACTTATTTATACGTTTAATATGGTTTGTTGGAGTCCAGAAGCCGACAAAAATCTGGAGAATGACCTTCTAAATGCGTGGAAATTGGTGAAGTTCTGCATCGCCCTAATGAAGTTTTTAATGTATGTTGTATAAATACAATTTCCTTCAAGCTCTACTTATTATGTCTCACTGACAACCTCAACGAACTTTCACATTTATTATATGTAGAGATATAAAATAGAATAACAATAATTAAGTCGCTAAGATGACCTGCGGGATGATTAAATACGGAATTAGGTGTATTTTCCAAATGAAACACGGTTTCTCATAGACCAACTAGCTTCTTCCCGCGACTCCGTCCACGTGGAACTTGTTTACCTATATCGTAGCTCCATACAAAATTTCATCCCCATTGCACCTCCTCAGGGGATGATTTCTGGGACAAAAAAATATCGTATGTCCTTCCCCGGCACTCAAACTATCTCTATACCAAATTTCATCTAAATCGGTTCATATAAACTTTGCACCCCTATTTAAACCGCTTTGGGGTAGGTTTTTCCTAAACCCTAAAATCACTTTTCTTGTATTGTAATAAGGAGTCCATATACAAAGTTTCAAGTCTCTCACTTAAAATTTTACTCCATCCCCATACAAACTTTCAACCCCCTTTTTACCTCCTTGAAAAATCCCTTCTTAGACTTACGTACTTAGTACTTGCGTTATACAAACTACCTAATGTGAAAAAAAACAGCTTTTTAGGTTCAACGGCTTGGGCTGGGCGTTGATTTAAGTCAGTCAGTCAGGACTTCTACGTTTATAGGTTCAACGGCTTGGGCTGGGCGTTGATTTAAGTCAGTCAGTCAGGACTTCTACGTTTATAGGTTCAACGGCTTGGGCTGGGCGTTGATTTAAGTCAGTCAGTCAGGACTTCTACGTTTATAATAAAGCTGAAGATGGTCGAAAGTCTGCACATGAAAGATATTCGAAAAAAAGTTTGCTGGGGATACATAGAATCGATAACAGAACACATTCCAACAGTTTTTATAATTTCTGTCTGTTTGTCTGTTTACCTGTACACGCATCACGTGAAAACGGCTGAACGGATTTTGATGAAAACTTTGAATAAATCCCCGGCCAGGTTTTAGGCTATACAAATTATAAAGATAAGGGTGCAAAGGGGTTTAAAAGGGGTTGCACTTTGTATGGGTAACCACCCAGCAAACGTTTTTTCGAATATCTTTCATGCACAGACTTTCGACCCTCTTAAGATTCATTATATGTATAGATTTAGATAATTCGCCTAATTAATTCTAGGGAATAAATGAAAATACCATAAATATTTTGTATTTGGCTTTTTTATTTAATATTTACAAATCTAGTCACATCCGTCTCCATCTAAAATCATTAGTAATAATTTGTTCTAAATATATAATCACATTGCTGTACCTGAGCAAACATTTGTTAATATATACCACACTATATACTGAGGCCGAAATTACATTTTTAAACAAAAAATGTTAAAGTAACAGGAATATACAGTAACAAATATAACAACATATATTTATATTTTGAGGGAAAACATAATTATGTGTAACGAAGTATAATTATCTGACACAGATATATAAATATGATATTAACAAAATAATGCGTAAATACGTACATTGTTCTCGTAAGCAAAATGTGTGTCCAAGTTCATTGCTATCCATTAGGTTTTTTATTTTATTTCCAGACAACGTTATTTCATCCTAAATAATAACTGATATGATGCCGTCCACTTCCACATTAGTTGAAACAAGTGTCGGCTCAACCGTCTCAAAATAAAGTTTATTCCAATAGCGGTCATAAAATGTCGGCGTCTAGTCTGAGATTAAGTCCTTATTCCACTCAAACCAAACCTTAATCGTGGTTCAAATTTGACAAGAATGAATAACAGCTGCAATGACAGCTTAGTTGGATACTTCGTACAAAACTTTCGCGAAAGATCCGTTAAACATTGCTCTATTTACAATAGGAATAGGTACAAAAAACAGAGGCCGAAAAGGTACACTATCTCTAAATACCAAACTCCATACCACACTAGATAAAACAATTAAGGTTCATCATCAACACGAAATAGTTGCATTAAAAGCTACTGAAGCACATATGATGAAACGTGTTCAGGACAATATAGGATCTTAGTACTAATAACAGCAAAGTAAAATTAATGAAACATATTTTACTAAAGGTAGGTCGTAGGTAGTAGATCTGCCTATAATTGAGTACTATTTTTATGTCAAAGCTGTCAAGTATCCAGTGTAGTATAGAGGTCAGTCTATGTTAAGACTACTTCATAAATTGTTTGAAGGCACATTTTTTAATAGAGTGATCTAGTTTCATCCTATAAAACTCTACTTAGTCCAACGTTGAAGCTACGTGGCCTAACCAGGTTCACTAAAATACTTTCGATTACAATAAAACTGTGTATGCTGATTATGACACTCTACAGAAGTAGATACAATATTCTAAGGGTACTTCGTTTATTTTCAGATTAGATAAACAAGAATAGGGCTAATTTTATAATTACTCCAAATGAAGGAAGGCAAAAAAATATACCTAGTGGTGAAAATTATATTAAAATTAAAATAAAATACGAAGATACAACCGTTTTAATATTGTCACTGATCTCGAGCGTCATAGTAAATGACAATCGTCATGTGAAGGTGCGTTTTGCGGAAAAGGGACAGAGTATACCCCAAAAACTTTGGACATATATCTTTGTGATTATTTATTGTTTTGTGATACTTTTATATCCATGTGCCTATTTTTAATTCTTTTTCGAGAAAATTCAACATTATTGTTTCTTTTATTTGGGGTCGCCATCTCTATTCTAATCTGAAATAAAACGAAGCATAACTCTCTCCAGTATGGCTTCTTTCCATTTGTGAAGTGTCATATCTGTACACTAGTATGTTTCGTCATAATGGTTTCATTTTAAATCCATACATATAATGCTTGTTTTAGTAAACATTAAGAATATTTACAATCGGCATAGAGTTTGAAGTTACTTGTTTTTGGTTCCAATCACATCAAGTATACCACAAATATGACTTAAGATTACATTTAAACTTTATATCTACACGCTTGGTAACGTTTTTTAGGATTTTCTTTCCAACTCCATGTTATATTAAAATATTACTACTGTACATATTTAATTCGTGTCTCTCCCTATGTATATATAGATATATATACAATAGATCAAATATTACGTCTACAGTTATTGAGATTCATTCATAAACTATTTTTAAAATTACGACGTTACGCTCGCTCGCTGCCTCCTCTCAGATTCACAACCTACTAAATATTAATATTTGGTGGACATCAGAAACGTAAATCTACGGTTAAATCGGCTGTAAAGTTAAGTTAATGTGAGCAAGCGAGAGAACAATACTGAAAGGCCATCACGCGTAGTAGTTTAGTGAAAGAAGTATTCAAACCAACTTTCTATCAATAAATGAAAACAATACGGTACAACCTTGTACCTACTATTTTACAATATTACTTATACAATACAAATGAAGATTAAGATATTTAAAGCGTAATTAAACAAAATATATATTGTCGCCAGTTTGCAAATAGTTGGCCTAAATTGACAATTGAAATGCCATCGAAGTAAGTTCAAAACCACTTTCATGACTAAAGACGATTACTTTGAAATGACAACGATGCCATTTGGCCTACAGAATGCACCCGCACTAGGGTCAATGGTGTCTTAATGTATTACTAGAATACTTGCAGGGTAATACGTTACTTTTGAAGCGGACGTCCGCTAGCTTAAATATATAATTTCGTAACATCGAGCTATCTTAGAAATGGGAACGGACGTTCGCTCCAAAAAGTTTTGTAACCACCCAGCTTACTCTGAGAACGTTTTTATATTGTTAAGGTGGTCATAAGCCTAGCCCTACTGATTGTTTTATAGAACTACGCGTATGCCTCGGACTACGCGCTCACACTACTCAGCTATCGGTTGTGGAGCCCGTGCAGGGTGCGCGGGTCGCGGAGCTAGTACCGCGGCGCGACCCGCGCGGTGAGCCGCGGGGAGCGCAGCGGAGATGCCCCGCATGCCGCCGGCTATGGCTTCAGGCGCTTGAAGCCCGCGCCGTCCTGACCTGGAACCAAAACAGCACATTAAATACTCATCCTCTTAGCGTTATTCCCGGTTGTGCCCCATAGAGCCCAGGGTTCCGCTTTGACATCTATACCCAAGATTAGGCTTCGGCAGTAGTTTTACGAAAGCGACTGCCATCTGACCTTCTAACCCAGACGAAAAACTAGCACAATGCTTAGAGTGGTAACATTTATTAATGTCGTAACCACATAGGATCTGACTAGGGTTGGAGTATTCAGCACAGCGTGTTTCAATTTTAGGCCTTGGATAGGAAGTGTGATTGATTGCCCGTGTAGCGGTCGTCGAAGCTACCTATGGCATATAATATACGCTTTGGCTAAACTCGGATTTCGCACAGCTCCAAGATGACGAAGCCCGCGCTAGGGACGAAAAAGCACATGCTATGGCGCGAGCGTGTGGAAGTGGGATGCCATGATTTATATTTTCTAGCTTCGGTTTTGCTAGACAGAGGATCTTCTGTACTAGGTTTTATTTATTCTGTTCGATGGCATGCGTAAAAATCTCTAACACATAAGCTTAAACGAATGACTTTGTGTGCAATAGAAATATATTAGGAAAAACGCAATGTCAGTAAACTCCTTTTACGATGCTTGAGTCGCTGTGCACAGTACCAGAGTTTTTTGGAGTACCTGTGAAACAGTGCCAACTTGTACCAACCTAACTTAAGCTCCTCATACAGCGTGGGATCCACCTCCCGCTGCGTGGCTGTGCTGGGGTTCTGCAGGGTTTCCTGTCGCCACGCTGTGCTCATCGACACGCCGTTGGCGACGCCATTGCCGCCGTTGGCGTTGCCGTTGGGGACTGTGCCCTGTGGATGAATTAATACGGATGATTACCTAGTTTAGTAGTAGAAGTTTTCAGAATATACAGAAGTACCCAAATATTTACTACACGTATGATTATGTATTAGTTCCTATCCCAGGACTGAAACATTCCAAGGCGCTAATTAGAGCCTTTAGCAAAAAGGCGTCTTCTGATATCTTGGCGCTAAGCAGGAACCGTCTATGCATGCTGGTAAGGGTGCTTACTTACATGCAAATGTTAGGACAGTGTGACACAAGGCAGTGCAGACTCTGCCTTGAAGCGGAGGAGACACTTACACACATCCTAACTAATTGCCCCTGTCTCATGCGTAGCCGTTACGCCAAGGAGATCAAATTTCTTGAGGTCAACAAAATCCTGCAATTCTTCGAGCTCGAAGGACTTGACCAAGAATTGCAACGAGTGGCGATCACAATAGATCAGCGATGGTCGCAGTGATATAAGGGCTCTCATAGCCCGGAAGCCACTACCAGAATAACGTTTTAATTTACTATTTATAACAACACCGCGAGCGTTAACTCTTCATTGAAAAAAAAACTGTTCTAGATTGTTTTCCTCCTGTGATAGAAAACAATAAAAAAATAGAGATTTTTAAGGAGACGTAGATTTTAGATTGAAATCTGTATAAGATAGAATATTGAAAGATAAACTTACGTTGATAATAGTGTCAGGTATCGGTGCAGGTTCCCTCAGGTAGCTCGGATTTTCAAACGCAACACCACCCTGAGCCTTTAGTCTAAGATTCTGAAAAATAAATAATTGTTTATAAGTACAGTCCATTACGAAAATCGAGTACGGACATACCCGTCCACCGCTAGCCAAAGCCTAGTGGTCCCGGTCAATAAAAGGTCTACGATGTTTTCTGCCTGTCATAAAAGTCGTTGTGTATTCTCCGAGGCGGGGGCCACAGCATTCGACTAACAACCGTAAGGAAGACGGTGAACTAGGAATTCAGCGCATATTATTTGAGATCCTGGAGTCCTTCGCATGGAAACGCTGATGGCGGCCTCCGTAGAATTTTTAGTCAGTAGAAATCACATAACCTATGACGACTGGTTCACAGGTATTCCCACAATACCACAGAAAAAAGTTTATGGAGAATTATTAGTAAACATGGGTAAAGTTAGGACTCACCTTCCTATGTCTATAGTACAAGGCAGCGGCAGCCAATATGGTCGCCACGAGCAGACAGGCGACGGCCACACCGACGGCGGTGGCGGCGCCGCCGGCGGCCACCGGCGCCGCCGCCGCGCCCGGCTCCTGGCCCGCCGTCGTGAACATTATGGATTGGCTGAGGGATGAGGTGCCTGGAAAGATAGTGGGTGGTCAAATGATGATGACGTTGAGGATGATCGAGGAATCGTGGTGTAGATACTATTTTCTTGTTTTGATTTTGGAATTGCCTTTTTTTCAGGTTTTGTTGACGTCAAATGAGATGGTAGGAGCCGATGCTCCGATGAGGCATGACAACACGTAAAAATAATTTGAATGTACGCTGATCGGGCAGCTGTTATGGCATTAAGCGACCAGGCGATAGCTACGCCGGCATCATCGCTTTTTAAAAAGAAGAAGATCTATAATCGGCTAGCTTAGGTTGGGCAAGCAGACGAACCACCTAATGCTCAGTGGTCATTGTCGCTAACGGATATGTACAGCACCACAACTACCTTGTTGAGTTGAGAGTTGTTTGCTTGTGAAGCACTTGGCCGTTTGGCCGTTAATGGCTTACCATTAGTGACTTCTAAGTAGCGAGCGCGAGCCACTCCCATCGGACGCGACCACTAAAGGCCCGCTGTGCGTCGATGCTATACAAAGTGTATGGAAGAACAAGTCCGCAGCTTGTGGCTCAATGTGCGGCGGCTCTTATGTATCTGTTTGTCGTGTAACTTACCAGCCTCATTGGCAGCCTTCACGACGCACTCGTACCGCAGGTCGTCTTGCAGCCCTGTGAGCACCACACTGGTCTCGCTCGTGTCCAGCTTCTCTGGCACCTTGGCGCCGTATGCGCGCCAGAATACGCGGTACAGGTATACAGTCTGAGGGTTCTTGGCTGGCGGCTCCCAACTGGAAAAAATATGATAAATTATGTAGTTACTAACTACATGAGTTGATAATCCCAAAAATCAATCAAAAATCCGAAAGTGTCCTACTTAAACAAATTAGTATTATAGGATACTGTGAGGTCTTGCTGCGGATGCTGTGAATTATAATTCATAAACTATATAACGTTAACGTCCCAATGTTGCACTTGAACTCCTTAATCACTTCTATTGTTGTGAATTAAGATTGAAAGTGGCATGTATTAGATAGATCAGTGTCAAGCACTGACTGGGACGTTTACCTTAATAAATAATGACTATGGTGATAAGGCTCTACAAGACTGTATAGTGAGTTAGGTCGTCGGAGCTCGGGCTTCTTTAAAATACAACCAGAAAAGCGCTAGGAGTATAATGAGACAGTTTTGTTCTCACCTGAGCAACACAGCATGGGGCGTAGGCGCCACATGCGCCTTGAGGCTGCGCGGCGGGCCGGGCAGCCGCGCGCCGGAGTCGCGGAAGCACGCCAGCGCGCGCCGCGCGTGCTGCAGCGAGCACGAGCGCGCCACAGTGCCGCCGCGACACAGCTCCAGGCAGTTACGCGGGACGCCCCATGATGCGCAGCAGCTGCGGTGGTCTGTGGAAACACTGCTGTGTTAATAATCGTTATAATCGTATCAGTTAAACGACCGACTACTGGACATAGGACTCGCTCATAGAGCACATTCTCGACAATGACCGGTCCTGCGCCACCCGCATCCAGCGGACTCCCGCGACCTTTAGGTCATCAGTCCGCCTTGTGGCGGATTTACCTACGCTGCGCCTTCCAGTACGTGGTCGCCACTCGAGCACCTGCCCGCCCCTTTTCAATCCCTTGCTACGCTCATTCAAATTACGTATATTATATTATCTTTAATCCAAAATAAAAGAGTTAAGATTCGCTAAACTGGATCAATCTCGCATGATTAGAAAGATCGTCTCCGAATAGCGGAATACAGCAAATACCTGAACAGATCAAAGATAGTCTTGTGTACCTATCTACAGATTTACAATGGAAACGTCATCTTCATCAACCCCACCAGTCCCAATACAAATTTTATATTTAGGATCTTTGTTACTATTATTACTATTATTTATTACCTCTTTATTTGTATTTCATCTTAAGCTAGGTTTTTACAATAATTATATAAAAAGTAAAAAATAAAACTATACATATAAAACATAAAATCATTATAAAAACCTAACCTAGGGTACCGCCGGCAGCGAGGCGGGGCCTAAGCTGCCGGTGGTCAGGGCGACAGAGACAGGAACCTCCTGACTATCCGCGCAGTATCCAGGAGTACCGCCTTCTGTATCTGACCCTTGATCCAGCTATCTAGCGAGAGTTTCTTGAGGTGGTGGTCGAGACTCTTCGCTATTAAACCGTTCGCCGAAACGACTATCGGGACGATGATCGTCGAATCAACATCCCACATGGCGGTTACCTCGTGAGCCAGGTCTAGGTACTTGCTGGCTTTGTCCTTCTCGGCCTTCAAGAGGTTCTCGTCATGGGGGATGGTGATGTCGACGAGCACTGCCTGGCGTTTCGATCGATCTGTCAGCACGATATCAGGCCTATTGGCAAGAATAGTCCTGTCCGTGATGACAGATCGATCCCAATAGAGCGTGGCATGACCATTTTCATTTATTTATTACTATTATTATTATTATATTATTACTCAACCACGCAAAAACAGCTGAATGGATTAAGGGGATGCCTTGATTTGAGTCGTACACGCCCCCTAGACGGAGACACGATGATGCCTTCCGCCCACGAGAAAAAGAGACTTCGGGAATCGCTGTTTTGGACAAATTTCGATAAATACCTAACTTAGTGAAGGTTTATTAAGATTTCATAAAGTGAGATTTTAGATGAGATAAAATACTATAGTATTTACTTGATTGTGTCGTAAAATAATGTATCGTTTGAGTAGGCTGAGTAAAAAAAGGAAAATACAGACCCAACTTTGGATTTTTTTTCTATCGAGGAAATTTTAAGCAATCATGTATCCATAAAATCAGGTGAACAATCATATAGTCAAGAATCATATATCTGAAAATCGGACCTTATTGTTTCTTAATCAAGTCAGAACGGCGTTTCAAAGCACGTGATAATTTCCAATGCACCGCCTTAAGATGAAACTTGACACAGACAGACGCTAGTCTCATACATATCCCTTTGAAAGATTAAGAAAGTCATCACTAGGTTACCTGATCCGTCAGCAGCACACTTCATGAGCTTGTCGAAGTCATTCATGCACTCTGGGCGGTCCATAATGTTGTCCATGTCTAGGTGGAAGCTGCACGCGTCGATGCAGGCTGATGACACGTTCATCTGAGAGAAAAGTTAAGGAATGATTCACGGTACGAGCTTTATAAAAATATTCCCACTATACGAGTACATGATACTTTGTCACTGAGCGGCTGCCTCGAAACGCGAACTTTGTTCGTTCGTGTAATCACGATTTTTCCAGGTCAATTTACTATTAATATTATGGGGCAACTCTACAGATAGAGACCTAGTTTTCAAAGGTCAGAAGAAATGTATCAGATCCGTTTGCGGCCTAAACCCCTGCGAATCATGTAAACCCTATTTTATTAAATTAAATATCTTGACATTTCCATCACTCTATATTTTTGAAACAGCAATGTATGTTAAACACAACAGTAACCAGTTCTCGAGCTTTAATAGTGTTCGTATGCAGGGTAAGATAAACTATGGATCATACAAAACTGCCCTGCTTTCGAAAAGCATATTTGGAATGGCGCCTAGAATTTTTAACAAATTGCCAACAGCCATCTTAAAACTCCATGACCCTCATTTATTTGAAAAAAACATTCTTTAAATTTCTAGCTGCCAAAGCATACTATTCCACTCAAGAATATTTAAATGACCCTAACATAACAGAAGCGAATGATAGTATAATCAACGATTTTATATTTAGTGTTTAAGTATGCATGCTGCATGCTATTCTGTGGCTATTTGTATGCCTTAACAGGCAAGACATAGTGATACAATCCCAAAACTGAAACACCGATGTACCTACATACCTATGTTAACAAATAAAATATTTTGTATTTGTATCATAATCATGTAGGTATTCGTATGTGTCTCTCGTCTCTGTTGCTATCTGACCTATGATATTAAATGACTCCATTCAGGGTTCGGCAGAATTAATTTATCCTGTAACTAAGACGTGTTGAATCCACATGATATATGTATAAATAAATTTTCGGGAGATTTAATTTTTAGGAGGTATTCTGTTTCGAGTGTTTCTATAAATCATCATGAACCTAATTCCTACTTATTCTGAGGTTGACCCTCCTAGTCTGTTTACGTCATAAAGCACATTGAATTATTTCTCTGTTAACGTTCATCATCTTTTCGTCTTTGGAGATGGTCGCCGCCCAGGGGACCGATTTTTGACTTTCGAGCGCTCGACTCTTTCACTCGAAAACTGACAAAAATGATGAAATGCTATTTTGAAATAGCTATAGAAAATTTAAAAACGAGTGGTATTGGCCACTCGTATTAAATTCTATTGGTAGAAAGTAAGTGCCTGCCATTTTGACACTACAAACGTATTTACTTTTATTTGATTTTCGAGCGCTCGAAAGTCAAAAATCGGTCCCTAGATTCTTTATGGACGACTAGTGTTTTAACTGACATAGAAGACAATACATAATATAAGAAAACAAATGCGTCGAAAACTAAGTGCGCTGTTTATTGCTGGGATATCATCCTAAGATATATTATCTTCATTTAATTATGATAGACCCCAGGGGACCGATTTTTGACTTTCGACTCTTTCACTCGAAAACAGTCAAAAACGATGAAATGCTATTTTTGAAATACGAGCGACAGAATATTGAAAAACGAGTGGTGTTGTATTCAATTTTACCGTTAGCACTTTATCCATTTAATTTTGTAGTGACTATTAATTTAAGAGATAGATATACCTATTTAAATAAAATATATTGATCCGATGCTAAGTGATTGGCTGGTGTACGATTATATAGGTATAATTTCTTGCTGAAACTTATCTCCCTTTCATTTCTCTATCCCTTTCTTTCTCAGGTCACGCTCTCATACTGTCTCTTTCTCACACAGTTTTTTTTTACAATTATTAATGTTTGCACCTTACAAACTCACTACTTACTTTTGATTTTTTTCTGTTATGAAACGCATAATATATTTAAAATTAATCAATTTCCAATTTACTATATTGTAGATACAACTTCCAATAAAGTACTATTCTCTATATTAGGTAAGTATGTTGAAAATTCAAATTTGAAAACCGGTAAGTATCTACTTTTTGCATACAACGAAACGCAAAAGTATCGATAGCCAATCACTAGCTTTCGAGTGATGATTTCAAAAATAGCTATTATTGGGTTCATGCGAAAATAATAGTGACAAATTTTCGTGTGCGAATATTTTCTACCGCTCGCTTTTGATTTCGAGCGTTCGAAAGTCAAAAATCGGTCCCCTTCACTACTATTACCTGAGAACAGCACTCGGTGACGTTGTGGTGCGGCGTGGTCGGCCTCAGCCGCACGGAAACCGGCCTTAGAGTCTTTCCGAACGCGTTCTCAGCGTGACAGTAGTAATCGCCCTCATCGGTGTCAGCGATCTTCTTTATTATCAGACGCATCGTGTATTTTGTTTGTTCCTGTGAAAAATATACATTTTAGTAGTTTAGTAGACACTAAGGCCAATACTGTTATGTCGTGGCACATCCTTGTCTACGATATGCAGGATGAATGATAATGGATTGAGCTGCCGCATTGGAGTGACGGCAGGCGTCATGGATGGCAGTCATATTGACGCTCCGGTTGTGGAATGAGCTCGTGGAGGTTTTCCCGAGAGACTTTCAGTATGGTGTTCTTCAAGAAAGGAGTGTATAAATAAATTCTTAAAGGGTCGGCAACGCGCATGTAACACCACTGGAGTTGCAAGCGCCCATAGACTACGGTAGCCACTTACCATCAAGTGGGCGGTAAGCTTGTTTGCCACCGACGTGGTATACAACGTGTTAATAAAATAACGCAAAACCTGAAAACAGTTTGTTCAGAATCGAGAGTAGAATGCGAAAAAAATAAAAAATAAATTTTTTGACGCGATTTATTTTTTACATTTGTATGGAGCAGGTCGCCCCAGTCGGCCAACACTCCATACAATTGTAAAAAATAAATCTTGTCAAAATGTACATCGCAGACGTAGGCCGCGTCGCGTACTTAATTGCAAATGGGCTTAGTAATAGTCCGGTGCGAGCAGTAACTCTAACGTACCAGTATGGCTTGTAGTACGGATTGCATTTAATCAATCAGTCGTTTATAGCTAACCAGTTAACGGTAAATAAATATGGCGCCAACATCTATTATCCAATATTGACCGTTGTGAAATATTCCAATATTCCCAAAACACCAGAACAGACCTAACTCACGATTTTACATTGAATCACGGTTTAGGTACGGTGTGAAACAGCCTTCTCTAACTTAGGTTTGATATAGAGAGGAGGTAAAGAGTAAGTCGAACGTTATTGCCAATTAGCTTCAGTTAGGTAATCAGAATTTCGCAGAAACTCCCATTAAAAAAACAGTCACAGCTTTTTATCTCGTAAAAATAACAAGCTCGGGAAAGCTGTGGCAATTTCATTTTCTTGTTCCAAGAACTTCCTTTCATAACCTAAATCCCCACTGACAATCTATTTATTTACATTGAATCGACCGGTTAGCCTAGTGGGTAGTGACGCTGCCTACGAAGCTGAAGGTCCTGGGTTCGAATCCCGGCAAGGGCAAATATTTGTGTGATGAGCATGAATATTTGTTTCTGAGTCATGGAAGTTTTCTATGTATTCAAGTATTTATATCCATTATATATATCGTCGTCTAGTACCCATAACACAAGCCTTACTGAGCTTACTATGGGGACTAGGTCGATTTGTGTAAGATTGTCCCCTAATATTTATTTATTATTATTATTTATTATTTCCCTTATGTAGTGAACCTAAACGCAAATATTCCTGGAAGTCATTATCTGCACGGTTATTAGTTAACTAGCAGGTTGACCACGTAAAAGGGCCATATACAAAAACTACGCGATTTTCATTACATTGCGGGCTACCAAAATACGACGACTTCAATCCAACCCTGCAATTTAATAAAACTCGCATGCGAGTTGTTGCACCATGTAAATGGCCCTTTAAATGTAACTTTTTGTATGGGAAAATGACAGTTAAGTTGTCCGTTTGAAAAATTACGTGATCATTCCTCTGATTACACGTAAATTAAAGGCATTTCTCGGTTCAGTTTACGCTGAGCTATGAATAGGAATAAGATTAGTAGATTAGCATAAGATCAAATAAATATCGCCGCCATAATCGACGACGAATTTGCATTTAGATGGTGTTCAAGTTGGTAATTCGAATCTTAACTCGATGTTAACAGAGATTAAACACTATTTGCGTCAGCGACGATCGCCGTTTCGTTTAATGGTTCATATTTATATACAGGCTGATCGCACACGCAAAATAAATAAAACAGGACTGTTCAATGTTACTAACTTAACATCAACATCGAAAAGATCAGAATTAGGTAAATAAACAAATACGATACGCAACAGTCTCCTCAGATGTGGGACCTCAATTATTTGAGGAAATCTTTTGTAACGGAAAGATACAGTTTATTCTGATTGAGACACAGTGTGGCCCAGTATAAAAAAGTAAAATTTGCACAATAAAGGTCTCATCATATTGCAGTAATAACTTGGTAAACTGTCATTAAAACACATATTCATGGGTATCACACAAATATTTGGCCTTACTGGGATTTGAACCCAGAAGCGTCAGCGTCACTGCCAGTTACATGTAAGTTTACGATAGTTATGCCTCCTATAAATCCTACTAATATTATAAATACGAAAGTTTGGATGCTTGGATGTTTGTAACTCAATCACGCTTGAATGGCTCAACCGATTTGGATGAAATTTTGCACGAAGATAGTTTATATCTTGGATTAAAATATAGGATAGTTTTTATCTCGGGTCTCTATATGTAGGAACTCCTGCCAATCGTTTTCGCTATCCCATGTTACTGTCTAGAATCATGCAACGGTTCATTGGTCGTTCAGTAAATGTTACTAACTATATGTATACACGAACAAATGTATAAAAAACGTCGTGAATAGAAGCGGCCATGGATGTTTCTTTCTTTTTATAATCGTTTAGACCTCTTAATACGCACAGATATATAAAATGAAATGCGTATATCAATATCGAAGGCGAGATATTTAAGTTTAAAGTTTTGTTTCTAACTTTTTGATATGACCTGTGGAAATATATATTGCAATTATCTCGGCTCTGATGCGTTTTAGAGTATTACATTTTTAACAAAATAAGTTTGTTTTGAATAGATCTATCATAATCTAGCACTTTTACGAGTGACCGCTCACCTAAATAAATTACAATAACTTACCCTTTACCTAAACAATAAATTGATATCTGCCCCGAATAAATTCAGCACAGTGAAAATAAACGGGCGATTGAAAAATGATTTAACGCGGCACAACCTTCATATCCAGGAAAAGCAATTAGAGTTGTCATGCGATTTTTAATAGACTTCAAAAAAGGTTGGATGTGAAAGCTACTCAGCTGATAGAACGACAGCCGTCGTTGTTCTGTAACGATAACTGTAGGTTTGTATACTTTTGTTTATTAGTGAAAGGCACGGTATTTGATAAAACTTTGATTGAGCTTATGTAAACCCATGTATTGGATACGATCTTATCTTGAGTACAATCGACCAGCGGCGAGCGATTTTTTTATTATTTTGATTATTTTATCATTTATTTATCTACATGTTACCTGTATCTACAATATAGGATGTCTGACGTTCACTTTTCAGATGTGTCTAGCCGACATGACGACACGTCATGACAAGATTATATCACTGTCGAATCCCCCAAGCATCCCAGACCGGATCCCTATACTGTGCATCCACTAATATCTCTGTCACATTTTTATTCACCCATTCAGAGAGAGAAAAAGTTACGTAGACGTGGATTATTGGGCCGTACAATATAGAGATTCCCTCACACCCACACATTATAAGTCGACCATGGATATAAGACACCTTAATACGTATTTTTGAATTCATTTTACCTCCGGATCGGACAGCAACTGTATGGTGTAGTTAGGCCCGTCTATGACGGGAGTCCTGCCGTTGGGGTCCCGCCAGAAGGCGATGGCTGGCTTGGGCAGCGCTTCCACTCTGCACTCCAGGATTACGGAGTCACCCGCCGCGGCCATGGTGATGCCGGACGCTTGGATTGTTGGTACGTCTGTCAAACAATGTTATATTTTCAGGACGAGTTGTGATGGACACCGGATACCTTCGATGACCATAATTTAAATTGCCATAACACTAGTGTTTGCCATAAAAATTATATTCTTTGAAACCGTAAGATTTTTAGAACAATTTAAATAAACTTTGTATATAGCCCTGTCGGTTTGGTTCGGTTTGTTTTATAACAATCCCGAAAATCATGTGTTACAATGACACACCTTAGTGTTCCAAACCAAAATATCCAACGAAACACATGCAATCTAGCGATTTATGATTAAACTACAATCAAAAGGGGAAGTTTTGGGGTCATAAGGCGCTAATACATCAGTACCCTGGGGACCAGGGATTCAGAAAGGGAACTATCTTCAGATAATGATGACGTAAACAGATGGAGGCCATAGCAATTCCTAAACTACACAAGATACCTGATGTGTATGGGCTCACCAGAACCCTCTCAATCTCTCTCTATCAGAGCCGGAAAAAAAAGTTGTAGGTACCTAAAATTAAAAAGGCAAAAACTTTTTTTCAGCCTTTAATTGCCCACACCCACAATTGGCACCTTAGGCCTCTCTTCGATTACGTCACTCGTCCCTATCCAGAGCTAGTCTTATCCAGAATGACCCGCTGTCTTGCTAATATAGTTAACTCATCGAGCTGGTGGATAACCGGCACTCATTTCAAATCTTTAGACTTACGAGAGATGTTGATCTTCCTGGACGCCTGCATGGGCGTGCCATAGCCGTTGTCGGCGTAGCACGAGATCTGGTCCATGTCCCGAGTGACGTTGTGGATCACAGTCACCATGTGCCGGGTCTCCACTTGTCGGATCAGGTGACCTAGGTGATAATTTTTGTTTTAATATATTTATACTAAACAGTTCTTTCGACAATTCATCTGAATCGTGTGTATATAATATTGAACACTCTCCCAAATTGGCCTCCAAATATGAGAGACATGATACTCCGTTGTGCCCTGCCTCACTCACATTTCGTGGTGTCCTAATACATCTCACAACGTGAGATTCAACGAGAACATGACACTTACCAGATATGTAAAGGGAGATTGTGGGTGTGGGCGTGCCCATGGCGATGCACAGGATCGTCATGCTGGAGCCTTCAACCACCAGGTTCACCGGGTTCACCGTCGGGGGCTGTACCGAAAACAATAATCATGTTAGTTGTGCAAGGACTGGTGACTTGGTAAAGGTCGCGGGAGTCCGGTGGATGCGGGTGGCGCAGAACCGGTCATTGTGGCACTTTTTGGTGGCCTACTACACTATACAGTCGCAGTGGACGTCTTTCCGCTCATCTCATTACTTAGATGAAAATGAAAAATATTTATTCGTAACAAACAAAGAAGAAAAAAACGTATGTATCACATACATAACAAATAGTTTTAAGTCCTCAAATAGTTAAGGACTTGTGGGAACATACATAGATAAATACACATCGACTGACATAGTGTGTTAGCAAGAAACAGATCGATCGTCTGGGTCTGGCACTCTGCGGTTAAGCAGGGAAACTGGTGATTTGCTCTGACAAGAGCAGTTTTTAAATTGCCCTGGGAAGGGCAGTTTGTATGTCTGGAGCCTGCAGCATCCTCGTCGGATTCGGCGCGTCTTCCAGCCAGCAAGAACGCGGAGCGGGGCGCGGCGATCAACGAGACGATGTTTACTCCACGGCGGCCGGCGGGCGAAAGGATTAGCGCCGGCGGACAGCCCAGTTTTATTCGCCCGACCTGTGCGCTCGCGCAGGCGCCGTAGCACTGTCACGCTCTTCCATGTAAATACGTCTCTTTCTAAATTGTCTCAATTTTGTATATAAGCGAGCATTTTGGGAAATAAATTCATTCTATTCTTGTAATACTAATAAGTGTTTCACTTCCAAACCTTCTGATAACTAGATAGGAAAAATACCCTACAGACTTAAAACTATTTGTTTGTTACAAAATGGTCCCGCCTCAGCATACTGCCGGCTCAGTAGCCAGCGCTGGTCTTCCGGCGAGACCATGAAAATGATGAGTTGGTTTAGATTTTCATAGAGCAAACTTGGTGATGTAGACCCACATCTTTGTATTACCCAAAAAATACTATAAAAATATTAGCGTCTAGCGAAGGTCTGGCAAAGTTTGTCGTATGTTAAGTATCTCTCTCTTCGTCCTAGCCAATTTCGGCTACAGCAACTGCTTGTGCCAACTACGGGAACTTAGGTGATCCGCCCGTTTATACGCCTTCTTGACCTACCTCAACATACGCCGGGTAAGCAGGATCAGTCCAGGCCAGGAGTGTCTCCGAAGGCAGCGAGTCCCCAGCAGCAGCATGAGCCTTCACCCAGCAAACGTATTGCGTGTTCGGAGTCAGTTTCTCCAGAGTATGACCTGGCACTGTCGTGGATATGATTGTCACATTGCCTTGACCGAGTTGCGTTGGTGATTTGTAGAATAGTCTGTGGAAGCACAACCTCTGCTGTTATTTTGTGTTATGAACTTACTAACTTACCCTACAGTCGGTCGCTATATTTTTTATCGTCATTATTAGCCTATACCTATACGTCCCATTGCCGGACACAAGCCTCCTTTCATGAGAGGGAATGGTCTGTAGTCCTCTGGGCTCTCGCTGGCCCAGTGCGGGTTGGGGAGTATATTTTCTCAAAGAGTCAATAGTTATTTATACTAAACGGGACAACTCCCGTGACCATGGATGTTGCAACACATCCGATACGTCGGGAGACCTCAGTGAGGTAAACAAATAAGTTAATTATACGCGATTAAGTCCCGTTTAGTATAAATAATGTGTGAGAATCGTGAAAGTTTAAATCAATATAGTATCAATGGTAGTTTTTTGAATTGGAACTGCTGGCTCCCAAGTACCAAGTTTATTTAGCGGTAAAACATTGGTTCTTGTTACAAAGTTATTGGAAAATGACGTTCTCCGAAGAATTGCGTTTTAGGCGTGTTTATGGGCAAAGGGCACGATTGTTGGGCGGAACATATGGCAATGCTCAGGAGCGTTTACACACAGCTAGCGTTCCCATACTCACATGACAGGATCTCGCCGCATGTGTCATATATTCGTAAACAGGCCTTACAGTGATCAAATGTGCGGAAAACACAAGTATAGTCATACTATACGGCACTAAGGTCCCTTACGTCCCAAATAACAACTGTATTTCCGCGGGATACCACCAAAGGTACCGCCGGGAAAAGCCATGGAGCGATTACAAATTCTTGCTATAATATGCAGACTGACTAACTTCACCAGACGACGGTACATTATTAGTTTCTAAGCCCAGTTTGAATGCTAGCTCGGGATTTGGCAATCTGAAACTGGATGTTCAACTTGATTCCGGACAAGTAATCAATTTGCTTTTACTTCAAGTACCAAACGCCTTGTAGCTCGGTTGTGCCGACATCTTATTCGGTTGTAGACCTTTATTCGGTAACCTCACTTTGATATAATTCCATTGTTTTATATCGTTGTATCCATACTATTCATATTAAAACTATGAATGCGAAAGTGTGCCTGTCTGTCCGTCTGTCTGTCTGTCTGTTACCTTTTCACGCTTAAACCGCTGAACCAATTTATACTCTGTCCGCGTGGAACTCGTTTATATAGTAGCTTTATACAAACTTTCATCCGCCATTTCACCCCCTCAGGGAATGATTTCCGGGATAAAAACTATCCTATGTCCTTCCCCGGGATTCAATCTATCTCCACACCAAATTTCATCTTAATCGGTTCCGCGTTTTAAACGTGAAGAGGTAGCAGACAGACAGACAGATGGACAGACAGACAGACCGACACTCTTTCGCATTTATAATCAGTGATCGGAATAGGTAGTGCAATTTCACGGGAACTCGGTGCGTAAGCTTAGTATGGACATAGCTTTTAACCCCGGGATTTCATATGAAAAATTTTAAGTTTATGTTTAGTTCAGAAATGTTATGTGTGATTTTTTTTTGGTTACTATAGAATATGGCATCGACAAAATATGAAGTAGATACACTAACTTTGACATCCATGCAAACAAAGAAAATAAGCACGTCTTATCAGTTATCTTTTTGCATTTGCATGTTGTTTTTCTAAGTGCATTCTTAAATTATCTTTACCTGGTTCGACCTTGGGATAACTTTCTATTGTTTACCTCTATGAAGAGCTCGGGGCAGGGTGGGACAGTAGCAACAGATGCCAATATTTGTCATGCTATCTCTTTTTAGTTGAAAGATAATGTTTTAAACAAGGCAAGTATTTTAAGATTACTTATGTTCTTCTGTTCGTTAAGTTCGCACGTATTACTCATGGTTGGTTCAATTCGACTTTGGCTTGTTTACCGGACTTTGTGATCGATCATCTTATTGTGACGACGTTGGCTATCCCTAATTGGACTCTGATTTACTTGTGATTGGACTAAGTGGAACTTCTTATGTAGCTAAACATGCCTCGGCGAGCTAAGGAAGAAACTATTCTGAGTTGGATTGAATCCTATCCCGACTTAGAGTTTGATTCAACAAGACATTTAATACATTGTACTAAATGTGACGTTAATATTGGATGCAGAAAGAGTACAGTGAAGCGACACATCGAAGGACCTGTACACAAAGGATTACATCACCAACCAAATGAAAGTTTTTACTTTGATCTGATCGAGTTCCTCATACTTTGCAATATCCCATGGGTTCAAATCGAAAATCCAGCATTCTCAACCTTCTTCCAGAAGTATTTTTGCTGCACTTGTACAAATCAGCCTCTACGTACTCTACCCAGTGAATCGACAATAAGAAAAGTATATGTGGACAAGTTTTATCAAGCCAGAATAGCAGCTATACGCAGTGAAGTGGCAAATAAAAAAAATTGGATTTCGTTAGATGAAACGACAGACTTTCTAGGCAGATACGTGGTCCATTTCTTGGTGAAACCTTTGGATGCAACCGTTTCTCATAAAACTTATTTAATGGCGTGTAAAGTGCTCACGGTAGTGAATGGGGAGACTATTGCTAAGTTTGTTACAGACTGCTTAGAAAAAATGTGGGGAGAAGGCTATGAAAATCAACTCGATAATGTGCTTCTCTTATGTACTGACAGCGTTGCGTATATGTTGAAGGCGGGGCGAATTTTAAAAAGTGTGTTACCGAATATGAAACACGTTACATGCTTAGCTCATGCTCTGCATCGTGTGGCAGAGCAAATAAGATGTCAATATCCGGACGTAGACACCCTGATAGCTAACTTGAAAAAAGTATTTTTAAAGTCTCCTAGTAGAGTGCAACTGTTAAAGGAAATGTATCCAAATTTGCCTTTACCTCCTAAGCCAGTAATTACAAGGTGGGGTACTTGGCTCGCTGCAGTATCTTACTACGTGAAGTATTTCACTGAAATAAATACGGTTTTGTCAAGATTAAGAACATCAGATGCTGTTTCAATTAAAAAGGCTAAAAAAGTGCTTGAAAAACCCAACATAAAAAAAGAATTAGATTATATCCATGAAAATTTTAATATAATAGAGGTGGCCTTAACTCGTTTACAGGAACGAAATATGTCAATGGTCGATGCCTTAATCGATTTTGATCAAGTTAGGATGGTAATCAATTGGTCTAATAGTTTACCCATAGAAAACAAATTTGAAGGGGTTATGGCTCGAAACCCGGATTTAGATACTATAAGAGAATACGCAGGAGATATTTCAAAAGAAACCGCATCTGAACATATTTCCTTTTACAAATTTGCCCCGCTGACATCAGTAGAGGTTGAAAGATCGTTTTCCACATATAAATGGATATTAGACGTCAAGAGAAATAGACTGACAGTTGAGAACATTGAAAAAATAATCGTTTGCTATTACAATTTTAAAGAAAGCAAGGAATAAACGATGTAAAATAAAATCTGTAAAGTTTGACTGGAAGAGATCACTTATAGGTGATAAGATGCTTATTCTTTACCTCTATTTTTGTGTATAATTTGTTGTATTGTATAATTTTAATTTGTATTGTAAAAAATAACGAATGTTTTAATAACGTTGATTTAATATATATGTGTACTAATGTTGATGTTTGACGATTTATTTTATGATTGTAATTTGTAACTGTTAAAAGTTATGTTGAATAAATAATTGACGTATTTATAATGACAATTTTTTATTATTTTGCATCTTCTTAATTTAGGTCAATAATATTCACTGTGAAAAAATACGAGTCCCGAAATCCCAAGGCTTATCCATGTTATGTTTAATGTTTAAGGTCATTCACCCGAAATGGCACTACCTATTCCGATCACTGTTTATAATATAAGGCGATTCACCCACTAGAGATGCGTCCCGCCGCGGTGCGCGGAGCGCGAGGCGCCGTCCCGCGCATTGCCGCGTCGGCATTGTGTTGTACTAGGCGTGTTTTCTAAATAAATTGAGATTCTTGCACACAATGGTAAAATCTGCGCTAAAATGTGCAGGATGGATAATTTACCCTAACGTTTCTATGTAGGCATAGGTCCATAGGGCAACGTTGCTATAGCTACTCGCATATTTAAGGAATCAATCCGTTTGTTGCTTTGTCTCCGCAAATGGACTGACTACTCTATTCCTCAGTATACACCTAAGTCAAATACTAAACAATTGACAAACGCGTTCAAGTTTAATTACACGCAGAAACTAGAATAGGGCGGCGAAGTTCGCGGGACCTAGGCCATTGAATATGAACCACGAGGTAAATATAGCTATTCTGTACGCGGGTTTATTTGTCCGTTTGATAGTCTGGGAAGTTTCCAGTTTACAATTGTTTTATTTAAGTTGCAACGTGCATTTGGGATGAGGATATTCCGGTAGACTGCGGCTAAGTGCAGTTAGTATTTAATGTAACACAACTGTCAACCTTTCAAGTTCCTTCTTAAAATATGATTATTGTTGTACGAGAGGTTTAGTCGATAACGTATTTCCGTCAATTTATCAGTGGATGTTTAACATGTAAGGTATATTACATACACATATAAATGCCGATAAACTATCACCGGTTCGGAAAGAAAACCTATAAATTCTACTAACCTTTGTTTGTTATAACAAAGTCAAAAAGTCAAAATTCTTTAATTTAGGCATGTTACATACACCAATGAATGTCGATAAACTACCGGTTCGGAAAGAAAACCGCTAGGTACTGAAAAGTTCCTTTTCTCAAAAATGGCCCGCAAAGTGAACATAACTCGCTACATATTGGAAGGAAAAGTGTATAGTTTAAGGTCAGACCTAAATTAAAAAATTAAAAACATTGCAGGCCGCCTGGAATGTTATATATAAATTCCTTATTTGTCGAGTACCAGATTAAAAAAAGTAGAAACTGGCATATAAAAGACGGCACAGCTCGTATTCAGCCAATTTAACTCGTATTTTTCTGATGCGAACACGACGTTTTTGCATGTGTCTCAAATAATTTGCGTTTTTTGGTGGACAAATACACGTCCGATTCTGTTTAAAAAAAAACGGCGGGAAATCGTAAATATTTTCACGTTGTGCAACGATATTTAAAGTTTATATATATTTAGTATTTTTTATTCCCCCATTGTTGAGAAAAGCACTATGTTAGCCTCAGCCGGAATGGCAATTGCAGGCTTCGTATTATAATTAAACGGACTCGCAAGCTCGTCCGTTTAAACAAATACTCAGCCTGCAATTGCCTCCTTCCCGGCCACGGCAATAATGTACTATTACATCAGGACGTCAATATGCCACAGTAATGGATAACAAACAAAGAATGACTTATTTGCATCCTATTTGACAAAATTGCATTTTGTCCGTCGAGTCTTTGTATTACCAAGGGTACTAAATAATTCCGGCGTTGTCCTAGTTATAGTGCAACACGCAAAAGCACTACAAATTGTAAAGTTTCAAACTCAGTTACATTTTCCGCAACACTGAGCGTTTTCAAAATCGCTGTTCTAAACTTTGCTGGAGACACTATATTATTTTGAATAGTACCTACCTATTACATTTTTGGCCAGTACAATAATAGTTTAAGCGCGAGTGAAGCAGTAGGGTATAAAGTACCCTAGATCCAAAAAAAAAAAAATTGCTGGTTAGTTTAATAATGAATCACTTTGTGAACTAGAACGATTTCCATATAAACTCCGTAAGGCTATGGCGAATGGAGGCCGTAGGGTTAAAACAGCTAAAAGCGTGCGTGCGTAATACACCTTATTTCACGACGTGGTGTAGGTGTAATCACAGGTTATGTTATAGGTAGGTACTTACAATCGACTACAAAAAACATTAATTTATTCGACTTATACAACGTAACAAGGTGACAGACTGGATACCTACATACTTGATCGATTAGTAAGTAGTAGGAGTAAACGTACGATTTTTATAATTAAATATCAATATTTGGTTTATAAATTTTACCGGTTTAATTTAGTGTAGGTAATTGTAACTGAAAAACCTCATGACTGTTGACTCTGTGGGTGTGTGTGTAAAACCTATTTCGGGTAATATCAGAGAATGATTAATGTTCTCGAAGCCGTAAAAGGCTGAAACGCAATATCGATCCGTGATAGATCCGTTTGTAGCCAACGGAATAATGGATGCACCATGCGGCTGAATTCGGTTAGACCTATCTACGATATGTGAGTTATAGGGAAATCATGGAAAAGCCAATACGAGAGCCCTTTAGATGAAACATTCAATGAAGCCGATAACATGCGAAAAACCGTATGTAGAGGAAAGTGGCTATGTGCAGAGCCCCCTAGCAGCTTCCTGGCATTAAATTTATCAACTACATCAATGAAATAGTTATTTGCTATAGGTACAAGGGTGCAAAGTTGTATTTTACCCGCGAGTCTGGAATTGAAACACGAGCAAGCGAAAGGATGTGTTAGTTGAACCACGAGCGAGGCGATTGGTTCTAAAATAGAATCTAAGCGTAGCGAGTTTTTCAACACACGAGAAGCAAAATACATTTGCACCCGTGTGTAACACAAAACTGTTCACCTCACTGTAGCGAGGAAAGTGCAACATGAAAAACAACTTTATTTAATTAAAATATTTTAATTTTTTTAACAGTTAAGTAATATCAAGTAGAATTTTGGTCAAGTGCGAGTCGGATTTTAGTTTTCCCATACCATACATTTTGAGACCCAGCGCCTGATGAAGGCGAAAAGCAATTTTTTAAATGTTCTTAACTATTTACTTTATTCTGTTTTTAGTATTTGTTGTTATAGCGGCAACAGAAATACATCATCTGTGAATTTTTTGTATTATGAGCGTTTTACGTTTTGTTATCTGTCAAAAGCTACATAAACACGCTCCAAGGTCAAATTACTTTCCCCACTAGTGGATAAAATGCGTTTTTGGTCACTGGTTTTAAAGGATCAAAGACGGCTTTCCGGGGCAGTGAGGGGAAACAAATTAAATCCCTCCGATAAGAACCGACACGCCAGATAAGACTTTCGATTTGAGGAAAAACGCATTAAAATCGGTTCATCCGTCCGATGCCACCGACAGACACACGGCTACACAAACAGAGACGCATATAAATATGAGTATACACAGATACGATACCTATATTAAACTTACATAAAAGACAGGGTATGCAAGCCACGTACTCGTAGATAGTAGAACAACAGCACTCCAGTCATATTGCCAATCGTTAATACCAAATCCAGAACACACAGTCCCTGTGGCCGAAATAGGTCAGGACAGCGTCATCATCATCATCAGGAAATAATAAAGGAAAAGTCCCTGAAGACGCAATGTTTACGTCTGAATACTTTTCCACCGGGCAGATGTTGATTGTGCTAACCCGTTAGTAAAATAAACTGGCTCGAGACGCGTACAGAATACTAATGCCTTTTTGTATTTTGCGGTCCTTTGAAATTTCAATGGTCCGGGTGAAAGACGAATGACCGTGTCATTTTAAATTAAAATGAATACGTTCCGTTTTTTGTGATGGCGTTAGGTACAGCCGTGTGATTTTTGTGTTCAGATATACCTATAAAAAAGTCAATTGGCGGCAGGCTATGAAATAAAAAGCTTTTCTACTTTTACTCAGATAATTTAAGGGGTATCTAATTTTAATACACCACTTAAAGGCCATAGAGTGGCAAAAATTTGATCAGATTAACGTCGTAAACGGATCGCAACCATTTTTGTTACAAACTGGTTGTAGGTGGCAAGGAATTAGACCACGAGGGCGATCACCAACGCGCTGGTCAGACTCTTCCTAGCTATATATCCCACATTGTGGTGGGATCAGCTGTCGATGTCTTACTTCCCTACTTGACTCTGTCCTCGACATCGGTTTCAGCAAACTTGCACTCTCTCATGTCTCGTAGTGTCATGTAACTGAAGACAGCGACCCAAGAAGATGTATTTACAGTAGACATTGAACTCACGTGTAGGAGATCTTCTCGTCGGGGTGCGAGAACTGAGGCGGCTGCCACGTGAGGGTCAGCCAGGTCGCCGAGTGAGACGACACGGACAACGAGTGCGGAGGCGACGGGATGCCGGCCACACTCTGGTCTTCTGTGGAAACAATACTTAGGTTATCTTTTGTCACTTCTCATTAAAATTCAATGTTGCCTGCAGTTAACTTCCTAAACGGAAATTTGCCTTAACTTCTCGTGAAAGTATCCTGAAAATTCTCAGAATATTCCTATCTAATTGAGAAAGTTCTACAAGTTATACATTGCTAGTTCAAAGTAACCCAGTTATCAATACGTACGAGTTTTAGCGGTGACGTTAATGAGCAGCATACTGCTCGGCAGAGACGTCCCGTGTTCGTTGACGGACACCACGAACACGTGATATGTGGCGTTCACTTCTAGGTTGTCTATGCTGGACATGGTGTCTGTTGTGTTGATTTGCTGTGGAGAAAGTAGAACATTATTCTCTTTAGTCCCATCTCGTAGCCAGATTTAGCAGCTAACTTTGTAATGGGAATTGTAGCTTCCCGTCTCGTGGCAAGTTACGAAATGGGGACGATTTCCCAGCTCGTAGCCAGATATGATAGCTCGCTTCGAAATGGGAAATCTGGCAAATGAATAGTGAACGTGTTAGCCTCTCAGGACCCAAGAAAATACTTACGTTATCCAACTGCAGGGTGTTATAGTAGTAAGGCTGCGAGTTGTTGCCGACGCGTTGCCAGTGCACGATGTAGGAGGTCGCGTTGGCACCGTCCTCAGGCGCCGACCAATCTAGGAATCCGGTCCACGACTTGTCGTCCGTCGTCGAGACGACCGCGTGGACTTCCCGCGGAGGTCCGGGCAACAGGCCGGTGCCTAGGAACGAAAATAAAATATAAGAAATCATTGTAAAATTTTGGGAACACATTTTGGGAGCGACCGCACCGCTGTTCAAAATACGGTGACGCACCGAAAACGCAGTGTATGTATGAAAAGACGTGATGCATACGACATGTCAACGCGTAAACGCAGCGTTACGCACCCATCCAATTAATTATCATCCTTATTGGCAATCAACATAGAAGTACAAAAGCGCAAGATAATGACATGAGAATGCCTTAAGAGGCTAATACTCAACCTGGCCTTTACTTAGATTCTGTCGAGCCATCCACTGAGGCTCAGTCGCTTTACAGGTGTTCAGTACATATATTTGCCGCGCTCAGCTAGCTCGCATTAAGGTACGACATTCCCTCTCACCCATGAGAGGAGGTCTGTTCTCAGCAGTGGGACGTGTATAGGCTGTTGTTGTGTCGGCTTTTCCCCGTACGGTAGCCTCTGGTGCTGATTTTTGACCACCGATTTAACCTAGCGCGGCAAATGTGCTGGGGCAAGCGGCCAAAATACATTGACAAGGCTGTTGGGCTGTTGAGCTGGGTCTGGACTGAACTACAGTACTTATATAATACGAGGAGCAGCTAGAGCAGTAGTTCCTTACCTTTTCGGTGATGTGATCTTTCATCAACGCATTCGTTTCTTGCACCACCTACTACTTAGTTTTACTATCTTCTTCTCCACTACCCAAATGTTCTATGGAAGAGATCGCTCTTTTGCGATAAGACCGCTTGTTGTTTTACCTCTACTGTCTCCCTGTAAGTATCTTTGTGTTTTCTTTTGTTACTGCTTTATCTGTGTGAGGTTTGCAATAAAGTATTTGTACATTATTGTACCCCGTAATCTATTAGGCAAATTGATTTTACCCCCGTTTATTCATCCATTTTACATATCAAACCCCACAGCTAGCTGTTTTACCCCCAAGGACTTAATTACTCGCAGGTTCGGGACAGGTTGGAATTACCTTCTTCGAAGCACTGAACGATGTTGCCGATATACGGCACGCAGGTATTGATGCCTCCTGAGTAGGCGCCGGCGCAGACGCCTCGGCAGTTGGCCGGTACCCCACGCCTCGCGCAGCATGCCTCGTGGTTGCGACCTGGACAATCACACAATAGTAAAGTCAGTTGCAGGGTTACATGACTCCTTACATACACTAACGTTTGTCATCAAGAGTGAAAACTGAAAAGCAAGGGGGGATTCGAGTGCCTTCTTGAATAGTTCTTTTAAAGCCTAGGTATTACCTCCTGTTCCACAGATGTATCTAGTTGTAATCATTACTAGAGAGGTTTCCTTAGGAACAATGTAAAGGTGTTCGTAGCCCACGCTGCTGTTACTAACCTCATACAGGATGTAGGTAAGAATTAGGTGGTGTGGTGCTCTTTTCCAAGCATTAATTTGTATCGCTTTGAGTCTAGGAATAAGTATGACACCATAAAATATTTTTGCCTGTATGGACAATTTGCATGACAAATGCTTTATGGCCGACATAAGGGCAATCATGCTTGCTAGGCTGCAAGAGATATATTTATGACAATATGATCACGTAGTCGTAGTGGAATACGCAGTGAGGTTCCAATGTTGCAATAAAGTGAAGATCGCTGATGAATGAGGCCGGATGATTTCTAGCCTAGCAGTGTGCGCCTGTTGATTAATATGACGGTGATGACTTACCTCCAGCTCCACATCGCAGCAGTTTATGGAACTCCTGCGCACACAGCGGCGCGAGTGCTCTTAAATCAGACATCTTGGCATCGTAGGAGCAAAGAGGCATGCACACGCCAGCCACAGCCACACGTTCGCAGCACCCTGTGACGTTGTAGTAGTTGGAAGCTTCCTCTTCTTCCTCAAAAACCTGGGGAAAACGTTTTGGTTCTTATAAATAAATCTCTGATAATAAAATAAACCACGTTTTCTTTCTACGTCGCAGACACGACATACGATGGCATTGTATATTGAGGGTTAATTTTGTTTTTTTTTGTTTTCTCTGATTATATAATATCACACTCAAAAGTGCATCGAAACAAGAAACTCCTGTACAGTCAGCGTCATATAGTTAGTAGCAGCCAGAGTAGCCAAATATTTCGTAACACACCCTTATTCGTACAGTAATAAAGACGTGTACCGAAATATTTGGCTACCTTGGCTGCTACTAAATATATGACGCTGACTGTACCATCTGTTTAAATTTTCAATGAATTTGCATAGATAGGTGCATCTGTGTAATATAACTGAAACTGGCAATCTCTTCTTAAGTCTCCTGGTTTTTTGATTGATCTCGTGATCCGTTGAAGCAAGAAATACCGCTTGAAAGTTTTGTGACATTGCTGCGTTATGTAAGACATGCGCGTTTCATCGACTGGGTATTGCTATAAATTTAGTTTGGGACATCAACTAGACAGTGAGTCAGTGAGTCGTAATAAGTAGGTACACGTACTTAGTATTTACTACATACCTGACTCTGCGTCCTGAATATGAGGCGCGGTGACGCGTCACCCACTCCATGCTCGTTGACGGCTTCCACGTAAATTTCGTAGTCCGAGTTCGATTCTAGGTCCTCAAGAATGTACGGCGAATGGATCTGGTGGGCATAAAATAACAAGGATGAGTTGAAAAGTCGAGCACATCGACCACAAAGCTGCTAAAAATATGAGATTTTTCAAAGGCAATGTCAGATGTACCATAATTCTTCTTCAGAGACCTCAATCTGTACAGATTCTTACATGCAAGCAGACATTTCAAGGAGTGCTTCCTGATTGGCGAGGGATGCAGTCATGAATGCGTACCGCCCTGCTTCCGGGCAATATCATTCTACTGTGCAAATATAGTTAATGCTGACATTATACGGACAAGTAAGCTGTCGAAAAATGTTATCTAAACTTTTACAGAACGTCAAAGAATTCCTAATGCAAAAACATAGCATTTTAAGGGTCTCAGGAGGTATCTTTTTCTCTGATTCACCAATAAATATCTTAGTCTCAATCATGAAATAGATAGCATTAATAAAATTGTTTCTACAAGAGTATCCAAGCGTGGAGAGCTAAACCAGGACTGAAACATTCCAAGGGGCTTATTAGAGCCTTTAGCAAAAAGGCGTCTTCTGATGCCTTGGCGCTAAGCAGGAACCGTCTACGCATGTTGGTAAGGGCGCTTACAGGGCATTGTCACCTAAACAAGCTCATGCAAACGTTAAGACTGTGTGACACAAGGCAGTGCAGACTCTGCCTTGACGCGCAAGAGACGCCTACACACATCCTAACTGATTGCCCCTGCCTTATGCGCAGCCGTAACTTCATTCTGGAAAACACATCATGTGCCCGGAGGAGATTAAATTTCTTGAGATCAACAGTATCCTGCAATTCTTCGAGTTCGCAGGACTTGACCAAGAATTGTAGTAAGTGGCGATCGCAATAGATCAGCGCTGGTCGCAGTGATATAAGGGCTGTACGGTCCGGAAGCCACTACCAGAATAATAATAATAATAGCATTAATAACGACCAATTGATCGAACCACCAAATGCAATACCTACCTATTAACATACAATATAAACCCTCAGATTAACAGGTATTAAGCTTATTCTCCTTTAAACGATACGAAAATTCCACGTGCAAAGGGCATTAGTAGGGCCGATAAATTAAGCGATAAAGCAGCAAACATCCCTTAGCCTGGCGACAGAAGGTAATTCTGTCACCTTCTAATTTATAGTTCCACCGAGGGTGATCCCTAATGAATGTATAATGAATTAATCCCTTCGCCTATACAAATCGTCGCCTGTATTCGAAATTTGAGTCTATATATGACAAGACACGCTAAAAGCATATTCAGGGTAAAGATTAATGCGTGTGGGTGGTAAGAGTGACTTTGCTTTCATACGTGGCTTGATTAAGATTTAAAGGAGCACTCTAAAAACTTAGACTAAGGTTACCTAGGGAGCAATAGGGTTTGGATAAATCTAGTGTGTGAACGTGCTAACCCTTAACCGTTGAGTTTAGAATAGACTTTAAAGAACCTAATTTTTTTAATAATACGACCTTAGCCAACAAGCATATTATGGCCTGCCTTACGGTAATTATACACCGCAGCCTATGCAACGAGTGCGTTGTTTACATTCGCTGTATTGACAGCTAAAGGCAAATGCAGGTGCCTCCCTCTTAACACAATGCACCTTCGGGCGCTCGGACGACCTTACTACACAATTCTACATACCTACAGAGCAAATAGTGGTATTATTTTGACTGTGGTCGTCTCTATGTATGGTTGAGGTACATTCTCAGTTGGGCTGCTCCATAATATGGCGAGATTAAATTCCGCTGTACCTTACTAAGATTTATGTTAATACATTTTCATTTTGAACTGTAATTAATATGTGGGTATTACACGATTCATCTTGGTTTTAGACGAAGAGTAATCTTGAATACATTGACGCATTAATTCAAACAGATTAGGTATAGATGGATAAGGTCTTCGCAAGTCAGTCTTATTACTGCATAATTTTGCGATCGACAATAATTATATGACTCGTGATGATTACCTTGGTACAAATGTTTGATATGTGGACTCAAGGAATATTTTCAGCGCCGCTAGTTTACCAACACAACAATTTATGGCGGGAACTATTAACGCAGATTGTACCTTTAGCTAAAGATTTGTATTTGATTCAATTCGCTTCCACCGCGTGTATTCTCTGCCAATCATACATAATCTAATACCCTTCATTTCAACATCTGCGTTTACAGACAAAACACATCATAGTTAAGTTTATAGACCACTCTTAACTCATAAATAAAGAGACAGGTCACTTCGAGGCGAGAGTAAAGAGGTTGTTACTGAATCAGTGTTATGTTAATATCGCGGAACGCCTCAAAAATATCACAAAGAGCGCGCATATCGACAAAGCCTTCGCGAAAAACATTAGACGCGAAAACAAAGCCCTACTAGGTTCCCAAAATCGATGTGTGGCTTTTGATTCACCTTTTAGCGCGGACGAGGTCTGCCAGTCTTTGAAGTATGTTAAATGCGGGAAAGCTGCTGGGCTGGATAACGTGTACCCAGAGTTCCTTACCCATCTAGGCAAGCGAGCAGTGCGATGGTTGACAGACTTCTTCAACAACATTTTTGAAACTGGCATACTACCCGCCGTTTTTATGAAGTCCAAGGTCATAGCCATACTCAAGCCTGGAAAAACTCCAGATGATCCCGCAAATTTCAGGCCTATATCACTGCTAAGTGTCACGTTTAAATTATTGGAGCGCTTACTGTACAACAGAATGAAAGATGTCGTGGACAAACACATTCCCGCTGAGCAGGCAGGCTTTCGCGCCGGTAGAAGCTGCTGCGATCAGGTTCTAGCGCTAAGCAGCCATATTGAAGCCGGGTTCCAACGAGGACAGAAAACTTTGGCCGCTTTCGTGGATCTAAGTGCTGCGTATGACACTGTCTGGGTCAGCGGATTGATCCACAAGGTAGGCAAGATAATCCCGTCTGCAAAAATCCTCCGTCTTCTGGGGAACATGATGGGGCCCCGAAAGATTACCGTGCTGTTGGGCGACACAGCCAGCAAATACAAGCAACTAAAGAACGGACTTCCGCAAGGCTCAGTACTGGCTCCCCTCCTATTTAATATATACACCAGCGACATGCCTCCCACTCAAAGTCACAAGTTCCTGTACGCCGATGATATTGCGCTCACAACCCAGACAAGGAGTTTTGAGGCTGGCGAAGCTGTGCTTGCGCGGGACCTTGATGCCTTACATCAGTACTACACCAAATGGAGACTCCACCCGAATCCTTCAAAAACAGAGGTTACCGCTTTCCATCTAACGAATAGCCTGGCAAATAGGGAGGTGGATGTTACTTTCTGCGGTCAAAAAATCCGCCACAATCCCAATCCGAAATACCTAGGGGTCACGTTGGATCGGTCACTAACATATAAGGCACACTTGGAAAACCTAGCCCAAAAGGTAAAGACCCGGGTAAACCTTATAAATAAGCTGGCCGGAACTTCGTGGGGTGCTCGAGCTGACGTACTGCGAACATCTTCTATGGCTCTTGTATACTCTCCAGCGGAATACTGCGCACCAGCGTGGTATAAGAGCGCGCACACCAGCAAGGTAGACGTTCAACTGAACCGAGTGATGCGAACGATATCTGGCAGCCTGCTACCTACCCCCGCCAGTTGGCTCCCCGTGCTATCGCACATTGCCCCTCCGGATATCAGGAGAACTCATGCTGCTGCGCGGGAATGGGACAAAGCATCTACCCATGCTTTACCGATTGGAGAGACGCTGAACCATCTACCACAGGCGCGCCTACCATCTCGCAAACCTATTTGGTCTGACCACCACCTCCAGGGTCAAGAGCCATTCAATGTCTCCGCGGAATGGAGAAAGCAGTGGCAAGCGCAGGACGGTGACCCCCACATAGACCCCACTAAACTGCAGACTGGCTTCGCAGACATCCGTAAGATCTGGGTCACTATAAACCGCATCAGAACAGGAGTAGGACGATGTAACCAGAACCTCCACAGATGGGGAATCTCGCCGACACCAGCCTGTGACTGTGGGGAGCCAACTCAAACAATCCCCCACATCATAGGAAAATGTCCTAAAAGGCGGTTTGCCGGAAGCATGCAGGACTTATTAGCACTCACACCGGAAGCAAGGGATTGGCTACTCAATTTAGATATTAAATTGTAAATATTTTCGTTATAAATTGTAAATTAAAATATTTTTTTTTCAGGAATAAAAGCCATACGACATAATAATAACTGAATCAGTGAGCTACATATATATAATAAATAAAATAAATAAATATTACGGGTCAATCTTACACAAATCGACCTAGTCCCAAGCTAAGCAAAGCTTGTACTATGGGTAATAGACGACGATAAACATACTTATATAGATAAATAAATACTTAAATACATAGAAAACATCCATGACCCAGGAATACATGCTCATCACACAAGTAAATGTCCTTACCGGGATTCGAACCCAGGACCTCTTGCTACGTAGGCAGGGTCACTACCAACTAGGCTACAGCGGTCATCATCTTTGGCTATTTGTTTATGGTGAGATGACACTTGGGTCGATAATACAGAGTTAAATAAACATAAGTCGTCTTTCCTTGTGCTTATGTACTGTACTTGGATTATATAGATCTTACTGTGGATATCTTTGAAGTAAACCTAGATGCCATAAAATTATTCAACAGCCTCACCTTTTCCAGCACCCTATAGTCATCTCCCGTAGCCAACGCCTTGTAATGCAGGTTGTAGTACTGCACCGTGTCAGGCAACGCCGCGGGCTGCGCCCAGTGCACCACCGCGTAATCCGTGTCGATGTTGGTGAGGTGCAGCCGGGTGGGGGGCCCGGGGAGGACCCCGTAACCTTGCAGGAGACAGTTGGTGTAGGAAGACATGTAGCGGAGGCACCTGGTGGGAGATGCTAGATTAAAATCTAAAAAATATAAATAAATATAACGGTTTACTAATGTTGGGCATGACATTTTTTTTCCATGTATTTTTTTTTCTGGAACCTCTTTTATGAAACAAACCTAATGGACTCTATAATTAACAGTTTTATCGTTTACCTTAGAAACAAAGTTTTAACCGACTTCAAACCGGTACCCAAATGACTTTAAGTGTGCCTATAAAATTAGAAGAGCTCCCTCGAGGTCGTCAGGATGCCATTATCAGATCCTGACCTGATGACGATGAATCTCCTGGGAAGGAATCCCCTTTCATACACACAAACTTTTAATATTTTTAAAACAATTTTTCTAATTAGTCCACGCCCCTATTTCACCAACTTGACAATTGTCATCTGACAACGACAACTCTCTGTACATTGCTGGTCCCACAAGTAACCTAGCAACCATCTTAACTTCTAGAAAAAGCAATGTATGGCGAATTGTCAGTGTCAGGTGACAATTGTCAAGTTGGTGAAATAGGGGCCAGGTGTCTTCGAGTAATCGGGGAACATTCAAAATAACCCTCCTCTCCTTCGGCAGCCGGGTGAAAATAAAAGATTCCGACAGATTGAGAACCTCCTTCTTTTTTAAAGTCAGGTAAAAATAGTTCGCCCGAATGAAGGTAGGTATAGGAACGATTTTCCACTATAGTTTTGCTTTTGTGCAATAAAGTTTATGTAAATCAAATAATGGGTTACTGTTAATAAGGTCCCCAGCGTCGATGTAGAAAAAAAGTAGACAATACCATTACTTCTGGGTAAAAAATAGTTTACCAAAAGGTTGTTTGCGAATTTTCTACGTTTTACCCAGGTTAACAATGATTTGTTCCAAAATTATTCAAAATTGTTTATTGTGTCACAAAATTAAACATAACTCTTATTTGTCTGGCTCTAAATACTGTGGACTACATGCGTTGAACAACAACTCTTGTATTCTTCTTATTTTGTTAGAAAACTATTTATTTCGGAATTTATTATCATCATGGTTTTTGAATTTCCAAAACGGAGACTTTAGAACCCTGGCAATGCCGAGAAAGCAAAAAAACTTACTTGAAGTGATTGAAGTCGAGATTCGTCACATTCCCGCTGCATAACGGCAGACAGGACTCGGGCAGTCCTCTGGCGCGGCAGCACGGCGAATGGTCCATGCCGTTGACTAGGCAGCCGAAGGTAACCCCGGCCCAAGGCGCGCAGATCATCAGATCTGTCACCTGCAGCTGAGGGTTAGAGTGGGGAGGGCAGAGGTGCATTAGACACAATGAGGATGAGTGTTAGTATGAGGTGAAAGTGCTCCCATGTGTTCCATGGAGCTGTTCTGACAAATGCTGTTAAAAATAGTAGTACTATTAAAAGTAGATGCTCCAATGGTACAGAACAGATGGAAACTCATAATGGGACCGCTTTAATATATTTTTTAGTTTCGGTAGATCCGTTCTGGTTAATTTGCTCTTGAAAGTTACTAGTTTAATATGAACTTTCTTGACAATAACGTTTTAGGTTCAAACGTATATATTAAAATATTTCTTAAGAAGGTAAACGTGCCCGTCACTTAACTTATTCGAAATACGTTTTAGGCAATCTTATTAATTTGCTCAATTTGACTATAAATTATGTTTAAAGCGCCCAAAATAATTTCTGAAAGCAATTAAACTTTTTAAATATCATTCAAGCGGCTTGATGAAGTCATGATTAATGACTGGACGTAATGAAATGTCTGGACGAACTTCAAGAAGGCATAGTTTGTGAAGACGGGCCGGTACCGTACGTAGTATCGATTATTACTCTAATATTTCTTAGAAAACTCGTACCGTGGTACAATGTCGACAACATGCTTACATGCATTCACACTAAGAAGTAAGTGTATGTATTAGGCGATGCCGAAATGTAAATTCTACTTTTAACGAGATCAAAACCCCTTTCACACTTTCTGTCAATCGCGACTTTGTAACTTCATATGAAACTTGAATTAAAAGTGTGTCGCTGACTTTCCTATAAGTTCAACATTTCCTTCTGTAAGTTCAACATATACCCGATGAGACATAATTCACACCAGACTAGAACAACTGACTGTGACTGTTCGTTGACATCGAATTCGTTCTAACTAAGTAGTTATTTAAACATCTCATAGTGCTAGAGATGGGATGTAATTTGATAACTTGATAAGCAACAGTCAATTGTGCTATATTCCATCATTCATTGACCTCTTCAATAAACGGTAATTCAACCATTTTCTCGGTGGAAAATCTAGTTATGCCAATATGTCTAAATAGGGCGGGTTGCACCAACTTACTATTACATACTGTTACAGACCGATCAAGGTCAAATATGGCGCCGGCATGTCATCCCATTGAAACTTGTCAAACTTTTCATACATTCAGATTTTAACTTAAAAGACTAAAGACAGTTTGGTGCGACCCACCCCACCCATATAATGTCGATGTTCTCGGATTGACGCAATAGGTTTAAGGTCGTAAAAAAAAACTTGCGTGTTTAACATGCTAGATATGAATGGTCTTGTGCGTGAATCACAGGTATTTCTAGAATATTGGTCTGGATCAAGTGACTCCAATGTATTCGCAAGCTTTAACAAAAAGACTACGAAGGGGGAAAATGATTGGTCATTTGATACGGCACGACAACTTCTTTAAAAACATCATGGAAGGAAAGATAGAAGGAAGGAGAGGCAGAAAAGAAAAAGCTGGTGTCGTGCCGTATAAGCAAATCAAAGAGCTCGCGTACGACAGAGAAAAATGGTAAATACTCTACCGACAAAAGACTCTACCTAAATTTGTAATGTGATAATGAAGAAAGACACAGGTTCAAACGCCGGACCATTTCATCTGGTACGTACCCCGATCTCAAAGGTCTTGGTGGGATCGCAGAGCTTGTCAACGCAGCCGAAGTGGTTGACGCCGCCGTTGACGCAGCAGGAGCGCACGTCGGGCAGCTTGGGCGCTGGGGCGACTTTAGTGGTCTTCATCTTGCCGGGAGTCAGGGTTAACGACCTGGTTAACGATTAATTTAACGAGTTCACGGATTTGTTTTGAAGTATAGGTGTTTGTGCTACAGGTGGAACCACATTCAATGAATCTGAAGGTTTTTCTTCGGAATAAGAAGAAAGAGATACAAAAATTACGTACTTTAGTTAATCCATCTTTTATAAATACGTAGAAGGTACAAGAAATTCGGTTGTTGCCTCCCAAGTGCCTCGCTGGTACAGCAAAATGTTGCTTATGAGGTATTGAGGGTAGTTAAACACAGCAGTCAACACCACACCACACCAGATAGTACCGTATCGATAGTATTGGAGCAGAAAATAGTACATTGTGGAACCTATTAATTACTCACCTAATAGCATAACTTGGCAGACTGGACCCATGCACATTATACGATGTCACCGTGATCTCATACATCGTGAACGGGAGCAAATCATTCAGCACCATAAACGTCTTGTTGGCTGGTATCCTATGCGTGACGGGCTGGCTCATCTTCACAGTCATGTTCTTTATGGAGCTCTCTGAGGGGTCGATGAGATGTGCGTCGAACGAGCGGAGAGCTGTCACGTTGACGATGTACTCTGTGACCGTGTCAGTGTTCTCGATCGGGGGGTTCCATGAGACGTTCAGTTGTTTCTCGTTGAGGGTCTCGACCTCGACGTCTTCTGGTGGGCTTGGGAGGAGTTCTGTAAGAGTGTATGTATTAAATATATGTGTAGACTTTAGGTTTCATCTTTGTAGGTTTTATTTTGATTGAATCGCTACTTCACTTTCATATCCTTATTTGCAATCGCATTCTCGGAAACGGCTCTAACGATTTCGATGAATTTTGGAATATACGGGTTTACGGGGGCGAGAAATTGATCTAGCTAGGTCTCGTGTCTGGGAAAATTCGTTTTCTTCGTATTTTCTCTGTTTTCGCCCGAGCAGAGCTCGGTCACCCAGGCACTGTAAGATTAAACTACCAATTCGTTAGGTTTCCGTATGTCATCCGCAAAATTATGAACCCAGGGAATTGAATATTTTGTAAGGGCACTTCTCAGAGCGTTTCACCCGCCCTGACTTCGGTGGTAATATTATTGAGGACATTATATTTGGATAAGCACATACCTACTCAATAGTGCGGCTATCCAAGTCGGAGCGGTTGAGACGCTCTGAGAATTGTTCATCAATGTACCAAAGTTACACAATCATGGACAAATATGTTAAGTGCAGAAGAAATAGAAGGTAATAGATCGACCAACCATATCACTCGCAGGGACAACGATGAAAGGGCGCTCCTTTTGTGAACTATGTGGCATTTTCCTTATTCTTTTTACAAGCTTTTATTTAGTTTCACCTGTCCGGGTGGCTGTCTGTCTGTCTGTAATCAAATCTTGCAAGTTAAATTTGACCCACTTCCCGGTGACCGATTGAGCTAAAATTTTGGATATGAGTATAGTTTGGATGACAATTCAATATTATGGTACCATCGAGCTGATCTGATGATGGAGACAGAAGGTGGCCATGGGAATTCAGTACTTAACCGACGTAACCCCGTTGAGTTTGGGCTCGTTAGAATCGTCTCAATGAGTAGTTGATGATGGTATACAGAAAAGTACAGTCGGCAATAAAAGCTTGTACCAAAAATGAAATTTTTGTCAGAAGCTTTTTAAACGCTGTTTATGTTTCAGTATTGAAATTGAGACAACGAAAGGAAATCCAGGTAACCCAATCTCACCAATGCCCTCAACGATGCACGCCAAAGTCTTCTCCATGTACGCGGCGCAGGAGTAGTGTGTCTTGATGTTGTCGGTGACCGGCGTGAACTCGCCGCGGCACACGTCCTGGCAGATGTCGGGCACGCGCTCCTGGACGCAGCAGGGCACGTGGTTGCGACCGTCCGCCATACATCTAAAGGAGAACAGTTAAGACGCTGTCAACACCAAAATGCCCTTGAGGATTCGGAATACGGCGCACACTGTCTATTTGTATCGGAGTAAACGAGAGCGAGTATTACTGGGCGGCCAGGTTTAAGAAGATAATAACAAATAAATATTGAAATAAAAAAAGTGTGTATGAATATGTTGACATCGTGTCTTTAATTGGAGACCCATACGTCAAAACAACAAAGATATAGAACCGTT
This sequence comes from Epinotia ramella, assembly GCA_947578815.1. Taxonomy (NCBI): domain Eukaryota; kingdom Metazoa; phylum Arthropoda; class Insecta; order Lepidoptera; family Tortricidae; genus Epinotia; species Epinotia ramella. Next base: position 2,662,673 of record OX388217.1, read on the forward strand.
TAAATCTTTGCAATTATTTTCGATCGAGCCGATTTCGTCCAATTATGTATCGAGTCCGTCCACGGTCTTTGAAATATGATGAATATTACACTTTTTTTTTGATGCGCTAGAACAATTCGTTTTTCTTAAAAAACTGCTTAAATAACATCAATTTCTACAAAATTAGGTCTTGTCAGCCTCTTAAAAATGTAGGTATTATTAGGATTTGACGACACTTAAAGATGATTTCTTCTACTAATTTGGTAGTATTAGTTGAAATAATCTTTAAGTCTCGTAACGGTAACTAATTTCGACTTTAAAAAGTGAGTGAAACGATTACATTCAATTATGGTTACTACAAGTATGGTTCAATTATGGTTAGCTGGATGCGGGTGGCGCAGGACCGGTCATTGTGGCACTCTTTGGGGGAGGTCCATGTCCAGCAGTGGACGTCTTTCGGCTGATATGATGATGATGATGGTTACTAACTGCACGACATAGTCATGATACGATCCAAGCATTTATATTACGATGTAGTCATTTAGCCAATTCCACTTTCTGCGACGAACCATATTTGCGATGTAGCCGCTAAGCAAAGTGGTCTATTTACGATCTAGTCATATTTAGATAAAGTCGTTAAGGGATTTAATGTGAAGGAGCCCATTTGCAATGTAGGTAGCCGTTATGCGAATGTGGTCATTTTGCAATTTAGGGTTTGTACTACTAACCCTAATGCACTTACTTAACAATAGCAGGGAAGTCAGGCTGACACGTCTCTGGGTCCTGCCCCGTGCCTTCTAGAATGGTCTGAATGCTGCAGAAGCCTAGGCAGGCCTTCGTGACGTTGGCGGTCATACAGCAGTCTGTGTAGTTGTGGGCCAACGCCATCGGTGATAGTGTGGGCACGTTGGCGGAGTAGCTGTCCGTCACGTTGGTGTTCTCCGGCGGAGTTAGGCCTCTGGATATTACTGGAAGGGAACAGTTAAATAAGTATAAGCCATTGTATTGATTGATTGTAAGCATGACACATTACAGGAAATACTTAGACTACGGATGAAACAAAGGCGATGGCAGAATTTCCCCGCCGCATCGCATTACTAACGCATTGCGCGAGAAAGCTGGCGCGGTTGCCGGTAATATTTTCTTGAAGATGTACATATGGTACAAAGTAGTATGTGTAAATGTTAATGCGAGTTCAGAAGAATAGAGCTTATTCCAAGATCAATCCAGTAAAACATTGTTCGGTAGAATCCGGCCTGAGTTAGATGTCGTCTTGCTTCAGCCTAAATTTGATTTAGTTCGCTAATTTTGTTACTGTGGTTTCTCATCATTTATTTTGGATTTGCAAGCCATATCAGGGCTCACGCAGCACTTCAAGTTATTTATATAAATAACAATTATATATACAAATAACTTGGAAGAAGTTTTCTTTGTGACTCAAACAAATTGTCTCAACCTTAGTCTGGGAAGTTTCGAACGCGATTTGTTTTTGCGAATTCATTATGAGTCGAGGAAAGTTCAGTATTACGATACACTGTGATAGGAATTTCAACATTCTGTTTAATCAAAAGTAAAAAGCGTTTGCCTAAGTCTGCCGTAGAAACTTACGAGACAATTGGATGTATATTGATCTTACAATAATTTCACAGAAATGGACAAGACTACTTAAGAGTATGTGTCGTTGCCAATTGTCCCATCCCTGGGAATACTGCCACTGGCAATATTGCCAGGAACATTGCCTTTGTTGTCAGTAAGTGCAAGAAATATGAATGTGATATTTTCTCGCTTTTAATCGCAAAATACTGTAAAGATACGTTGGTTTGTGTTTTAGCGTACATCTATTACCAACTTTTTTAAAAACCCCGTAACGAAAATAGTTTTGAAAGGAATGGAACAGACAATGTTCCCGGTAATATTGGCGCAACGTATAGTTAGTTAATTAGTTTTACTGGGCCTTTTCCGCAAGTCGACATCCAGTGTGCCTATTTTGCGTGAATCGGTGGGGTAGCGCTACTCTAACCACCCCAGCTCCTCCAGAAAGTTTGTGAGTGCCTTGGTGTTGCTGACTGCGTCCTATAGTATGTCCGGAGACCCTAGGTGTTTTTTTCTGTATACTTCTACCTGCTTACAGTCCAGTAGAATGTGTTTAGTTGTTTCCTCTGCTTCCATGCACGCTCTGCACATGGGGCTGTCTGTGATACCTAAGTTGTAGAGGTGTCTGTTCAGAGTGTTATGTCCTGTTATTATTCCAACTATCTTGCGTAGCAGTTGGTCTCTGTGTCCTCAGTAGTGCGGTTGTGAGTTTGTTGTCACGTTTCGACAAAATCTCTTTAGTCTGTCTGCATGTGTCTATCTCCTCCCAATATCTTTGGTGTAGGTCGTTGGTGTATAGGTCCAGTTGATTATATATGTAGCTTTGTGGCAGGGGCATAATTGGCTCCGGTCCGTATGCCGTTGTTTCTGAGCCTTTTCAGGCGCAACGTATATCGAGCAGCATTGGCGGCCGTTCCCGAAATTTTTCCAATGCTCCCAGCTACGGCAAATCACTAGCGACAGCTAGATTCCTCTACTAAAAGTTACAGCACTGCGACTTTACACGCAGTTTACTTACATAAGCCATAACTAAAGAGACTTCGAAACTGCTGGCGAAGTAACGAAAAGTTTCAGCTAAGTGAGTGTGTCTTTCAAGACGTTCACTTTAATATGGTTAATGCTTTGGCACTACTTTGAAAGTTTTATAGGATAAAACGTTTCGACTTGCTTCTCGACAAAATAAAAATGTACAGTGAAGTATGAATTTAGCCTGGCGAAGTTGACAAAGTTGTACCACTTTGCTTAAAGAAGCTTTTTACATTGTTAGCAATTTACGATGTTTTATTAGGGAACGGAAAATGTGGGTATAGCGGGAAAGGTCTGGCGGTGAAGAGTCGAAGACCTCTCGGTTTGAAGTGGGTGAATAATATGCTACGGGAGGGTCTTAAACCCAGCAATAGACTGATACAGGCTGATCATAATAATGATAGAATAAATAAAACATTGATAAATAAAGAAATATTTGCAGACAATCTTACACAAATCGACGATAAACATACTAATACAGATAAACATAGAAAACAACCATGACCAAATATTCTAAGTTAAAATTTCGTGTATCTCATGTAATTATGGGTACTACAGAAATACAGTTTGAAAGGGCTTTGTGCTTGAGTTTCTTTCCATTTCAAAATAGATTAGACTAACTGGGCCGCGATTCCAGTATGGAGATAGGAAGGGACATCCTTAGGATATCACTTTTGAAATACATACGCCACAAAAATGGAGATATCTTGCGATATTCCGGGGATGACGTGGAATCGGGCCTGAGGAGTTTGCTTTGCACGTTTGAGCAAAAACACTTTTCTCAAACTTGCAATGATATATTGACGTGACTTACTTCAAATTAGGTTCGGAAATACTACGTATCCGGTGCGATGAGTGAAGATGATATGTAAAGGAATTTCATACAGCCTTACACACCTAGGCCTGTAAAGCAACCTTCTTTTGTTTTTAAACGGGGGGGCGCGGGCCCGGATCTGCCGGCGGCGGCGGTGCAGGCGGTGCACTTCAGAAACGTATTATTTAGTTATTTTAATCTACGAATAAAACAAACTGACTAGCTACTTTTTATTTTTATTTCATTGCAAGTTTTGAGAAAAGCACTATACAAATCTCGGCGAGAAACGGGGTTGCCGGCCGCGTATCCCTATCGTCTATATCTACTTGGCCTGCAACCCTTCGTTTCCCGGCCTCTATACTAATGTACTAATACACACCTCGTCGTGATACGAGATTATCAGCCTCATCTATATCCAATTGGCCGGCAACCCCTATTTTCCCAGCCTCTTCAGAAATGGAGTTTTTTTTTATTACCTGTCAGCCTATGGAAGCTCCTGACAGGCGGCTCCGTGTTCAGCTCACACATGTACAGCCCTGCGTCTGAAGCCTTCACGGACTTGATGACTAGCGCCCATACGTCACCACCCTTGGCTATGCCAGGGCCCTGCAGTGGCTCTTCAGCTGTTGACAAAAACATGGTAAAGATTGAGAGAGAAAGAGACCTTCATAGTTAGCGTGCTGTCAAAAGACCAGACGGGATATTTTTTGCAACAAAATATCCAATGCATGGTTGTTGGAAACGCGCAACGGGAAAGACTGTTATCTGTGAATTGCTCGGAAGGACATTTAACTTAAAAGGTTTAAAGTAGCATTCGGGCTCGTACCACTGGGTTATCCTGTCAGAGCAACAACCTGATCTTTCCATCGACTAGGAGACCGGCATGATTGCTTGCCATGTACTTCCCCAACTACCACAAAATTAAACAAGATGTAAAGTGTTTTTAAGTTTACTTACAGTCATCATGCAGCACTCGAACCCTGTCGTCTCTGGTGACCCTGACTCCCCCAGCGGTCAGCAGCTGGCGGTCATTCGCCCGCCTCCACAGCACGGGTTTCCCCCTAGCTCCCAGCACCACACAAGTGAGCAGTGCGTCTTCTCCACTCCGCACAGCAACGCCGCCAGATGGCGCCCGCATCCAGGCTTCCCTAGGCTCCTCTTCTTGTGAACTGCCAGTGGATGTGCTGGCACTTTCTACTGACTCGCCCTTCAGTTCTGTGGAACAAACGGACGATAAGTGCGGTGGTCCCAGAAGCGATTCACAGAGAACATTACATTTAATGGTCAGTGCTACTTCTAGCATTATAGGTTTAAAGACGGAGGAAGTTGATATTACAGTGACAAGTCAACTTTTACGACACTCACAGGAAAAAGGGGGTGGCTAATCTAACCCAACACCACACGGCGACGATGTTTGAATAGTCACTTGGCTTTCGAAATGCACCAATACGACAACATTTTGTTATTAGCTTTTAAGCTTTGTAATATTTTCCTGTAATGCTGTTGATGCCCCAAATAAATAAAAATAAAATAAAACACGGATAGTGTAGATGTTTCACACACCACATGCTTTTTACGTTGTGTGTCTCAACCTAAATATCAATGTGTACAGTCAGGGAAATGTATTCACGTACCTTTTTATGCCTTATAGTACGTGAATACATTTCCCTGACTGTACCTACAAAGATTCAAAGCACTCATATTTAAGAGTCTACATGTAAAGAAGCCAGTATAATAGGCTCAAACAAATTCGATCTATGTACATATATTTGGCTAATAAATCCTCCAATGCCCATCACTTATCTACAAATCTGCAAATATATACAAGCATGGAGCTGCCTGAACAATAACACTCTAAAAGCATTATAATACGCTTGTGAATACACAAGTAACCCGGTACTCAAAGAGCACAATTCCCACAATTTTATTGCCAACATAACAGCTTTAAGACCCATTAAACATGGGCATACTCGGCCTAAGTAAACTGGCCAACTATTATAACTTCGAATGGCCTCAGAGGTTTAAAAGGCAATTCGAACGCAAGCAGGGCCGGATAAAAACCCCCATCGTACCCTCGGAGGCTTCAGTGGGAATATAAATGTCAAAAAGCAAGTTACTGGGTAGGGCCGCGGTGTGTATTGATTTGGACTTAGGTTCTCTGATAATTTTATTCGCGGCGTAGTTTTGTTTTGTTATGTATTGTGTATGTGGTCGAATGGAATATGTATCGGTAAGGGAACGGTATATTCCTGTCTTGTCTTATAAATGTATCGGTATTTGGTAGACGACATTTTTGACCAGATTTTTACTGCTATGAACAGAACATGCTAGAAAGCTGTTAAAAAAACTTACATATTGCTTAAAATTTATATCCAGTCTTTATTTAAAAGTATTGAATGAATAAGTACAATGTGCACCCATATTTATAGTTCTTAAGTATTATTATTACTCAAAGAATAACTTCCGCGGGTAAAATCTGAAATAAATTTTGGTCCACTTTTTCTTTAAAGAGTGGGATAACGCTCCATGTCGACCATTCTGTACGAAAGAAAATGTGAGATTGTTTTATAGGTAGGTAACTGGTCAAGCGCCACGCAAACTGTCGAAGCGCTTACCTGCACAAACACTCCTAAATGTCACAATATTGTTTTTTTTTTGGCTTCGGCCGACATCAGACGCCGCTTCGCCATAAGCCACGTGTGTCCATTAATGCGGCAAAAGCCGGATTCATTTGTCTCGCATGACGCATCGTCACGACAGAACGATATCAGTTTCATACAATTAAGGCTATATTCACATTCATCTGATGCGCTCTGGCGTGGCTCCTGTTGTATCTGGCGTCAGAGAGTAGTACCACGTTAGACAAGTATCAATGCAGTTCAAAGCATGAGCGAGCGTAAAACCGCTCCGCTCCCCGCTGCAACAGGCCCGTACCCGCAACCTCATTTGGATTCTGCGCCCTCGCGCCCACAGGATGGAGAAATCAACGCAAATTGACCGCCACTGCCTCAATTTTCCACATATTTCCCCACGAATCAATCTGTATGATAACAAGTGGCCTTAAGGATTTGATAAGTCGTTTCCCTTTTAAAGTACCTTTTAAGGGGGTAGAAGATGACTGGATACCTGATGAAAACGTTAGGTTTGGTATTTCGCAAACAATTTTGAACACGGTGCAGTTTTTGCTACTTTTGTATGAACAGTAAAAGTTAATTGCATAAATCAATTCCTCAACATTGAATAGGCATGATGCCTCATGTTCAAATTGATAACGTAGTGATGCTAAATGGATAGTAAACCATCAAAATATCGTAATAAAGTATACATTATAAAATATAATTACAATCATAAAAAGATAATATTTGTATGTATTTCGCGACCGAAACAATACCTGATTTTCCATACAACGATTAGTGCAAATGTCAGTTGTGACGTATAGGTAATACCTGTGTTTCTATCAGTATGAAGCGTTTTACGCTGCCGCCAGCGATGTCAATCTTTGTCTCAAATTTTTGGGTATTTATGTTCTTGAATTGTAGTTGCTCCCATACAAACATTTGTTCCTCTCCAAAAATTGGTTCGAATGACATCATCAAAAAATCTTAGTCATTCCCTATTATACGAAAATGATATCAAACTTGACCAACTACGGGTAGAGAGATATATAGCACAGGCCGGATCTCTGGAGGCGGACCTGTCTCCCCTTCTTTTTGGTTACTAGTCAGAGGTTGATCTCGTGGGTAGGAGGCTTAATCACCTATGTTTGAACCATGAAACAATCGTGCCAAGCGGCGTCACCTGAGACAAAAGCGCAGACTCCTCCATATATTGATGCCACTAATTCCCACACTATGCTAATTGGTAGTTTGTTGTATTTCCGTGGTAGTTTTGTACGGAGTCACTTTATCTGAGACATCATGTTTAGTTTTATTTTTACATTTCTCTTCTATGTCAGTTTCGGTATTTGCATAATTTGCTGCAAAATTTCATCACATGCTATGCGGATTCCGGTCTTTCATCACAAAGTCGTCGGTAAGCGATACATCTAATGCTGTGCATTGGCAAAGCTTTGAAACCCCACACGTTCAGGGCGCTCAGTGAATCCCGATTCCTTTGATTTGAGCTCTATTACCAACTGCTGGTTTTCGAGACGCTTCTATGTACTTAAGTATATTGCCTTTCTGAAGGATGTTTAACGGAACATACGTGACATTTACATGCATCAATTGCATTCAGCCTATTCGAGTGTGCGTTTGGACATATCTATAACTTTTTGAAGGCGATAATTCCTTAACTATAGTTCGTTCGAAAAATTACTCCATTTTCTTACAGGGCTCAATCTGAAATATATATCCCACCAAAAACATTACATGTAAAGTGATGCCAAGACTCCATAGCTCATACTGCTTTCAGCGTGAAAAAGGTATCAGATCGCAATTAGCGCCAAGCTTCCTACTCCACACGGCGTAACTCTACCACTACCAGCCACGCTCTACAAATTCTACATCTTGGCTAAAAAGTCAAGTCAAGCTTCAGGAAGTACCCTAGAGGTTTTGATGATCAACATCAGTCAGTGAGTCAGTGACGAAATCGGCGTTTTTTAGATATCAATAAAATCTTAAGTATAAGAGCTATGTTACTGAAACTTTATATGTTTAATAAGTCCACTATTGACATCATATCCCGAGAATTTTGTTCATCTGGTATAATCCAAACCCAAGTTTCAAAAAAACGACGAACCGCTTCGAGAACAGGTAGGTAGTGCCCTTGCGTTGCGCTTCGCTTGGCTCGTCTTGGCGGGGGCACTGCCGTGCCCCCAATATACGTTCCGAATTCCAATATGACTAGATTGTGTTTTGCATATTCGTTCTGATAAGTTTGCTCAGCACGCTTCAAACTCAAAAACTCAAAATGATCTTTATTCAAGTAGGCCTAGTAACAAGCTCTTTCAAAACTTCGGCTACTCATAGGTAAATGTGCCAATGCTGAATTGATACGGTAAACGGTACCTTATTTAATTTAAATAATCGGTACGTGGTAAATATGAGACAGGGTGCGAGTGAAACGAACGCTGGTCGGTAGCACACACGATTCGTGGGCGCACTGGGCGCAGTCACGCACACAGGCATGCATACGTAACAATACGATACGGTACCTTACCTGTCAACTTAACGGCTATACATATACATTAAGATCGAAGGTGAAAACTATTGGGGCAGTGTCGACTACTAGGACATTTACGTCACATAGATATCGATTTTACCGTTAACTATTTTATGATAAAGCTTTATTACAAACGCGTAAAATTTACGTAACGACATGCCAGCAAACCTTAATTAATCGAATTTGTTTGTGGTCTAACCGAATATTTTCAACGACTTCCGTTACCAGCCGTAGTGGTTTCACAAACAAAACTTCCGGGGTCAGTTTCTAAGTTACCCCTAAGTTAGATGCGGGAGAGAAAATACTTTTTGTTTTGCCTCGACTTTATAAAAGTCCCGCGTTGTTGGAATAATAAAGGTGATATTGTAGCCACGGAGTTGAGGTCAATAGATGAAGGTGTCGTGCTTCGGAGGTTTAAGAGCTACATTTTTTTACACAATGGTGGTGGCACGTTTGTGATGTGATGTGGTGTGTTTCACGCTAGATAGTACTTGGCAGACGGCGTCAATGTTGCCAACTTTGGCACCGTCTGCCAAGTACTTCCGGCCATATCAGGACTGACAGACTTTGGTTTACTCTCTTTACGGTTAAAGGGCTAAATGATGCCACATGTCTCGTACTGTTGTCACATGACGTAAACATACCTATACAAATTTTGACCGGAAGTGAAGGATTTTCAAACTTTCGGCGTTTTTTTTTTATTATTTCTTGCTCAGCACAACTTTCTCGACCTGCCTGCACGGTATATTAGTGTCACCACGCATATAACGCAGGTTCAATTTACAAATACAACAAATCATTCCACCGCAACCAACTATGTTGTATGTTGAAAACCTAATTTTCTAATTTTCATTTCTCTCGGGAACTTGTACTTTAAATACCGAAATTTCATAAGCGACATTCTATATTAATATGGAATACGCATCTGAATGAATACCACTCGTAGCAAAAATATTCACATTACCGTAAAAGCGATTTTAATGAACTAAGTAATTTAACCCACTAGAGTGAGTAGAGTGGTTGTAACTCAGTATAAAAAACTTGCCCTCGCGAGGTTTTTCAAGCTGTAATTTTTCAGATTCGGCCACAATTCGAGTTTATACTTGTGACAGTAAAAAATCGTAATTAAAAAACGAATCAACACTGGAATATATTACATAAAAATTAAACTTATCAGAATAAGGCGCGACGAGAGTGTATTCAATACAAAAGTTCCATAAAGTTAATATTCAGTCAAAAGTATATCGAAACGAATTAACAGAGCACGACTTAATCAAGTGAATTCAAGTATGCCAAAGATAAACATTCATTGGCACCGATGCAATAAACATCGGCACAATTTGACAATTTCGTTTCGTATTCCAGTAAGATTTCAATGCAGCGAAACAAAAACGAGGTTCGTTCTTGTATTTTCGTTTTTGTACCTAGGATAAGGAAGTACGACAGAATGGGAGATATAAGAACGAATTTCGTTATCGTTTCGTTTCGCGGTAGCGTACGGCGGCACGCTTGTGGAAGCGGGCTTTCAAAACATTAAAATCAAATTAAAATGTAAAATTAAGTTGGTTGATGTTGCCCTTTAATTATTTCGGTTCGGGAGCGAGAAATATTTTTTTTTTGTAGTCTATACTATATTATAAAGCGTTACAGTTTCTTACTTGGTCGCTTTAGTCTTCACATATAAGCTGAATAGCGCGACTGAATTCCGTCGCCGAATTCGCCTGTATGTGGCATCCTAATAACGTCAGAAATACATTAACTATAGCCCGTAGAAAATGAAGATGGTACTTGTTTAGATAAAAGCCTGAACAAGTAATGTTGGCATTTCTTACTGAGAATTGAACATACTTCTACCTAATGGGTTTGTATTCGTATCATCCAGTTTGATTACCTTGATTAAAGAAAAATCACGTTGACTGAAGGAAGACGCAAGACCTTTCAAGGGTTCAGCACATACTCGTATAAAAATTGATTATATGTTTACAGTTATGGTTGTTTATATACTATTATTGATTTTAAGGGGATGCCTTGATTCGAGTCGACCACGCCCCCTAGACAGAGACACGCTTATACCTTCCGCGCATGTGGAAAAGAGATGCATGACTCTTCGGGAATGGCTTTTTTGGACAAATTTCGATAAATACCTAACTTAGTAAAGTTTTATTTATATTTCATTAAGTGACATTTTAGATGAGATAAAATACTATAGTATTAACTTGATTGTGTCGTAAAATAATGTATTGTTTGGGTAGGCTGAGTAAAAAAAGGAAAATAAAGACTCAATGGATTTTTTTTCCATCGAGGAAATTTTAGGCAATCGTTTATCGATTAAATCAGATAAACAAACATATAGTCAAGAATCATATATCTGAAAATCAGACCTTATAAGTTGTTTCTTAATCTAGTCAGAACGGCGTTTCAAAGACCGCGATAATTTCCAATGCACTGCCTTAATGCCAACTTGGGTATTATGAAGTTAGTGACAAATGCTATCAATACAAAGAGATACAAATACAAATGATAAACAATATTGACCCTTTTTGCTGTTTTTCTGTCTGTCTGCCCGTAACCTTTTTACGCTTAACTCGCTGAACCGATTTAGATCTGGTATGGACATAGATAATACTTTGAGACCCTGGGAAGGAAAAATGACAGTTTATCCCGGAAATTACTCCTTAAAGAGATTAGCATTATTATTTACTTTTAAATTTTGTATATTAATAACACGTTCGTTGCATCATATCATCAAAGGAGCCGATCAATATTTTTTCCCGTAGTGAAGGTGTTAAGGCTATTAACGAGTAGCTATATGGAGACAAAACGTGGTCGCTTACTATGGGCCTCATAAGAAGGCTCAAAGTCACCCAAAGGGCAATGGAGAGGGCCATGTTGGGAGTTTCTCTGCGTGATCGCATCAGAACCGAGGTAACCGATATAGCCCTCCGGATCGCTAAACTTAAGTGGCAGTGGGCGGGGCACATAGCACGTAGAACCGATGGCCGTTGGGGCGGAAAGGTTCTCGAGTGGCGACCACGTACCGGAAGGCGTGGCGTGGGTAGGCCCCCGACAAGGTGGACTGATGACCTGGTAAAGGTTGCGGGAGTCCGCTGGATGCGGGTGGCGCAGGACCGGTCACTTTGGCACTCTTTGGGGGAGGCCTATGTCCAGCAGTGGATGTCTTTCGGCTGATCACAGTTCAGTATATTTGTGACATAAGATTAATTTTGTCCGCGGCGGCAGTATGTATATCGCGTAAGTGGTGTCATCTCATTTCATACTGGCGCTCGAGGCTCTCGGCGCCACTCCCCTCGTGAAAGGAAATCCTTCACTTTTTAATCCTTTTTCAGGGTTACGTAGGAAACTTGCCAACATGCTGGGTTTAAAAATAAAAGGTTTGTCTTTGAGTTAGCTCGTTATTTTTTTCTGTGCTTGAGTAACGTAGACCAGTTTTGGGTGCATATGGCTGGTCGGAATCGGTATACTGTATTATTTCGCGGAAGTGGGGCGGCACGAATGCAGTACTGAAAGCTCCGCTCTAATCTGGCAGTACTATGTAAATAAACAATAAATATTAAGTACATCTATTTATTTAAATCAGGCAACAAGGCCCATATTACAAATACCTTAAAGACACAAGCAATATTAAACTTCTTAATAACTACAAAACACTCAATTACGACGTGTTGCGCAATTTCGTGGTGACCGCGAAAACGTCGGAACTTGACTCCCTTCGGCCAAAATTCTTCCTCAGTGAAAGTCGATAGATGGTCTATGTCATTGTCAGCATCAACTGAAGGAACGGCCAATTAATATGACTATTTTGTACCTTACAAGTAATACATCAGTTTAATAACTATAAAACTTCTCCGTTCTCTCAACGCGCTCCAACAAGAACAAGTGTAGCAGGTAACTGGCTTCTACATTTTTTTTTTTTTTGTGTGTTGATGGTCATTGTTGGAGAGGCTTCTAGCCTAGGAATAGATGGACGAGTGAGAAGTCACATAATAAACAGTATTCACGTACAGAAGGTCCTCTGTCTCTAACAAATGGGATGAGTAGGGTTCGCGGGGAGAGTTGGGTTATGAATGGGGAGAGAAGGTATGAAAGGGGAGTGAAATGGGATTTTAAGGCAACTGCTACAAAAATAATGTATTCCAATTTAAAATGGAGCTATAGTAATACTCAGAATTAAAAAAAAAACTATCCAACAATCTTCCAAAATCACCTTTGTATGAAATCCCATCTAACCCCAATTACGAGGGACTACGGGGTGAGGTGGGATTTCCTGTTTATCGTCAAAGTTATAAAATACAAACGTCCGGAACACTTATATACTCGTACACTTACACCATTCAGTTTGCATATGTAAAAATAAAATGTTATCGAGGTTTGAATGTCAGTTTTGCCCCTACTCACCCCATTTTACGGTAGTAGAAAATTCAAATCATGGCATCCCAATCACACGCGATCAACGCAAAGCAGGTGCTATTTCGCTCCAAGCGCGATCGAGCGTATCGACACTTTGAGGAATGGATGGCCTGTCAAAGTTGGCGTCCAATTTTAGCGATACGCAACTTATGATTACAGACGGTTTAAAACAATTCACCCTTGCCTCTTCAATCGTAACGCGTCAATTCTCGGAATCTCTCAATCTAATGTAAGAACCCCCAAAAGTCTCCAAGAAGTCAAATTGTTTTCACTCAAACTCCGTCGAGTGTTAAACTCGTGTCACCACAAATTGCGTGAGAAGTATTCAGACTCCTTCAAGGATCAAGAAGTCTATTTGACTTGACAGACCGGTAACAAATTGGTATGAAATTTTCACTCGCTTCAAGGCGAGTCAAGTACTCGTATAACCTGTCCTTATCTTTACGGGGTTAGGAGCTTCGTCAAGTGACTGATTGGACTGTTACATTACAAATTTTGAAGCCAATTAGCAAGTTATGAAGCAATTGCTGTGCCCTCTGGGCGTCACATGTACTCTACGAGGTAGACCTCCATTTCCCTCTGTTTTATCTAATGTAAAATGTGATACGCAATAAATATTTGACTTTGAAGCCACCAGAATGCCTAAGCGGGAAACATTAGGCTAGGAGAACTAGGCTTAATAACTGCCATCAACGGCTAAATCGCCTTCCAAACCACGAGAGCGCTCAGTTAACCACTCAAAGCTACCAACATGGTTTAACCAGCACAATGGGTGCAATCGTGTAGACCTACTGCCACGGTGACCTCATGACCTGCGAGCGTTCCATTGAAAAAGTAGCAGCAGGTTCTTAAATATAAAATACACGTTCAAAAAACTGGTACAGTCAGCGTCATACTCGTATAGTTAGTAGCAGCCAGAGTAGCCAAATATTTCGTAACACACCCTTATTCTTCTCTTACAGTAATAAAGACGTGTACCGAAATATTTGACTAACTTGGCTGCTACTAACTATAGTTTGTGAGATCTTACTTCGAACATTTGACAGCTGTCATCTCGGTACAATAAACGTCCATTATGAAATATGATGATATAAATTATATTGGGATGACAGCTGTCAAATGTTCGAAGAAAGATCTCACAAACTATGTATGACGCTGACTGTACGAGTCTGAATTCGAATCCCCGACCTCGACAATGAGCGTCGCACATATTAACCACTCGGCTACACTACAGCTGTTTGCAACGGCTACAACTGCGCAACAAAAGTCACACCATGACATCAATATCACATCGATACGTCGTGTCAAATAGACCACTCGTAGCTGTTAGCTGGTGTGTCGCGGGCGTCGTAAACTGAAGTTTGGGTCACGCTATTGTGGGTTGTTATGGCGTAGTTTGAAGGACTAGGGAACTAAATTTAACTTGCCGAGTTGTAAAAGTCCTTTCCATTCAAGCTTCGCGGATGCAACTTGAAATTTGCTGAATACGTCTTGAAATGTATGTTTCCATATAATTTTAAATTATATTGCACATAGTGTAAGTATGAATGTAACGTAACCGTGTGGTTCTAGGTGTAGGTACGTCTTAAAATATTTAGTCAAGTAAGTTTTTTTTTCATGACTAAAATTTTAATGTCATTTTATAAAGATATTTGAAATGGGAACAATATAAAACAACTAAGAGTACCTACCTATATATGATTACACACACGAAGACGAACACACGAAGATGGTTTATTTTTCCATTATATTCTTTCTCTGTATCATATCGATTATATATATGATTATACCTACCTTACCTAGGATACCTTAATAAAGCAACTAAAGTCTGAGATGATATTCGAGATCAAAAATGTAAACAGATGGGTTGCCACTATAAAAAAATAAACGCAAACAGTGGTTAGGCTAAAAGCATTGAAATACTCATAAATACATATTATCATATTAATATCGTGTGAATAGTCAAAAATATTTTACTAAATTAAAAAGCCAAAATATATTTTTTCATTACATATTGCCGTTGTGTAAATAAAATATGTGGAGCTTTAATTTATGCTGTTGGTAATGGTGAGAAGTTGTAAACATTTGGTTAGTAATTAAAACAATAACCGGTTTCCTATTAGTTTAATTGGCAAATATTCATAGTGATTGATAAATCATTAAATAATTCTGAACATACAACATGCGTAGACCGTGTCATGTCATAGCGGCCATTTTATTTTAGTTTTTCTGTCTGATATGTTGTAGAACGAATGTCCTCCTTTTCGTTTATGCTCATGTGTTCTGCTGTTAAGTGTTTTACGTTATGGTTTTATTTTGCTGCATATTTTCTATTTTGTGCGTGTTCTTTTGAAATCAAGGACTATGGAACTTCAGCCAGGCCCTTCAAATATAAAGGACAAACTTTCGCCGCCGAAGAAAAGGCCAAGTTCTATGTCTGTTTATGAGAAATTTATGGTGATGAATACCTATAAATAAATAAAATATATATATTAAATGTTTTATTTCCTCCTTGTAATCCTGTCAAAATACTATAGATATCCGAAAGCCTTTCGGCCTATAGCTGTATCTGTCAGTTAAAATCATGCATAATTTATATTTGGTGAATACATTGGATAAAAAAAAGCCACTTTGACATTGACAGTTGTTTGTTTACATTTTTGATCTTGAATATCATGTCAGACTTTAAGTCTCATCACCCTCCTACACAGAAGAAATTACATACATGATGCGAGGTAAGTATTCTTGTACCAAAAATTTAATTAGGAAGATGGCAAACTGTTTCAAATGATAGAGCCATGAGCCAAGATTTTTTCCTGTTAGTTTAACAGAATCCTCATAATTCAAGAGGATATCCGTTCAATTCAAGCTACTGACGGGCTTCCTGATTTATTTCTTGATTCAAGTAATATTTTCTAAGCTTTTACCCCGATTGTAGCCCAAAGGAGCCTTTCTTCCATCTTTAATAATTTAAGTAAACATGATTCGCTTAATTTATTTTCTATAAATATTATTAACTAGCTTCTGCCCGCTACTTCGTCCGCGTGGAACTCTTTTATATCGTAGCTCCTTAAATACAAACTTGCGCCCCCTATTTCGCCCCCTTAGACGATGATTCCCGGAATAAACACTATATGTATACCAAAATACATTTTAATCCGTTTTTGCGTGATTGAGGTCCAAACTTTAGCATCATAGGCTAGCGGCGGCTGCGAGTCGGAAACGATAAAGCAGGTTAAGCAAAGATGGCAGCGGTCAGTCTTTGGATGGGTGACCGCCTGATGTTTGAGTGGGTGGTTAATATTTAATATAAATGAGCGCTTCCGGGCTTTGGAAGGCACGCTCCCGGCTGCTGTCTATGACAGTAGTCGTTAAGCCGAGTTAGAGGCCTTCGGGCGGCTTCAGAACTCCTAACAGTCGAGTTGCCCACTCACTTGACAAAGGGGAGTAGTATATTATTGGGAAGTCTACCCCCCTCCATTTCGTTTGAGCTATCGCTCAAACTTATTCCGGCGGTCTAGACTGTCCCTATAATATACCAGCTCTCACGGTATACAATTCCTGATCGTGTTCTGAAATGCGCTTCATGGTCTAGAAATTACAATTGTGTTCTTAAGATTTATCGAGACTCCGTACACTTCGTTCTGCCATGATTCATATTAACCGTTAGAGATTGCAATTTGTCTAAGCTATCCCAAAAACATACTAGCTCTTACGGTCTACAATTCCTGATCGTGTTTTAAGATTTATCGATCGGGAACGCGTTTTGCTTTGCTACTTAATCGTTGAACGCAAGTCTGTTTCATTCTAATCGCGTTTAGAATATTATCGATCGGGTTTGCATATCACGAATTACCGAACGAGACTGCGTTTCAGTGTTCTATACTTTCGAATTTCGAACGGTTATGTGGTTCAGAAATTACAATCACATTTTTAGTAAATATCGAGTAATCTTCCATGGTTAAAATCAAATTAATGAGTATTTATAGTCAAAGAACTGTTTCTTGAATAAAATAGCAAAAGCTTAACGCTACACACGATCCAAGGTGGCCAGTCTCAGATGTGCGCAAGGGCGAACCCACATAGAGTTAACTATGACGTTTCCAACACAACACGTTTGATCAGCTCGTCAGCGTCACAGACATGAATGAACCTCCGGGGCGGTGAAAACCCCAGCGCCGGTCGCATTTTACGTGCTTCGTGAGTGAAACCCCTCCGGGTGTGAGTGAAACCCTCCGGTGTGGGAGTCCATATCTATCGACCGCGTAGATACAGAGTTCCCCTAAATGTCTAGTCAACAATACACACACTTCGGGATGGCCAGTTCCGAAATGTATGATTTACATGTTGAGGCAAGTCGGTCGTCAAGTGCCCGCAGTCTAATCATCAAAACTTTTATTTATATGAAACAAAACAAAAAACTTCGATAGCGTGATGCAGCCGCTGTGTTCTATTGGATATAACAAATGACGAGAAATAAATAACGGAGATTTACAACTGTGTTCTTTCAAATAACGCAGTAAAGTATAAAACAGCATTACTTATACATTGGTATTACGTTAAAAATGTAAACAAGCAGATCAAATTCCTTTGCCCGACGAATCGCTTTATTGTTATATTAATTATTGCGAACTCTATGTGTAAGTCGTGGAACTAACTACTTAATAAACAAACAACCATACATACAAACCAAAACATATGTATGTCATTGGTTAATTATATAGATGGTCACTTCAGATGGATTATTTTTTAACTACAAATGATTTTTATTTTCCTCTTGTATTATTTATTGTTATATTAATTATTGCGAACTCTATTGGTAAGTCGTGGAACTAACTACTTAAAGTACCAAACATAGGTACGTCATTGGTTAATTATATAGGTGGTTCATGGTTAACTATATAGATGTCATCACTTCAGATGGATTATTTTTTTGACTAAAATAGATTTTTAGTTTCCTGATATATATAATTATATATATATATATATACACAGAAAAATAATTTACTTAGGAATGCATTATATAAACATTACTTATAGTAACAGAGATTACTTAAACCTGATACTATCAGCAAAATAAATTGATAAAAATGTGCTGCTATTTTTTATTTATTTATCTACATTAAATTACATTTGTTTAGACGGAAAAGTGTCTTTAACCCTTTAAAGGACAACACTGAAAAAAAAAACTCAATTCAAAGCTCATCGCCATCCTATAGTCCAAAAAAAGTTGTACAAGAAAAAAATACAAAAAGATGGTTTTACAGGATGTCTTTTTTGAGACTAAATAACTCCCGCTCGGGTATAGAAACCATTCATACTTATGAACCTTATCATTACTTTGTAATTCGCAACTTATTTCAACACACCTCAGTGACACACTCCAGTTTAACTTAGTGCGAAACTTCATAACAACTATACGTACTCGGAGATCAAGCTGGCGTCGGTTCGCTGAGGTAAGCCGTCTTATACGTGCTTGTACCATACTTTGCGGCATGCTCCGTGGAAAAGACTTAAGCGTCAAGTAAAATCAGTCATTTGCAACCTGTTTTAAATGAGGAGTTCATAATTCGTTGATGTTGTGAAATGCTGTGTTATGTAAAATTTTATATCGATTGCGCAAATTGATAAAAACAAATATATTAATTTCGTAATTGTAAAACGGATGCACCTCATTAATTCGTTATACGATACCTGCGCTCGTATGGCATAGGCATAAATATAGGGTTGTCATCACATAGCTATCTTATTCAATTATCCTATAAAGTGTTACGATCAATTGATTTGTTTTTCTCTGCATATTATAATCATCACAACTAATACACCTAACCTCTTTATGTATGGTTTTAGATTTTTATTGATACTTACCTAAGTTAAAGTTCCAATCATGGGGTCTGCATTATTAGTTTAAATTATCAAAATTTAAACGAGTGTTTATATAGTTTGTGTTTTTAAAGTTTGATTTGTTATTATAAATAGTAATATAATAAGTTAGATATATAGAATACCTTACATGTATTTATTGCAGGTAAAATATGGAATGTACCAGCCCTGAATCGTTCAGTAAAATCATCAATAAAGGCTATTAATTAGCCATCGTTCTAATTGTTTCTTCCTTTGTGACTTCGTACGCAACCGTGAACATACCTACCTGGGCCACAATCACGTTCAACTCAACGCTGCAGCAGTCATTTAGCATCACCTTACTCCAGCCTTTCTGCATATAGCATAGTGTTAAAATGTAAGTAAGTGTTGTTTTTTGTCGTTCATAGATTATTATACTCTCATATTTTGCTCAAAAATGTTAATGAATGTTGTATTTAACTTTTAGGTCCGACTCCGAGTTTGAAAGCATTGTAACCTCAAACCACAAGGCGGCAGACCTAAAGAAAAAAGCAGGACAGAAAAGAAAGCCCGATGCTACTAGGTAAAATTTATTGTTACACATACCTATTCATTAATCGAACTGCCTATTTTAACATTCAATATTGATTATTATTGTACTTTTTGGTGTGTTTTTTTACATAAAAAGTTATAATTTATATAAAATAGTTTCAGGTCTGACTCGGAATTCGAATTTGGAGAAACGGGGAAGAAACCTGCGACGAAACGAAAAGTGAAAAAGCCTACCCCAAAAAAATCGCAAAGGTATTTCTCTCTTTTTTCTGTATTTTTTTTTTTTGTCGATGTTTTAGTTTACAACATATATTTTTTCTGTGTAGTGTGCCGTAAAGAGACTTATTTTATTTCCATTTTATTTAATTGTATCCTTTATTACAGGACTACCACCGAAGCATCAAATAAAAAAGAAGCCTACAACCCATTCGAGCTATTTCCCGAGGATGAATCTTTGGCGAAGAATTACTGTGCAGAGGCTCAGCTGGGGTCATCTATTACTCAACGCGTGGCTGATGGAATGACGCGGCGTGCTGTCGACCTTGAAGGAGCGTTTTTCTTGGAGCTTCGAGTTTACGACACCAACGATATACGCAGTGAGTTAGCAGAAGAAAAGTGGAAAAAAGCCCTTCTATCGGTTAAGGTGCAAATTGATACTGATACTTCCCAATGGGAGTATCTGCAAAAACTAACTAAGCATTTGAAAACTCTTTTTGACGATGCTGACGTTAAATATTTCCAAAACAAAAAAGTTTAAAAATACTTGTTAGGTTTTTTTTTTACCTGTTAGGTTAAATTTTGATATATACTTACATATTTGAACATATAAACATTAACTTTAAATAAATTGGTAATTATTTTGTATACACTTAATATGCCTTTTTGCTCAGCTTGTTCAATCAATGTTCAGAAAAATAAATGGGTGGGTCATTTAAGGAGTACCAAACACAAAAATAACTCGTTAGCGGTTTTAACTGATGGAGTGGTTGAAATTTCGTCTGCATTCAAGGGTCGTATATCATCATATAGAGTTTTTGGATGTGCAGAGTTAGAATTTGCTATACCAGAACTGTTTTTACATAATTTATCATCTAAATTAGAGACCATTATAAAAAACTGTCTGCTGAGACACGTTTGCTTAAAAATCAATTTTGAATATTTCGGCAACTTTCTTTTATTTAAAGACAACAAAGAGGAAACAAAATCTTTTACTACAAAAAACTTTACAGTACATCAAAATCATAATTTTAGTGAATTGTATCAAAAAATAGTATATGATTTGAAAAAGAGGATTGAAGAATTTGAAGAACGTGATAGTGGATGGGCTTTTCTATCCAATTTATATTTAGAGATTAATGTTAACAAATACCAGCCTATGAAAGGATCCTCTTACATAGATTTACCTACATCTATTAAAAGCAAAAAAGCTTGTATTAACATACATAACAATGACGATTATTGTTTTCTCTGGTGTGTTGTTGCATCGCTTTATCCAACCAAAAAACACAAAGAGCGTACGTCATCATACCCACCCTTTAAAGACGTGTTGAATGTTGCTGATCTCCATTTTCCTATGAGTCTCTCAGATATTTGTACGTTTGAGCGGAATAATATAGATTTAAGCGTTAATGTGTATTCCTTAAAGAACAATCGTATAGTTGTGGGACCTATTTACAGGTCAGAACAAAAAAGAAGCAAAAGAATCAACTTACTTTTAATTGAAAATGAAAATAAATCACACCACGTTCTAATTAACGATTTATCGCGTCTTGTTCGTTCTCAAATTACTAAGCACCATGGCAAACTTTACTTTTGTGAAGACTGTCTCATATTTTTTGCTACTGAAGACAACTTTGAGAGTCATATCTGTAGTGGAATTGCCACTGTACTTCCGGATAAAGGTACATATCTTCAATTTAAAAATTTTGAGCGGCATCATAAAGTACCTTTCGTGGTGTATGCTGACTTTGAAACGATTCTGAAACCATTTCAGACTTGCGAACATTCACTCACGGAGAGTTTTACTTCAAATAAGCAAATACATATACCAGCAGCGTTTGCTTATTACATAGTTGGTTCTTACGATAAAAGCCTAAATCGTTTTGTCCAATATCGCGGGCCTGACTGCACTTCTAAGTTCTTACATTATTTGTATAAACATGTATCGGATATATATACAATCTTAAATAATGAAGTGCCAATGATTTTTACCGAGGCAAATGCTATAGCATATAGGCAAGCTAAGATTTGTCATATTTGCCAGAAATGTCTCTTTTTTGATAAAGTTAGAGACCACTGTCATTTAACAGGTCTATATCGAGGTGCGGCACATCAATATTGTAACTTAAACCTTCGTGTACCTAAATTCATACCCGTTTTTTTTCATAACTTGTCGGGTTATGATTCACACTTATTCATCAAAGAATTAGGTAAATGTTCTGGTCCAGTAAAAATAATTCCCAAAAATAAGGAAAACTATATATCTTTCACAAAGTTTTTAAAAATGTCTGATGATCGATATGCGAGAATACGATTCGTTGATTCCTTTAAATTCCTGGGAACAAGTTTAGAAAAATTAGCGAAGAGCTTGAATAAACAAGACTTTTTTTGCTTTAGTCATTTTTTCCCCCAGGTAGAAAAATTTGATTTACTTACTCGCAAAGGAGTTTATCCTTACGATTACCTGACCGACTGGGATAAATTTAAGGAGACTAAGTTACCTAAAAAGGAATTATTTTTTAACTCTCTATCTGCAGAACAAATTAGCGATTCAGATTACAATCATGCTCAGTCTGTATGGAACACATTTAATATAAAAGACCTGGGTGAATATACTGACCTCTACCTTAAAACTGACGTCTTGCTATTATCAGACATATTTGAAAATTTTCGAAACATATGCATGTTAAATTATCATTTAGACCCTGCATTCTATTTAACGGCTCCTAGTTTATCCTTTGACGCAATGTTGTTAAAGACCGGCGTTAAGTTAGAGTTAATATCTGAATTGGAAATCATTCGTCTTATTCAAAAAGGCATTCGAGGAGGCATTTGTATGTGTTCAACCAGACATGCTCTTGCTAATAACAAGCATATGAAAACTTATGATGAGAAAAGGCCTGACACGTTTCTTATATATATTGATTGTAACAATTTATATGGCTACAGTATGTGTCAACCATTACCAATGTCAAATTTTCGCTTTCTAGATCGCACTGAAATAGCTCAATTAGACATTATGTCCGTGTTAGACAATGCAGAATTTGGATTTATACTTGAGGTGGATTTATTATACCCCACATATTTGCATGATACTCATAATGACTATCCCTTTTGCGCACAGAAGTTTGTTCCACCAGGAGGAAAAACTAGCAAATTAATCCCTAATTTGTTTGATAAGTACCAATACGTTATTCATTATGTGCATTTAAAAACATGCTTGCAGAACGGTTTGGTTCTCGACAAAATTCATCGTGTTCTAACGTTTCGCCAAAGTTCCTTCTTAAAGGGATACATCAATTTAAATACTGAATTAAGGAAAAATGCGAGTACTACATTCCAACAGGACCTTTTTAAATTAATGAACAACTCCGTGTTTGGTAAAAATCTTGAGAATAGTGAACGGCGTGTAGATGTTAAATTAGTAAATCAGTGGTATGATGAAAGAAACAAAACTAAAAAGTTTACTTGTGCGAGTACATTAATAGCCCGACCAAATTTTCACAGTGCTACAATACTAACAGATAATTTAGTCGCGGTGCAAATGAAACCAGAAAGGGTAATTTTGGATAAACCTATATACGTTGGATTCGCAGTACTTGAATTGTCTAAAAGCCATATGTATCAATTTCACTATTCTGTAATAAAACCTCATTATGGTAACCGTGTTAGTCTCTGTTACAGTGACACTGATTCATTCATTTATGAAATCAAAACCAAAGACTTTTATCTTGATTTGAAAAATTATTTTTTAGATTTTTTTGATACGAGTAATTATAACTTCGAATGAGTTACAGATACCTTCTCAAAATAAAAAAATTCCCGGTTTGTTTAAAGACGAGCTAGCAGGAGAACTGATAACAGAGTTCGTAGGATTACGTTCCAAATTATACTGCATTAAAAGTGAAAAACGTATTATAAAAAAAGCAAAAGGAATAAAAAAGTCCGCTATTCAAGAACTCACATTAAATAATTATAAAGATGTACTGTTAAATGATACAATCATTCGAAAAAAAAATATCTTGTTTAAATCTATTAAACATGAGATATTCACGCAGACGGTTAACAAAGTTGCCTTATCTAACAAAGATGATAAACGACTCACTCTATCAGATAAAGTTTCAACTATGGCATGGGGTAACAGTTCTTTTTTGTAGAAGTTTTAAGGTACTTAACTGATTTCTCTAAGGCTAAAAAAAGGTCAAACTGTGTAATATCATAAGTATAATGTAATAATATGTATGTAATTTTTATGTGCTAATAAATGTATGATTTTAATTACTTCAATAAACTTGTAAAATACTGTATGTTTTTTTTTCTTTTTCACTCTCCTTATTCTATTACCTTTCATGTACAGGGGACATTAAATTCATGATCCAAAATAGCAAAATGTGAATCTATCCATGATTCTGAGCAATTTTTAGTATGGGACCAACTTTGTGTTTTGCATTTTGCTAATTTTGGATCATGAATTTAATATCACCCTGTATAGGTACCCGAAATGCTGAGTGGCATAATTCAATTTTCTTTTAAGGAAATTCAAACTTATATATCATACTAACGGTAGCGCATATGATCCGTGAATGTTCTTGTTATATGAACCTTAACTAAGAAATATAAGTTTTGATTTCCTTAATTAGATACGGGTTAGGTACTTTAATGCACGGTCAGATAAATCGAATTAAAGCGGACAAATAATGTGCTGCATAACGTGACGATTTCGATATTGTGCAATAAAGTATAGTCGCGTTTTAACATGCGTGTGCAAATTGGTAGCAACAAGTCATCGATATTATTGCAAATGCATCACTTATAACGACCTTATTATTCATTGGATGCTTACTTATTCATTCATAAATTTAACATGACACGAAACACGCATTCAGGTAAGTCGATTAATCATTTTAATTTGAAATTTAAAATTCAGATATTTATAAAAAATAAAAAAATAAATCCTGTTATTTACGTTATTCATTTTGAACTTTAATTATTATGTCTCTAATGACGGTTTCACAACCTGGTCATTTAATTGGTTTGCACGGAGATTCATAACAGGACCTATACCTACGTAGCCTACCTACCTACCTACGTAGACTCTTTGTAGAAGTTTAATGCAATGTAGGACACCCGCTAGAGCCCATTTATGAATACGTCGAAATTATTATTGTTAAAATTATGTTCCAGATATCAACATGTGCGAATTTTGTGACCCTGAAGATCCCTTCCAACATGCTCAAGAGTGGAACACACAGGCGTTTGATGATGCATTTCCTGAACTTGCTAACAAGCCCAACGCATCCCTTTCAACGTCTTCGTTAACAGAAACATCGGGCAAGAAGAAATTAAAAACCAAACAGCGTGTTCCAAAACGAAAATTTAAATCTCCGACTACTTTTGTTAAATATAGAAAGTATAGACATGATGGACCACGCTTGATACAAATCAAAATCGTCGGCTTATGCAATGAGCAAATCCAATCAGCCAGCGATAATGAAGAAAATATGATATTTAGTGCTCAATACATAGCACGCGAACAAATGGACAATGTAGTGGATTCTGCCTTCGGTTTAATAAATCAAATATCAAAATCAATGCTGAATGATAATTTATAGGTTTATTGTGTGAAATAAAAGACATTAGTAATTATTATAGTTTTATTTATTACTCGTATTACCATTTAACTAAACAGACACACCATTAAGATGCTTATTTACAATTTCGTAACATGCATTATACATTTTCAATCTTGTTCAAGTGTAAGACGGCACGTGCACTATGGTGCCTGTATAAAATGAATAGCAATGCACCTCCCACGAAAGTTAGGCACCTTTTCTTATAATTATACAATACATTAAAATTACCTATAGACCATATTATCTCTGTTCTGAACACACAGTATACTATCGAAATACCACTTTTTTAAACATATAACGTTTTTTAAAGCACATTTATTTTTATGATGTATGCAATTGTATGCACTGGTTTTATTACAATATTTTTCATATAGATGTAGAAAATTAGGGCAATCGTGTTCGCCTAAATCTATAACAGTACAATTAGCACATAAATCTTTTACCCATTGAATTTTTTCAGAACCTTTTACAAATATAGTTTGATTATTTAAGTGGTTCACAATCATTCTTCTAAATTCCCTGGGGTCAACATACCCTTCACGCCACAAAATGCCATGATTTTTTTCCAACCATAACACTCGTTTTTTTTCGTGTTCAGATAAATGGGAAAACGTATATGGTGGTTTTATTAAAAACACTTGGGTGTATTCATTCGTACTAAGCGCGAATTCCTTTACTATAAATTCATTATTTAGTGATTTAAAACCTTGTACATCCACGAATAAACTTTTGGTGTTCATGATATTTTCTTTGTTATATTGCTAAGCGGTCTGTACTCTATGATAGTGTCATTCAAAATAAGACAATAAGCAGATGTATGGTCAGGTATATCAGTGTCACACTCCAATTCTATACGCACATCAACAACTCCTGATTTTAAATTGTCATTTTGTCTTGAACAATCTAAAGGAGCTTGACAACGATTATAATAAGACTGTTGAAATTTAGCATACTGTTCATATACTATTGCATACCTCCCATCAGAAAAACTAACGTTTAAGTTTTCGTACGGGAAGTATGTGGAGTTCAAGAAAAGTTTGACCTCTCTTAAGTTACAGTTATCAAAGTGTGTGACGTCTTTATCAGACGTATTTTTCCTACCGGTTTTCAATCCGACAATAACATAGCGCGGCTTCTCAATTTGAGATGAAGTTTTGACTGCCCAAGAATGTTTTGAAGTTTTCGGCAATAATGGGTACTCATAAAGGTCCCAGTTTCTGAATGCTACCTGAATGGCACGATCTTTTTCAACATATTTAAGTAAATTTAACCGTTCATGATCACTCACCTTAATATGAGGCATACGCCATACAACTTTCGATAAAGTAATATTATCTACATATTCATTCGTATTCAATTTAATACAATTTAAGTTAGTATTCGACCGTAATAGAATTAGTTCATGTTTACAATTTATAACAATTTTGTTATAATCCTCAGCAAAGCCTAAAATTTTGTTTAGAGGAATAGATGCAGAAAATGATCCATTAGTAATTTTAGTACCATTAATGTCCCACCCCCATGATTTCGCCATTTTTGCTTCATGTTCATTCATAGATAGAAGAGATTTCATTGTAGTTGTAACGCCAGCATTTTTTATTTTATCAATTTCAATTCCATTAAGTTCATAACGAATGTCTTGAAACAAATGGAGGATTGGGTTGTTTGTAAAAATACGCTAGAAACTTTTGCTTTTGTCTCTCGATTAACCACCGCTATGGTACCCTCTATGTACAAGGTACTGGCTGATGGCAGCACGTACATATCTTGCTGGTTAATTGGAATGCGAATTTCATCGTTCAAATTATAGCTCGTAACATATGGTTTGTATGAATGATATTCATAACTTTCGATCGAGTTATCATAACCAAAAGATGTAGTTATGTCCAGTATGCTCATTTTAGTAAACCGATGGATTTAAGAAAAAAAATATTTTCACTTGTGAGTCGCTTTTTATGTCTTCTTTTCTTGATAGCACTAAGTGTACTAACAGGTTTAGTATCCAACACGGCAGTTTTATTGAAATCAATCATTTTTTTCTGAGATGTAAATAAATCTGGATCTCCTCTCCACGTATATTGAGTAAATTGTTATTTGTATCCAATATTCTGATTTTAAGTGAGCTTATGCTGTTTTGAGTTACAGGAAAGTAGATTACGTTTCTCGGTGTTTCTATAACACGGTAGCTTGGTGGTACGGTAACCACGAACTCGTGGATTATATGACTTGGTTTTCCGTTGATAAACGATCCGCTCACAATATCACACTCTACCCGTACAATAGTTGTTGATAGAATGGACACTGGATAGGGTGACTCTTTTAATATATTAGCCGGTACAGTTTCGTTGTCGAAACCCAACATTTTACCAACAGTACCACTCTTAAAATATATGTTCTTTGAGCACAAAACAGACGTCTTCATGGTATTATTATTGCAATGAAGTTTAAAAGTACATCCCTGAATGTGACTTTTAATGTAATCATCAAGATCTTGAAGTTCATAAGAGCCTTCGGGTATTTCTAATTCTTCATTATCACCATAATACAATTTGTTATTTCTGCAGTCTATATTGGGTATTGAGTTAAATGTAGATAAATATAACAAACCACATTCATATTCACCGTCTAGCTGAAGAGCTTGTGAATGATTTGTCGTTAGAGTAGAAGAGGTTCCCGTTATGGACAAAGTGAAAGACATCATGTAAATGGCATATTTTTATTGAGTCCATCAATTTAAACGTCTTTTCCAGAAATATTTTAAGTATTTTAAGCACAAATGTCCGCAATTTACACTATTAAATTTTTGAAATTGTTTATAGTTATATAAAATATCATAATCATTTAAATAATTTATTAATTCTAAGGGTGGTTTAATATCTCCGAAACTATTAAAATATTCACAATAGTTTCCATCTTTAGCATAGGCTACCCAGTGAGTTCCTTGATTTTTTGACTCGTCTAGATTTATTATAGCGCATTCTTTTACTCTAGGGTGTTTTGGCAGACAATCTCTCATGAAAACTCCTCTAAAATACGGTATATTTGAAGAGTGATTTATGATATCTATATTTGTAAGAGCTCGTCTGGGTAACCTATTATTCAGTTTTTTGAAGATTTCAAACATAATCCGCTTCCATTTCTATATGGCTTTAAATGTAATCCTTTGCCGAGCGCTATGGATTCCATCATTTTGTTGTGGCGTTCTGATTCAGCTAATCCTTTTCGAGCCGTCTTATAATCTCCAACCGCTTTGGCAATTCCGGCTGCTCCTCCTGCTAGTGAACCCAACGCTGATAAACCAGCAAATATAGGTATCAACGGTAATATGCCACCAGTTTTCGGAATTGGTATCAAACGAGGGACTTGTATACGACATGTATTAGGAAATATTTTTTTTGCCGCCGCATACGCGCGGACGATAATATTACCTTTTTTAGACTTTTTTAATTCGGTTCTTATTTTTGAAACTAATTGCTGAAACGATTTTATACCGGCTCCAGCCTTAATTTTCGATTTCATAACCTTGCTGACTAACCAAGAAGCTAGTTTTTCTCCTTTCCCCGCACTTTTGTCCTTCATTCTTCCTTTAGCCATTTTATAAAGTTCTAAATCCGCTGTATGACGGTCTGCTAAATTAGAATATTTATCGTATGCAATGTCGTGTTGCATGCATGCAGTATCTAAACCATTGATTCCTTTATCACCTCGTCTTAAGCGTTCTTGTAATTTTGTGCCTGGACCACAATAATTATAGCCTGGTAAGTGTAGTTCAAACGGCAGATTATTGATAGCACTATTTAGAAGTCCTCTTCCTTTCATAGCCAATATAATAGTGACAAAATGATCATCCAAAGACATTATAAATATAACTAAACTATATCATTCCTATCAATCCAACTGTTTTCATTATTACTTAGGCCTAACCACTTGACATATAATTGATGGCCCTTTTTTTTAATGATTTTCTCTATAAGATAAACGTCAGGACATTTTGTTTTTTGGAGTTCCTGTTCATAAAATGTACCTAATATAGCATTTTTCCGCTGATCCTCGAGATGATACGTTACTGGTAGAGTATTATTAACTTGTTTTATTGTAAATAATTCCGTTGACCAATTAGGTGTATAACCTTTATGAAATTCGCCTTTGTACTTACTTATACGTACACGATCTCCTACACTGAATTTTTTTGACTTTAATTGAGGGGTAAGACGTGATTTATTCAATATATCTTTTATTTTTGATGCGTTATTAAAATTAACATCAATAGGTCTATTCTTTATTGAACGATGCATTGTTTGATTATACGAACTAACTATATCATTTAGAGGTTTTCCCACCCATTTATAATTTCCTATAAAACTAAAGTATTTATAAAGTTTACTTTTGAGCGTCTTAATAAGCCTTTCAACAATTGATGCTTTTTTTATTGAAAAGGTAGAATAGTGGTTTATT
This sequence comes from Epinotia ramella, assembly GCA_947578815.1. Lineage (NCBI taxonomy): Eukaryota > Metazoa > Arthropoda > Insecta > Lepidoptera > Tortricidae > Epinotia > Epinotia ramella. Next base: position 2,692,379 of record OX388217.1, read on the forward strand.
TGTAACGAATTTACGCAATCCTTAAATTCACTATTGTAAAACTCTTTCCCCAAATCGGTCTGCAGATGTCTAGGCTTGCGTTTCGAAGTTTTAATAACTTGCTCAAAAGCACTTCTTATTTCTAATTTTGTCTTGGATTTTACTGGAACACACCAGGCATACTTTGAAAACGCATCAATAACAACCAAAATGTATTTAAACCCCTTATTAACATTCTGGAAGTTCTGCAAATCAGCCAAATCAGCTTGCCATAAGTCATCAATACCTTTCAATACAACTGATCGACGTGGAAAGTTTTTACGTGCTGACCGATGAATTTCATTTACTATTTGTTTTTTCGACATTACTCAGTCGGTTTAAGATATCATCTGTTTCCTTTTTTGTATAAAAGTTTAGTTTTAACTGACTCGAAAGCAGCGAGATTTGTGAATTTATAATCTCGAATGAGGAATCTAGTTTTTTCTTTTCATAAATATTGTGAAAGAGTTGATCAACATATTGCTTATTCACGGCATCGTTGGGTAATTCCGGACAAGCTACACCCTTCAATCGTGAGGTTTGCAAATCAAAATCACCATTTTCAGTCCGAAGTAGACCCTTGTCATTTAGGTCGGAAAATTCCGATACACGTAAGCGTTTATGAACGTGATGACCGAATTTATCAATATTCATTTTGTTATTTAATGTTCCTTGTTGAAAGCTTCAAATCAACTATTAAACAGAGTAATGGTCACAGTGTTATATAGTGTTCAATATACCTGATTCTTGCAATTCTTCAATTATAGAAATAATTTCGTTGTCAAGTCCTGTATTACCAGCATCACGGGATGCGACTAGTAACTTTAGCCTATCAACTAACTCGTTAGGATCATCCCAATAAACATACGAAACATTGCTGCGTACTTGTTTCATAATTGGAAGTCCTTGTCCTTCAGTACAGCTCTCATTATTTTTTAAACGCTCATTAGAAAAATGAAACATCGGTCTTATAATTTGTAAGTATTTTCTGCCTTTGTTACTTTTTATGGGTTTATTTGGGTTGAAATCACGTCTGTGGGCATTCGTTTCTAAGAGTAACAACTTGTAAGTACGTTTATCTTGATCCGTTATAGTTTTTAAATCAGGTATCTTTTCAAATAACAATTCGCTCAAACCAGGGGTTAAATTATGAGTACGGCCATTTATTTCAAGAATATTGTTATCAATAGTCACCACGTGTGACCCAAGCATAATTTTACCACGTTCTTTTCGCACACCAAAGGGTATGTTCTCGAAATTACATACATTTTTGCAACCGTCAGAATCGTTCCTAGGTGAAAAAAACGAATCGGAAGCCTTAAAAGAGGACTCATGTGATTTATCCATATCATCACTATTACTGCTTTCAACCGAAATGCTATCACTTTCATCATATTCATTTCCTCCTTTCAAGTCCATAGAATTCCTCATAACTGATTGGTTGTTACTGTCACTAACCCTATTTTCAGGACTGAATTTTAACCGCTTAACTGAGTTTTTCAGTGTCATATCATCCATTTTAAATTCATCTTTGAAATAATCAGGGGTCTCATCGATGGAATGAATACTTTTTTTTTTACTTTTAGCAATCTCATTTAGAGGTTCAGTTATTGGCTTCAGAACCGATTCCAATACCATATCGTTTGTATTCTTCATGTCACGAATTAACTTAACTTTTTTCTTTACAGCATCAGCTGATTGAAATAGTTTTTCTTTTAAATTCATCTCTTGATTCATTTTAATGCAACCTCGTTGAAATTGTAAGAAACAATGACAGTTAACGGTAAATTATACACACTAAATACCTTAATCTAAAATGATAAATGTGTCAAACCCCAATCTATAACATCCAGCATTTTTTGCGCAATCTTTATTTATTACTAAGAACTTGTAAGGTTTGTTCCATACAGTAGCACACATCTCGCGAAACTGATTCCACTGCATATCGGTTCCAACGTGTTCATCATAAATATGTTTTAAATTGATTTCATCTTGTTTGAATAAGATAATCAGGTTTGCATTATCTCTTATTAACTGCTTAGGTATTTTGCTATAAGTTTGATTTAAGTAAAAACTGTTAATATTTTTGTGTCGTCCCATTGCAAAATAATCCCTTATATTGTTTTGATTTTCACACGCAACATCATCAAATATAATAACTGAATCATTAGCTGCATCCTGAGGTTTTAACACTTCATCACTTTCACGAAATTTTAAATAGTTTACTGCAGGAACCAGTGACAACACCTTTTCTAAATAGTTGTATAACGGTTGATAAAGAGTCTTCGAATATACATACACATTTCGAAACCGAATCCCTTGCTCATGTAAAAGAAGACCTATCATTAAATTAGTCTTGCCGCAATTAGATGGACCACAAATTATGCTTCGGATTGTATTTGGTAATAGTTTTCCATGATAAGGATTTTGTTTTTGACCGTTTGAAGCTACTATGTTAAGCTGTAGCGTTTGAGGTTGCTTAATAAATTTCATGGTATACAGACGTCTGGTAATATTGAAACCCTTCTCCTTAATGTCAAATTGCAATCTCTAACGGTTAATATGAATCATGCCCGAACGAAGTGTCCGGAGTCTCGTTAAATCTTAAATACGATTGTGATTTCTAGACCATGAAGCGCATTTCAGAACACGATCAGGAATTGTATACCGTGAGAGCTGGTATATTATAGGGACAGTCTAGACCGCCGGAATAAGTTTGAGCGATAGCTCAAACGAAATGGAGGGGGGTAGACTTCCCAATAATATACTACTAAGGGGAGACAACTGTTACTCGCGTCCGGAGGAGCTACCAACCACAAACCTGCACGTGTCCCCTGGGTGGTACTAAAGACTGATAAGCTTTAAAGGCCAAAAATAATGTATGCCATACGATTAAATAGTTTATGAATTAGGTTTATTCACGATTTTCGCTACGGTGTTAGAATTGTGCTGAAGTTTACCAACAAAGTGAAAATTTAATTGATAAAATAAGTATAAAGTCAAGGATAATCCTACTAATATTATAAATGCGAAAGTTTGGATGGTTGGATGTTTAAATGTTTAGATATTTAGATGTTTGTTACTCAATGACGCTTAAACGGCTCAAACAATTTAGATGAAATTTTACACGAAGATAGTGTATAGCCTGGATTAAAATAAAAGATAGCTTTATCTCGTGTCCACGCAAACGAAGCGGGTGGAAGCTATTATTAAATAAGGGATAAAACTGGCAGAGATGGTGTCGGACTTTCGCAGCGATGAAGCGCGCCGGGTGCCTTTGAACGTGTTAAAAGTCTTAAAACTAACGCAATTTCAGATCTTTGTTACAACGGATATTAACAATAATATATTCATGATTATGAGTCGCAAATTCAATGAAAAAGAAACATTATTAATGCTTGAAGTATATAATGATAGCACCATCTAGCGAGCATGATTTTGATATAATTTCACTTTGATAGAGGTCGTTGATTGAGATGTAGCCCGTAGGGTAAATAATATAGACGAGAGTTGGGATATCAATGAACATTTAAGGTTATAACTTACAATGTTGCATAAGATATATTCGATGTTGCGTCATACACCTCAGATGTTAGTTGTCGATTGGCGCCATCTACCGAGCTTAAGTTTATTCCAATATCAGCTCGATAGATGCCGCTTTTATTATGTTTTTGATTTTATTTAGACTAATAAAAATAACATACCAAACCGTATTAAATGAGTTTTATTTGATTCTAAAATTATGAAAGGAAAACTAATGTAAAACTCTAAATGTTTCTAAGTATTACATACAATATTTCCGTAACTTCGCAAACAGAACAGTTCAGTTTTATCAGTTCATATTTTAATAAAATTTGGCCCAGGTTGGAGAAAGTCGGCATACATTAAAAACGCTAAGACTGCATGAATGCATTCAAATCCACAACCGTCGATATTGTTATTAATAAAGCTTTGTTTTTTTCCGGGGACTGAGATTTTCTTTGCTGTTATACTACGAAAAATTTATTTCTATTCAAAACTAAACAAAAAACCAATAACTGATCGTTTACAAAAAAAAAACGAAATAAGCTGATAGAAAGAAAACAAAAAAACCTCATCGCTGGGGTTCCAACTCGCAGCCATCAACAAATCAACCATTGGGTAACCATTAGTCGTCATCGAAGAGTAAGCCTGCCTTTTGCGAGAGAATACGGAAAACACTAATTTTCTCGAAAATAAGACGACGCTTGATCGGTCTCTCGGCCCCGTAAACCCCTATACTGCACATTTTACAAATATATATGTATAAACAATTTTACATCCATTGTTTTTTCACGTTTTATCTATATTTTGCTGAAAGTTTGAATAGAGTTCTTTTTAATTTCTAGTCAAGTATATGCTTGCCAATTTTCAAGTCTTTAGCTCATAGATTCAAGGGGTTCCCATACAAACTTAAACCTCATTTTTTAACCCTTTTGCACACTTATCTTTATAATTTTTATAACCTATTCCGTGGCCGAAGATCCATTGAACGTTTTAGTGAAAGTTGCATATTAATCCATTCGATAGTTTTCCCATGATACACGGACAAACAGAAAACATAACACTCCTTTTCGTTGGGCTGTCGTAAGATGGTGCTGTTGCGTAAAGTAAAGACGATTTTATCCAAATATTATCCAATTTGGCCTGTGGGTCACCGTAACTCCGTCAAACTTTTTTATACGTTTAATATGGTTTGTTGGAGTTCAGACGCCGACAAAAATCTGGAGAATGACCTTCTAAATGCGTGGAAATTGGTGAAGTTCTGCATCGCTCTATTGAAGTTTTTAATGTATGTTGTATAAATACAATTTCCTTCAAGCTCTACTTATTATGTCTCACTGACAACCTCAACGAACTTTCACATTTGTTATATGTAGAGAATGTAGAGATTACATCAACGTTTTCAGTCAATAAACGTTTTTCAGACTATTGTTATCCATAAAAGTAATAACGAAATCTGTAAGTTGAATGACTCGAGAAAAACTTTTAACTGTAACAGACGACACAAAAGCTTTTGGAGATTGCCTAAAAAATTAAAAGCTTTCCATTTATATTCCCAAGGTATTGGAAAGGCATTTAAGTAAATAATCTATTCAGCACTTCTATCTCCAAGTCCTAAATTTTGCATTCATATTTCACTGGTAGCTTCTGGCCGCGACTTTGTCCGCGTAAAAAAAAAAAAAAAAATATTTGGGGACAATCTTACACAAATCGATCTAGTCCCAAACTAAGCAAAGCTTGTACTACTAGACGAGGATAAACATACTTATATAGATGAATAAATACTTAAATACATAGAAAACAGCCATGACTCAGGAACAAATATTCGTGCTCATCGCACAAACAAATGCCCTTACCGGGATTCGAACCCAGGACCTCTTGCTTCGTTATACTCGTTAAGAGGAAACACTAAGGGCGAGATAATTGAGAAATAGGTATTTGTAAAATGTATTGCTGTCGCGCCAACCTCAAGCCTCCCCCCGCAGAGCGCGATAGAGACAACTGCAGCTTCGACCGAAAATACCTATTAAAGTACATAAAATCAATGTTTCGTAGTCACCCCTGATTTCGTCTCCAAAACTTGACCTACTAAACTATTTTTTTATAAAAACCAGAAAGGCTTTGGCCGTGTTCCTATATTTTCCTTTTTTTTTAATAATTCAGTCAAAATTGTTTTCTGGATGTTTGAACACAGCGGAAAGTCTGGCATTTTTGTAGGTTTCTGAATGTTCATTTCTCTGTTAAGAATAAATTTATGAAAAAAAGGTAAACATAGGAACATGTCAATAGTAGCAATAGATTTATGAAAAAAAAAATTGCTCTACTGCCATTATCCAGGGAGAAAACAGGGGAGTACGTTTAATATGAAAAACGGCTCTTGTGTTTCCTCTTAAGCGCCTTAGAAAATCTAATAGCAAATATGGTTTTAGACTTCCCCAGGCCTAGCATCAATTATCATACTGCCATAGTAAAATCAACCCCTTTTTCACCCCTTTAGGAGCTGATTTTGGGGACTAAAAGTATCCTATGGCCTTCTTAGTGTCCCAAACTATCTCCATACAAAATTTCATCTAGATCGGTTCAGCGTCAAAAGGTAACAGACAGACCGAATTACTTTTCGACAATATTAGTATGGATTGAAAGCCACGACTTCAACAAAGCCACGTCAACCAAAGTGACACGCAAAAGCAATATTTGCCGACACGTCTTCGACAGTCGATACCAAACTCCGCTACATTACTATTCATAAGGGTCCATACCCCCTCCACGTTCCCTCACTTTAGATTCCATTAAGGTCGGAACAGAATTCACTTTTAACCCTTGCGGCACCAAAAACCCATATAAATATTTACAAGGTGAAAACCTGTGCCTACTTCAAACAAAACGAAACTTTGCTGCGTTGTATTATGGTCCTATTTAACTTTCCGGCTTGAGTACATATTTATTTCATACATAATTTGGAGCGCGTTTTATGAAAAATGGTTGGCCAAAGTGAAAAGTAACTACGTCAGAGGTATCAAAGAAACGATTTTGCACACCGGCGTCGAATTATTGTTTTTATGAGGGCAATTATTTTTCACGTTATGTTTATGAGTTTTTTAGGATGCATTATGTTTCATGAGTTTGTAAATCATTATTTGCGTGCTTTAACGTGTTAGTACCTATGTAATATTAGCCTTTTTAAACGTCTCCGTGAGGTGCCGTAAGCAATGGGAGTATTTTATTTTGTGACAGACATGGTCAGGCTGCTGTGATGTCACGAAAATTGTCCTATGTCCTAATTAAGTAATAATCTTTGGCCAAGCCACGACTTGATGTTGTTTGTGTATTGTTTGAGACATCTTTAATCACCTTCTCTTCTTCTCTTCTCTTTTTCGTTCACATAACGAATTATGTTGCCATGAGTTTTAAGGCTACCTTGGTTCTCAGTTAATTGGTTTATTACCTACCCCTAAGGCGACTTCCTAATTTGAAAGAAAGAAAGAAAGAAAGAAAGAAAGATACATTTATTCACAAACACACAAGACACACATATTAAACAATAAAATTATCAAAGAACAGATAAAACATGAAACAAGTGTGTCTCTGCGGCAGTGAACCGGACACTGGCTCAGCATTATGCTGAGGTGTCAGACACCTGCAGCGCTGATTTTCAGCCAGCACCGTCGGTGACTCACGGAAACGTCATACAAATGTAATAAATAAACTACCTACATTATTGGGAGTATTGGTGTCGGGAGTAGCTCTAAGTATTCATTAAACTAACCTGTGTCTAGATTTATATTGTATCAATCCTATATGTATAAATCTGTGTGTTAGTTTGTAAGTCAATCAACTAAATAATAAGTCTTGTTGTTTTACCGTTTTCACCATAAATATGTCATGTACCTACATAATAAGATTATACTTGAATTAATAAAGGGATGGTGAGGTCGATTTCACGGTATAACACATATCAATCATTAAATACATGGTAAGGTATCACATACGTAGAAGCCACGCCCATATTGCGACCTATCAAACGTATCGCGGGAGTTTGCTCCTACGTAGTGAGGGCCCTTTTGCGAGCATAAGAATGGCCGCCAGAGGTCCCAAAATCAGTTTACAACTATACACGCTTCAGGCAACACCTCGCTACTCACCTCATCGACAGCGCCATGTGAAATCAACCAGTCTTGTTTTACTTTCTTCGGCTCCAGTATTCCTGAAATCTCTATCCTACAAGCTACAGTCAACAATTGGGACAGGCGAAAGAGAAATAAACATAAATACTTATAGTGAGATAATACATGTACCTACGCACTACCTGGATGCAGCTTCAATAAAATATCGATATTTACCATACACATTAAAAAACAAAAACTAGATAAAAAATTAGCAATTGGCATATTTATTGCTGTCACAGTGCTGGGGATTAGGATCTTGATTTCTGGAGCGTCAACAAATAGCCTTTAAGCTTACGCTTAAAGGTGTATCTGCTAAGCGCCCCTTGGATAGGAGGAGGGATATCATTCCAGCACTTAGACGCCGCGTACTTGAAACTACCTCTGAACGCAGCGGTTCGGCGATGCAAAGGCGATACGATAACAGTAAGCTGTCATCGACAACTGTCAGTCTAGCCAGTTCCGATTCCTTCCTGCACGTCTACGTTTAAATGAGTTCCTGACTGGCACTGTACACGGGGAAGCTGGGCGGCGCGCCTGCAGTACCGCATCCGTACTGTCCCGCTTCCGCGCAATATATATACTGCGAAAATGTGTACCGGCAAATCTGGGCGACATCAGTAAGTTCCTGGTAATGTACAATATACCGCATACCGATTTCGCCCCGCTAAATGCCATGGGCAAGATTTTCTCCGCGTTTTCAAGACCAGCGGCCGACAAACGTCCATGCCATGTTATTGTTTTCCCGCTCATTGATGCTCTGAAGGCTGACCGAACCTCATTACTCCCATAACGGCGACAAATTACTTTTCTCAACTCTACTCACATACTCGTATTGTTCGCAAGATTATTTTTCAATCCGTACCATAACGGTATTGCGTACGGCGTAGTTTTTAAGGCATTGGGATAGAGTTTTCTTTGTCCTGACTTGTGTCGTATATATAACTATGTTGACATATAAAAGAGGATGGATATACGGATTGGATAGCAGTGTTCTTTTGTTTTAATAATGCTGCCTTTTGTATAACACTAGCTGGCTGCACGGCTTCGCACACGTTTTACAAAGAAAGCAGGCAAACCAGCGGTATAGTGAAAGAAAGTCCATTCTATACGCAAGTCAAATAATAATGCTAATAATTAAACGGTTCACGTATTAAATGTTACCACGGGCGACATGTTTCAAGGAACTCCCGAAGAGTTCGAAACTTGTCCACACGCCCGTAGTGACTTTTAATACGTGAGGTGAACCGTGTAATTTATTAGCATTATTTCAAAGTTTCAATTCGAAGTAAAATATTTTTTTAAATCGGATAAGTGGTTCCGGATATTACCCAAAAAATACAAACATACAAAGCTTAATCTCATAGACTTCCTGTTTATAATACCTATTTGTATAGAGGTATAGAGTAGCTAGCACCTGCCCGCATATTACAGAAAACCCACGTTGAGCAGCTGGATAAAATATAGCCTACTAGCTTCCGCCCGCGACTTCGACTGCATGGACCCGGGATAAAAACTATACTTTATTTTAAACCAGGCTATAAACTATCTTCGTGCAAAATTTCATCCAAATCGGTTGATCCGTTTAAGCGTGATTGAGTAACAAACATCCAAACATCCAAACTTTCACATTTATAATATTAGTAGGATGTCCATTCAGAACGTCTACTGGTGCAAAGGCACAAACTTTACCTCTTGTTGAACGAGCGAGCGAAGCGACCGAAGCTCTCCATTTCAGCTTGGGCCTAGATTCTTACGTACGTTCGTCTGTCCCGCTATCCGGCTGTCCTGCTGTTCTCATCTACAGGTAGTTTTTTTTAAATAAGTTTTTTGTTTTTTAAAACAGACTAGCGAGTTCAAGAGCTCACAGAGTCACTTGTTAATTAGTATAACTCACACCCTATCGCTGTCTATACTCACACTTTAACTGTGTGAGTATAGACAGCGATAGGGTGTGAGCGAGATAGCATGCGAGCGGACGCCATTTTCAGATCCATTCTTTATCTGCGCGCGTTATACATCCACTACTTCGTGTCAGCAGTACATATTATAAATAGCTCGCAAGTTGATTCAAACAAGAGATTTAAATCCGACATCGTCGAGTGGAAACGGTCGCGACGGATCTAGTTACTGCAAGCGCAATAAAGCCTAGTGTTGTGCTGTGTCTGGGATTTCCCGGTATTGTCTCCCCGGGGCGGCCCATCATAAGGCCCCCATGCCATAGCTGTAACTGGCCGCGCTGCTGGCCAAAAAGGGAAACTAACAATGGAAGGGTTTTTCTGGTTGGGATTGTGTTGACGATTATATTATCATATTGATGATTGTATGATTATATGTTGATGACATATAGTGTCCATTTCAAGGATTTTTTTTTATAATTGCACCATGTGCGGAAGAATAGTAGTAAACTTTCTAATATGTCAGTAAACATGTTAAGTGAGCAGTACCTGTCAAGTTCAATCTTACAAAACTGAAAAAAAAAACAATTGTTCGTGCCACGGTTCTGTCGATGAGATGCTAAAACTAAATATTTAGACGGTAAATATAAGAACATTTGTTCTAAATTACTTGTATTTTATACAAATATTGTTTACATCGTTTAATACGTGTAACCAAGCTTTGTTAGGTCGATTTGTATAACATTGTCCCCCGAATATTCATATATATGAGGCTACAGAGTTTAAGTAATTTTCGATCCCGGGTGTACCTACTGCTACAGAGATAGCAGTACTCCCGAGACCGATAATACAAGTAACAGCACATCACTAACAAAGCCTCCCTTTGCTTTTTATTTTTATTGCGACCATGTTTTTCCAGCGCTTCCCCTAAGTCGAGTAACGCCGTTGTGACCTCGGAATTGTGATGAAAAAATCAGGAATGATAGATGTGATTAAATTGAACTCGAATTTGCCACAATTTCCGGGAATCCCGGAATAAGCAAACGTAATTTACGGGCATGTGTCGGTGGATTGTAATTACTTCGGTGCTTTGTACGGGAAGTTTTCAGAACGCATGAAAATAAAACAAACCCTTTTGTTTTGTTTGTTATGAACGAGCAAGCTTTTGCCATTATTGGTTGGACCTGGATACTCTGTTTTTTTTTACATGGCTGTTAAGATTACAGTTTTAAGTATTACAGTTACACGTTTGGCAGAAAACAAGTTATTTATGCACTGAATTTTATTTTTGCACTGGTTAATGACTGAAGTTCAATGTCAAACAATACCAAAAAAACCTAAAAGAATAAAGCCTCTTACAGACTGGCGCGGTCCGGTAAACTTATCATTACTTGTCAAACCTATTGACCGCCACCGCAGGCCGCACCAGCGTGAGTAAGTAAGTAAGTAAGTAAGTAAGTAAGTATCTTTATTCGCATAAGACAGTTAGGTTAGGCTTAATTTCGTCCTAAACGGATAAACCGATTTAAGTGGTTTTTTTAATCGAAAGTCTTGTCGTTGTGTCGGGGTGCTAGTAAAAATACAATATTTTATTACCGCCAACCACCAATTTTTTATTTCTTTGCTTCTGACGTCAAAAAGTAAAGTTAAAAATAAAATGTGAGAACAGTTCGAATAAGCCAGAGGACATAAAAAACATCCAAAACTCATGCTTAGGTATCACACAAATATCAGCCCTTACCGGGATTTGAGCCCAGGACCTTCGCAAGCAAACCCACGAGGTTACACCAGTCATTAAGGGGCTACCATACGCCAAAGACCTTCGATCTGAATCCCTTAGTTTTTTAATTCATTTTCATGAAAATTTCAAAGGTCGAGCCTTAAACAGCGTGTTCTAAAATTCGTTCAACCAACGTAGCAATACCCTTAGTTTAATCCAGAGCCGACCATAAGCCCTCCAATATTCGTCATCCCGCTGTAACGACCCCGGGCTTTATTCACAACACTACCACACTTCCTCAGGCAAACTAGCGCTAGTCAGACCTCCAATTACCCATCATTATAGGCTATTCTATATTTTTTTATACTTAATATATTTTAAAATGTTCGTATAGATTCGATAGTCAACTAGTATTTTTATTTCCTCAAAATAATATCGCTTTATGCAAACAAATAATAGTTACCATTTTAACGATATATAAACGCGCCAAAGAGGCAGTTCCTTTAGCATAGTCCTGCTATACTGGCGTCACTCACAAGAAAATACTCGTTAATGGCGGTCGCCGTTTTCGGCCACGTGACATACAGATAACAAAAATACGATATTCATTTTCAAATTAAAAATAAATCTTATTTTTTTATAGCAAAATTGTGTTATATTCGTAGTTATGGTAAAGACTAATTAAAAAATACTTTGATAATGTAATTTTGATAGATTACGTAACTCAGCGTCTTGATACACTAGTGAGCGGTGAGGTGGATTTGTGAATAGCGTAGCAGTAATATTGGATGTGACACGAGGTATTTTAATCCACCCAACGTTTGGAGTAATAATGTTGAAGACACGGCGAGAGGAGGAATTTACTAAACATTATTTAGCCGGGGCGTCGTAACTTGCGCAATCTAGTGTGACACTGGCTTTAATATACTAGGATAGTATGGGGGACGGACGTGGAACAACGTTCCTCGTCAGTGATCGTCTTGAATTGACGTCAAAGACCTCTTGCTTTATTTATGTTTCTTAATTGATTTATTGCAATATATTACCAACGTATCGTAAATACCACGTGAAAATCAATGAGTTTAGTCTGTAAGTGGAGAAAAGAATTGATCTACGATGAATAAAATACATATAAAATCTGTAAATATCCTGAAGCGTTAAGTTTAAACTTTAAACCAGTTTTAAACTGAACGATATTTAATTTCAATTACAATTTAGAAATGCTTTATTATTTAAGTCGCTTTGGTTTCAACGTTGACTACAGTAGGGTACCTGTCAAAATTAAGAAAGAAAACGACAAAACCAGTCAAACAGCAGCCAAATATCAAAATTTCAGCTTTAACATTTAGCCGGGACACACCATAAACTTCTACAGTAATCGAGAGTGACACCGTATTTAATATAGTCACCTAGTACATGAGCTGGCTTTGTTTCTGCGACAGGTTGTTCAATATGTTTAGACTTAAATTCTAATGAAGAATATTCAAATCAGCTGTAGACTGGTAGGGTATCTGCTGGAACAATTTAAGTCATGTATCTAAAAAGCAATGAGTATCCATTTTTGGGGTTCCGTACCCAAAGGGTAAAAACGGGACCCTATTACTAAGACTTCGCTGTCTGACCGTCCGTCCGTCCGTCTGTCTGTCACCAGGCTGTATCTCAAGAACCGCGATAGCTAGACAGTTGACATTTTCACAAATTATGTATTTCTGTTGCCGCTATAACAACAAATACTATAAACAAAATAAAATAAATATTTAAGGGGGGCTCCCATACAAAATAGTTTTTTTTTTTTTTTTGCTTTTTTTATAGATAATGGTACGGAACCCTTCGTGCGCGAGTCCGACTCGCACTTAGCCGGTTTTTGGTTACCTACTTTAACAGATTTGACCAGGTTCAATTCCTGGTTGTGTTGTGGAGCAAAATGTAGATAACGTTTGAAAGCTATCCTTACTCCTAAAATCAATGACGTACTACATCCAAACTGTCTCAATTCTTATAATTTCATATTCACTCTACTGATCCCTTTGTATTGCTCGGAATATTGATTAAATGATTTTCCAAACGATAGGGCTTCTTTGCTCAGGTACGTGATCAAACTGCGTACGAGGCCGTTACCGGATGAGACAACCAAACTTGCAGCTATCAGCCTTGGCTCAGTTTGGGTTGCACAGGGCGTTCCACAACACTTCGGGAGCTCAAATACCGCCAGCCCTCTTGTTGCCTCTTGGACACTGCAAGTACGCCGTACGAATAAAATTAATATAGACAACGGAAGTGTGCAGTTTAAGTGGCAGTGGGCGGGGCACAGTGCACGTAGAACCGATGGCCGTCGGGGCGGAAAGGTTCTCGAGTGGCGACCACGTACCGGAAGGCGCAGCGTGGGTAGGCCCCCCACAAGGTGGACTGATGACCTAGTAAAGGTCGCGGGAGTCCGCTGGATGCGGGTGGCGCAGGACCGGTCATTGTGGCACTCTTAGGGAGAGGCCTATGTCCAGCAGTGGACGTCTTTCGGCTGATATGATGATAGACAACAGTTGTTAGATGAAACCAGCCTTCGGTGCGTGATACCCCGACCATATGACAACATTGGCGACATCACCAAAATAATCGTATCGCGTTTATTTCAACATGCAATAGTGCCAAATTAAATCACTAAACGCTATTTCTGGCTACGCCATTGACGCGTATAATTCATTTGTCTCCCGTACTCTCCGAATAACGAATGTTTTTGAAGTGACTAGTGATTTTGTTTGCATTTGGGAAATATATTTGTCGGCAAACATTCGTATGAACGCAAGCAATCTCTGCGAATGAGCGAGCAAATAAGTAGTTCGATTGATAAGTTTCGATATGTGGAACTGATTTGACTGTTAAATAAGCATGAGATTTTTACCAATGCTTGTAGTGTTTTTACAGTAATAAAAAGTATGTTACCTACATAATTTTGTAACTCGGGAACATATCAAATTGGAAGTAACTTTTTAAGTTAAATATCCATCCACTATCCATCCGAAGCTGTACTTAAAGGTAGCCCTCAGAATCGATAGAACCGATGGCTGTTGGAGCGGAAAGCTCGAGTGGCAACCACGCACCGGCAGGCGCAGCGTGGATAGCCCACAAAATGGACTGATGACCTGGTAAAGGTAGCGGGAGTCCGGTGGCACAGAAACGCTAATTGTGGCACTTCTTTGGAAGATGCCTATGTGCAGTGGACTTTTTCAGCTGATATGATGATAATGATCCATCCGAAGCTGTACTTCCTATTTGACAGCTAGCTGTCAAGCATACAAGGTATCAATTATAGGAAAACACATCATGGTATTTACCACCTCGCACGTGGCCAGGGATGTTCTTAAAAGTTAGATTAACCGCTCTTGGATATCTTAATATTTAAAAAGTTGCGATCTTCATATTTATATTTCAGTAACTAACTAATTATGAAAATTCCCCGTAGACAAAACAGGTAAAAGTTGCCAAGGCAATTTTGTTGAAACTTTTGAGAAACGCTCTCCCGCGAATTATTTAAGATATTAGAAGCGGCACATTAAAAAATAAAAAACCTATGTTTTTACAAACTTACTTAGGCTCAGGCTTTACTTCGATTCTGTTAAACTGCGCCCTTGTGTGTAGGAGACAAATTTATATCTCTCGCGTAGGAGAGGACGAGATGCAACAGTATTTAGTTAGGATTGACTTTTCTTGATAAGTGACGATAACATGTTGCATCGTTCTAAGTGTTCAGGCCCCGTATCAAGGTCGGCCTTATCACGCGATAAGTGACAAGATAGAGCGTCGGTCTAGTTTTATCGAACGGTATCAGGCAGTGACGGAGGCTCTGTCTTGTCACTTATCGCGTGATAAGGCCGACCATGATACGGGGCCAGATAAAACAAAATATCGTTACTTTTAATCGTAATCGTAAATGATTCTTTCTTTGTTCTTAAACCGTGATTATTTATAATAAATAAATAAATAAAATAAAATAAATTTTATTTTGTTTTATTTATTTATTTTAATCTAATTGTTATTTTGCGCTAGTTTAACGTATTTGTTATGATTTGGGAAGGACAAAAGGAGAATCCAAGCCACTGACCTTTATTGTAGATTGCACTCAAAACTTTTGATGCCTCACTGGTCTTCTACGCGGTCTCCATATACTCGTAATGATAACTTTTACCTCAGGTTCTCCTCATTATGATTATTTTTACATTTAATGGGCCCGCTGCCATCGAACGTGCGCTCCTATTTTATCCAACATTATTGCTTCTTAAGTCAGATCGTCTCCCAAAAAGTGAATGGTTCCAAGGTCAAAAAACTCTCGACGTTCTATACATCGCAACTTTCCTGGATCAGCTCTCGGTTGCATTTCACGCGACTCGTGTTTAGCATTTGATGTTGGCAGAGCTCTCAAGGTGGGCGGGAAATTCATTATTACCCACCTACACCCCGCACGGCTGAGACCACTAGACGGCAAGCGCTAGATTATAGCGACTTCAGTAATCGATTGAGAGTTTAGAATATTCTAGGAGTTTAGGTTTCGAAGTTTGTGCTGGCATTTTGGAATGTAGTTTGACAGTTTGGAAATGATTGGTTTTCGAAATGGAACGCAGTGAATTTTGGATACGCATACCTTATACGATAATGTTTCATCATTTAACTATAGGTACGGTACCAAATATTATTATCTGTTACAAGAAAACGTGCCTAGATATCTGACACGATTCTATTTCTAGGACCTTTTTTGCCCACTTTGTATAGCAGTTATTGAAGTTGGTAATGTTAGTAACTCTATAGTTTCTATATAGGAGTTCATTTGTGACGTTCGGGACTCATGAAGTAAAAAAACTCATAACAGTCGTGTACTAGGGAGGTAAGTACATTTTCTTACTACGACTATAAAATTGCTGCTCATCAACTACACGGTAGACGTCTTTAGGAACATATTGCGTTATTCGTATCTCGCACTAGTAGCGCACTAGAGCAATTTTGAAGCGCTTCATTCAAATGTATACCTTGAATATATAGTGATAAAGGCGATGGCTGCAGTGCACTAAACATGATATTACTTGACACGTTGTATGCTGTCGGTCCTTATTACGTTTGGCACGAAACGTGATATGTGGAAGTTTGGAATTATGTTGACAATGTTATGCATATGCTTAATGTTAGACGTGATTATGATTAAAGATTGTAGACTGGGTATGAAGTCTTGGTTGCCTGGGGATGCAACACTGAATAACTTGGCATTTCAATGCTAATGCGCCATCTAATTTACTACGTTTTTAAATAAAAGTCATATAGCGGCAGATTTTAAGAAGTTTTTAACCTTACTTGCAGTGTTCGTATACATGTTAGATGTCCTTCAAAATTTGCTAAATTGAGGTAAAATTTCGGAAGTTTGGTGACCACGCAATATTACGACACCGCCGCTGATTTGATGATTATATATATATCTAGGCTCATTGGAACTCAAAAGTAACAACGCGCAGTTCATGACTCTGCCAGAAAAGTACGGCCAGCAACAAAAGCCTGTAACTGTGAAATTCAGCAGGTCAGGTCGTGAAAGGTGTGAAACAACGAAAATGCATGAATTTCTAAACTCCGCAAATTTCATTAAGCTCCGCATCATCAAAATCGCTTCGTGTTTGTTAAGAGCGCATTATTACCTATATGGGCTGTATGAATGTGTGTGTGGGTGTGAGCGGTGTGCACATATGTGAGTGTGCAATAATTCGGGCTAAGCTTGGGTTACAGACGTTAATCTTCGCGTTTGTACTTTGCGTAGTGCATTGACGCACAGAAGGCACGGAGAATTGAATGAGTAACAATCACAGAAACCGAAGACAATATTACAAATCAACTCGTGCCTTTAAGTCTATTACAGGCTATAGAAGCAGTGTCAAGAAGGGAGACATCATCTTTCAAGCTATGTAAGCCAATGCGGGAGCGTCATACACGACCGCAAGCCGGGCAGGTGTAATTTTAAAAATAAAAAATCTTTAACCTTTAATCTTTTAATCTTTAATTTGCCAGCCGTCTATAGGTACTCCCTCTAGATTATAAGTAAATAACTATTATTAGAATAATATCGGAAGTTTTTTGTTGATATGGTTTAAAAAGAATTACCTAGAAAAAAAATCCTATTGTTCACTTAGCTTTCACAACGTTGTTCGTTTACCAAGTTTATTCTTAACGGTTACAAGATATAAACCTTTTCTCACATAAGAACATAACATTATACTTACCTAGCGTACGAGTCCAAACACCCATTATGTGGTATTAATTATTTTTAATAAATGGGTAAGGACTATTGTTGGCCAGCTTAACTCACTCAATTAATTTGTATAATTTTTTCCGTACAAAATTACACGTGATTTAAATTAACCATACAATTCTATGCTTATATTTTGTATCACAACGGAACTTTGTTCACTTCTTCAGTTTGTATGGCTAACTACCGACTAATCAGGCTAACTACTGGCCAAAAATTTGGTCCTCACCCAAATTCGTTTTTCTCGCAGTATTACACCATAATATTAAATCTAGGTACTTCTATTTTATCCAGCTCGGCCGCCCACGGCGTTGGCTCTGCTGCATCATACGTAATTTATGTACCCTTTATTAAATGCCTTTTAATATTACCTCTGCGGATATTTAAAAAGTTCCAATGAACCTGGGCAACTTTTTAAAAAGCTGCGGTACGAATTTTTGTAAGTTTTCAAGCTGTTGTGGAGTTCTTTAAAGTTGCGAGGTGCTACGATATTGAAGGTGTTTCTTTGTGAAAATGTTTTCGAGTTCAAATCTAATTAAAACTGTTTCAAGGAGAATTGTTCAAGTCTTGCATGTAGCTTTTTAATATATATTTATAACCAATTGAAATAGAGTATTTAAAAGCTTGGCCTAGCCTCATATCAGAGCACATAACAGGGCTAATCCATAATTTGTTAGATTCGCCGTCATCGAAATCGATGAGGAGGACTATAATATAACCAAGTATTTTCAACAAAAACAAAGTAAGGAATATGTCGCATTATCTCCGCTACTTAAAGGTTGCCTGGAAGAGATCGCTTCTTATTAGCCATTACTACGCCGGTTGATTGCCGGTGTACTTTAAGCTTTATGTTATGTATAAAGTGTCATATTGTATTGCTTTGTTTCGTGAGATGAATGTTACGAAATGTTCTTGTCCTGAATGACACTGGTGCGGCGCACGTGTGATTCATGCCTAATAGTGGTCATATTATCAGTCTACGCTAATAATAAAGAGGAAAAATCTGTGACATTGCAGCTTCGCTTCATAAGTTTCTCAAGTTGGTAGGTAGGGGAATCCCCGGAATTATTTTTATTTTATTTTATTTCATTTGGGATGCTTACTGCCTAGTATACATTAATTACTTAATTTAATAACTAAAAGCAAATTACAAGCTTCCACATATATAATGCTACGTGACATCATGTTTACAAAAATCTCGATATTATATGATTTGGATTTCACACTATGTAGTAGGTCAGCAGAACAGTAAACAGTAAATAACACAGTTTTGTAACGGGGATCGTTAGCTACCTATTGAAAATAATATGTTTAACAGAGTTAACCTTACTATAAGATAGATCCACACTGGGCACATCATTAAGTTCGTTGAATAACTTAGTGGTTCGAGGAAAGAAACATTTTTTACGAATGTTTGTTCTATTCATCCGATTTCTAAAATTACCGTCACCTGTGATAGAATGGACCTTCAAAATAGACATAAACTATATTATACACCGCGGCTGCGCCTGCGCTCTTTGCAATATGCGGGCGAAGCCGCGCGGGCAGCTAGTATACAATAAAGTGCTTACATACATAGTTGCCACTATCACTGTAACTGCTGGCCTTATGACTTTTCCCCCTTCATAACTGACTTTTCTCCCCCTTCCCGGCTCGTCGGGGCCTGTGACACATAGACTAATGACGCTAATATAATAACTGCTATCTGTGGAAATAAAGTTTGCACTAGAATTCTTATCGACGCCTCTTCTCCCGCAACCCGTAGGGGGAAAAGTAATGGATACGACATCAGATAGTTTTCAAGTTTTTAGATAAATGTAATATGCTGGGTTAGTATTTTTTTAAGATACCATTCCGACCAGTTTTTTGTGAGAATTATATGTTTGTATAAGACCAACAATAATTCGAGCACAATAAAATGACAAAAATGAGAGTCAAAGTCTGAACTCGCTGGCGATAGCTGAAAACGGTTCATCCAATTGACGGCTTGTTGACGGCTAATTGTAACATCACCACTTTGAGTCCCGTGATAGACGTTGTATGAACGATCAAGTTTTGATCAAGTAAGTTTTCTTCGTGAAATATTGGGTGTAGTTACATAGTTACACACTGATATGGTTGTTGTGTCTACACGTTACGATTTTTTTCACTTACACGTACTTTTGGTATCATTTAATTTTATCATCATATCAGCCGAAAGACGTCCACTGCTGGTCAAAGGCCTCCCCTAAAGAGTACCAAAGTGCCCGGTCCTGCGCCGCCCGCATCCAGCGCACTCACGCGACCTTTACCAGGTCATCAGTCCACCTTGGGTCTACCCATTTAATTTACGTTTGGATAATTAAACTAACGTTAATACAGCAGTCTTTTTTATACGCTGGCGTGGTCACGCTGTCCTTTTTATTAGGATTAAATACGATCTAAGAAATTTCAGTTTTCTCTCTGGCAACACTCCAACCTGTCTCAGTGAAGATCGGTTACGCTGCATTTATCATCACCGGATTTCTGGTTTCATCTGTTTGAATTAAGATTCATGAAATGAATGGTTTATGAATGTTTTTTCTTTCGGTACCTAGTAAAACTCATATTTCTACCCACTGAAAATCTGCGTTCGCTGCTTTATCTGATAAGTCGAATGTAACGTTTTTTTATTAAACTGCACTTTTCAATAGCATGTTTTTAGGCTGTATTCAATAATTATACACTTGGTTTAGTTAGAAACAAATATTACAATTTAGACTGCCGGGAGCTAACCAATGTTTGATTACATCCCTTTGATTTATAAATAAAAACAGAACAGCAACATGCGATTGCCTTACTCTTTGAACGCTTGTCATATCCAACATTGCAAATGTTTTTTCATACGTGCGAGCCATATCGGCTCATTCGGCTCGGTTCGTCATCTCGTCGCGATAAGAAATGAAACATTTCTCTCACATTGTTGGCTCCTGCGTGCTTTTCGGCTGGATACGGGCGCGGCAAATGCCGAACTAGTGGACTTTCGCAATAATTAAGAGTCCGCAGTAGGCTCGGCCGAATTTCACCTTCCCATACAAACGTAGTTACGCTTTCATTTTAAAAATATGTGTTGGATTGTGACGAAACTTTGCGTATACAATGGCATGAGGTATATCTATGTCTGTAATTAGTTTACATGGTTCCAGTTTATAAAACAAACAAAATTCAGCAAAAACAAGTTTTGTATGAAAAACTTAAATTCGCTGTATTTTTTTACTATGGTATCTGAAGCTACATAAACTAATTACAGACCTGGATATACCTCATGTCATTGCACATGAAAATTTTCGTTACAATCCAACACGTAGTTTTAAAATGAGAGCGTAACTACGTTTGTATGGAGAATCGAGCTTACTGCGGACTCTTAAGTTCTACGCGTTGAGAATGTTCATGAATATAATATGTTTAGACCCACTCTTCGGAAACATTAGTGGCAACATTGCGCATTGCCTATGACGCTGGCAACTTTGTGACCGACAGCTGCTAGTATTAATTAGCCACGTATTCGTTTTTGGAACCTTACACACTAAAAGACACCACACCTAGTATGAAGAAAAAGCTTTGCGTATTTAAGTGTATAGTGAAGGGGCAAAAACTTAAAAATAATGTTTTTGTTTTTTTTTTAAGCTGTTCGAATTAACGATTTTTATAACATATTTTTTTTTCATTCTGAGCTGAATTCTCGATACATTACGTAAAATGATGATGATCATTGTGACACGAGACTGGGTCAGACTCTAGTGCTGGCGCGCCGTTCCGCCCGTGTGTCCCCATATGAAGGGTAGATCCATTAACTTTATTTGCCGACATTTCGCCCAACTAAAGGAGGTCGGATATCGGCAGATCGGAATGATGTATTGTTACCAGATTTCATTTGGTGGGAAAGTATCGTCGAGTCGCAATCTTTTGTGGCTGAAGTCTGTTGACAGATGCCGTTTACTTGATTAGATTAAATGGTATTTATTGTTGCTGAGGGTTGGTTGTTTTTTTAAGACTGCGCTAATCCATATAACTAATATTATAAATGCGAAAGTGTGTCTGTCTGTCCGTCTAAAACATGCTTAAAGCACTGAACCAATTTAGATGAAATTAGGTTAAGAGATAGTTTGAGATCCCGGAAAGGACATGGGATAGTTTTTATCTCGGAAATCATTCCCTACAGGTGATGATGGGGGGTGAACGTTTGTATGGAGCTTTGATATATAAACATGTTCGGACGGAGTCGCGGGCTGAAGCTAGTTTATGATACATATTTAAAAATAGCCTATATACGGCTCACTGCTGGGCACAGTCATTGATGAGAGGGAACAGGCTGGCACAGTGCGGCTTGGGGACTTCACATACACCTTGATTCGCGGCTGCACTATAGAGCCTAAAAATCGTTCTAGAAAAAATGCAAAAAAGGTGACAAAAAATGTGAGCATATATTGAAACTCGTATATTGCTAAGTGTAGGGATATAACACCATCGATGGTATTATACAGATAGTTCAACTATTGTGGTAGAAGAGGCTAAGGAGATCGGGAAGTCTTGGTTTGAAATAAGCAATAAGAAGCTCAAGACCGATCTGCATGGAGAGTCACTGTGGATGCCCTCTGCCCCGTCCAGGGAACATAGGATCTTAAGTCAAGTCAACTACTTAATAATCTTACATAATAATCTTTGCGCGCGGCTCTGTAAAGTAAACATACTAGTCTTCAAGGTTGCACTAGTGTATGGCTTGGGCATTTTATGTCAAAGTAACATGGCTTAATCGAATTTAAACTTTCGTGAGACATGTTGAAGTGGACAGTGTGTTGTGACAACCCCGTGGACACAGTGAGTTCAGTGTGCGTGTCGTCTATCGGAGGAGATGACCTCCTGCCGCAATCTCACTCAACTACTCCAGCGCTAGACTGCCCCCCTCCCCCCGCCCTGTCGGCGCGTGCTTCACGCGCCGCTCGGCGTGCGGAGCGAGCTCGGGCAGTGATACAAGCGACACCGCCGCGAAAACACTCATCCTGAAGAAGAACTCCCGAAGAGTTCGAAACATGTCGCCCGTAGTGACATAGAATACGTGAGTTGAACCGTGTAATTGTTAGTATTATTTCAACATGGCTTAAATTAGAATGAAGGAAAGTTGTATTGGTTAGATTTTAACCCATGTTGCTTTGAAATTTTCCGATGCCATAGACAAGTGCAACATCAAGGACGTTTACCTTATGTATCCCAACTGACTAAAAACGTTTTTAGCGACGGCAAAACTTTAAAGAAATTCTCATGAGAACTAAAGGAGCGAAGTGTTTTAATAAAATATGGAGTTACATCCTAGACCAATATTTAGTGGCAGTAAAAAAGAGTAATGCCTATGGAAATAGTCTTCCCGACGACTAGATATTTCCTTACTCGAGGAAAAGTTTTCACATTTACCACAGCATTTTAAAGTGATCTATCTATATCATTAAGTTGTGATTAAGGTAAACGTCACAATGTTTGACACCTTAATGCTTCACAATTGACAGCTATAGTTCACGTCAATTGTTAGGTTTCATTCATAACTTGTGAATTAAGAGCAATGCCTAGCTGAGCAACTTTTCAAATCTCAAATTTTTGACGCATGTTTCTGTCGCGCTGCTCTGGACTCCGCCTCCAATAAGTGCGATAAGGGCAACTGTAGCTCGGACTAAAAATCCCACGTAAATAACTCAAAAATCGAGGTTTCGCTCTCGACTGTTTCCTCCTCCAAAATACAACCAATCATTATAAAATTTTGGGAATTGCAAGAAGAAGAAATAATCTACGCCGCTATGTTTTGATTTTTTTGATATTTGTTGTCATATTTGTATACTGCGCCTTTTTTGGCAGCCAATTCAATTTAGCCGTTTTTGCGATTTTCAAAAATATCCAGAAAAGCAAAACATAGCGGCATAGATATTGATGATATTGATCTTATTTGAAAAACTGCCAGGAACCTGCCTAGTGGGCGCCTACGCAGTAGTCGCTGTCCGCTACTTAGCAGATAAACCACTGGATCGGCTACGAGCGTAGCGTAACGCGTAGCGATTCTTGGCAGCGAACTTTCACTGCCAGTTACCCGCCTTGTCCGCTACTTAGCAGATAAACCACCCGATCGGCTACGAGCGTAGCGTAACCTGTAGCGATTCTTGGCAGTGAACTTTCACTGCCAGGAACCCGCCTTGTCCGCTACTTAGCAGATAAACCACCAGATCGGCTACGAGCGTAGCGTAACGCGTAGCGATTCTTGGCAGTGAACTTTCACTGCCAGTAACCCGCCTAGTAGGCGCCTACGCCGTAGTCGCTGTCCGCTACTTGCAGGAATAAAACGGTATCGGCTACGAGCGTAGCGCGTAGCGATTCTTGGCAGTGAATGTGCTAACATAGCAAGTGTCAAGTATTATGCCAGTGTCCAGCACTCGGCCGTTTACCTAACAAGGTCAGTTTATTAAAACTTTTGATAAGAAGCTGTGTTATAACGTTACAATTTTTTCATAAATAAATAGTATTTTTTTAATTAAAAGAGTAATTACATTTGCTTCTTTAATAATGCGTGAGCGGATACATCATTAAACATTATTATAGGTAAAATAGTAGATTTTGTCTGAAGACAGCAAAGTTATATATTTACGGCGAGGGCGGTAAAACGGCTAACGTAGAATATTGAGCGTAACGAGGGATTCAACTTTTTAAACCCCAACCCAAGACGGAAATTATTTTGCTACTAAGTGCCACATGCTCACTGCTTTTCACACCTTCTATGAGGAAAATTGAAATCCCTCATTTGATGGCAACAATGGCTCCTTTCTGAATAGCAGGATGCGGGAAGAAAAGTATAACTTTCATCCCTCGTTTCAGGGCAACAATGACTTTTTGATAGCAGGTATGAAAAAGGCCTTTCTTGTATATATAGCTTTGACGAGCTGGTTAAGTGCGTACAATTTCGTACGTAGGTTAGAACGAATCGTGCGTAATGTTTGCAGATGATTTCTCCGTGTTGCTATCGTGTAAAAATAATAAAAATCTTAATGAAAAATTCAACCAAACTATAACCAGTATATTCAATTGGATACCACAATTTATCGATAAATACCAAAACAAAAATCATGCAGTTCAAGCCCTATCAAAAAGCAGAATTAGATATAAACTTATTTTTGAGAGAAATAAATTAGAATGTATGCCCTCGTTTTCGCTTCTTGGTACCACAATCGACTCCCATTTAAATTGGAAACAACACATCGAAAAAATAAAAACTAAACTTAGCCAGTTTGTGTATGCCTTAAGACAGCTGAAAAAGACCACCAATCTACAAACCGCTTTAATGGCGTATTATGCTTTTGCACACGCGTGGCTTAGTTATGGCGTAATACTATGGGGGAACAGTACTTCGGCGCAAGACCTACTTTTATTACATAAAAAATGTATCCGCATAATAACAAACATAAAACAGACTGATAGCTGCAAGAATTACTTTAGAGACCTTAAAATATTAACCTTACCTGGCATATATATACAACGTGTTAATAAAATAACGCAAAACCTGAAAACCGTTTGTTCAGAATCGAGAGTAGAATGCGAAAAAAATAAAAATAAAAATTTTTGCCGCGATTTATTTTTTACATTTGTATGGAGCAGGTCGCCCCAGTCGGCCAACACTCCATACAAATGTAAAAAATAAATCTTGTCAAAAATTTTATTTTTTATTTTTTTCGCATTCTATGCTCGATTCTGAACAAACGGTTTTCAGGTTTTGCGTTATTTTATTAACACGTTGTATAAGAATCGTGTAAGTTTGTTAAAGCTCACCCAGACTTCTATTCTAAAATTGGCGACGTACCCGGTCGTTATGAATCTCGTTCAAAAAATAACTTATTACAAACAACATCAAATCTAGCGTTACACAAACATGGACCTTATTCCATGACAGTAAAGATCTATAATAAGTTACCTGGTCATATAAAGAATGAGCCTAACAACAATAAATGTATCAATACCCTTAAACATTTTCTAGTTGCAAATGCTTTTTACACAATAAATGACTATTTAGATCGCAAAAATAATGGCTATTAAGAAATGATAATTCAAATAAATTATTATAATTATTATACAGTGATATTACAGTACCAAATAATTGCTAAAAATGAATTGTTATTATTATTGATTATTTATTATTATATTATGTTCATTTTTTTTTATTAAGTATTGTTTGAATTATTATTTTGAATTTTAATTTTTCCTGTCAAATCAAATTTTATGTTATTTATTATCGTTTGTCTGAATTATGATACTTATACCTAGTAGTATGTTATGTTATGAATGTTATAATATTGCAATGCCCTCACAGGGTTGTGTTAGAACGTGCTGCTATGTTTTAAGACCTTAAATTGTACACACAAAAAACAATTAATAAATGAAATGAGATCTAACCTCAATAATTCACGTGGATAAAAGACAGTTGAGTTCTCCTAACGCCCGTTCGAAAAATTACGCGGGTATCCCGTTATTCAAATAAACATTACATATTTAACACTAGTAACATGAGCCTATTCGCACACTCTACAACAATATGCTAGACTTTACTTGAGTTAAAACCTAAAATAATTGTTAATGCCATTCAGCTCAGTGCAGCGCATGCTTACAGCTTGATAAAAGCTGCCACAGTCCACAGAATATATCAGTGCTATGACAGTAACATGCGCCAAAGTCAAGAGTGAAAAGTCTATACTGAACAAGTAAGCTACTACAAGCTATTGACGACAAAGTTAAAGATAACTTTGTCGCCAATTCGCTGGTCACTTCTTCGTAAAAAAAACCAGGGTCCTTCTATAGATGTCGCCTAAAATATAGACAATTTTGTCCTGTTTGAGACATACTCTAGGAAATATAATTTATTAAGAGTAATATCAATAGTTATTTCAGCATCAGAAAGAATCAGGATCAGAAAATTATTTATTGCCACAAAATTATACTTAAAAGTGTACAATACTTATAACTAATTAGTGTATATTAGTAATCTCATGTGATGTAGTCTTAAGGGCTGAATATATGTTTTTTTTTGAAAAAAACAACATCATTATTATCATACAAATGGGAAAAACCATACTCAATTCATTTTCTGGCTAAAAGTTAAAGTTCAAATTTCACTCATACGAGCTGCCTCCATGAGAGTGAGAGGCACCAGAAGACACATCAAAGCCTTTGATTGCGAAGACGGAGCAGGAATTTTAAACTAAGCTAGATTTTACAACCGACTAAATATATATAAATAAAAAAATATAATTAAAAAATACTAAATTTATATAATCTTTAAATATCGTTGAACAGCGTGCAAATATTTTCGATATCCCGCCGTTTTTTTTAAACAGAATCGCAAGTGTATTTTTCCAACAAAAAAACGCAAATTATTTGAGACACATACAAAAACGCAACAGAAAAATCCGAGTTGAATTGGCTAAATACGAGCTGTGCCGTCTTTTATATGCCAGTTCCTACTTTTAAAAAAATTTGGTAATCGACAAATAAAGGAATTTATATACAGGGAGGAACATTTCCTTGGACTAAGCTGAAAGGACAGTGTTATATAAGTGACGTACAAACGATCTATTATAAATGTTAAGCTGGATTTAAAAGAAAAAAAAAAACATAAAAATCGAAATATTTTATCTTAGTGACAACCCTAATACTATACATAGTTATTATTTTCATTTGAAATTGACACATGTCACAAGTCACAAGAATCTTGCTGACTTCATTGAATCTGCTGGATAGGGTTGAAACATACAGTTTTTTTCACCAAAGTTTAACAAGTTGTATCTCGGTAACCGTTAGAAATATTAATATGGTTACTAGGTGAGAAGTAAAGCACTAAACCTGATCTATATCCCATTTGCTTAAAAGTCCATCGATCTGTTCCACCCAGTATAACATTCCAGGCGGCCTGCAATGTTTTTGATTTTTAATATAGATCTGACCTTAAACTATACACTTTACCTTCCAATATGTAGCGAGTTATGTTCACTTTGCGGGCCATTTTTGAGAAAATTTATATACTTACTTAAATCAAAAAACAAATCAAACAGTAAATTACGAATTAAAACATATAAATAAAATGAGGCAATGGGTCTCAGTGGGCATAAGTGTGTTGTCATCGCAAAAACTAAAAATGTTGGTGTTTGGTGCTTATTGTGTGGTGTCTATATTGGTGTGTGTATGTGTATATGTTTTATGTGTGTGTGTGTGTGTGTGTGTGTGTCTGTGTGTGTGCCGTTTGTTTGTAAATAAGTGCGTGCGAGGGGGAAAGATAGAGACAGAGAGGCGTTAAGAGAAAGTATAAAAACTGTGCAGCATTTCAGCTTGACACTTAGGCGAACAGTATTTATAGTAATTTGTATTAATTACAATACTAATGTACGAGTATTTGTGGACCCCAATAGCTAAACACATGAAATGAAAATCATGCAAATCAATAATGTCTTTAAAATGACCGACATTACCCCATAATTTTATATATTTAGGCAAGAGTTTATGTATTTCTAAATGAGCAGATTTTTTTAACAAACATACAAACGTCTACATAAATAGATTCATGAACACCATATTATCTTTTCATTAAGCACAAATTGTAAATAAAACAATCGTGTGTGATTTATCTCCTTAACCCATCCAGGGCCAAGAATCGCTACGCGCTACGCTCGTAGCCAATCCCGTGGTTTTCCTCGTATGTAGCGGAAAGCGACTACGGCGGTCTGACGCATATGTGTCGTCATTGGCCCTGAATGTGTTAATAAAGACAGAAAATGTATGTATGTAAGCACTTTATTGTACACAATAACAGGTTAAAGAATATACACGTCACACAATAAATCAAAGTACAAAGTACAAAGGCGAACTTATCCCTATAAGGGATCTCTTCCAGCTAACCTTTGAGCAATTGAAATGATCTTTGGGGATGGTAATAAAATTTAAGTTTGCTCAAAATAATGAGTTGGGGAATGAAACACCCATGTAAATAATGTAGTTGACGTAGCATCAGCCCATTTTAATCAAACTAATCTGTTAAAAGCTGAGCAATGCTTATGTCAAAACGAATTAAGTCACACAACCTTCTACGTAGTTACGCCTTTACGAAAAATCTGTTCTACAAAATCTGTGTACTGTGTATTGTACTGAATGGAGAATGAGCGTTAGCACAAAGCCGAAGTTTGTAAACACTCACTACATCAAATTAGCGACCTTATTACGACAGCCGACGACCTATTTTCGCTAGAATATGTTTAGAGACGTCATAATACCATTTCTGTTGCTTTTAAGGGATTTAAAGTCAGCACCAGATTGTAACATTTGCATGACAAAATGCAAGGAAATTCGTTGCTTGTGAGAGGAGTAACAATAATATAATAAGACCAGATTTCTGGTGCAATCAGTCAACGTAAGGCAGCTTGTGGCGGGCTGTTAGGGAGTTGCGACCCTACGTACCTCAGTACTCCTGGGGGTGTCCTGTGGATGGTTGGACAGGCCCCCTGCCTCTGGCTTGCCTTTACTGGCCGTCCAGAGTGGAGTCGCAAGAGCTGTTACTCGAGGGTAGATGTGGACACCTAAGTGGCGAGTTGGCTATATGTTTAAAGTCCAGTGCCACCTCTCTATCCCCCAGCTCTCTGACCGGTGTTGCCCTTAGGTCATTTTTTAATGTCGCTATTAATCTAGCAGTTGGCGAGTCACCGTCTGCCAGAGATAAAAAGGAGACAGTTTTATTAGGCAGGCGTCCGATGTTTCGTCCAATAGCCCAGCCACTAGTCCATCATTTTAACCCAATAACCCGTTTCATTTAGATTCCATCAACCTCAATAGGCCCTATACACCCCAGCGGGTGCTGTCCCTGTGTGCGTCCCATGACACGGGCAGGGACAGCATCCGCTCGGTGTACTCCTTGCATTTTATTAAATTGTCAAAAGGGCCTCTACGTGTTGGCTCAGTTGGTACTTTGTAGGTACCTAGCTCCACGCACGCCTCCCAAAGGTCCGGGACATCATTGTCCCGTGAGCGGGAAAGACATACTAATAATAATAACACGGTTTAACTCACGTATTCAATGTCACTACGGGCGACGTGTTTCGAACTCTTCGGGAGTTCTTCTTCAGGATTCATGAGTGTTTTCGTGGCGATGTCGCTTGAATCACTCATCATTCTTGCTTGAAACATTTCGCCCGTAGTGATATTGAATACGTGAGTTGAACCGTGTAATTAATAGTATTATTTCAACATGTCTCACGAAAGTTTAAATTCGAGAAGTTACAATGTTGTAAGTTGTTAATTAAACGCCATATTTGTGAGAGATTATGCCTATGGGGCAGATTATTGCAGTGGGCGGGGCACATTGTACGTAGAGCCGATGGCCGTTGGGGCGGAAAGGTTCTCGGGGGACCACGCACCGGAAGACGCAGCGTGGGTAGACCCCCCACAAGGTGGACTACGGCTACGACATCGATCGAAGAATTTTGCTCTGCCCTTTTTAGAGATAGTAGTGTGAAGGGTTTCGTACCTCAAAAGGAACCCTTATAGGAACACTTTGTTGTCTGTCTGTCTATCTGTCAAGACCCTTTATCTCGGAAACGCGTGGAGGTATCGAGTTGAAATCAAAACCATATAATCAGTTCTACAATCCCTTAACCTTTTGACAGCCACAGTTGGCTGTGGCCGACACCTAAAAGTCGTGCCATTGACGCCACGACGGCCACGGACGACGACAATTTTCATACTCGCTCGTAACTTCTAATTTACTGGCGTCAGATAGGCAGCGTTTTGTTTTGCACCCTAGCTGTCAAAAGGTTAAAGCTCTGAAAAAATCTAACTTCTAAGTTAACGTAAAAAAAAGATACGGCCGTTTATGTCACAAAAAAAGTGTATTTCGACACTCTCAAGGGAGTCAAAATTTATAGAGTATTTTCCGTTGACCTAGAACTATGTGGTTAGTAATATCCTCTTATACTATAAGTACAGGGAAAAATTTGAAAACTATACATTTGTAACTTTGTACGGAACCCTTGGTGGGCGAGTCCGACTCGCACTTGTCCGGTTTGTTTTAAATGCATGAACAGTCAGCTGTTGAGAAACGTGACCCCCAGGCATATAAATGTGAAGTGTTAAGTAGAAGAAGTTTGTTGTTTACATGACCAAGTCATAGTATTAGTGTAGAAATAATTTTAGGTAGGTATAGAGTTACCTTCGACTGACTGAGCGTTGGCGGCGACTATAAGCGCTATGAGCGCTACACACCCTGACGTTGGCCTCATCTGAAACAATAAACAATAATAAATAAATCAGTATAATTCGTCATATTCGCCAAAGGGCTATGGAGAGGGCTATGTTGGGAGTTTCTCTGCGGGATCGCATCAGAAATGAGGCTATCCGCAGTAGAACCAAGGTAACAGATATAGCCCTCCGAATCGCTAAACTTAAGTGGCAGTGGGCGGGGCACATAGCACGTAGAACCGATGGCCGTTGGGGCGGAAAGGTTCTCGAGTGGCGACCACGTACCGGAAGGCGCAGCGTGGGTAGGCCCCCCGCAAGGTGGACTGATGACCTGGTAAAGGTTGCTGGAGTTCGCTGGATGCGGGTGGCGCAGGACCGGTAGGCCTATGTCCAGCAGTGGACGTCTTTCGGCTGATATGATGATGATGATGATGAATTCGTCATAATTTTAAGAATCCTGATAGACAATTATTAACCTAATAAAATAGAACGCCTGTGTGGAACGCACGAGGCCGCGGGCAAATCAGACGCTCACAGAGCCGCTAAGTATTTAGTATAGATTTTAAACACCTTCAGATTAAAGATAAGATAAGAAATAGAACGCACGCGCAAAAATAGGCATAAACAAATGACGATCTTTTAGAACGCGGACCGTCGGCGGATACTACGGGCAGCTGAACTACAGAATACAGAATTTATTGGTAAAAATAAACATTTTACAAGTCACAAATGAAATACATTATACACCAAATATTTTACAGGTTTTTATCATGCAACATAGTACTATTACAGTTATATTTCTTTCAGTTACTTAAAAATCAAAATTTCCGTTTATTACGGCGTGGGGTCAATGATCCATCCGTTTAATTGTAAACTCATCGATTGAGTAATATTTAAGCCTTCTCAGTGAGCAATAGTGTGACTTTGTTTTTGAACATTGTGTCACTTTCTGAGTCCTTTATATCCGCTGGAACTGAGTTATAAATAGTTGGTGCCATGATGCTGAGCGACCGTCGAGACTTGGCAAGCCGGCGCCTTGGTGCGCACAGCAGAGGACGCCTTCGGCTCGGCCGATCTGAAGTTGGTGCGGTAGTTTTGTATATATCTATGTTTTTTCTAATATACATGCAAGCAGTTATATGACTATGATGATGTTGAGGAGGTTCGGCTCGGGCAGCGTTACTAGGATAAGAATATAATACGCCAAGTCTCCGTAGTATAATGCACCCCTTTATTGGTATATTCCTAGCTTTATACACTTAGGGTTATGGCTGATACAAGCAATATGCGTTTATGTTGCAGTAAACCATTAAGTTACTGTTAAACTCTAAAGGTGACTGGGGGCCTAGACAAGGTTACAATCGACAAGCGCTAACGCCAATAGAAACTAATAAAATGTATGGGAATGACAGATGTCGACGAAACACTTTTCGTTAACATCTGTCATTCCCATACATTTTATTAGTTTCTATTGGCGTTAGCGCTTGTCGATTGTAACCTTGTCTACGGGCCCTGATGACCATACTTCACACCCGCTATTTTGGTGTAACCTTCGCTAGATAGTATCTCACTATTTAACGGCATTGAAAATGTGACTTTAGACCCTTGGTTTAAAATTGATTTCTTTTTAAGCGTGAAATTATTATATAATATTTTTACCTTTTGGAGATTTTAGCGTTGGCGTTGTATGTAAAGTTCCCTGCATCAATATCTGCCATAGTAAAGGGGGTAAAAATATCTGATACGTCAAAACGGCCACTAAAATAGAGTT
Organism: Epinotia ramella; assembly: GCA_947578815.1. Lineage (NCBI taxonomy): Eukaryota > Metazoa > Arthropoda > Insecta > Lepidoptera > Tortricidae > Epinotia > Epinotia ramella. The sequence goes on from OX388217.1 coordinate 2,725,005, forward strand.
GTGTCGGATATTTTATGGGCGCGTTGCTGTGGCCAATATTAAGCGAGGTTAGGTTAGGTTCGTTTGATAATAATCGCAAAAACTTATTTTAGTTTCCACTAAAATCTTATTGTATCAACCCATTCACTACCACGCTACCCTCATAGTGCCGTGTACGCCGAGCTTAGCGCAGAGGTTAATGTCTTCATTTAACCGAAACCGTGAGTAGCCTACTGACGCATGTGACGTTGATTGGGTTAAAATTTATACGTCTCTAATTACGTATAAAAAGATTTATTTATATTAAAAAATAATGTATAATACTTTGTTTCATGACGATGTTATTAATGTGACATATTAACATTTTTGCACTACTGTATTTTACCCGTATACAAAAACTGTATATTAGTCCCAGAGCAATTATTTAGCACTTCAGCTGGCGTAGCAAATTGAGCTGCACCTTACTTTCTGAAGCTGCTATTTCAAACTTACAAATACATCTATTCTTTAAAAAAATCGTAAGCGACTCATTTTTGTACAAAAATGTGACGTTTTTAACCGAAGTTGCTGTGTACATTTGAAGCAAAATACTCCGTTTAAAAATGCAAGTTGTATTCAAACGGATCGCTGTTCGTAGCGCTACGCCGTAGCGGGGCTACGAGTGTAATTGCTACGGGCTACGGCTCCGCCATGATTGCGCTTTTTTGTAATGTGGAGAAAGCAGTAGGGACAAAGTTGACTATTTTGACAATTTATGGGACGCATTGTCCGTGTTTGACAGAACTGACAAATGATTCAGGAACGGTAATCTGCCGATGATATTTCACCGAACAGGACGTTCCCCATGTCATGTCTTTCAAAATCAGAATGGCAGAGACGCAAACATAATTCCAAAGAACATTTTTTCCAACAGCTGATGCTGTGTGTTTCGCTGATGGGTTTTAAATTGCACATGTGTTGTGGAAATGAACACATTCGTAGATTGTATTCAGCATAATATATGAGGGTTCAAGTCCCGTCGGCTCTATTTTCGTCTTTATGATTGATCTTTGTTTCAATCATTTTTATTCATGGCTTCTAGAACGAGCGAGCGAAGCTAAAGAAGTTGTCCATTTCGGATTGGGCAAAAATACTTTCATATGTCCGGATTTCCAGATCTTCGGCTCTTCTCCTCTACAGGTTGCAATTCTCACTTGATTCTCGTAATATTTTGTGAGCAAGTTCAATATTTTTTTACGGATCAGTATTTCGAAATAATAAAAAAAAACCTAAAAAAAAATACAGTTCATATTCATATTCATTTATAGCATTTATGGGTTTTACAAGATTTTATAAGTAGTTACATGTTCCAGCATAAACCCCGTTAGGGCACAGCAATATTATAAAGTACTCAGGTACTCTAGGACTTAAAAACTAAGACAGACTAACAATATTAAACCTTATAACTTAGATATTCCTTCATGTTGTAAAACAAGTTTTCAACCAGGAAATTCTTTATTTGCTTGTAGAATAATGATTCTTTCTCTATATTTTTAAGCTCTAACGGTATGTTGTTATAGACTGTCACTGCCATACGAGTATAGTAAGTACCGGAATTAACTATTATCAAATTAGTAAAGGTGCTAACTAATTTGTTTCTTTTCCTCAAGTTTTGATTTTGGGAGTTCTTCAGTTCACAGAGCCACTGGCAAATATTACGCTTCAGATAAGTGTATCATTATAACCTACCTTAGTAAAGCATACATGAAATTAGCCAGTATATACTACAGTAAACTTTTACCCAAAACATTCCCCTACTGCCCTCTACCGATCTGCGGCGCGGTAAACCGACCGGTTTAAATTAATTGACTCCTTTGTTTTATTCCAACGGAAATACCGACTTTTCAAAACGGCCGATTAAATTCTCGACGACATGGTTGCTTGGCGTTTATAGGCACCGTAAAAACTTCCCAAATGGATGTCCGTGCGCAGAAGCGAGGGTTTTCGATAAAGTTACGGCTTTTAATGGGTTTTAGAAATGTTTTTGATTAATTTAAATCGGGATGGGAGGGTTGATGAGTGGAATATGGCTTTCATTTGTCAGAGATTTCGAACGGTTCACTTTTCGGGATTGTCGTGAAAACTTAATCATCGGAAGTTTACAAACGATCTCGTAGAATCCTAATTGCATCATCATCATCATCATATCGTCTCGCCATGACGTCAATTTTAATTCCTTTGTGGTCAGAGTTCCAACAGACCATCTATCAACCTTCACTAAGGAATAATTTTGGCCGAAGGGAGTCAAGTTCCGACGTTTTCGCGGTCGGTTACCTGACACCTCGAAATTGCGCAACATGTCGCAGTAATTGTGTTTTGAGTTATTAATAGGTTTATATTATTATGTATGTTAGTCTTTAAGGTATTTGTTGTGTAAATAATTATCAGCACAAAGACATCCACCGCTGGACATAGGCCTCCCCCAAAGAGTGCCACAATGACCGGCCCTGCGTCCTATACCCTGACACCGCTAGAACCCTGGCCGCTAACATAACCAGGAGTAACAGACCATGAGTCGCCGGAACCTGGGTTGTACTTGTCATGGAGAGTTACAGGTTACTGACATAATCTCCACGCTTGGCATGCGGGTTGACGATTGCCTAAAGGTCTTTGCTTACAGCGGCGTCGTTGATCGGGTCGCCACCTTCCCTAACATATGGTCGAGGGAGGCGATGGCTGAGATACGCGTCATACTCGTGAACGGGTGCTGTTTGTGGAGTCCGGTCAGTTCATCTTTGCAAGGACGACAAGCATAACTTCATTCCACTTTTCTGCGGAATTGATATGAGAGATTTTACTCTGTCTTCACTTGATTGTATTATGCATCTCTGTGGGTACCTATGAGATTTATATATAATTATTTTAATTTTGACACTTGGAGACCTTATACTTCTAAGAATTAAGATTGTATTTTATTTCTCGTATTGTATTTGACATGTAAACTCTGATAGAGCCACCCGGCATTCTCAGGGACGACGGCAAGAGACCGGATGGAATGTCTTTAATTCCGTGGAAGATGGGTCGGGTGCTGGTGTGGGACGCCACCTGCGTCGACACATTGGCCCCATCCTATCTCCACGGATCGTCCTCCAGAGCCGGTGCGGCTGCAGAGGCAAAACTTAACAAATATAGGAGTCTCGGCGCCGAATACTGCTTTGTTCCATTCGGCGTCGAGACCCTTGGGCCGTGGGGTCCCAGCGCCCTCAATCTCTTCAAGGAACTTAAAAAAAAAATTGGCGACACCACCGGGGACCGAAGAGCTGGCGGCTTCCTCGCTCAACGCATAAGTATTGCGATACAGCGGGGAAATGCCGCCAATCTTCGGCACCATGCCACGGGGAGACCCTTTATTTTAGTTATAATTAGTAGTGTATAGTTTTAATGATTAATCGGTGCCTTATCTATACTGTAATTGTATCTATTTTATCTCTCACTTATAATAACTCTAATGTATTATGAATAATGTACTCATACTATTTTGAGTCTATAGATAGACATTTTGAATATATTTGCTATTTGCTGAATAAATATTTTGAATTTTGCAGTATTTCCACCGTGCTCTGAGGATGCTGCCAATCCCCCATGGTCTTGGTTGTATTTTTAGGACATACCCATAGAATTCCATAGGTTGGTAGTTTTAAAACTCATAAATTGTATAATGGAAGGAGCGAGTGAAGCGAACGAAGATCTATGCTTCAGCTGGGGCCGAAAATGCAGCACAACGCTGAGATGGAACCGTTTCGTGGCAATGTTGTTTTCTATTTTGTATTTTCATTTATGTGCATGTATGTGTCGTTGTCATGAATAAATGTTGTTCTATTCTATTCTATTCTATTTTAAAATCGTTTGTCCGGTGTCCCGTATCTGTCTTGCTGTCTCACTGTTCTCCTCTACAGTTGGTATTTCTCATCCCGTGAAATTTTGTGAGCAGGTTAGTTTTTTTGCAGACGAAACTCGAAGAAAAATCGAAACACGTCTTTATTACTAAAGGAGTAAGGACGTGTTACGATATATTTGGCTACTTTGGCTGCTACTAAATATGATGCTGACTGTACCTTTTTCCATTTTATTTTATTTTATTCATGTATGCTCGCGATTTCTACAGCCACTAGTATTTTCACAAGAAAAACATGGCCGTTGTCCGTAGACGCGGTCTTAATTTAACTATCGTTTATCTAAGCTCAACAGTCCTCTTTCCCTTTGTGCCAGTGTAACTAAGTTATTTGTTAACTCGTCTAGACCACAGCTGTCGTGACGTCTATACATTATACATATCTCTAACCTCAGACATTGCCCGAGTTCTATTAAGACATAACGACAAGAGTTCTGACATGTACACTTTACATTGTAAAGTGTACCTGCAATATATACGATACACGAGTGAGAGGTGAAGTGATTTCTCTATATTCTCATTCTAATCACGATACTGATTCTACATATTCTGATTTCTTTTTATTCTTACGTATTGGCAGGAATTCTTTTCCCGCCGCGGGTCTCCACAACTCCCCTTATAACCCGGCCCTTTCCTCTCATAACCATTTGGCATATTCTTGGCTATTTCTATTCTGTATATTCCACTTACTGGAATATCCCTTCATCTCTCAACTCATCTTTCTAATAATACACATAAGACACTCACCGGGATCCCCGGCGGTCTTCTCCTCGATTCTATTCTCGTACTTACTCCGTCCTTGCAGTTTTCCTGCTAGGCTACTTATTGGATTCTGGAAATTCTGGAGTCTCCCGCCACGCGAACATTGTTCCGTTGGGAAATTAAAACTTCTCCTCCTACCGTTAAGACAAGATTCGTTAAACCTTCAAATGTTCTTTTTGAGTTGCCAGTTGAATAAATCAAGGCTGTTTGAGTCAAGCATTTACCTGTTTTGTGTGAGGATCGCGTTCGTCGCGACACTCCCGACGGCAAAGAAATTCTTACAGGATCGCTGCCAGCTGGCTGGGCCACAAGGCAATCTTCTCCCTTGCCCTAAGAGCCGCCGTTCTTCTAATACTTTCTTCCTTCGCATTTTCACTATCTCCAATTACTTTCATATCTTGTTCTACCACCCTATTTCTGTCATCGATGCCAGTATCCATTTTTTCTATGGGATCGGGGCTATGTGAACCCATCAAGCGATTTTCAAGCGATGCATCTCTTTTTCCTTCTACAACGCTTTCTTCCATCAGTTCTATGGGTTCTTCAACAGGACACACTGGTTCTTCTTCGAGATCCGTAGTTCCTCTGAGTAGGGACGATTCTTCTAGTCTCTGCAATCCTCCATGTTGATAGTTCTCATCCTCTACTTCTAAGGGATATGAATGCGCTATAGAGCGGATGAACTCTTTTTCTTGTACACATACTTTCGCAACTTTGCATCTCCCTTTCTTCCCTGTTCCAAGCTGATGATTTTCCCTACTTTCCAATTCTCTCGGTTCTTAGAGTTTCCTTTGATCTGGAATAGGTCTCCTACACTTGGACTCCGGCTCGCCCGGACTCGAGGTTCTCTATGTGAATTCTGGTACTTTTCTCTTAGGCTGCAAAGGTACTAGACCATGAACATTCTTTTAAATTCGTCAATTGGCCTTTCTATGGATGTTTCGATAGAGATGCATTTTCCATATCTCAGAAAATCTGATGGTTTCGAACCATATTCTATATCCGAACCAACACAGATCGGACGCGAAGTAGCCACGGCTTCGATTTCCTTGACGACCGTACATAGTTCTGTATCGGTTAAGAGTCGCTTTTGTAGGGTTCTTTTCATACAGTTTTTTACCAAACCGACCAACCGCTCGTAGAACCCTCTATGCCATGGACTAAGCTGTGGAATGAACTTCCACCGTATCTTATTGTCCGCAAAGTACGTGTCCGACAACAACTTTGCCGTTAGTTTAAATTGCAAGTCGTTATCAGAGACGATGAGTTCAGGTCTCCCCCGCGCTGCCGCTGACCAGAATCTTCTCATAGCGAGTAAACATTCTTCTGCCGTGAGGTCCCTCACTACTTCCAAGTGTACAGCGCGTACAGCCAGGCTAGTATACAGGCTTATCCATCTCTTCTTCGTTTCTCCATTGTTATCTGTAAACCCTGAATCCTTTGGTATAAGAATTGGATGCTTGGCGTCATACGAACACATTGTGTTCATTAACCGCCCTTTCTAATCCATGTCCATGAAGAGACCCAAGTTCCTGGATATACTGGTTTCCTTTCCTAATAACACATACAGGAGGGTGAAGTAGGTTTTCTGTAATTTCTTCAATTCAGTGATGTTCTTATCCTCGCTGATGATCAAATCAAATGATTCTCTATCATCTATTTCCATTGTAGCTTCTTGCGTATCTATCTTTTCCGTTTGCGTGGCAATATAGGCAACTCCTCGGTTGACCTGTCTTTTTCTACACCAAACAGTTCCGTTTCTAGGCTTGTTAAGAGCGCTGACTGGCCATGCTCTTGTAGCCTTGGCCAGCCCTCCTCACCAAGCAAAAGGAATTGCGGTCCATTGAACCACAGTTCCCCTTTCAAGTGCCACAGCTCAAGTCGTGTTGCCAGATCAGCCGGATTCATTTCTGTGTGGACATATCTAGCTTCTATTTCTTAACTATCCTTTCAACAAATAGGAAAAAGACCACTCAGTAAACTGACCAATGAGATACAACCCTGTTCGCGCCATGAAAATTTTGTTGTAACGAGAACAGACTTACCAGAGATAATGCACTGATGCCAGCCTACCCAGTCTGAGGCGTTTTTCTATCAGCTAACTCTGTAAACCTTAAAAACCCCTACACACTATCCGATTGCCGCGACACTAGCGCCACTACCGCGAAACAGCAACAACATTCTACTGAAAGGAACTTGATTATGTTATAATGTTACAGCTTTATTTACGGCCCCAGAACCTTAATATAATATTATGCGAATACTTATCGACTTCTTAATTAGTAATAAACAGATTTCCTTTTAATAACTGTAACAATTAAAATTAAAAAATACTTTTATATCTATTCTATTCACACAAGCCCAACCTAGGATTCCTAGCCTGGGCCTACTTCTTTCTCATACCTGCAATGACAACATCTCAATGAAATGTCGTCTGTTCTAGTAATATTTTGCGAGTTTCTAGGTCTCCACCGAACTGTGAGTTTCTAGGTCTCCACCGAACTGTGAGTTTCTAGGTCTCCACCGAACTGTGAGTTTCTAGGTCTCCACCGAACTGTGAGTTTCTCAGTCTCCACCGAACTGTGAGTTTCTAGGTCTCCACCGAACTGTGAGTTTCTAGGTCTCCACCGAACTGTGAGTTTCTAGGTCTCCACCGAACTGTGAGTTTCTTGGTCTCCACCGTACTGTGAGTTTCTTGGTCTCCACCGAACTGTGAGTTTCTTACCGTACTGTGAGTTTCTTGGTCTCCACCGAACTGTGAGTTTCTAGGTCTCCACCGAACTGTGAGTTTCTAGGTCTCCACCGAACTGTGAGTTTCTAGGTCTCCACCGAACTGTGAGTTTCTAGGTCTCCACCGAACTGCGAGTTTCTTGGTCTCCACCGAACTGTGAGTTTCTAGGTCTCCACCGAACTGTGAGGTTCTTGGTCTCCACCGTACTGTGAGTTTCTTGGTCTCCACCGTACTGTGAGTTTCTTGGTCTCCACCGTACTGTGAGTTTGTAGGTCTCCACCGAACTGTGAGTTTCTTACCGTACTGTGAGTTTCTTGGTCTCCACCGTACTGTGAGTTTCCTGGTCTCCACCGAAAACTGTGAGTTTCTTGGTCTCCACCGAACTGTGAGTTTCTTGGTCTCCACCGTACTGTGAGTTTCCTGGTCTCCACCGAAAACTGTGAGTTTCTTGGTCACCACCATACTGTGAGTTTCTTGGTCTCCACCGTACTGTGAGTTTACTGGTCTCCACCGAAAACTGTGAGTTTCTTGGTCTCCACCGTACTGTGAGTTTCTTGGTCTCCACCGTACTGTGAGTTTCCTGGTCTCCACCGAAAACTGTGAGTTTCTAGGTCTCCACCGTACTGTGAGTTTCTTGGTCTCCACCGTACTGTGAGTTTCCTGGTCTCCACCGAAAACTGTGAGTTTCTTGGTCTCCACCATACTGTGAGTTTCTTGGTCTCCACCGTACTGTGAGTTTACTGGTCTCCACCGAAAACTGTGAGTTTCTTGGTCTCCACCGTACTGTGAGTTTCTTGGTCTCCACCGTACTGTGAGTTTACTGGTCTCCACCGAAAACTGTGAGTTTCTTGGTCTCCGCCATACTGTTAGTTTCTTGGTCTCCACCGTACTGTGAGTTTCCTGGTCTCCACCGAACTGTGAGTTTCTAGGTCTCCACCGTTCTATGAGTTTCCTTACCGTTCTACTACGGAGCCTCCCGAGCAAAGAAAAAGTTGCATATTGCCGAGCACGCTTCGCCTACTTATTCTTAAGGTATTCACTCAGCTCCTCCACCAATTTGTCGTGACGTCTATACATTATACATATCTCTAACCTCAGACATTGCCCGAGTTCTATTAAGACATAACGACAAGAGTTCTGACATGTACACTTTACATTGTAAAGTGTACCTGCAATATATACGATACACGAGTGAGAGGTGAAGTGATTTCTCTATATTCTCATTCTAATCACGATACTGATTCTACATATTCTGATTTCTTTTTATTCTTACGTATTGGCAGGAATTCTTTTCCCGCCGCGGGTCTCCACAACTCCCCTTATAACCCGGCCCTTTCCTCTCATAACCATTTGGCATATTCTTGGCTATTTCTATTCTGTATATTCCACTTACTGGAATATCCCTTCATCTCTCAACTCATCTTTCTAATAATACACATAAGACACTCACCGGGATCCCCGGCGGTCTTCTCCTCGATTCTATTCTCGTACTTACTCCGTCCTTGCAGTTTTCCTGCTAGGCTACTTATTGGATTCTGGAAATTCTGGAGTCTCCCGCCACGCGAACATTGTTCCGTTGGGAAATTAAAACTTCTCCTCCTACCGTTAAGACAAGATTCGTTAAACCTTCAAATGTTCTTTTTGAGTTGCCAGTTGAATAAATCAAGGCTGTTTGAGTCAAGCATTTACCTGTTTTGTGTGAGGATCGCGTTCGTCGCGACAACAGCTGCAAATACGAAACGACGAAACTGCCTAGAATTTACAACTTCATAGACATTTTTGTAAGTAAGATGGCACAACTAACCCAGAAGTAAAACGTCGTGAAAGACGCTTACTTTGCTGTGAACTAAAGGTTTTTGGTATATAAGTTATAAATCTTTTGTAAACCTTAACAATGCAGAATTTTAAAGTTCTCGGCTCCCTGGAGAAATTAAAATTGGAAACGAACACGAGACTTAATATGAAGTAAAATGCTATATATAATGACTTCAGGAAAATTGTTTTTACTCTGTAAGGGAATATGTGGAAGCAAGACTGTGACAAATAAATATTATGTAGGTAGACTCAAAATGTATGTAATTAAAATATTGTTTGGCTGAATACTGGAACTATGTTCAAAATATGTAAAACTTTTGTACTTACGTATTCTTGCAAACAAACATTTATATTTCTATATTATCAACTACTCTGCACGGCTACGGCAATTTTTCTCGCACTATCTGTCTCTCTCTTATAAGAAAACTAAGAAAGAGAGGTATAGTGCGAGAAAAATAGAGAGAGCATGCGCGCCGTCTTGTGATGGCCAGGCGTTGTTGCGATATTGTAATTGAGATACAGTAAGCCAAAAAAGCGAACTACTACTTTTCGGCCCTGTTCTTATCAAGTTGTGGTTCAGAAATGGCGGATAAGGTTTTTGGCTTCAGCGCATCTTAAGTGTTCGTGTCACTTTTCCAAGAAACGTTGAACGATAATTAGTACTTTTGCGTACAGTAAAATGGGTCTAAAGCCAAATTTTTGGTTGGACCGTTAGTCCGAGTCTTCTCTATATGATTTCATACAATCAAAACATATTTTATTATATGCACTGTAGCCCTTATATATTGACCACAGGAAAAAAATGTTTTATTCAATATGTATTCCCCAAAATACACTCACACAAGCTTGCACACTGTAACTTTTACCATAAACTTGAGACTATTAATACAGCAATCACGTCATATGACGATTTTGCATAATTGGATGTGACCATATGCCAGGTGCTACTGTTATATTGTCCTGTTATTGGGTACAATAAAGTCCTTAAATATATACAAAAATAGCCCTCTAGTATTGTTCGAGCGATCGGCACGTCTAGCCTTTTTGTTAAGCCCTAAGCGGCTTACCAGCATATATGTCGGCGTGGGCGTCGTTAGCAGTACACCGTGGGAGGCGACCCGTGAGGACGCCGGGACACACTGAGCCCGAATTCAACATCTATCTACTCGTAACAGAGTTTTCAGCACAACTTTGTTTTTTGCAAAATCTTGAAGCTGTCATCGAGGTAACGAGGGTGCCGAAGCGAGGGTTCGAATTTAACACCTATTTAAGTATATATCTTACATGATTTTCAGTCTTTGGAGAAATGCTTTGCGTAAGTTGAAACCTTTAATATCTGACGATGCCATGAAGCAGATTTATTTTGCTCATTTCCATTCGCTGATGTCCTACGGTTCGCTCATTTGGGGAAACTCAACGGATGCCAACAGAGTGCTACTTATGCAGAAACGTGCCGTACGTGCGATGATTGGGGCAAAATCGAGGACTTCGTGTAGAGGCTACTTCCCAAGGCACGGTATTATGACGCACTACTCACTCTATGTATTCGAAATTATAATGTTCGTAAGGAACAATTTTTCTTCTTTCGATACCGTAAATGCGATTGGCAAAACACTCCGCCGCACTGGGCGTTTGAGAACAGTTCCCCGTCGCATGGCACTTGCAGGCAAGAACCCGCGTGTCATTGGGCCTACCTACTACGAGCGACTGCCCGCTGATCTTAGACAGGAACCATCTGACGAAGCATTTCGACGCCGCCTTAAATACCTTTTATTGGAAAATCCATTATACTCAGTTAAAGAGTATATGAGTCTGGACTTGACATGTTAAATTATTATTATGACCTATTTAAATTTGTATGATAATGATTTGACTTTAAATGTATTGTGTCACGTATTTAAATATTGTAATAAATGACGATACCTAGAGATTGATATATTTGTGTTCTTTTGCTTTTGGTTTGTTTCTTCTATTTCCTAGTTATTGTGTTCTTACATTTGTTGACATTCTCTTAATATTTCTCTGTTTTTGACGATCGTGATAATAATTCTTATTTTTTTGACATGTATGCAAATCTGTAATGTAATTTTTTATCATGAAATAAATAATCTAATCTAATCTAATCTAATGTCGAAGCTATCACCAGTATAGTGAGGGTGGCGATGCACATAACTCACATAAGTCCCGAATTAAACATCTAAGCTTCTTTAAACTTTTGTGTGACAAGTTGAAATAAGGCTAATAATTACACGGTTTAACTCACGTATTAAATGTCACTGCGGGCGACACCGCCGCGAAAACACTCATCCCGAAGCAGAACTCCCGAAGAGTTCGAAAAATGTCGCCCGTAGTGACATTTAATACGTGAGTTGAACCGTGTAATTATTAGCCTTATCTAAACTTCTATCAAACTTGGTATTGTGTACATTTTTGTGATATATCATGCTGCCAACGTACGTGAGTATAAAGAACGTGGGGTGCGCTTGGTCAATCCGAAGTTTTGGTTTGAATCCTGGGAAAGTACATGGCGCGGAACTTTATATAGAGGTACGATATACATGAGTTCCACGCGGAGGAAGTCCCGGGCATAAGCTATAGTACATTGTTTAACGAGGGGCGGAAGTGGAACATTGCGAACAAGAGTCTATCAGAAGCCCGACGCCGAAGGCGGAGGGCTTTTGATGACTCGAGTTTGCAATATTCTTACGCCCGTGTTATACACAATGTTTTTCATCACATTTGCGAGGAAACAAATACATTTCAGATGAAATTAATACAAATCGTAATAAACACTGCATCATGTCAGTCGTCCATTTTGTTGAATTTGACGTGAGGCGCGTATGGCAAAGACCCTTCGGTATACAGCCACGATTTGAAAACACTTAAAAACATTTTACATAGACATTTTACATAAATAACTAGGTACATATTCAATCTGTAAATAATTCAGTAAAACATGTTTAAGTAGTTTTTTAAGTTTAAATTTATTTATAATTCGTTTTGAGACATCGTATTTGATATAAAACCTCTTTGCTTTGTAACTGCCGCATGAGTGACAGATACAATTTAAGAAAAAAACCATTACGCCTGTGGGCGTAACACAGGCTATTACAGCTCTGTATGTCTGCGCATTATGAAGCCATTTTCGACCAAGTGTGATGAAAATAATATTATACCTAATGTGAAAATGCCCACTTATGAAGCGTCACCCAACGCCGCTAATAACCTGAATGTGCCCGCAACTTATTTAATCCCGGGCAATTTTGTACTGTGCGCCACCCAATGTTGATACATGAATAATTATTAAAGCTAGCCCCTCGAAGCCGGTTGCTCATACAAAGTTACGAAACAATTGGAAAAAGAAACAACCATAATCATCATCATCTTATCAGCCGAAAGGCGTCCACTGCTGGACATACGCCTCCCCCAAAGAGTGCCAAAGTGACCGTTCCTGAGCCACCCGCGACCTTTACCATGCCATCAGTCAAACCCGGAGGACCAATAGCCTAGCCTACGTCATTCCAGAACAGCGGTTCTGGAGATTACCTAAAACATACAAACTTACAAAGCTGCCTCACAGACTTTTCCTCTTTATAATATTCGTATAGATGAACCCGATGTATTGTAGTAAAAAGCTAGAATTTCTCATGACTAGTAATTATGTTCATTATGTAATGGGCCCCAGATATTTTGTGTAGTTATGTTTTCGCCGAGTGACTGCAATACAGCCATATCCAAAAATTAAAACAAAGGAGAATGGGCAAATTAGTATTGGCGGTGTACCATGAGTGTGTTGAGATGCATATCATTTGAAAGCTCTTAACTAGAGCTTTAATTCTTTCTATGACGCCAAAGACCGGTCGCCTGCAGGGAGCTCCAATAGCTCAGTTTATAACTGCACTGTGGCGTTTACTGGAACTAAATATTCTCATACTAATGGGCCACTTGTGCGTAGACGGTGGCGCCAATATTTTAGTGTGTGGCCTTTTTAGGCTTGAAAATGAACTGGATTGAGATCGTACATTTTTCCTTGATCGAATAAATGTTAAAAATGGCTCTTGTGTACAACTGCAAGTCACATCTGGAAAGTAAATTAATTTGAGATGTGGCCTTATTGCAGTTACTAGGCGTAGCAGTTTGTGTGGCAGCCGCCTCGCCCCACCTTTCTCCCACCGTATCACAACGCAAGTTCATCATATTTAACTTGCATATCATTTTACTGGAAACCCTTTGACTTTGCGAGGAGCGTTTTAAACGGCATGTGTGGGAAAATTTGTATGAGCAGTACACAAATAATGAGTTGCCATTCATAATGAGCATCTTTCTGGGGTTTCGTGCGGTTGCCTCGGGAAGTTGTTCAGTGTACGTAGGACGCTTTTAATTTAGAATGGAAAACTTCGTTCATAATGTAGGTAGTCTTGGCCAAAAGTTTCCTTTATTTAACTTACTTACTAGTTTTTACAATTCTTGTCCTGGGCTTCAGTCAGGCGATAATGGTTTATTTTTCCATTATTTCTCTGTATCTTAAAGTTTAGTTTAACAGTTAATAAGTTTAGATTAAATGTATTTCTTTTCTTTTTATTTTCCATGTCTGTTAGAGAGATTTGATTCTGATGACCCTATCGATTGATGCCATGCCATACAATACTATACTGTTATTTTTTTCTAATTTAGCTGGTTTGATTCCTGGGTTGTGGCAAGCGGAGCATCAAAAACGTTAGAATGCACTTTTGGTTCGTTTTAAAAATAATAGAATGTTTCTTTTGAGTAAAGTATTTAAAGTATGTACTTTTCTTTTAGCTAGGTGTTATTAAAAATAGTATTTTATGCAATCGTTACACAATGAGGGCTCTTCAAGTAGAGTACCGTACGAGAATTGAGAAGCTAATTAATACAATACTTTTTGTCTATTGAAAATCTAAGCCGTGCTGAAACGAAGCGCAGCCCACCAGCTCAGCGTTTCGTTGATGTCTTTTGTTCTATGACCAAGGCGATGTTCTATTGCTCAGATTCTTTTTAATACAGTAAAAGCGCTCGGGATTGGTCAAATTCATTATAGTTGTCTAAACAGTTGTATAATATTTTAAGAAAAATTGTTGAGTTTAGAAGAAGTTTTAATTCAAACATTAAAGTCGACGAGTATAAAAATCCATTATGTATAACATGAATATTACTTTTTTTGCCAGGAAATCTGTAATTGTATTAAATATTTATTCAAATAAATATTAACCAATTATAATTGAATAAATCATCTTCGAACATTAAGGTCATTAGGGATGAGAATCTCTTCTTTAAAACATATCCACTAAATACGGGCTACGTAGCACATGTGTCTAGGGAATTAAAATATCAACACGCGCAGAAATAAGCTAGACTTTATCTTTTGAATGGCCCACATTAGGTAAATAATCTGTCTTCATTGATAGTTCGTCTGTGCTAGCAGAATAAGCTCCACGTAACCTTGCAAGGGATACATTTAATAACCAGCAATTAAGGATTTAATTGAAACATGAATAAGATATTACATGTTCTTCATACATGTGTATCGTGTAGCCTGCGTCCCGCTCTAACGCCCGCAGGCGTCCCTTTAATTGTGTAAACTAATGGAGCGGAAAGATTTGCGAATGGGTTTCTGTTTACATTCTTATCAATTTTAATGGGTATATTGTAAACTAATCCAACAAATCGTGAATGCATTATATAACATCTATTATTCAGATGAATAACTGAGTTATCTTACTAAAATTGTCTAACTAACGGCTGGGTCACTAGAACTTGCCGGGCGTTTGGATCCGATCCGTACTTAAGGCGCCGTAGGTTCATGGTCTTCTCTCCCTCTCACTGAGCATAAGCGTGAGCGAGATGGAACTGCGTGCTCGGAAGCGCGGATATCAAGTTTTTTAATTTTAATTTTTGGCCGCACAAATAAATAAAAAAGGTAATATCAAGTTTGAGATGAGTTCTCTCAAACTTGATATTACCGATTTTTATAAGCAATTTTAGTATTTTTAGCTTTCCTGCATAATTTGTTACGAATATTTTAAGTGTATTTTAGACCTATGTTCGTGATTTTTTTCTATCGAGCGAAAATTGCTTAATCATGTTTCGAATCACTGATCTCGCTGCAAAAACGCCTCAAGATTACTATTCGTATTTTTTGAAACCATATTATTATAAACAGACGCATTATATTGTTTCAAAAACTCTGTTCGCTTAACTTCGCTGAACCTACGGCGCTTTAATAATATCAATGCGAATGCGTAGCTCTCGTCTGTCTGTTACATTGAACACACAATGGAGATCATTCCTTGGGGTAAAAACGGGAGTGGAAGTTTCTACGGGAGCGTGATAATTAATGCTGCGCCTGCGAGCAATCTAATAGCATATTTGGTGGTTCAATTTTGTGGCACACAAGCACACGGCCCACCTGATCCGATGACACCGTCGGCTATGGACGCTTGTGACATCAGAAGAATCACAAACGTGCTGCCGACCCTTTATGGATTTGAGGATGAATCTCCGTGACTAACGAGTACATAGGTACTCAGACGAAGTAACGGGCTCTTCATGTATTTTTTCCAGTTTGGCGATGATTTAGACTAAGTTTTTCATATTATTTTTATTTATATATTTAAACTTTATTGCACAAATCCATACTTCCATACTGATATTATAAATGCGAATGTGTGTCTGTCTGTCTGTTACCTCTTCACGCTTAAACCGCTGAACCGATTGCGATGAAATTTGGTATGGAGATAGTTTGAATCCCGGGGAAGGACATAGAATAGTTTTCATCTTGGAAATCACCCCCTAAGGGGTTGAAATGGGGCGTTGATATTTGTATGGAGCTGCGATATAAACGATTTCCACGCGGACGGAGTCGCGGGCAGAAGCTAGTATAAAAATAAAGGTACAATTGGCGGACTAATTTTGTAGCGAAAGAAAAAATACCGGTATTATGGTTGTAAACCGTTCTTTCGTATACCACAGTAACGTTTCCACTTCCAGGCTCCAGGGGACCGATTATTGACTTTCGAGCGCTCGAAAATCAAATAAAAGTAAATACGTTTGTGGTGTCAAAATGGCAGACACTTACTTTCTACCAATATAATTAATTACGAGTGGTCAATACCACTCGTTTTTCAATTTTCTACCGCTATTTCAAAATAGCATTTCATAATTTTTGTCAGTTTTCGAGTGAACGAGTCGAGCGCTCGAAAGTCAAAAATCGGTCCCCATGCCGTGCCCAGTAGGTGATCCATCAAAATCGCGTTGGGAACCGTATGTCGGTAATGGTGGTACAGTCAGCACCATGACCATGTATACATTCTAGGTGGTACTGGGGACCTTATTGCTTACAGAAGACCGAAAAACGTTTATAATTCTGACCATCATCACCACTAAAATTTTTGCCAGAAACGTAAGTTATTTACATATGCCAGATCCAGATATTTTATACCCAGCGTAACGGGTCATGGTTAATGTAGGTTGTGTAAAAGCGGCTTGGCATGTTTTAATTTTTTAATTAGCAGCTCACGTGTTCTGCGGCTTTGGCGCACCCTTAATTGGTGTGCTTATACTAAATAGGTCGCTATATTCTGGGGATCGTTGTAAGACTTGCTTGCACCGACGTGGAATAAAAAAACCGGCCAAGTGCGAGTCGGACTCGCGCACGAAGGGTTCCGTACTATTAAGTATCTATAAAAACAGTAAAAAAAAAAAGTTTGTTATATGGGAGGCCCCCCTTAAATATTTATTTTATTTTGTTTTTAGTATTTGTTGTTATAGCGGCAACAGAAATACATCATCTGTGAAAATTTCAACTGTCTAGCTATCGCGGTTCTTCAGATACAGCCTGGTGACAGACAGACAACGGACAGCGAAGTCTTAGTAATAGGGTCCCGTTTTTACCCTTTGGGTACGGAACCCTAAAAATAGGGACATGCATCCCTGTCACTCGAGTATCGTGAGTGCGATAGAGATGGAAATAATCGAACTTCGACTTTGGAAGTTCGTGGTTATTGAATATGAATGCCAATACCGCATTTGGTGTAGCGGAATCGGTTATCGGGTGTTTTGTACATTATCGAAAACTTAAGCCCGCTCCACATTCAGTGAGTATTCGTCTATGTTCGTATTGTTTTGCGTATATTTGTGTAGTCTCCGTTTCGAGTCGGTAAAATGGCCAAACATCAGAGAGCTCTCGTGAAGTTTCGTGTTTGCGCGAAACTTATCCTCCACATTATCGCTGCGCTTCCGTCAGTCAACCGACGGCAACCATAGGAAGCACCCATCTTGTATTAAAGTCCAATTACAACTGCGCAAGGCGAGAATGTAGAGGTCCGCTCTCGGTTTGGCCCGGTCTCGGCAAGCATTTCAGTTGTCGGTGCGATGTCGCTTAGATCCTGTATATTCAAACATGTTGTAAAGTTTTGTTCAAGACAGTCGTAGTAGTTTTAGTATTGTCTATTCTATGTGTATACCTACTAACAATAACATCGGTGGTCAGGTCGTTGAAAATCACTACCTAGAAAACATTTAGCAGCAACCAAACGCGTCAGGATACTACCGAGACTAACAACATCCTGGCACTATACTTAGAGCAAACTGCCTTGCAGAGAACATTACAGTGTCCGTTCTCGTCTACGGTCTGAAATTTACACAGTACCTCGTTAAATAAGATATTTGTGGCGACAATATAGACGGTGCTATCTTTGCGTGGTCCGTTGTTAGGTTTCCGTAACTTGAATGACAATAGCATTTTCTGAAACATGCAATGAAATATGCACGTTACGTTCCTTATATTAGGCTGCGAAGTATCACGTTTCAGGTGCGGCGAGACGAGAATAATAAAATTGGAGGGAAGGCTTGAATTGATCTTCTTTTGTTTATCTTCTGACACAACATCATGGCGTATCCTAGACTTTTGGATGGCGTGCGTACCAACAAGTACCATGTAGCCAACACGTATTGGCCGTTTCTACAATTTATTGAAATACAACGGATGCATCGAGGGGATGCTGTTCGTGCCCGTGTTATGGGACATACACGAGTCATCACCCGTTAGGACTATTGTTTGTGTATCATACTTTTATTTATATATTGATTTGAACCTTAACGATTCTCACACATATTAATCGCGTATAATTAAATTATTTATTTATCTCTCTGAGGTCTCCCGACGTTTCGGATCGCAACATCCATGATCACGGGACGGCTTGAGCGGGTTTCAACTTCTTCTTGATATTTTTTTTATTACAAGCTTATTTCCTTGAACTTGTCCCAATGCTTGTATTCAAATCTAACAAACCTAATGTAATCATCTTACTTTTAAATTGCAAGATTGTCACTACATATTTGGCTTAATTTGGCTGCGGTCTCCTGTCAAGATGGAAGTCCTTGCTCAATTGCGGCTCCTGAGCGGCGTAGACATAAGCCTTTGCCATGGAGACCCTAATCTTAGGTATTAAGGCGGTGCATTGGAAATTATCGCATGCTTTGAAACGCCGTTCTGACTAGATAGATTAAGAAACAATAAGGTCTGATTTTCGGATATATGATTCTTGACTATATGATTGTTTATCTGATCTGAGCTTTTATTTAACTTGCCCTGTTAGTATGTTAGTGTGGGACAATTCTTGCGAGTTAAAGTTGACCCACTTCCCGGTGACCGATTGAGCTGAAATTTTGGGCATAAGTATAGTTTGGATGACAATTCAATATTATGGTACCATCGAGCTGATCTGATGATGGAGACAGAAGGTGGTGGAATTCAGTACTTAACCGACGTAATCCCGTTGAGTTTGGGCTCGTTAGAATCGTCTCAATGGTGATGGTATACAGAAAAGTACAGTCGGCAATAAAAGCTTGTACCAAAACTGAAATTTTTGACAGAAACTTATTTTAATTCGGATGTCTTGTCTGATTAGACGGTTATTATCTATGATTGTAACTTGTATAACAAGTCTTTTTAACTCCTTAGGCAGTCATCACACTGCCGCCGGAGCGATGGTTCGCAACGTTGTATGCCAGTACCTCAGTTTGTATACAAATTCCGCACGGTAGGTACTTCACACTGCACGGCACCTCCATCCGGCTCCGCACGCCGCAGCGGGATGCGGCGGCAGTGTGTGATTCACCTTAACCCATTCAGGGCCCATGACAACACATATGCGTCAGGCCGCCGTAGTCGCTTTCCGCTACATACGAGAAAAACCACGGGATCGGCTACGAGCGTAGCGCGTAGCGATTCTGGGCAATGAACGCGCCGGCGTAGGTTCATGGTCTTCTCTCCCTCTCACTGAGCACAAGCGTGAGCGAGATGGAAGTGCGTATTCGGAAGCGCGGAATTACGTTCGTTAATTTTATTTTTTGGCCGTTTAAAAAAATAAAAAAGTAATCACTGAGTTCTCTCAAACATGATATTGCCGATTTTTAGAAGCAATTTTAATATTTTTAGCTTTTGTGTATAATGTTACTAATAGTAAACTATTAGTAACATTATATTTTAGACCTATGTTCGTGATTTTTTTATATCGAGCTAAAATTGCCTAATCATGTTTTGAATCACTGATCTCGCTGCAGAAAAGCCTCAAGATTACTATTCGTATTTTTGTAATCATATTATAAACAGACGCATCATATTGTTTCATAAACTCTGTTCGCTTAACTTCGCTGAACCTACGGTGCCTTAACGAGAATTCGCCTTAATACATGTTGTCTTAAGTGGGCCCCAGTCAAGCAATACCGGTGTAATTAATTTACTTTGTGAAACGTATCCTATTGAAAGCATCACAGAGCTTCAAAATGCCTTGTACTCAACTGTGAGATAAATTAATCCTAATAATGTAACCGTTACAGCTGAACTGTGCAGTGCCAACAAACAACCAAGTTTGTCATTGCCAGCCTTCGTGAGAGAAAGTTGCAAGGTAAGGGCCGCTGGCGTCAGATACCATAGGGAGGATACGATAAGAAATAGGATATATAAATATCTTCTCGTATACAGGGTGTATCAAAAATGGGGCGTGAACCGACCAAGGCCATGTTCGATACCAAATATGCGTTTATTTATATTTTTTGTTTATTTTTGTTTACATTGATATTTTTGTTTTTGTTTTACAGTCTTTGTTTTTGTTCAAAATGCTTGTGTATGACATCAATACGCATACGCGTAGACTGTTTGACCAACTGATCACGGTCCTCCGTGTATTCCGAGGTCGTCTTGACTGTCCTGGTCTAGTCAATGACATTTGTCGGCTTTTTGTTCCCGATGGTAGGATTCGGTTTCGTGTGGAGCGGTTGCGGCTTTTCGCCGTGCCACTTGCCCGAACAATATCGCGTCGCAACTCCCCCATTTGCCGATCCCTACATGCTCTCAACAAGCTCGACACTGTGCAGCTCTCCTGTGATGTGTTTGCGGATGGCTGGCCGGTGGTTGAAAGAGGATGCTTGAATCTGTGTGAGATGATATCCTAGCTTGTATTTATATAGTTACATCGATGGTGTCAATGTGAAATAGAAATATAAATGTTTATTGTGTGTATCATGTCTCATGTTTTGTGATTAGTTTTAGTTACTTAAAAATGTAATGGCTTAGGGTAGTTCCTGTAATGTTACATGTTTTTTCTTAATAAATAAATAAATAAATAAATAAAATAAAATCAAAAACGCAAAAACTGTCACCTGGGCGGTTCCACGCAGAAAAGTTCTCCCCATACTAATATCGTTCCCCGCCGTCAACTTTGTGCCAGAGCTGCGTTTTTAGACTTTTAAAGAGTAGTGTTCGTTGAATATACCAATGTTATGAAGAAGGCATTACATATGAACCCATATTTACGAAGATATTTGAAGTAACAAAAAAAAAGCTGTCACCCACAATGACGATATGTGTTTAACAATGACATCGTGAAGATTACAATGACGGAGTGTGTACAACAATGACGAACCTATGTAACCTCCAACCGAGAGCTTGCGTTTCATTTTACACAAAACTAAAAACCATGTCGGGCGCGAGCTTGATGATAATTTCTTGACACACTTTTTGATTAAAAAATTTACAAACTTCTAGTTATTTTATTATAGGAAAGCCAATCTTGTGCCTTTTTATTGTGTGTTAATTTTAGTCTAGAAAACCTAATACTTTACGGTTTTACCAAATTACCAGGCGAGTAGATGGTATTTACGTATTTACCCAAGTAAAAAACAGCTCTTTATGCATCATATTCGCCAATAACATTTTTAATCGTATTAGATAAAATATAAAAAGGCTAGGATAGCATTTGCGTTATTTAGTTTTGCACATGAAATCGTACTTATGCGATTGAAAAATGTCGTCATTAAAAAGTTATCTCATGTCACCTAAAAAATGAGCGCTCCGTGGAACCGCCCACCTGCGTGTCGAGCAATGTCAACAAAAACAAAGACAAACATTTCAATGTAATCAAAAACATTCCAAAAATTAAAAAACAAACAAACAAATGCGTTTTTGGAATCGCAATATGCTACCGTACATGCCCTTGATCGGTTCACACCCCATTTTTGATACACCCTGTATATCATTTTACGTAATAAATTGGTCCGATGTTTGAGTAATTAATACTTTCGTCTTCATCAGATAGGTAAGTCCGAATAAAGGAGAATAAGTATTAATCGCTGCTTGTACATTTCTAAAGAGGAATTAGGCGCCAAGTTGAAAACAATTTAAACAAATTCACAGAGATTAGGTATACATAAATGACCGGAATATTGAATACTGATACATAAATATATCTAAAGGATAAATAGGCAAACCATAATCTATAACCTACCTATTCTGAACTAATAATAAGGAATTATGTAAGTAAGTCTGTATTACATTTCGCATACATGTTTCTCTTTATTATTTGTAAGTTTATATGTAGGGGCACGTTTCGGAACTACTTAAACGATATCAGAAATTCGCTCAACAGTCTAGAATGGAATTTCTGTGTATATACGCGCGCGGGGAATGTATATACGCTAAATTTTAACTAGTGGTTCTACCCCGGATCTTTGTAATACTGAGGCGGAGCCGCACGAGCAGGTAGTTATAAATAAACAGGCAAACACGAAATATACTCACAGGTCACGCCAACGTCGAAAGGTCTATACGTTTTAAGTGTTCTACAGATTATGTGATTTTACCACAATTTGTCAGTACAACATGTCGAAGTCATAATTGGGTGTGTCGTACAAAAGTCACAATCTGCGACCACAATTTCATTCAGTGTCAGATTCAGATTCAGATTTTTATTCATAAAATACATTATTTTATATGTCAAATAGAGTAGGTAGGTACATACGTTTTATACATGTCAAGGTAGTTTTAATTATAAATAGATATACAATATTCCTAAAAAAAATATTCATTGACATTGTAGATGTGGCCAGTTATAGGGCGAGACTGGAAATGTATTTCATATCGCACGCATACAGCTTCATATAGCACGTGTAGTCCGCCACGCAAGACTGTCTGTAAACATTGGCTTGACTTTGAAATAAAGAGAAAACCGTGTTTTACCTTTTTTTCGTGTGTATTCATTTTCCTAAGTTATTATTATAGTTACTTAATATCTTGATAATAATAAGTTTCAAACTTAACGATGACGAACGGAGCGCGATACAACAATGATGGAGACGCTACACGAGTCGATATCGGCAGGAACTTTTTGATATATATTTTTTAATGTTCAATAAAATTTATTTGAATTTGCAGATCATGCTAACTCCATGGTCCAAATTGTGATGTGCATGCAATTTCTCAGTACAACTCGTTAGACAGATGGATCACTAGCGCAATAACATGCTTCCAGACAATAGCAATTACCTAGTCAGCTTCTGATAAATTGGCGCTTTCGTGAGCTCGCTCCCTCAGACGCCGAGCAAACGTGTTAGAGCGAGCCGAAACACAATGCAATGCGATTGGTGATGTAAAAAAATGTACCAAAATGAGGCCCTACCGCGGAAATAAATTTATTTCATCACAATGTATAAATAATTCAGAGGTTTTCGGGATATATCGAAGTGAAATATGGTGGCTAAGATCTTACCGAAAATAAATAGAATTCGACCCTCGTTTTTAGGGTACCGTGGGCTTAAGGATACATTAAGAGGGGAGTTTACGAGCGCATCTGTTAAAGATAAGTTTCAGATAAACTTGCAGATAAAATTCGGTTCTTTAAGCCCAGTTTTAGAAACAACTTGCTTCTGCCTCGTTTATATCGTAGCTCCATACAAAGTTTCACCCCGATTTTACCCCACTAGAGGATGATTTTCGGTATATAAGCTACCCTATACCTTTTCACGGAATTCAACCTAACGCCATACCTTTCATCTGAATCGGTTCAGCGGTTTAAGCGCGAAGAGGTAACAGACATAGAGACAGACACACACTTTCGCATTTACATTTCACATCATTAAGTATGGATTGTTACAGTTTACGGCAGATCAAAAAGTAACTTAACCAATATGTGTGTGTGACACACTGATTAAGTGATGATCAGAGGAGTAATCACATAGCTTTTGGAACGCGCGGTAGGACAATTCAATGCCGTTTCTTGTAGGTATATTTGCCGTTCCTTGTATATTGCCGATTCTTGTATATATTGTTTTTATTTTTGGTGTGTATTTTAAACCACCTATGTTATCGGCAGTTAGTTGAGGGCCCCTTCGGGGCCGAACTTACGAAGTAGTGTAGGGTAAAAAAAAAGACACTTCAACTGTCAGTTTTCCCACATAAAAATTGTCATTGAAATCTACCTAACGTAGATATTTACAATGTGTTACGTGATTGACCTGCGCCTTAACAAAGTCTTGTTTTCATCAAAGATTGAGAGCCCTATGTAGAGACTAGATCCCATTTCGTGCCAACGTGGTGCCAACGTCCGAAATATCCAAATCCGAGAACAAAGGTGTCGGATATCGCACATCAACGAATTGCTCCATTCAGGCTAGATATAAGCCTCTTGACGCTAGGTTAGGAGAAATGTGAAACCGTGTAGGTATACTTAAGAGGAAACACAAGGGCCGTTTTTCCATACAAACGTAGTCCCCTGGATTTTTAATGGCAGTAGAGCAATAAAAAAAATATCTATAAATTTATGGCTACTATTGACATGTTCCTATGTTTTCCTTTTTTTCATAAATGTATTCTTAAAAGAGATATTGACCTTCAAAAACCTAAGAAAAATGCCAGATTTTCCGCAGTGTTCACACAATTTTGACTTGATTATTAAAAAAAAGGAAAACATAGGAACACGGGTAAAGCCTTTCTTTGATTTTTAATAAAGAAAATAGTTAAATAGGTCAAGTTTTGGAGAAGAAATCAGGGGACTACGAAACGTTGATTTTATGTACTTTTAATAGGTATTTTCGGTCCAAGCTGCAGTTGTCTCTATCGTGCTCTGCGGGGGGAGGCCTGAGGTTGGCGGGACAGCAACACATTTCAAATACCTATTTCTCAATTATCTCGCCCTTAGCAAAGAGAATATAACCACTACGTTCTAAGAGACGGAACTTCGAACTAAGTTTTGGATGACAGTGACATTGTCATTTGATTTTGACATGATAACTCAATTGAGTTTAGCTGTTTTGCCATACCACATTAAAAAGTCCAATACGGAAGTAAGTCGTACCAACATAATGGCACGAAAGGGATTAGGGATGTAGTACTTAACATTATCGATGTCGATAATCTTAGTACGCAACGTTATCGATATCGATAAATTATGATGGTCAGGTCTACTGCATGAAGAGCAAATTATTGCACTAAGTATATCGACACTAACAAAGTAATAAAAGGATAATAAATGTTTTGTCAGTTTATTAATTTCACACCAATTTATTAATTATAAAAATTATTTGGGAGTAGGTATATTTTATGTTTACAAAATTTCACCAATTTAGGTATCCATACTGTCTCTTTTTCGTTCGCAAACAGTCCAATGTATTTCCATAATTCTTCTTGTTATAAGACAGCTCCCGCTTGTATTATCCAAGTGCCGTAGATTTTCAAAAGTAAATCAATGTTTACGCTCGATATTTCGTTATTTTCGTTATGGGTATCTACTTACATATTTCGTTATAACATTATAGGTTAAACAAACTTGTATGTACTTAGGTAGGTACCTAAAGTTCTTGGTATCTATTATGCTGGCTTTAAACTGGTTGATGACGAGAATCTTATACATATGTTGATACATTTGAAAATAATTAAGATCGTGTTGTATTCGTCAAAAGCATTGGTTGTTTGACACACATGTTTTCTCCTGAAGTTTCAATATCCATGGTTACCATCCATGACAGAATGACAGAAAGAGAAAGAACGGAAGTAAGAGATAGCTTGTGTCCGCCATGGTAGAAGCACAGATAGAAAACTTGTCACTTGTTCTGACACTTGTCAGATTTGATCTGAATGTGAGCAAACGGATGTCATTCTTCTTTTTGTTCCTAGTTGCGTGACACTGGCCCTTAGTGTTTCCTCTTAATATTATTGGTTGTTCCTCATCCCAATAGCATTCAAATTCCAAATGTTTCGCGTGCTCGCTCGCACCCGTTAGCTTAGCTACCAAGTGTTAGAGAGAGTGCTCGAAACACATTGATGCGAGGCCCAGGGCGAAGAAATAGGCAAGTATGAATATGCATTATAGAATGAAACAAGGTAAGTCATTTTCGAGGATGTCACTGTTGCCATTGTGCAAAGTTGGCACCATTGACTGACATGTTCCATACGAACAAGGACTTTTATTATTGCAAGACACGTTTTCTATTTTTATTTATATGTATAGGAAGATCAGCTTAAATAATGCAGTAGGTACAGTAACTTAAAACAATAGTGACAGTGAGCTAATAACAGATCCTCACCGATAGCAAAGCTAGTTTAACTATTTATTTGGGACGAAAAGACAACTGTATGTAGTTACAATTAGTAAATATAAATAAATAACGATTGATAGCACGTAAGTAATGCAATTCACTCAGGTTATTTACTTTCACACAGAATCAACATTCTGACAGTCCGCCATTATAAGATACTGGTGACGTAGATAAAACGCGCTGACGTCACGAGCTGTCACGAGAAAGACTTACCTTGTTTAATTCTACCATGCGAATACGTAGCTGAAGAGAATGGTACATTTAAAACTATGCATGGCCAGTAAAATAAATGCCGTGTTAGAAAGAAAGATTAGAGTGGCGCTCATATGTTTGCATCCAATGTGCGGGTTTAGTAATGTAGGTTGCGGTTAGTTTCTTAATGTGTGAACTAAACGCGATGAATGGTCACTAGATTTAATGGTGCGTTCACATGCACGGCGTGCAGCCTGGCAAGCTGCTTGGCATGCTGATCGGCAAGCAGCCCGTGCGCTTCTGCGGGCCAAGCAAGCTGTTCACACGCTCGCGGGCAACCGGGCGTGCTTGTCAAGTGCTTGTCAGTGTCACTGTCAGTGCAACTGCAAAAATGGGAAATTTCGCAGATATAGATCTCGCGGGGGCTATATACTGCTTTGGGTTTGATCTATTTTTATTGGAAAAGAAAACAAAATGATCGACGATTTTGTTAACAGTGTGATGTAGCTAACTGTCAATTTCGCACGCGAGCGTGTGAACAGCTACACAAGCACGAGCACATTCACCCGTTGATCTTTGTCCAAAAACCGACAGTCGTCCCGATCGGCGACATTCACGGGCGCGGGCACGGGCGCGTGCACATACAGGCTGTTCACACGCCCGCGCCCGTGCCAGCGCCCGTGAATGTCGCTTTGAACGCGAGCATGTGAACGCGGCATAAAAACTACGTCCTACTGTCTCAAACAGATAAAAAAATGCATTAACAATTTTATATAAAAATAGATGCACATGTCCGTTCTCTGCATCAGTGCGTCATTTTACACAAACTAAAGTCTCTGCGGCGCTACCACGAACTTCGAAAGTCGAAGTTCGGGTATTTCCATCTCTATCGCACTCCCTTAATGAGTGACAGGGATGCATGTATTACGAACGTCGACATTCGAAGTTCGTGGTAGCGCCGCTGAGCTTCTCCTGAGCGACTGGGTCAAAATATGTTAAAAACACGATCCATTAGTACTGTTGTACTACACTTTACAGTATGAGAGTTAGTAAGGGGAAACTGGGGCCTATTGCATAACAACTTGTAACTTATATTACAATCGGAAACCTCTTTTCAACTCTTCGCATTAGAAAGGGACTTCCGCTTGTATTAAAAATTGTAAATTGTTATACACTGGGCCCCAGCACGGCTATCATGAGACAGTTCGCGAGCTCTCACGATTTTTCTCGCACTATCCGTCTCTCTCT
Organism: Epinotia ramella; assembly: GCA_947578815.1. Lineage (NCBI taxonomy): Eukaryota > Metazoa > Arthropoda > Insecta > Lepidoptera > Tortricidae > Epinotia > Epinotia ramella. The sequence continues at coordinate 2,752,553 of OX388217.1, forward strand.
TATTAGAACACTTAGAACAAGAGGTATAGTGCGAGAAAAATCGAGAGTATGTCGCGGCCGTCCCATGATAGACGTGCTGGTTAGAAAATTATTTAAAGCGAACAACGGCTTAGATTGCTCAGTTGGTTAAAGCAGACGCTACACGAGCGAAATCGGCAGGACTGCCAAGCAAGGCCACAGAAAATCTAGTATGGAGTGACCTTGATTTGGCTAACCGCCGTGTTTCCGACCCGTATCCACACGGGCCGAATCACGCGGCCTGCAAGTCTTGCCGATATTGGCCCGTGTAGCGTCTGCTTAAGAATAGGGGCGTAGACACTAAATAAAATAATCAATTATCTCATATTTTCTCGTAAAAGGATAAAAAATGTAGTCAAATGGAGAAAAAATCAACGCAAAAGGTATAATCACGAAGTTATAAGTGTCCAAAGTTTGAAGAAGGTGTGTGTTCTGTCCCTTTTTCGCAAAACGCAACTCCATATGAAACGATGAGGCTGGAAGAATGTGACGTCACAGAAGACGCCAACGTGCCGCGTCTCGTCGTGGTCGGCGCCGCCGCCGTCGACGCGGCCCCCCGGCTGCATCCGATAATGTGACGTCACACATCGTTTGCTTTTTCTCTCTCTAACGAGCGATATTAAAACGGTTGTAGCTTCGTAATTCTTTGAGATATCTGAATGGGATTTTCGTCACTAGGCATATTTTTTTGCCTTCTTTCTTTTGGAGTAATAATAATTTTCGAATCTACACCCGTATTATCGCCCAGCGGGCGATCACGTTCTGACAAGTATGCGAGTGCGAGAGTGACAGATGTATTATCCACAACGATAAGCGATAAAATAGTAACCATGCTACGCCCGCATCCGTCTCTCTCTCTTATTAGAACACTTAGACAGATATAGTGCGAGAAAAATCGAGATAGCTCCCGCGCCGGCTTGTGATAGCCGTGCTGGTCACCAGTCGCTTGTTATGCCGGCTGTACACATTGGGCCAACGTTGGCGCGTGAGCAGGAGGCAGCTATGTTAACGAAAGAGATCGAATTATAGCCCTCTCCCTCTAACGCATAGCTGCCTTCTGCTCACGCGCCAACGTTGGCCCAGTGTGTACAGCAGGCTTTAGACTCCAGGTCTAAGCAATGATTTTTAAAATGTTCGCTCTCAATTTATAATTTCGATATCCACTCCAGGCTTAAAGCCCAAGGCTTTATGAAATACTTAGATCTTTAACGATCGTTAAAGATTTATTGCAAAATGTGCGCAAATTCAATTTCACTGAACCCTGTCATATTTATCGGTTCGGTCGAGCCGGTCCATCGTTATCACAGATCGCGGCGGATTTACGAGCTCGCCGACCTATACGAGATGGATTTATTGCAGCCGTTATGGCGCTGTTCATACGTGATGGCGTTTGTCTGTCATTTTCTTATTTGGGTGAGGACCAGTTTCTTGGCCAGTAGTTAGCCTAGTTAATTGGTAGTAGTTAAAAAGTTCCGTTGTGACACGAAAATTAGCCATACAATTCTATGGTTAATTTTCGTGTCACAACGGAACTTTTTAACTACTACTAATTAACCACGCTAACTACTGGCCAAGAATTTGGTCCTCACCCATTTAGGGCTCATTGAGACTATATAGGCAGCGCCCGCGTATTACAAAGATTACCCACGTCAGTCACGGGCTAAAATTTCATCATATCAGCTTAAAAACGTCCACTGCTGGACATAAACCCACCCCAACTACCTGCCTGCTACCTGGTCCTAATTTTTGTTCTTAGTTTCCTGCTACCCAAAGGTCGTCTGGAAGAGATCGCTCTATAGCGATAGGACTGCCTGTTTGCTACCTGTTATACTGGCTTATATCTTATATTATTCTGCATTTGTTTGTTTTGGTGCAATAAAGAATATTATTATTATTATTATAGACCTACTCCGTGTGAAGTTGGACGTGTTGGTTGTATTGCATAAAATATACCCATGATTATCCCAAAAGTTCATTCTATATTTCAAAAATATTTTTTTAAATTCGGATGTGTAGATACAGAAGAGTTCACAGACAACTCCTATTTAAAATATTACACAGAACCCAGCCTATCATCATCATCATCATATCAGCCGAAAGACGTCCACTGCTGGACATAGGCCTCCCCCAAAGAGTGCCAGTGACCTGTCCTGCGCCACCCGCATCCAGCGCACTGAAAAAACAGCGTCTGTTGAATTTACAAAACTCGCGTGTGTTGAATATCATTTAGTAAAATGGACCCTTTTTGTAGTTAATATTACAATATTTTCAAAATTGAAATTACGAAACCTATCTATGTTGACATCGAAATCGGTGATTACAATTTACTTTAGTAGATTTCACAAACACAGGTGTTTAACTTACTAACCTGTAAAGGTTAAAATTTCAACAATTCAAGTTTAGTAAAAAATACTATGCATGTTTATAGGTTCTACGCCACAAAAATGTTAAACTTACTAATGTGTAAAGGTTAAAATTACGACAATTCAAGTTTAGTAAAAAATACTATGCATGTTTATAGGTTCTACGCCACAAAAATGTTAAACTTACTAATCTGTAAAGGTAAAAATTTCGACAATTCAAGTTTAGTAAAAAATACTAGGCATGTTTGTAGGTTCTACGCCACAAAAATGCAAAACTTACTAATGTGTAAAGGTTAAAATTACGACAATTCAAGTTTAGTAAAAAATACAATGCATGTTTGTAGGTTTTACGCCACAAAAATGTTAAACTTACTAATGTGTAGAGGTTAAAATTACGACAATTCAAGTTTAGTAAAAAATACTATGCATGTTTGTAGGTTCTACGCCACAAAAAAGTTATAATTTTAATAAACTCGAAACGTGTAATTTACAAAAGCCTTTATGTTGATTCTACAACAAATATTTAGTAAATAAAACTTAAGTTGCTATTAGATTTTACGAAACTGTACAGTTTATTTTACAAAAGTCACATAGTTAAGATAGTATTATTTACAATACATTTCCGGTTAACACTACAGCCGTTAATTTAGTAAATAATATTTAATCTGATAATAAATTTTACAAAACGGCAAAGTTGTCTTTACGAGAAGTTTTCGTTATAATCACATTATTGGTCTTGTGAGGATTTTTCAAAGGATACTATAGATGGCATTGGCGTCGCTACAAAAAACATGTGTTAAATTAACTACCAACTCGCGTTGCATTTACTAAACCATGGGGGTTAAAAATGTTACCTTTTCACTTAAGTAAATATTACTAAATCTGAAAATAAACTTAACGAACAGCACAGTTGCGTTTACTAGAGAACCATTACATGAAATCTACATTATTGGTCTAGTACGGACTTTAAAAAAACTACAATAGAGGGCATTGGCGTCGCTACAAACATCATGTGTTAAATTAACTACCAACTGGCGTAGAATTCGCTAAACCCGGGGGCTTAATCAATTTCATCAATATCGGTTCAGTAGTTTTCAAGATATATGGACTGATAAGTGTGTACCAATCACTAGATACCTACGCGCGTCGTCGTCATCGGTAAACCTGTTTGACGTCCACGTACATAAGGTCGTTTTTTAAATAATAGTATATTTCATGACGAGGGGCTAAACAAGCCATTATGCCACGAAGTAATTATTTTGTACAAGTGAGCGCAGCTAGCGAGGACAACTATATCTCAGTGTCATAATGGCTATAAGTAACATTAAGCAATAAATAAAAAAATATGTGAATTTCACAACCCGGATATATACTTTGATGATTAATTTAAAAAAAAACTATAAGACCTGTCGATGTGGGAGTTTTAGTCGAATATTTGTAATACTAATATCATCGATTTAAAAGAAAAAACAGCTTGAGACAAAAACATGGTTTTTAAAACACTACGTAACTATGTAACGTCACGCGGCTGGCTAACTGTATTGTCATCCTTGCAATAGAGTATTTAAGAGCAAGTTTGGCCTAGCCTCACATCAGAGCTCATAATAGAGCTAATCCATAATTTGTTAGGATCGCCGTCATTGAAATCGATAACGAGGACTATATACAAGAATAAACTAGCAAAAATTACGATTGACGTAAAAAATGTTGCTGCAAATCTTTCCAGGCGCTACAATTTCGTTAACTGAATGCGTGAAACTGCTAATTTACCTATTCCTTAAGGAGTGCAAATGTAGCCATAGAAACACGATACCTATTATGTATAGCCACTTATTATTTTGTGTGAACTTTTTATGGACCGGCGTAATGAATCTGCAACTAATATTGTTGTATTATGTTTTTATGGGCTTATAACTGATGACTAACGAATCTCTTGCGTGTTAAGTGAATTGTTATGATTGTCTGTTTGTGTATATTGTTTTGGCTTATAATAACTCATCATCCTCCTAGCGTTATTCCCAGTAATGCCCCTAAAGGAGCCCGGCGCCCGCTTTCACTTGTTGTAGGTGAAGTGTGTAGTGTAAAATTTATATTTATATTATATTATATTATTAGCGTTTATCATGTTGTTTTATTTTAGACTTGAAAAGGTTTACAATCTCTTCTTCCACGGATAAGCCTATCTTGCATTTAAAGTAGAAAAATGTGTATATTTTTAAATTGCAACTCCCTGATCTCAAAACATAATTTCGAATGGCATAAAATTACGATACCAACAATGTAATTTACATGCCTATTGACTTTCAAATAGCGCGGCAATGAGTACTAGAAGGCCTTACCTTATACATCACGGGAAGACCGTCTACTCGCCGAGTTTAAAAAAAAACTCTTTTTTTGCAAAAGTTTTGCTTATTTTGGTAATTTGTCAAAGCGACATTGTAAAATATAATATTTATCATCTTATAAGTCTAGGCCGTTTATCCTGGAATAAATAATAAACTTGTAAAATCCGATCAAACTTAACTTAAAGTATGCCACTTGCCCACACTGACCTTAGATTTTATTCTACTGTTTTGTCGGCGTGATTGATTTATATACCCATGCCGAATTACAGTTATCTTAGTAGTAATGGTTACTAAGCTAAGCCGAAAACGGACGGACAGACGGACAGCCAGACGGACATGGCGAAACTATATAAGGGTTCCTTGTTGACTACGCGGAACCCTAAAATGAAACGACGAATGAATTGATGAACTATATTTAGTGGGGTACCTATCATTGAAAAGCTGAATTCATTATTAGGTTTCTCTTCTCATTTTTCGTTTAATTAAAATCAATTTGGTTTGGTTTGGTTTATGCCAATAAGTTGCAACCTATGCCTAAAATGTCGGAATATTATTGAGCAGGTATTTAGCCGGGCGCGCTGTGTGCGCGTGACCTTGGACTCTTCTCTTGAAATAAGATACTTACCTAATAAATGAACATAGGTACTAACATTCCAAAAATGTGTATAATCAGACCATTTGAGAGCTTCATCTACTGCCGTAGACGGCTTTTGCACCTCAATTTCAAGACAGTTATTTTATTATGCAACTCACATTATAATATTTGTGTCTGAATGCCATAAGTACCTATTTATTAGGTAAGGTGATATTGATAATATTACTATCTAGCTCCACAATAAAAGGACAACTTTGACTTTGGGAATATTTATGTCATCTTTTAATATGTCAATCAAGAAAGTAGCAACAGCTCTTCGGCACACCAATGTACAAACTAGGTAATTTTTCTTATTGTATTCAACACTATCTCATTACCTCATTAGCTTCCAGTTTTGAAAAAAAATATCATTGCAAAACTAGTCACCGGTTTAATTAGACCGCTAGATTCGTAATTATTATACATAATCGTAGGTCAGAGTTATACTGGTCTGCAAGCATTTTTTCGAGCACGCGACGAATGCAATGTTGTCAAACCTCCGGTTTTATTAACAGATTTGTGTAATTTCTACGAAAGTGGTTTTGTAATCGCCTCGTGAAAACCCCCTTTAGCGACGTTTTGTGCCTATATAGGTACGAACTAGCTGGAACGCTCGGTCAGTGTTGCCAGATACCCCGCTCTTCCGCTTTTTTCCCCGCGTTTTTCCACTGGCCCCGCTATCCTCGTTAAGCCAACGCGGATCCGCTTTATTAAAATATACAGCGGCGCTACCACGAACTTCGAAAGTCGAAGTTCGGGTATTTCCATCTCTATCGCACTCCCATAATTGAGTGACAGGGATGCATGTATTACGAACTTCGACTTTCGGAGTTCGTGGTAGCGCCGCAGGAACAATTTTTAGATGTTACCACTTGCTCGTGCCGTAACTAATGGACCATCCACATTATGTGATTATACCCCAATTTGTCAGTACAACATGTCGAAGTCAGAATTGGGTGTAGCGTACAGACGTAACAACTGTAACTACAATTTCATTCAGAGTGGCCAGTTAACAGAAGGAAAGCGAAAATTGGCGCATTCAAACGGTCCTGCGAAGCGGACTGCAAGATTGTTACTGTGCAAAACACCGGTTTAAAACAAATTACAAAATTACAGTGTAAAATATTAATACAATGTTCTTTAGCATACATTTTTAAATTATCGTTTAACTTTATTTGTATGAAATTTGTGAGAAAAAAAACTTAGCAGATCATGCAAATTCCATGGTCCAAATTGTGATTTTGATGCAATTAGTCCGTACAACTCGTTTGACGGTTGGAACATGCATCCACACTATAGCAATTAGTCAGATTCTGATGAATTGGGGCTGACAAATCACTTAATGTGGATGGCCCATAACCCAACGAATAGTATGATGTCAAGAATGACTGCAAACATCATTTACAACATCCCTAAAGTGAATGTCAGGGAAGCGGATGAAGATGTCGAGGACATTTTTTCATTTTAATCGTGAAAATATATTTTTAAGGAATTTATTGTGATTTTTCTTCTGCTTTTCAACGTGCCAAAAAAGACTTATAAATGTATTCCGTAAATCCGCATTTTTATTTAAAAATCCGCGTTTTGAAAGCGCAGCTCCCGCTTTTTGTAATCCGGCATCTGGCAACACTGCGCTCGGTTATCACCACCGCCGCCGGCTGCCTGTGCGCATTGCGTCATTGGCGTCAGTGTACAGTTGCAGCAGCATAATGTGATATGCAGTAGAACGTATTCGTATAATAGTGCAGTGCATAAATTAAATAAATTCGTTGCTTCGAAATTGGTCCATTTTGAAGATACAAAATGCAAGACTCCAGTGATAATAGTGAGAATGACGTACCGCTGTTAGAACATTCTTTATTACAATGGGGGCTCTCTGCGGCGACAGTTAAGAATTTTCAAGGTAAGTTGATACAATAAATACCCTTAATAATTACTTACTTACGTTGATCGACTTTCGATATGTTGCGAATGTGATCTCAAATCATTTGTTTCTATAACGCACACGCAGCTTTAGTAAGTTTAACAATTAAAAATGGCGTGGCGTGGCGGAAATCTTTGGCGTGTTTGGTACGTGTTCAAACGCGTCTAATTATCCAAAATTGTTTTGTGGTTATTTAAATGTAAATCATAGCAAAACTCATTTAATTTCAATACCTAATTATTTCATTTCTCAATGCGTTAGATTGCAAGTTCAGCAATTTGAAGCACAGCCTCTAAAGTCTCACGATTATCTCTGATTGTTTTAGATAACGAGATTACATTCACGTTACTGGATGACATTCAGGAATCTGAGCTTAAAGAACTTATTCCTAGTATTAAAGAAAGAATACTGTTCAGACGAGGACTCAACAAGCTGAACGACATAATTCATGTAAGTACCTACCTACCTATATCTTAGTTTACTTATGACGTGTCCCTCTATCCATTTACATGTTTCTATTAAAAAATCTAAATTAAAAATTGGTCATTGGTGGGTTGGTGCTATTGGGCGTGGGTAGACCCCCCCCCCCCACAAGGTGGACTGATACCTGGTCGCGGGAGTCCGCTGGATGCGGCTGGCGCAGGACCGGTCATTGTGGCACGCTTTGGGGGAGGCCTACTGCCACCAGTGGACGTCTTTCGGCTGATATGATGATGATGATAATTGGTCAAAATGAAAATAATAATTATGCCTTGTTTGCTGGTTTAATTATTTTAATTTATTTACAAAACATCTCCTAATTGACACACTTTAAATTTATGGTTACAGGACACGGCATCTGAAGATACAAATAGCTTGTGCTCAATAGACGTTTGTAGCATGAGCAGCGGCAATAGTTCATCAGAGTTGACTGACTGCAAGAAATTGACAGCTAACGAAAAATGTCATGTAAGTTCTTTTTTGGTTATTTTGGCCAGTTTTTAGGGTTCCGTAGGCAACTAGGAACCCTTAGTGCAAGGCCTGAGTGGACGCCCCGCTCAGAGCGGGGCGTCGAGCGTCCATATAAATTGCATTTGTTTTATATGGTCGCTGCACGCCCCGCTCTGAGCGGGGCGTCCACTCAGGCCTTGCACTTATAGTTTCGCCATGTCCGTCCGTCTGTCTGTCTTCGGCTTAGCTCAGTAACCCTTACAACTAGAAAACTGCAATTCAGCGTGGGTTTTTTTTTAGGGTACCTCCCCTACATGTAAATTGGTGATGTATTGTTTTTCTCATTAAACCTATAGTTTGGGGTATCGTTGGATAGCTTGTTCAAAAATATTATGGGTTTTCTAAAACTATTTTGCAACTCTGTTATGCGTTTGCGAGATAATGGGATTTAAAGCCCTAATTTTTGTTCGAGTCATGTTTCCCCCCCCCCCCCCCCCCCCCTGCCGGCTAAATGGCTACTACTGGGGACGTGAAAAAATTCGTGGTAGTAGTACACATAATGAATTTAAAAGGAAAACTATGACGGATAGGTAGGCATAAGTAGTTACCGAGTTATAGTCGACCAACTTAATGTGTACTTGGAAAGGCCAATTTTCGTACAAATTCGGCCGACGCAACCGCACGTCGATGTAACTAAGACAGACAGGCAACTACGGAACCCTACACTGCGCGTGGCTCGACACGCACTTGGCCGGTTTTTTATTGCTTAGATCTCGTCCGTGTATCGTTTTCGCGTTCTTTTCTTCTTTTAATAATTTTATCTCATTTCATTAGGAAGAAAGTGATTTAACATCTATTTTGAAGACAACCACTTGTGGAGAGTTGTGTCTTGCTTCAGTGAACAAAAGCATTGACATGACTATAAGGAACCATATTACCAAAACTATAGTCGAATATTACATTAAACAGTATGGTTCTATGTCAAGTCGAGATTTTGATGACATGTCGAGCCAAATAATAATACTGTTTCCTTCAGAATGCAAGGTTCTTAATAATTTTATATCATTTATACCTATGAGTAGATAAGTAGAAGAAAGTAGAAGCCGCCAGAGAAAGCATTCAAAGGTCTTAAGCGCGTCACACACTTAGCCAAAATATATATTTTAAGCAAGGCATTTTATGATATATTTTCCGTACTAGTTGTCAGAGTCCAGAAACTCGAGCTATATATTACAATTTCTTGGACCATTAAATATATATATACTATAGGTAAAGTGTGTTATGCGCTTATTTGTAAGTAGCAGTAGTTTACGGTATTTATTACCATTATTATTTAGTAGCATTTGCCATAATACAGTCATATATTTATAAAATAAGGTACAAATATATACTATAGGTAAGTGTGTTATGCGCTTATTTGTAAGTAGCAGTAGTTTACGGTATTTATTAACATTATTATTTAGTAGCATTTGCCATATATCCAGTCATATATTTATAAAATAAGGTACAATATCTGGGGGCACGGCAGTGCCCCCGCTAAGTTGAGCGCGAAGCAAACACTGCCGTACCATCCTTTACAGGAACCATTTCGCCGCATATTCAGGCCCCTATTTGATTAAAAGAAAAAGTAGCAGCCACGTCGTATAAAGAGGTCAAGGAGGCGGCTCTAGACAGAGTCAGGTGGAGGGAGCTACACCGACAAGAGTCTAACTCTTAAATTTGTGATGATGATTTGAGAACCTCTGGATAAGACCAGAACGCAGAAATTTTCGTCATCCAGTAAGCTGTAATCACACATACTTAAAATCCAAAATTTCAAGTCTGTAGGTCATTTAGTTCCGAAATTAAGCGAAAGCAAAGTTTCGCATTTATGACACTCACTCACTCATGATCATAAAAATAGAACTAGTACTTCGCATAAACTCAGAGAGCTGAAATTTGGTACAGAGTTAGGGTTTAATGGCCATATAAAGGGAAAACTAAAAAAAATTGCAATTTCAGTCCAGTTTTCTAGATACATTCACTGCATAAATAACTTTCTAATCGCATATAAACATATAGGATTACAAAGTTATATTTGCAGTGAACGGGACAAATTTAAGAAGCAAGAATGGGACTGCATTTTTTAATTTGTATGTATTGATAACACACTAACCTACAAAAAGAAGTGAGATCCCATAAAAAAACATTCCATGTAAAAAAGAGGCCAAGTCTCGAAACTCTTCCACCGTAAAAAGTTGTGAGATATTTCGTAGAGCCAATTCTTATTAATCTTTGTTTGCTAGCTAAATAAAATTTTGTGATTGCCAAGTTGCAGAATTTTATTTAGCTAGCAAACAAAGATTAATAAGAATGCCTGAGACTTTGCTCTACGAAATATCTCACAACTTTATACGGTGGAAGAGTTTCGAGACTTGGCCTCTCTTTTACATGGAATGTTTTTTATGGGATTTACATGACAGAAATACAAACATAATATGAAAAAAAAAACACAAACTAACAAAGAAAGAACGTAACATACATACTAAAACCCAACTATAAAAAGAATATAACATCCAAAAGGTAAGCGCCGGCTCTGGGGTCCCCTGTGAGGTGTCGACCAGCCACGCCGACAGGGCTCCTCCGTAGGAGAATGTGGAATAAGGTAATTTTCATTACTCGATAAGTTTCTGAAGAATTGATTTTTATTTTCATACAAAACATTATATACTGGAAAATGTGGTCCAATGCGGCTGTCCACCCAAGTCTAAAGTAGGTACTTATTATACTACACTTTTCCGAAAAAAAAAACCATACGCGAACTTCTCTGCAGGACAGTAGCCAGGTCCAGCACTATTACCACTTTTTCACCTTAGGAGTGAAGATTAGAAAAATTCATATGTTTGTGTATGTCTTCCTCTCAAGTGCTCTAAGATTAGCTGGAAGAGATCCCTTATAGGGATAAGTTCACCTTTGTACTTTGATCTATTGTGTGAGATGTATATTCTTTAACCTGTTATTGTGTACAATAAAGTGCTTACATACATACATGTATTAATATTGTATAGTATAACGCATTTTGCGTGCTTTTACCTACCGGTTTAGCAAATTTGTGCGTATAGTATAGTAAATGTAGTTTGCAGTATTCTTAGTACAGTAAAAGCTTATAGATATTGCATGGAAATCGAATCGTTGCCAAAGCGTTAATAATCTTTCATTAAATAAGTACAGTTAGGCCCGGTTCGCACGGGCGCTTTTTCAACGGGCGTTAAAAAACGTTTACGGAGTTCCGTACGCTTAATTCGATTAAACCGCCTTCGTGTGAATAAATACATGGTGGTTTATGTAATTTCAACGTTTTTTTAACGCGCGTTGAAAAAGCGCTCGTGCAAACGGGGCCTTAAGGGCATCAATATGTTTACATTTTTTGGGTTTCGTACCCGAAGGCCGAAGGGTGACAATGGAACCCTATTACGACTCCGCTGTCCGTCCGTATGTCACGCACAAAGCTGTATCTCATGAACCGTAATAAATAGACTTGAAATTTTCACAGAATTGATGCCCTTGACTGTACATATACCTACCAGAGTGCGGCAGTTAGTAGGTAACAATCAATTTAACATTGTCTGTTTTCATTTTAGGAGACATATTATGTTCCGAGCCGGAAATATTCGGCCAAATCGTACATTCCTGCCAGGGGGAAGTTGGTGGACAGGTACCACAACCAAAAACGGACATTAAGAAAAACTGCGGTTCTTAAAACTGCCCAACACGCCGTGGACAAAAGCGATACTACTGGAGGTAGGCATAGACTAAGAAATAAAAATAGACCGATCGAAATCGGTTCAGCGGTTTAAGTCGCAGCTTGACAAAATGTTATTCTATGTTGAACCTTATTACAAGAGGATAAGATTGAAAGTACTAAAATTAAATTCTCATAACGTAAGTCTACGTTTTGAAAATTGAGTCCCTTGCTTTCATTGTTTATAGCTTTTTTGTGACTAACCTTAAAGTTATGTTTCCTCTTCTTAATTTTTTGAAATTACATATTACATATTTTTTGGGGACTATCTGACACAAATCGACCTAGTCCCAAACTAAGCAAAGCTTGTACTATGGGTACTAGACGACGATAAACATACTTATATATATAGATAAATAAATACTTAAATACATAGAAAACATCCATGACTCAGGAAAAAATATTCATGCTCATAACACAAATAAATGCCCTTACCGGGATTCGAACCCAGGACCTCTTGCTTCGTAGGCAGGGTCACTACCAACTAGGCTAAAGCGGTCGTCGAAAATGTAGCTCAAAATTAACGTGAGAGACATGCTATTTTCTAAATGATAATAGCAGCCTTTTTGGTGCCGGTTAATGTACAGCCATGATAATGCACGGCCAAAATAATGTGCAGCCCAATAATCCGCGTCCATACATGGATTATCAGGCTGTACATTATTGGGCCGTGCATTATCACCCTGAGCAAACTTGGTCAGGGGCAACAATTGGAAGCCACTTTTGTCCGGGCTGATAATGCTGCACGACCCAATAATCCGAGTCCACGAGAAGTGGACGTGGATTATCAGGCTGTACATTATTGGACCGTGCATTATTGGCTCCCGTCTGATTAAGACCTTGTTCACTTAAAAGATCTCGCAAATATAAGATAATTGCTGTACCTAATCATCATTTCAATGGGATAAGTGCGTAAAAAGTTACAAGACTTTTTCTATTTATTAGTTAGTTTTTGGCCTCTCTTAAAAAAACATTACTTGGCGGTTACGTTAATTCATATTACAGGCGACGATATGTTCTATTAGTTCAAGCAATGACACGTAATTCAATGTTCGAAAGGCAACCGGATGGCTCGCGGTATTTGAACTTCCGAAGTGATGTGGTGGGATGGCATGTATGCATATTGTTTATCACATCATAAACGACTCGAAAAACAAATGCCATCCGATTTCAATAATTTTAAGTGCATTTTTCCTAAGGTCTCGTCGACCACCATTTTCTTTCGGCTTCCAACTCTGACGGATCGATAACCGCCCGGCCGGGAAGGATGGCATTTTTTCTGTATGTGATGAAAAACAAGTATGCCAATTTTCAAGCAGTTGCCTAACAATTATTTATTTTTTCTTCGCTCGCCTACAGGGCTCCGGTCACACTAGGAGGGATAGCATAAAAGTTTCATTATATAAACAGCGAGCGTACACACTTTCAGGCAACCGCTGTTTCATCCGGTTTCCTGGCGATATTTTTTTTTTTACCACCCCCCCCTATTTCCGAACCAGTCACAGTTGGCTCATTTCGGGTTGCACAGGGCAGTTCCACATCACTTCGGGAGCTCAATTACCGCGAGCCATCCGGTTGCCTCTCTGACATTGAATTACGCGTCATTGCTCTAAGCTGATATTTTTTTGACTGTAGCGGTTAATCACCCGAAATTAATTTTCTCTAGCATTTTAATTTCCATTCCTTTTTTTCCCCATTTTTTCTTTTTTCTATGCGGAAATTTTCCCATAACATTTTTGCCCCATGCTCATAAATTCTTAGTCGATTTCCACACCGAATGATATTTTAACTGTGACCCTACAATTTTCGGTTTTGGCGCTTCGCCGGCCGCTACCGCGGCACGCTCGCTTCGCTTGCTCGGCTCGTTTTGGCGCTTCGCCGGCCGCTACCGCGGCACGCTCGCTTCGCTTGCTCGGGTCGCGCTGTAGGGTCGCAGTACGCAGTACGTCTAACACTCCTCCTCGCTTCGCTCGTCGTCGTACCTACACCGACCTTACTTACGCGTAAAACTAATGACGAGAAAAGTGACTGGCAATATAATGGACTGGTTAAAATATCATTCGGTGTGGAAATCGACTAAGAATTTATGAGCATGGGGCAAAAATGTTATGGGAAAATTTCCGCATAGAGAAAAGAAAAAATGGGGAAAAAAGGGAATGGAAATTAAAATACTAGAGAAAATTAATTTCGGGTGATTAACCGCTACAGTCATTTTTTTTTATAATGTACCTACACATCTAAATACCTAAATTTAAATTATTAGTAGTATTATAATACATCATTTATATTTCCAGAATCAGGAATCAGTACCATTGTAACAGCAGAAGAGATTGAAGAGCACAAGTTATGGCTCAAATTTAATAAGGAGCCATTTGTTGAAATTTTGGAAAAGTGGCACAATACAAGAGCTTGCCGTATGAAATACTTGGCTTGTCATGAAAACACAATTCATGACATACTCTCTGAATGGCCAAGTTTAAAATTAAGCTTAGGCTACAAACTGGTATGTTATTTTAAGTTCTGTATAGGCTTTTTCCTAGGCCAGTCTTCTTTTATTTTACTTGTCCCTTTTTACATGCCTAATGTGACATATTTTCAGATTGAAGCTGACTTTGATGCAATGCATCCCAACCGTGGGCTAAACTTGTTCAAGAAGTGGCCGATATTCATGGTTAAGGCTCTACCACATTTGAGAAAACTTAAATCAAGTGAAGTAAATATACTTGACGAAAATCCAGCGGAAGGTAGATTTTATCATCTGTACTATTTATAATGTTTAAAGTTGTAATAATGATGATTATTTACGTCCGGACGTACGTTAAAAACATTGTTTCGGTTTTTTTGTATGTACGTTTATGTGTATTATAATTTTAGATGCCAGAGACTACATTTATTTTAAATTATTGGCTCACAAAATGCCACCAACTGTGAAAGTGTCAATAAGAGACAATGTCAACAAAAAAAAGAAGCTTTACAAACCCCGCATCGTCGAGTCGCAGAATGCGTTCATTTTGCACGTAACGGTAGGTACATTTAATCAAATAATGTTAATTTCTGAATTTGTACTAAACTAATAATAGTCATAAGTTATAAGTAAGTAATAAGTTCTAATTATAACTTATTTTAATCTTAATCTACTGTTTTGTCGGTGTGATTGACTTATAAAAATCCGTGCAGAATCTGGGGGCACGGCAGTGCCCCCGCCAAGTCGAGCAAAACAGCGGCACGGCCGTACCATCCTACTCTCGAAGCAGTTCAGTCAATTTTCAACCCCCCTATAACTTCGTTGTGGATAAAACTAGAAGCCTGAATTTTCAGTAACCAAGCACGCATTGTATAAACACGATATATTACAAATTTCATTCAATTTGAATCGGTAGTTTAAGAATGATAACTAGTCAAAGTTTCTTAATTTTGTCACAGACTGACTGGCTGACTCACTGACCGATCATCAACGTCTAAGGCACTTCTAGCAGACATAGAAGCTTCAAATTTAAAAAACAATTAGTGTTTAGTGTATAAATCAAGGTAAAACTAAAAAACAAATGCAATTTCAGTCCAGTTTTCTAGATACAAAAATAATAGCTGCATAAATAATCCTATATAAACATATAGGATTACAAAGTTATGTTTGCAGTTAATGGGACTGCATTCATAATTCTTGTGTATTGATAACACAATAACGTACAAAAAGAAGTGAGATCCCATAAAAAACATTCCATGTAAAAAAGAGGCCAAGTCTCGAAACTCTTCCACCGTAAAAAGTTGTGAGATATTTCGTAGTCAAGTTTTAGGCATTAATCTTTATTTGCTTGCTAAATAACATTCTGTAACTTGGCAATCACACAACTTTCCTGCATTTATGGATTTCTGCATACCTACATTTATGTAGTATTGTGTGATTGCCAAGACAAAAAAAAATTATTTAGCAAACAAATAAAGATTAATAAGAATGCCTGAGACTTGGCTCTACGAAATATCTCACAATTGTTTTACGGTGGAAGAGTTTCGAGACTTGGCCTCTTTTTTACATGGGATGTTTTTTTATGGGATTACAGTTTTCTAGTAGTAATATATAGGTAGTATACAGCATAGGTATGTCAAACAGTGAGTTTGTCGCGTTTTCACGGTTATATGTAAATTGATAATTGATATTGTGATTGTAATTGAATTTTCCCTTATAATATCACACTATTATACATGCGAAAGTTTGTGTGTGTGTGCGTGCGGTGGTGTTTGTTTACCTTTTCATGAAGAAATCATAATAAGTAGGTTACTAATTGGCTATTTTTTTGTTATAGAACCAAAGTGAAATAAAAAATAAACTGGATCAGTGCCAGAAGGTACATCTGAGCAGAGGAACTACATTCCAACCTCTTATCATCACCGTCGGGCCGACGACCAAGGACATACAGGACTTCTACGTGGCAGTCGAACATGTATTGTACAAAATGGATTCTATGCTGAAAGCGGTAGACGTGTGTTTCAAAGGCATACAGGTTCTCAACGCCCAGTATCCGATGGAAAGCATAAGTATTTGGACGTTCATTCAAAAATATTTTTATGATATTGACTGCAAGACTGATAAGAAAATTTCGTCTGTATCGTGTTTCTTATCCGATATTTTGTAAATTTGAATATCTCGCTTATTCACAACAGTCGACATTTTTAATTCGTTTCAACAATGTTCGTCTGTTTTGTCTGCTCGATGGTGACAAACAACCACCAAGAACTTATTCAACATTACAAAACTAGCCACAATTTAGGTCTAGACTCGACTTATCGATGCGCACAGTCGAATTGTTTTAGAACATTTCAAAGTTTAAGATCATTTCGTCGTCATCTAGTTGGTCATAATGTTTCGACATTAAACATAACTTCAGTAATTCCTCCGACACCCAGTTTAGACGAACCAGATATTGATCATGTTTTCGATAACGTTAATGAATGTGGTAGTGATCAGGAAAGTACTCGTAGAGCTGATACCTTGAGCAAAACCAATGAACATTTACAGAAGTCTACTGCAAGTTTAGCGATATCTTTATATAGCAATCCCTCGTTAAACCGTAAATGTGCTACGAAAATAATCAACGATGTTTCAGAGCTAGTTACCGGAGTTATTGGAACCATGTTATCTGAATTATTACCGAGTGTTTCCACAGATAATGACAATGCACTACAACACGTAATTAGTGCAATTTCCCAATCTTTCAATGATTTAAACACAGAGAGTCGAGTTATTAAATATTTTTCTGAACGTAATCTGTATATACCACCTAGGAATTTCATTATAAATGAAAACGTCACTATAAGTACGGGAAATTCCACGGTGATGCTAAGGCCTATGTCGGAAACTGGAGCAATAGTACCACTCAGAGAAATAATAAAAAAAAATTTTGAATTGCCAAATTTTTTTAAATATTGCTTGGATGATTCATTTGACGGTAACTCTATATCAAATTTTACCCAAGGTAATGTATGGAAACAAAAAGTGTACGGAAAAGTCGACGACAATAACACCTTATGTATTCCATATTTCTTGTATTTTGATGATTTCGAATGTAACAACCCTTTGGGAAGTCATGCAGGGGTACATTCAATTGCCGCCACGTATTACCAATTTCCTACTTTAAAAGGGGAATACGCCGCACTATTAGATAACATATTTGTTGCAATGTTACATAAATCATCCAGTAGTAAAGTTCATGGGAATGCTGCAACATATTACGATCTTATTAAGGAGTTGAAGTATTTAGAAGAAATTGGAATAGATTTAGAAACCTCAGGAGCTCATTTTAAAGTCTATTTCATATTAGGAATGATTATTGGGGACAATTTGGGACTTAATACTGTTCTTGGATTTGCAAAGTCGTTTTCAAGTAACTATTACTGTCGAATGTGTAAGGCTCATAAAAACATTATGCAAACACAATGCAAGCAAGATCCCAGTTTCCTACGAAATCAACATAATTATGACACTGATGTTGAGGTTAACAATGTAACAATGACAGGAATATATGAGCGTTGTGCATTTAATGATATAAATACTTTTCATGTTGTTGATAATTTGTGTGTTGATATAATGCATGACATATTCGAAGGTGTTTGTCATTATGACTTGACTCATATCATTTTGTATTTTACGGAACACATTGCTATTTTCAATTTAAACTATTTGAATAACAGATTAAGTTTATTTGACTATACCTGTGGTGAGCTCAATGATAAATGTGGTATGATAAAACGGGAACATTTAATGAAAAGAAAGTTTAACATGTCCGCGTCTGAAATGATGTCATTTGTACATATCTTTCCCTTGTTGATAGGAGATCTAATACCTGAAGATGATAATGTATGGCAATTTTTTCTTACGCTGCTAAAAATAATTGACATTCTTCTTTGTAGAAACATCGATAACAGTACTGTGTTGTATTTGGAATCCTTAATAAGCGAACATCACGAAAGTTACGTCCAACTGTTTCATGACACTTTAAAACCGAAACATCATTTTATGCTGCACTATCCGCATATCATAAAACAGGTAGGACCATTGAGACTAATATGGTGTATGCGGTTCGAAGCTAAACATAAACAATTGAAAAAAACAGCATCACTTATAACGTCAAGGAAAAATTTGCCACTGACCTTGCTAATAAAAGAACAGTTGTCTTTTGCGCACAGACTTTACATAGGAAAAGGATGTGAAAGTAGAATACAGTTAGGCTCCCAGAAATCTGAACTCTATTCTGAATCCGATATTGATACTCATATAAAAGATGTCATCATTCCTAATGATGTAAATCTAGCAAGTTCTTTTAACTGGGTTTATTTGAATGGGATAAAATATGTGCCTGGAATGATTTTAATAACATCGAATGAGACATGTTATCAGTTCTTTAGAATAGAATTTATTTTTGCGTCAACATCACATAAAAGCATATATTTTCTATCAGAACAAATTGATTATATTGGATTCAATTGTCATTTGCAGGCACATCAGCTTAATCCTAATGAGACTGGCTCATGCAGGTTCATTATGCCGGAAGATCTCATTTTTGTATCGACATTTTCTCATATTATGGGTAATGGAGATTTGTACTGCAGAGTAAAATATATGTAGGCATTGTAGCCAGGCACAGACAAGGTGATTTATTGCCTAATCTTTTATTTATATCTTACGCCCTTGCCTTCGGCTCGGGCGTCAAATATGTACTTGCGATCTGAGACATTCTGTGTTTTACCGCCCTTGGTACCCTTGGCCCGCCTTTAAAGGTGCGTACGAATTATAGAGCAGCCTCGGGTTGAGGCACGCACGGCTCACCTATATTGCTCTCATGGCCGCTCCACACGATGGGCCATCCTGACCCATCTATACAGGCCGCAACTATGCGTTAAAGGGATTAAGACATATTTATGTCTCGTTCTACCGCATAGCCGCGCCCTATATGATGGGTCAGGATGGCCCATCGTGTGGAGCGGCCATAACTCGTACGCGCTCACGCGCTGTGCTGTAAAGAGATTCTTACTATATGCGTTAATGCAATAATCAACTACAATGTAGTTTAACCAGTTTCTACGTCATCAACGAACAGTGGACCATACGGTAACCGGGTTGACCATATCATAGTCATTACAATACATAACTTTGGCATTCAACGGTTAGAGAGGAATAAGCGGTTATTATTTCTAAAATAGGAAGACGCGAAGCCTCTAGTTTATCCGTAACATATGATCACAACATTCATTACAATAATAGTAGTTTATGCAACTGATACATAATCAGAGGCCTTAAAATAAGAGTGTGGGTTTCATAATAGGATCACACGAGTGTTTTAAGGCTGAATTATGTACAGTTGCATACACTACTTTATCTACACACATATCATAAGTACTCTAAGATGGGTTCAGAAGCCGTAGGAAAATGACCTACATTGCTACTATAGTGCTACCTGTAAAATATCTTTGTTGCAATCATACGATACCGGCGGAGTGTTCATATCGTTCTCGGAGTCACTACTACTCATATTTTCAACTAAAATGTGAATTACAAATAACTTTTCACAATTTCTACTTTCGTCACAGCAAAAACCAACAAAGAAATGACAACAGTAATGGCGGCAATTCAATCCTACGTCAAGACGAATGTTTTTTTAATCATAGACAAACGAATGAAATCCCTATTCTCATGTCATTCTTGATCAAATGTCGTGCGGTTTATATTAAAAAACATACTGAATTGACGTTTCGCATCGATAACTGTTTTAATATCTATGGATACTAGAATAGAGACCCACTTGAGTTTTGACAGCTGTTCCAAATTTAAACTCATAACCTTACAAAAATCTGTACTGTAATGACATTACAGTACAGATTTTACCTACTACTACAGACAAGAAAGTTCTCATACTAAAATTGGTTGTAATAATGCTGATCATTTCCTACGGTTTCTGAACGCATTTTAGAGTACTAATGATATGTACGTAGATAAAGGAATATATGTGAATGCTGCACTGGCATATACATCACAAAAGGTGTAGCTTTGCAAGCACCTTGGCGTTCATATAGCTTAGCACACATTTTTCTTATATCTATTAAGTACTTAATGTAACAGACAATAAAAAAACAAACTAGCGGTGGACAACTGTTGACTAGTTTGTTTGCCTTTTCAACGCCTAGATAACTAGAACACATTTAGACACAAATGACACAACACGTCATTTTATGCACTGTCGGCATTAAGTGTTAGGCCTGCAACAGACTGGCGCGGCCTGCGGTGGCGGGCAATAGAAAATTTTACAGCGGCGGACAAGTTTACTGCATAAGTTTAGCAGGTTTATCGCCCTCGCCTGCGGCCCGTTTGACAAATACTTGCAATCTAAGATATTCTTTATTTTACCGTCTTAGGTGTGTAATGTACTATTAAACACGGTTATATTAAATTGTTACGGTCCGTAATACGAGATGCGTAATACCTGGGGAAAATGCTTCTGTATCTTATTTACCGCCCTTAGTATCTTTGGCCTGGTAAATTAATGGGGGTAGCCCATGTTCATTGGTTTTGCTCCAGGTATCGGATTTCTGATCACTACCACATTCATTAACGTTATCGAAATCAGACCCCGTATCATGGTCGGCCTTATCACGCGATAAGTGACAAGATAAGAGCGTCGTCTCGTTCTGTCGAACGGTGTCGGCCAGTGACGGACGCTTTATCTTGTCACTTATCGTGTGATAAGGCCGACCATGATACAGGTCCAGGTGATAAATTTTATGTATAGGATTTCTTGAATTTTTTTTGTTCTGGCAACCGGTTCTAATCATTGACTGCCTAATCTTCAATTGATATCTTACGCCCTTGTCTTGATATCTTATGTTCTATTTAGATATCAAAGTTAAAGTAAAACTGTGACGTTATATTAGTACATAAAATTATGTACAGTGTTTAATGCCTCGACATTAGAGACGTGTTCAGATATTTGTGAGCACTTTGGCCGCTCCGATATATCTGATGGCGACTGTACGTAACCTACACTCCACGGGCGGTGGTAAAGAATGCCCCATGTATAGCAGGTTTATCGCCCTCGCCTGTGGCTCGTTTGACAAATACCTGCTATCTGAGGTATTCTTTATTTTACCATCTTAGGTGTGTAATGTACTATTGAACACGGTTATATTAAATTGTTACGGACCGTAATACGAGATGCGTAATAATACCTGGGGGAAAGGCTATACTTTATCATATTTCTTCTCTCATCACACACTTACATGCCTATAACACGTGCTAGCCGGAACACATCAACACACCCATCTGTGCGGATCCACATGCCCGCAGGTGATACAGTCCACACGTCTTGCCCCCAAACTTACGAGTATATTGAATAAATGCGATTTGTCCGGCCCACCACCAATTTGTTTCTTTATAACTTAACTTAAACTAGGCCTTGGCGTAGGGTGCGCACCGCCCCTACGCCAAAAGGTGGCTATCGGATCGCTACCAAGCAACGGGGCGATCCCTACATTTTTTTCATTTTTTTTTAGTTTTTTTTGTAGAATACCGGTTACCAGTTTAAAGTCGGGCCTTGCAACATAGGTTCCGCAACTAGTTAGTTTTAGGTTAGCGTTCGTATAGTGAACGTGTTTTAATTAAGTTTACCGTAGGTCTAGATGCATTGGTTTCCACCGAGACGACCACGACGCGGACTCCATTGATACCAATGTATTTTACTAGTGATTCTTTGGTCGGGAATCCTATATTGCAAATTAGCTATTGCGAATTAGCTGTGTAACTATTCCAATTGCTTATGTATAAATACTCTAGATTAAGATATTTGTTATGAACCTGCTATACCGAATGAAATACTTAGCACTTCTTTAACTAGTTTAGCCCACGGTTGGGATGCATCGCATCAAAGTCAGTTTCAATCTGAGTAAACGGGGCTGTTCATTTTCAAGTAAAATAAAAGAAGACTGTCTAGGAAAAAAGCCTATATATAAATAACTTAAAATAACTCATACCAGTTTGTAGCCTATAAAATATGGGGCATTCTAATAGCTTCCACTGGATTTTCGTCAAGTATAATATTTAATTCACTTGATTTAAGTTTTTTCAAATGTGGTAGAGCCTTCCTTACTCTGAATGGCCAAGTTTAAAATTAAGCCTAGGCTACAAACTGGATTCAGTACCACTGTCACAGCAGAAGAGATTGAAGAGCACCAGTTATGGCTCAAATTTAATAAGGAGCCATTTGTTGAAATTTTGGAAAAGTGGCACAATACAAGAGCTTGCCGTATGAAATACTTGGCTTGTTATGAAAACACAATTCATATTATACTCTCTGAATGGCCATAACTGATACCAGTATTTCATTCGGTAATCGACCTTATTTTGTATGCAATAAAGTCGATAAGTGGTAAACCACTTTCTTGGCTTACTGTACGCCAGGTTGACGATCATATGTTATCTCAAAACACCTGTTTAATTATACTTAGGTTCCTACCTTACCTTACCTATTGAGAGAAATAAAATACTTTTTGTTTAAATTTCGTTATTGTTTATTTTCTTGCCCATCCAGCTATTAAAGACAGGTGCAGGTAGTAGTATATAATTTATGACGAATATGATAAACCTGTAGGTTTTATAACATGGGTAAAAAATAAATAAATCATATTCCTAATAAATTATGTACTACTACAACTCTTTTGGATTTTGATTTGTTTATTATACGAATCATACTTTGGTATTTCTTACCAAAGTAAGATTGGTATAATATACAAAACAATAGTTTGATGTAACAAAATCTGGTTTAGCAAATTGCACGCAAGTAAAATATTAAAAACAACAAAAGCCGTTTAGTATAATATATTAGAGACATTTTGTAAATGGCACGTAAGTAAAGTAGTAATAATTACAAAATTAGTACAGTAAACGTATAACCAGCTATAGTAAAGCACACAAAAGCAATTTAGTGGAATTTACTAAATTACACCAGCTAAATATACAAAACAATAGTTTGATATAACAAAATCTGGTTTAGTAAATTTCACGCAAGTAAAATATTAAAAACAACAAAAGCCGTTTAGTATAATATATTACAGACATTTTGTAAATGGCACGTAAGTAAAGTAGTAATAATTACAAAATTAGTAGAGTAAATCGTACAATCAGCTATAGTAAACTACACAAAAGCAATTTAGTGGAATTTACTAAATTACACCAGGTAAAAGATACCAAAGTCAAGTTATGTGTTTTACAAAACATAAAGTAGAATATACAATACTCGGTATAGTAGAACATACATGAATTGTTTAGTGAACGATACTATAGTTGTTTAGTGGAATTCACCCATTTATAGTATGTAGAATATACTAAATTGGGCTATTATATTTTACAAAACATAAAATTGAAAATACAAGCAGTAAATAGTAAACGGTACCAGAGTTGTTTAGTAGAATGCACCTGACTAGACCAAGTAAAAAATACAAAAGTAATCATGTAAAATTTACAAAAAAAATATTAAAAATACTAACTATAATATTGTTATACATACAATATCGATTTCATGA